>PVKU01000172.1:0-667349 GCA_004027475.1 Anoura caudifer
CAGACTGACAATCACCAGAGGGCAGAGGGGAGGGAATATCAGGGGAAAAGGGGAAGGGCTTTATAGAAACAAGTATAAAGGACACATGGACAAAAACTAGGGGGGTGGAAATGGGAGGGAGGTGGGGAGGGCTGGGGTAGGGCTGGGATGGGAGTAAAAGGCAGAAAACTGTACAAGAACAACAATTAAAATAAATGAAAAAAGCAAAGAAAGGATTAATTTAAATAAGAACTACTATTAACACCATACAACATGGGTACCTTCATTTTAGCACTGATACTTTCTCTACAAATTCTTTCCTTTTATCCATTTGCTTGCACTGTTAACCCACATTCACAGAGCCCGGGGTCGGAAGTGGCTGGAAAGCCTCCTATACTTACATTCTTCTTTCCCACCCAATCCAACTTTCCATGTTTTTTATAGTTCAATAGCAGTTTATTATTGATTAATATTTTGATGATCTTAATAGCATAAAGATATATTACCCAATGCATTTATTCTTAATATAAGCTTTTTATCAAAGTTGGCAATGATATAAAAGAAGGGTGGCACTTTCTGCACAAAGTCTAAAAATATTTATAGATAATTTCATATGCTTCTAAAATAATTATTTCAAAATGAAACAAACATTAAAACAGCCTTTATTTTTAGAATTCCTAACTCTTTTTTATTGTTGACACAACAGTTTTATGTTTCTATTCACATCTACTTTGTCTCATGTCAATAACATTAGTGGGCAACGGTTTGTAACTGGTTCACAAGTAATGGATGGGCTGGGGACAGCACTCCGGGTGTCGGGAGGGCCAGGTTGACCTAGATATACAACTGACAACAGAAGCAGGAAGGTAAGGAGAGGATTACTCTAGAGGGGAAAGAGAAAGAGAGAGGATTTAAATGGACAGTAAGGGTAAAGAAAAGATTCAGAATGAGTGAGGACATGGGATATGGAAAAGCTATTTCTGCTGGTTATTGCTAGAAAAATCTAAAGTTCAAAGTGTTCAAGGTTAAAAAGTATCAGAGAATATTCCAATTCAAGCTATCCAAATGCGTGATTACCAGGGTGGAATGAAGGTAATTTTCTCTGTAAATCTCCTTGCAGGAATTCACAATGTCTACACTTACGTTACAGACAATTCCCATCTTTCAGGGGAACAAAGCGTATTCTGTAATTGGAAACTTCCCAGTGCTGGAAGGGGGTTCTGACCACACCACTCTGCTGATTACAAGTTAGTCAAGTAAATTCTGCCAACTGTGGGCAGCTAAGTGAGTCTGTAGTTTCCCAAGGATACTCTGCTAATTTATGCATCTCACACTCCCGCAACCCATGTGCCTGGGCCAGGATCAGGAGTACACCTAAGGAAAGCGACCTGACGCACTTAACAAGAGATATGCTTAAGGCAGCTTAGGTTCATTGTATTACTTCTATTGCTGCGGACCCGGGTCTTGTCCCCCCTCCCACCTTCATTTATTTTAATGCCAAAGAATGTGTGAGGCCTGGCATATACATAATGGAGATTTTAAATAGTTGAACTTTATATGGCGATTATGTTCCTGATCTCATTTATATTTTTCTAAACTTCTTTGTAGTTCATGGTACTTTGCTCAATTTGTATTTCTGCATATGAACATTAGTGAATGACTGTCAGTGCCTCCTAAGAATAAATGATTATTTACTTCATGCCATTGCCTATTAAGGGGAACCCTTTAAGGTTCCCATTGTGAACTGGGAATTATTGTTAAAAATACAAATGCATAGCAGTTCCAATATATTCTACTATGCATAAATATTAGAATTAGTAATGTAGTATTAATGCTTAATAACCATTAATACAAATTCTTCAAAGATTTCAAAAATGTCTGTATTCAATTGTTCTGGAAAAGAAAAAAAAAAAAAACTGTCCCCAAACTAATATACACGACATAGTTAGAATTATGGCTGAAGAGTCAAATGTCACAAAGAGCCAGATAAATAATACGGCAAGAGGATTAAGACACATTCTTAAATGAGGAGCCCAGAATTCCAATATTTAAATCAAACCTCCATAAAAAAAGAAAGAAACTGTATTTGTGAAAGGCACTGTATAAGATTTAGTTCTATGGCAGCTTTGTCATATGAATATGTATGAGCAATTTCACTACAGCTAGTTTTCATTTGAAAGAAACTAGAATTTTTCACAGTTTTTTTTTTTTTTTTTGTAAGGAACTGTGGATTTCATCTTTGAAACCTAGGATTTGTAAAAGTAGAAAATTATTTTCAGACATTTTGATTTATGTACATATTTTTATACATAATACACTGAGTACAGTTCACTGAGTTAATTTATTTTTGACCTGTAGTATAACATAACTCAATATTCAAGTGAAAATAAAATGCTACATTAATCCATTGATCCTCCTAATTTAAGTACTTATATAAAATATAATACCAATTAGAGCAACCAAAAATTCAAATTATATTAAGATACTGAAATTTCACTAAGAATTAAAAATTAAATGGCTTAGTCTTTCATTTTCTCATGATGTATTCTTTTTTATTTTGTTTTATGTGTTCTACTTAATGAATTAAAACCCATGTCAATAGTTTTTTTTTTTAAGTAGGACATATGATTTATTTCAATAAGCATTTAGTTACTGCATTTGCAATCTCAATGTTTCTTAAATACTTAAAAATTCCAATCAGTTAAATCAAATAAGAGGGTTGCTTAATATAATGTAATATTATAAGACTCCATAGTTACTAAAACCAATATTTTTCTTTATACAATACATGCACATTCATAGCTTAAATATATTTATTAATAATACTTTGAGAATCCATAACAGAGGAATGGTGATTCCCCAGATAAGTTGTATCAGCATCACTTGAAAACTTGTTATAAACACAAATTCTGAGCTTCACCCCAGGACTACTAATTAGAAGCTTGGGAGGCAGGTGCAACAATCTGATACATTCTAAAGTGTCACTGCGGTTAAAAGCCTAAGATAGTTCAAATGACAACACCAACTAGGACTTAGATAGATTGCTATCACTAGCACATCCTTCTTCTGAAGTAGAACTGCTGGGATCAAAGTAGGTAATTCAAAGATTTGACTCTGCAGCAATTAAATTAGCACCAGTATCCCACCTGTGTCTCCTTAGACCCTTTCATCATTTCTAGCTTCCTGGATGCTTACTCCCATTAACCAGCACCTATGTCTCAGTCAGAAGGTAGCCTTCAGGTTGCCAGAACTTGTCGATCTCACCCTAGTTGAGCATTTATGTGAATTTCAAGCACCTGTTCTCACCTTTGAAACAGCTTAGCCAGTAACTAAGGTGTGAAATATTCCATTTATCTTGCTTTTCCTGAAGACATTTTGAGTTATATAATATATATGATATATTGTAATACATATATTATATAATATATATTCAATGATTATTAGAAAACTTGACAACTTGGAGAGGATGATCTGTGTAAATTGTTTTGTGCATTGCCATTGAAATTGACACAAAATGTGTATGGTGCCTTTGGATGCTCTGAGAAATGGAAGGTATAGGTGGAGGAAACAGCAGTTCTAAAAGATATACAGTATATCCAATGTAACTGGAAACAACAAAAGAAATCCAGTGTGTGTTGAGGGCAAAGGGGAATGTAGGGTCACATGAAGAGGAAGACTTATGCAGAAGCAAATCTCATAAGGCTGGCTGCTAGAAAAGAGAAAGCAGTATTGAATTAATTCTCAACTAAATGAGAAATCGGCAGATAGTAATAACTGGAAGATGTAACACAGGGGTATCATATGAGGTGATTGACTTAAAATGTTATTCCGAAGAATGAATTGTACAGATAGGAATAGAGTAAAAGTACAGAGATTAGATGCATACCCCGTATTTATTGTCCAAACTACCTAAAGTCTTTGGCTCTAACATGTGTGTTCACTCTGTATTTCAACTTAGAATGGAAGACATTTATGTACAGAGGACAAGTCTAATGGTTTTTTTCCTTTTCTTTTTGTTGTTGTTGTTGTTGTTGTTGTTCTTCAAATGATAAGCACAGTGTTAGATACATGGTAAATACCCATTGTTGGAAGAAGGAATGAATAATTTTTAAAACCTAAGAGTTACTTAACTCAGCAAGTCAAACTCCCTTTTCTACTCATTCCTGTTCACCCAACCTATTGTATAATTATTGTATTTCATTTCCTCTCAGTCATTTTTTCCCCAATGAACGAAAACAAAATCTGATTCCTTAGCCATTTTGTACTTGGTTTTATTTCTCAGATGTTTGGTTATTTTGATAAATATCTAAATGATATCTCTGCTAATTCATCACATCTTTTTTAATACATACATCTCAAAAAGAAATTAACATTCTAAAATGTATTTGGAGGTGGGAGGGGAGTGGTGGGGGAAAATACAGACAATTATAATTGAAAAACAATAAAATAATTTTTAAAAATTTAAAAAACAAAATGTATTTGGAAGAAGTAAAGACAAATTCACTGCATGGGGCCATATATTTACATTCTACATTTGCATTTGTAGATCCTGATTGTAGTCTTTTCACAATTGCTCTGCATTTGTGGTGTTAAATTAAATGATTAATAATTTATCATCTTGAGTTCAAACCTTTATTATGTATTTATATTTATACCCACTTATATTTTATTTATATTTATAATCTTGCCATTTCACGGAATGTAAGCCTTAGAAAGCAGAATACTATTAACTGGACTAATTTTTAAATGGCAAGCTAATAAATGTTATAAAATTTAATGGTACTATATGTTAAAGTACTCATTTTTTTTTTTTAAGTTCTGGTTGATTTAACAGTTCCAAAAATATTTTACAAACAAAATTCCCCATTACCTTCTCATTTATTCCACTTGGATTTCCACACAGATTTATGTAGCTGACCTAAGATACATTTAAAATAATGGAATACCAACACTCAATAATCTACTAATTATCTTGATCTCTTCTGAGGTGGTTCACCTCCATTATTCATTAGCCTTGGGACAGATCTTTGCATACTGTATGCGCTTCTGTAGACAGAAGAATGTGTGAGTGCAAACATAGCCATGCCTTAGTCCCTTTCCTCAAATGATTCTCATAAAGGAGCTTTTTATATCACTTGCTGAAATATAACATTGAGGATTCATGACGCTCTGAATGTTGAAAGTATTTGGATGGAATGTTTTAAATGTACCTCAGTGTTTATCATCTACAGCCATCATAATTGGGATGCACACACACACACAGGGTGGAGCAAAAGTAGGTTTACAGTAAATCCGAGGTTGTTATATTCTTATTTAGTAATTATTATATTATTTTTCATATGAACCATCGTAAACCTATTTTGCCCCATCCTGTAAAGGTAGCTTCAGATAATATCCGAGTAGCAAAGGTTTTTATTGTTTCTCAATGTTAAACATATATGTTAACAGCTTAAGTGCATTGAATAATATTCATTGGCTATATTTTATCTTTGACTATATGTAAAATATGTTTAAGCATCAAACTCTTTGTGTATATTTGCCAAAGCTAACAGTATATGTTTAAAAAAATACACATAGAAAAAAAGAGATATTTAGGGTTAGAGAATTTTTGTAAAGTAAGTTATAATTAAGTAGTTGAATGGTCTGACTTCAATGCAAAATCATTTTTGTGAGATTTATAAAACATTTAACTTACTATTTAACTTACTGATTAGCTGCAATAAAGCATTTCTCAAGAACTGTTTAAGAAATATATTTTCAAAACAATGTATGTAATAGCAGAATATTAAAAATGGCCTAAAAATTTAGTCTCACAATACTTATTTAAATAATTACAATAATCTACAGGATAGAAAATATGCAAATATTTTATTTTTATGTAGTTGTTTGTATATTGACATAGAATGTTATTTATGAAATAATTTAAATGGAAAACTGTTACAGAATTGTATAAGAGCTATACATTTTGTAAGTGATACGACCAAGTCAAGAAAGCTTCAGTGCTTGTCGTTATTAGAAAAGAAGGAAGTCAGTGATAGAAAATGAAAGAAGAATGGAGAAAGAAGAAAAAAAAACTTAGCCTTCAAAAAATGTTTTATTGTTGTTCAAGTACAGTAATTTCCATTTACCCCCCACAACTCCTCCCTGCCCCACCCATCCCTGCCTCCCACCCTCAATCCTACCCCCTTTGGCTTTGTCCATGTGTCCTTTATACATGTTCTAGACAACTCTTCCCTTTCCCCCAGTTTTCCCCCTCTCCTCTGATTACTGTCAGCTTGTTCTTTATTTCTATGTCTCTGGTTCTATTTTTCTTTCTCGTTTGTTTGGCTGATCAGGTTCCATTTATAGATCATATGATATTTGTCTTTCACCGCCTGGCTTATTTCACTTAGCATAATGCTCTCCAGATCCATCCATGCTGTCACAAAGGGTAGGAATTCCTTTTTTCTTTCTGCTGTGTAGTATCCCATTATGTAAATGTACCATGGTTTTTTGATCTACTCATTTACTGATGGACGCTTAGGTTGCTTCAAGCACTTGGCTATTATAAATTGTGCTGCTATGAACATTGGGATGTATATGTTCTTTTGAATTGGTATTTTGGGGTTCTGAGGGTATAATCCCAGCAGTGGAATTGCGAGGTCAAAACACAGTTCCATTTTTAGTTTTCTGAGGAAATTCCATACTATTTTCCTGCACTATTTAGTTGCACCAGTCTGCATTCCCACCAACAATTTACTAGTGTTCCCTTTTCTCCATGACCTTGCCAACACTTGTTGTTTGTTGATTTGTTTATGATGGATTATCTAACCTATGTGAAGTGGTATCTCATCGTGGTTTTAATTTGCATCTCTCTGATACCTAGTGATACTGAGCATCCTTTCATATGTCTCTGGGCCCTTTGTATTCCCTCCTTGGAGAAGTGTCTGTTCAGGTCCTTTGCCCATTTTTCATTTGGGTTGTTTGTCTTCCTGGAGTGGAGTCATGTGAGTGCTTTATATATTTGGACACCAAAACCTTGTCCGAGGTATCATTGGTAAATATGTTCTCCCATACTATTGGTTCCCATTTAATTTTTTTGATGTTTTCTTTAGCCATGCAGAAGTTTTTTAATTTAATGAAGTCCTGTTTGTTTATTCTTTCCTTTATGTACCTTGCTCTAGGGGACATATTGGTGAAAATATTGCTGCATAGAATATCTGAGACTTTCTTGCCTTTGTTCTCCTCTAGGCCTTTTATGGTGTTGTGACTCATACTTAAGCCTTTTACCCATCTTGAGCTTATTTTTGTGTATAGTGTAAGTTTGTGGTCTAATTTCATTTTTTTGCAGGTAGCTGTCCAGCTCTCCCAACACCATTTGTTGAAGAGGCTACTTTTACTTCATTTTATGCTTCTGCCTCCTTTGTCAAATATTAGTCGACCATAGAAATGTGGGTTTATTTCTGGCCTTTCTATTCTGTTCCATTAGTATAGTTGTCTGTTCTTATGCCAGTAGTAGACTGTTTTGATTACAGTGGCCTTATAATGTAGTTTGATATCAGGTATTGTGATCCCTCCTACTTTGTTCTTCTTTCTCAAAATTGCTGAGGCTATTCGGGGTTGTTTATGATTCCATACATATTTGAAATATTTCATATACATTTTTGAAATATTTGTTTTATATCTGTGAAATGTGCCATTGGTATTTATTTAATATATTCGGGTTGCACTGGTTAATAAAACCATACAGGTCTCAAGTGTACAACTCTATAACGTCATCTGCATACTGTATCTTGTGCTCACACCCAAAGTCAAGTCTCTTTCCTTCTTCATTTATCCCCCTTTGCCTACTTCCACTCCCCCCCACCCCCTTTCCCTCCAGCTATCACCATATTGTTGTCTGTATCTATGTGTTCTCTGTATCCATCTACTTCTTTTACTTAATCCCTTCCCCTTTTTTTACCCAGACCCAAACCACTTTCCCTTTGGCAGCTATCAGTCTGTGCTATGCATCTGTGCTCCTACTTCTATTTTGTTTGTTAAATTACTTTGTTGATTAGATTCCACATATAAGTGTAGTTTTAAAAAATTATTTAAAAAGTGCATTGAAATTGAATGGCTATGTTAAAGATGGTATAGAAAATTCTATAAAAACAAATCAGAGTGCTCTCACAATGGCAGGTATTGTAACAGAAGACCTGATTTATAGTTAGACATAGTTCACCACAGTCTTGAAGTTAACAGAGCTTATCAGTGCTCTGTAGTATGATTTTATATTTATGTTTCAATAAAAAGTCATAAAGTTATAACTGAATAGAAAGTTTTAAATAAGATTTCAAATTATTTGTGAACTCTTTTTGACATGTTATTGTACTTTTTCCATTAGCATTCATTCCCCTTACACACACCTCCCCAAGTCACCACTCTGCTGTCCATGTCCCTGAGTCCTTTTTCCTTTTTGCTCAATCCCTCCACCTCCCCCCATACCTGTCATCCTGCTCTCTATCTATGAGTCTGTCTCTATTTTACTTGTTAGTTCAGTTTGCCCACTAAATTGAGTGAAATCATGTGGTATTTATCTTCCTCTGCCTGGCTTAAGAATTATTAGACTCATACCTGGGAAGAGATTGTTGCTTGATAGATTGATAAGATAATGCCTTTAGACTGAAATTAACAGAAAAAAGTAGGAGACTAGCTGTCTGGTGTTTGAAACAAAGACAAATAGCAGAGTGCAGATATGACAGAAACTGCTGCCATTATCTGACACATGATACTCTAAGCAAGGCAAATGTGCAGGAGTTGGCAAAAGTAGGTTTACAGTTGTGAGTATGCAAAACATTGTTTATTCTTGTATTATTATTTGTTAATTACTATATTGTTTTCTATCTGAACTGTAAGTCTACTTTTGCCCTCCCTGCATATGTGTATATATAAACTTTTTAAAGAACATGTATAAATAAGGTAAATATCAGAAAAAGAAGCATTTTCAAATATATATATAAATAAATAACATATAGAGTATATTTAATATTTTAGAAAATTTTCTTGGAAAAAAATGAGAGTCTAAATAAAAAAACTATCAATATTTCTTTGAAAGAAAAATAACATTATGCTTATTACCTTAAATTGTATTTTATTTTGTTTCAGTTAAACTGTGGTTTCATTTGAAATATACAGTTATCATTTTCAGTGTGGAGATTCATCATTAGAGAAAGAAATACAGAAATTTAGATCATAGGAAGAAATTTACAAGAATAGTTGTAAGGAGCTAATTGTATAGATAAATGTTTATTTCGATTTTATTATCTAATTGTGAAAAAGCCATATAAAAACAAAACAAAAACTAGCTGAAGATATTTCTATATTCTAAGGATTTCAGTAGAATCTCAATGGAAAAACTCTTTTGACATCTAAGTTAGAATAAATTATCCCACATATTGAGGATAACAGCTACATATAAATATAAATCTCAGTTAAAGTGTGTACAAGAAACCATATGCAAACATTGTAGTTTATTCTTTTGAGGAAAAGATGCTGTCATCGATCTAACCTACTCATACACTACTTATATTAAGCAACCCCTACCTTACAGCTCTTATGGGCATGGGCAGAAGAGCAACTGGCTAAGTGCTAGGCTCCATTTATTCACTGGTGATCCCTGCCCTTTATTGAATTCATTTTCCCAAGTCTGATCTCTTGCTTGCCATTGAAACAATCTGTCCTGGCCTCTGCTTCTATATTTCTTAAACTGTAGGCTGAAGAACTTGATCTAGCCTTTCTTCCATATTGTTGTAAAAACTCCTTATAATCAAGAATCATATATTTTCCCCATTATACTGTCCATGGAATCTATTAACTACTATGAATGGCAGATCCTTAACATACGTATATTGAGTTAATAGTCTCCCTCCTCCCTTGTTCTAGCTTTCCGTATCCTAGAGTCTGCTCTCACAGCTCTCGTTCATTCTTTCTCAATCTGCTTATTTCAAGATTATCAACTTGACCTCACCATGATCTCTAACCTCTCTCATCCTAAATATGACCTGACTTAATTTTGGTGTATTTTAAGGATCTTTCGCTAGCTAATTCAAGTTCTAATGTTGTCCCTACCTATTTTTGTCTATCTTGTCTCCTGAATTCTAAGGGGATGCTGGCTAGTTTCTGTTATTTGCATAACAAGCTTTTGGTATTATGTAGCTATCAATAATTTTCCATCTTTGAATTTGTCTTAACAGATATGAAAAACACTGTAAACATATAAAAATCACGCAACAAGCATCACCATCATTATTACTGCCACTACTGGATCTTCTTTGCCATAACTGCCACCAGCTGACATTAATTTAGTACTGGGCACTAATATATATATGCAAATGCCATATGAACTGCAAAATGAACTTTCATGTATATTCCCTAAGAACTTGATAAGAACACAGTCATGTTATGAAAAATCATGAAGATAAAATATTTCTGTTGAATCTGTTAATGGAGATTACCAAGTAGAATCATTTATATCAGGGAACTAAAATAGAGGGGACGACATGAAGATGATTTCCTTATCCACGTCCCACCCGGCAGGTTTCTCCATGCATTTTTGAAGTTTTTAGCTGTGCCAGAATTTATTCTCCTCCTCACTCTGACAACCAACCAGACCTTCTCCATTTCTTACTTTGAAAGGCATCAATCTGTTTTCCCAAGTAACTGTCTTCATTTGTACAATATATTGGGTTCAACCATTCCTTATTAACTGAGCTAGAATTCTCCATTTATATGTAAACACTGGATTGGGGATAACACATGCAGCCTCAGGTGTTTCAGCCCTGCCTTTCTCTATCCTCCCCAGAGTAGAGTTCGAGATATTACCTGAATCTTTGTCTACCTGTTGCAATCTATGGCCTCAGATAAATGTTTTTCTCTTTTAGTTTGTCTCTCTTTGTTAACAAATTTTAGGGAAAGATACAAGTAGAATATCAACATGAGAAATAATTTTTATATTATTTAACTGATTTCGTAGATCAGAGTAATGGTGTATGTCATTTGACATGAACCTAACATTGTATTAAATGTAAATATTTTATTCCAATAATAACCAAAAAGTGTCCTATGAGACTTAGAAATTTGTGCCGAGGCTTCGGGATTAGAGTACTTGAGGTTTAGTCCCTCTATGCATTTCACTTCCTATTAAAAATCCCAAGGTGAATTTTCCACATTTGTTAGAAATGAAATTGAATTGCAATTCAGTTGAACTTCCTAAACTGGCCTATTAAATGGCCCAGCTTTGTTTCCGCTGTGGTGGTGTATGTGCCCCAACCCCTATTCCTCTTACCTACTGTGACTAGAAATTCTGATAAATTGTAAAAGAAAACTATTTAGAAAATACAGAAATTAAAGAAAAACAAGATTATTTGGGGAATCAAAATTAGAGAAGTAATCTGTAAATGGGTGAGTTTCCTTTTTTAACTTATTTCTTTATTGTTCATTTATATTTTGTAAAACGACTCACCAATAGATAACCAGGATACTACGTTGATCTAACAATGGATCCCTCGCCTATCTCCACACATAATTCTCCTTAAAGATCTTTAGAAACAACTGGCTTCCAGCCTGGGCCACATCGCTGGGGATTCCACTGACCTAAGTCTGTGGTGAGAATTGGAAATAGGAATTATTTGTTCCTAAACTGATTCTAAGCAGAGGAATTTGCAAATCATTAACTGGAAGCAAGATAGTAAATAACTGTTCATTCAGTTCAGTTTTCTCACTATTTGAGTAAAAGAGAATAGAAAATAGAGTGAGACAGATATAATTTGAGAACATAATGTGGTGATCAAGATTAGTCTAACACATAGTGATAAAGTTTTCATTAAAGGTCATCATGAGGCCTAAATTTTAAGCCATATAAGAAAGTTATAGGCATTTACTGTTATCATCACAGCTTTTAACTAAATTATATGAACAGTTAATTAAATAATTGTCTTATTACTTTAATGACCTAGCATTGAACTATCTCAATAATCACACAAAATTGTGTGGTGTATTATTATTCCTTCCACCTTTTTTGGCTACATTTTTTATGTCTGTCTTAGAAAATACTGGCACATACAATAAATAATAGGAATGAAAGACAAAGAAAGAAAAGAAAAAGAAAGAAAGAAAGAAAGAAAGAAAGAAAGAAAGAAAGAAAGAAAGAAAGAGGAAGGAAGGAAGGAAGGAAGGAAGGAAGGAAGGAAGGAAGGAAGGAAGGAAGGAAGGAAGGAAGGAAGGAAGGAAGGAGAAAAAAGAAAGAAAACAGAGGAAGGAAGGAAGGAAGGAAGGAAGGAAGGAAGGAAGGAAGGAAGGAAGGAAGGAAGGAAGGAAGGAGAAAAAAGAAAGAAAACAGAGGAAGGAAGGGAGGAAAAGAGGGAGGGGAGAGAAAAGGAAAAGACATATGGAATAAAAAGAAGGAAAGGAAATTGCTTGTCAGCATTTAGAATCCAGAAATGTTACATACATTTTTAAATTCCAAGCTTCTCTTGAAAACATTGAATTAATTGGCCCTCCGAAGTTCTACAGGTGGAAGAAGCAAGAAAACAACTACCTGGTCCTTAACCTCTGACAAGCACTTTTTGTAACTCCATAAAGCTGTTAGCTATTTCTGCTTCCTATGTGTATGTTCCCGTTTTGGCACTATGATGCACACCTGACCTCTTTAGGTACCTGTGTTTATGAATCATGATCTCAGTAAAATCACAGAGAATGTTGCTATTTGCACTGCTTTCTAAAACACAAAGGCACGCAGAAGTCCTCTGCCTTTCTTCTGCCTTGACTCCAGTGATTTTTTATGCTTGGGTTAATTCTCTGACTTCGGGGGGGGCAAAAAAGCAAATCATGCTTGCTTGATTATTCTGCTTTCCTTTTTTTAAATGTTGGTAAAATTTAAAATCAACCAATGCTATGCTTAAATTCAGTTTTATAAAATAGTATCGAGACTATTAAGAGGAAAACATAAACTGAATATTACCAGTTCAAAACAAAATTCTAGATGAAGCAATGCAGTGTGAATATTATATTAACTCTTCCAAGCTAGAAGCAATTTAGTAAATTGCTTTTGCTATTTGCTTATGTTATGGAAGGTGTAATTTGACTTTGTAGAGTATAAATTTGACTGCTTGAAGGAAGCCAATTAAATCAAATCTATATTTTTTAAAAAATTAGTCCAACACTTGACATAATCTAAACAAAACAACTCACTCAATCAGTTAAACATATCAAATATTTGGTGTGTACATTGAAACTAAAACTTTCATCACTTTATTACTTTAGACAGGATGTGTGAAAGCAAATTTCTGGCAGGTGATTATAAAATTGGGTTATCAGAATGCACTAAGTAGTTAGTTTCATGAAAACTGAAAATTTACTGATCTCAGCACTATTTATGAAGTATTGACTTATGTGTGAGCATAAAAAGAGGCAAATAAAGTGATGCGGAAGAGAGGCCGACAGTCCAGCTTCAAAAAACACTATTTTTTTGCACGAATCCATTTTTCTGGAAAATGAGTGACATTCATCATTTTTTCTCTTACAATATAACAGTTAAAATGTATGACACTTAGAAATTCTTGTAGTGTTAAAAATATGCTATTGTGTATATCCTGGTATTAATGAAAATATACACCAGTGGATTATATTTTTACTTGTAGGTATGGCAAAAGTTTCAAAAATAAGTAGAAATTTATAAAATTGTCTAAATATCCTAAATCATTTTTTGATTCATAAAATAAGTAGGAGGTTTTACCTCCCCTAGTCAATATTTACCTATTTAGGAACAAAACATGTGTTCATATTTGAGATAATAAACATATTTTCATGCTTATTGGAATACAATTTATAACATTTCTTATATCTTAGGGTATTTGGGGTATTAAGGACTTACTCTTGGGTACCTTCCCAGCTAACGATGCCTTTTTTTCTGAGAAATGTACCGTCCTTTCCCGCTTTCCCACTGCTTCCAAAGGTGGAGGATCTTGAAGTCCTGTTACGCCATAGAACCCAGGCTCTAGTTGGCTGTATCAGGGGAGGACAACTGATCCAAGCCAAACAGATTTTTTTCCTCTAGGAATGTGGGCCTGAGTGTCAGAGATGCAATTCAGTCTCTTCTACTTACTAATTCTGTGAGTGTGTGTGTTGTCAGATGACAACTCCATGCAGCCGGTTGGTGCCCTCATGGTAACCACTTTGGTACTAATGGGAAAAGGAGACAGGTAGGGCCATTATAATCTTAAATGATACAAAATGAGAGTCTGACACGTAAATTTTGCAAAATTATGAATAGCCACATTTGTCTCAAGTTTCTGTCCACTGGGGATGAAATGGGCATCAGGGAATGACCCGAATATTCCCTCGCATTACAATCACGTGGATTATCTAGTGGTGACATTGAAGAAGGGCAATTATGTTTTTAATTGTACAGTGGATAATTCAATGATATTAAGTTCAAATTATCTCTATATGTCAAAAATGTTGACTGTGAAATAAATAGAACTACTCTGGACAGTTCTGTGCAATTTCCTCAGCCCAGAGTATTTCCTCATGGGACTAACAATCACAGCAATGGGCTGGGACAACAGTTATCATGTGTTGTCTACATGACCTGGTCATTCTAGTCATAGTTGACGAGGTGAAGAGTGAATACGTTATTCACAATAAGCCAATGATACTGTCCTTCCTGGGAATTTGTATTGGCTTCACAGAGTTGAAGCTTTTTTGCTGTACAATTATTTAAACCATAGATAATGTAAACTTGGGAGTTGTGGGAAAGCCGATCTAATATTTTGAGAGGATAGAAGCAAGAAAAGCAGGTGATTTATAAGCCCTTCTTTAATAAATTTCTGGATATTTGAATTGATTCTATTTTCTAAAAACTGGTGTTTTCTGTCTCTTAAAATGGAGAGTGACAACCTCAGTTGGAGCATTTATGTCAAGATTCTCAAGTATGTCCTGGATCTGGATCAGTTTCTACAGATTTTTATTTTGTTTTATTTATTTTTTTTTTCCCACCTGGTTTTTTGAAAGAGGACATGAGCAAGAATTGCTCCCAAAATTCTTCAGGAAATGTCACCACCAGCTGTTCGGCTGCTCAGATCAGAAAGTGGAAGTCATTACCAGTCTCTTCAACACACATCTCATCAAACACAGACCCGTTTCCTTATAATCTCTCCAATTGGCCCAATTCTCTTACTTCACTGTGTACTAATTTTGATCAATTCATCATGAATTTTCACTTGTATTACTGGAATCTTCTGTAATAATTTCTGTGTCTCCAACTTCTCCAGCCATCATGATTCATCATATTAGTCAAAATAAACATTTAGGAATGTAATTATCTTCATGTCACTCCCATATAGAATATTTTTAATAATTTCCCATTGCCTTCATTATAAATTCTAAAATGGTATGGTTAACTACCTAACTCTCCAGCTACATTTCATATTTATATCCCTTTAGCTATGAATATTCTGGATCATGATTGTATAACCTCAGAAGTATTGATATTTTGTACCAGACAAACGTTTTTCCTGAAGGGCATTATAGAATATTTAACAGTATCTCTGTCTTCTACTCACTAGATGCCAGTAGCATTACCTTAGTTGTGAAAAAATGTCCCCAGATATTGTCAAATATCCCCTGAGGGGCAGAAACATCCTGGTTAAAATCTACTGCTCTAGGTACAATGTCGTTCTTTTTATATTTTATAACAATGTTCTTTTATTTTCTATCTCACATTCCTCAGAATTATTATCTTCTTCCTGGAATGTTTTCTTTATTTTTCCATAACTTAAAGTCACTTCCTCTTGGTGCTACCAGATCAATTTTACTCTCTGGACCTTTTTGATACATTGTTTTCTATTTTCTGACTTCAATTCCCTGTCTTCCTACCAGTTGTGCCAGCGTGTTATGTTCATCCCAAGGTCTGTGCTCGCGTTCTTTCACACTTTCTGGAATTACCTACCTTTGTCTCAGTGTCTACTCATAGCCTGTGCTGCTTCTTTCCAGAAAACTTCCTTAGCACCACAGACTAATTTGGTCTGATTTTTGTTGCTGTTAATATGCCTGTGTAAGTAATTGCATTCCTTTTACTCAGAACACTTGTTTCAGTTTGCCTTTTCGTGTTAATTTGTGTAATAATCTGGCTAATATATTTCTTATCCACAAATCTCTGTACTCAATGAGAATAACCAAGAAAGAATTGTGGGGTTTTTTTTGTGTTTTGCTTATCTTTTTACCTCCAGCACCCACTGGAGAGTCTGGCATGTAATAAACACTCGATATACATTTGGCGAATGAGAGCAAACAGGGTCCACTACCCACAGTTAGAACGGATGATCAATGAGTACTGATGCTCCCAGTAGGATTGGAAGCTCCCTGAGAGCTGGGATCTTGTCCTTGTCCGGACCCACTATAACGACCGACCGTGCTTAACACAGGCTCTCACCATTGTCTTTTTTGCCTCAAGGGATTGAGTGCTTCCCCAAAAGAACCCTCTTAAAAAAAAATAAAGATGCATAAACTTTTAATTTACAAAATTTTCATTAAAAATGGGCCTTAGATATCTGCTGTACCATTTTTTATTTGTGTATTGTTTCAGTGTATTTGTAGATGAATGTCCCTGTATCTCAGTGCAGTGTAAGTTAATGGTAGGTTGATGTTAGAATCTTGTCTTCTGATATTTAGTAAAACTTTACTTTCTTAGTTGCTTACTCTCACCTGACAGATATCTTTGAAAACCTATAAAATTCTCTTGATATATATGTCCAAGACCTTAATACACCTATAAATACTTTGAATTATTAATACCCATTACTTTTCCACTTACTGTGTCTCCTATTTTGCTTTTCTATGCAGCTTTTAAGTAGCTTCAAGTTAAATTTTTAAAAATAGTGCCTTTTGCAATAAGTTGATATTGCATTAGCTTCATAGAATCAACATATAGTACTAAAAATATAACTTTTATTATTATTATCATCATGTTCAAGAAACTTATTTAACCAATATAAATAGCTTCAGAGCTAAAACTCCACTAAAAACTAATGGGCTTCATATTTTGAAATAATATCACTGATGCCCAGGGCCCCTTAGTACCCAGAAACCATTCAAACTATATGGATTATAAAGCAGAGCGTTATCATCCTGAGTATTTTGGGCCACCATGCCAATAACTGATTCCCTAAAAAAAAGTGGAAGTTCTATGTAAGTTTTAACCAATCTTAAATACTCTGAGCAACCAAAGTACCATTTATCAGGGAAAAGGCTATAACTCATTAATACAAAAACATTAGCATAATACTGGCTCAGATCTTAAGGAATATATATGTAAAAGAACAAGTAGATCACTCCGTCTCTGCTGCATTGAATAATAAAAAGCATACTTTATAAGCCATGCTCACAATTCCCCTTATGCACAAAAAACTGCATGGATTAAACAGTTGCAGCACCTAGGTATCCTGTACTTGACAAGCTGGTGTAGGTGCGCTATTTCTAGAAAATAACTTGTTACGTTTGGAAGGGTAAATCACTTGCTCTGTTATTAATCATAAAATTTTGTTTGCAAGCCCCATGGGGAGATATATGGCTGAGAAAAGCCTGTCTTCTAAGCTTCACCGAACTAGGATTAAAAACATGTCTCACATCAGCATTTTGTTTTTAGGAAATTGATGTTTGCTTCAGCAAAATGTTTGTGTTATTCGCATCTTGGGTGGCTTGAATACATGCATCTTTTCACAAACTGTTGTTGAAGTAAAAAGTATTTCCCAAAATAAAGATCAACAGTGACCTCCTTTAATTGATTTACACTAGGACCCATCCCACCCCTCAAAAAAAGAAAACATGACTCAGAAAATACATGCTTTATTCTATCTACATTAAAAGGAAGTTTTAAAAATAAAGCCCTATTAAATAAATTTCCGGTAACTTACGACAATTAAGCTGCTCATTTCTTCAAGTCCCATTTTTAACATTAAATATTCACAATTAGTCAAGGGAAATATTTTTAATTTCTATAGTATATTGTTTGATATTCGTAATTTAAAAAAAATTAATAAAGATTATTATAAACTGAAATTATTAAGTCATATAAATATGTTTGTTGGAAAGGACAGAAGCATAGTTCTTATTTTTCTGAATCCCTGTATTTGAAAACTCAGAAAAAAAATTTCCAACATAGTCAATTAGAAGTCTTAAATTCTGAATTAAAATTTCTTCACATCTATGTGACTTTATACAGCTATTTATTGCTTCTTAGCTAGTTTAAAAAAATGAGGATGTTTCAGTGAGTTATCTCAAAAACACATTCCAAATCCCTTTATTTGTGATTAAGAGAGATAATCATGTTCATCTGAATGAATGACACTGCATAAGAAATAATGTTATGTCTCAAGTATCATTTTTAGGAATGAAAAGATTAATTAATTAATTAATAGTAAGGACATTTTTTAAAAGGTTTTGTTTATTTATTTTTATACAGAGTGGAAGGCCGGGAGAGAGGGAGGAAAGCATCAATGTGTGGTTGCCGATCATGTAGGTACCAGGTTGATTGGGAATTGAACTGGTGACCCTTTGGTTTGCCAGCTGGCTCTCAATCCACTGAGCCATAACCAGCCAGGGTGAAAAGATAAATTTAATTTAACAAAAGCAATACAGAATTCTTGTAGCAGGTGTCCTCACAAAGATGGACTAATTCCCCATAAATGATTCATGCTTTCAAAAATCCAGGGCTTCCTCTTCTACATCCTCACTCATTTTAAGAGGCTAAAGGTCATCTTTAGTGGAAAGCTGTTACATTCTATAAGCAATGGCTTGATACTAGCCTTTGCAAATCTTTCTTACTTGGTCTCTTATTTTTCTGGAATTGGTTGTTTGCAAATATATTCAAACATGAATATATTTGTCTCAGCTGAGGGACATAGCTCCTTTATATCTTCATGTTCAGTATTTAAGTTTAGTTTGAGTTCTTCAGTTCTAGTCATTATATAATTCTCACATAGAATTAAGCTGCGTTCATTCATAATGATCATTTCTGCCTTATAATTCAATTTCCTACAATAGAACACTTGCAACTTTTTTTACTTTTTCCATTTTTCCATTATTTCAAATGTTTTTACAGTAGACATCCTCACATTTTGATCGCAATATTCTCTCCTTTGTTCCTCACTGATGCTTTCCTAGGTGTTCTTACCAAGCAAAGGAGCTGCTGCTACCTCTTACAGTTTTCATCACAGCTCTCTCTTTTGTTGCGTCTAAAGAAATCACAAACCTAACAGCTCAAACAGAAGTATATTTCCTCCTAAACATACTGCTCTTTCGGTCTTCATAGATCAATAACTGGTACCACAATCTACTTAAATGTTTGAGACAAAAACTTACAAGTCATTTATTACTTTTTTCTTATCATTTACATGCAAAATCATCATGTCCTCTAATTCTAAAATAGATATTAGCACCATTTAGCTTTTGCTGCCTCTGTTTCTACTCTCCAGTTCAATCTGCTATCTTCTTTTGTGCAGATTGCAATAGTTTAGCTGCTTTTTCTGTTCCAGTAGATTCCTTTTGTTCATGAACTTAAAGCTAAATGTATATTCTGTAGGATATATACCAACTGGCTGCTGCTTATTTCTCTTGGCACATGTCCTGCATTCTTAGCAGCATGACTTTTTTTACTTGTTTGGTTGGCTGGTTGGTTAGTGTTGTTCTTACTATTTTCAAACAATATTAAACTTTTGCTAATGTAGAGTCTTTAGTTTTGTTTTATTCTGTCCGTAATGTTCTGTTCCTAATTTGTTCGACTGACCCTTTCCTGCATGCCTCACATTCGGATCGCTTCTTTGACTGCCGAACACAAAGTACCACCCATATCCTCACCCCAAGCAATTCCAATTACTTCATGCTAACTTTTTATTTTTTTGTAATAATAATGTAACTTACATTTTCATGGTTTTTAATTTTTTTAAAAAATTTATATGCTATCTTTCCACAAAAGAATACTCAAGTACATTTTAAGTAAACATGGACCTTAACTATAATATTCACCTTGGCTCAGAGTTGAAAACCAATGAATACTTGTTGAATGAATGATTGAATTAAGAAATAAATCTACTTTGGATGTAAAGTTCTTTTTTATACTAAATATCCTAGAGAATTATTGTTAGAAGACACCTTAGTGTTACATATGTTATCCATCTAATTTTACAATTGAGAAAATGGGGCCAGGATAGATTACGTAGCTTTCTGAAATTTATAAAGGTAGCAGAAGAATTAAGACTGGATGTGTAGCCCCTATAACGTGCAGACAAGCTGAGACAAAGAAATGCACGGCACAAAGGTGGTTTTTCACGTGACTTTCTTCTCTGTGATTTCATCTGTATCTTTCTGTCACACAGCCTATTATTCCTTTTGGCAACTTTATTTCTTTTGAATTTATTCTCATAAAGTAATACCATGATAATCAGGCAGTCCAAAATGATAAAAAATTTTATCAGGACTTTGTATTTTAGCTCAGTATAGAGTTTTGAAGTCATTAGTACCATTCATACAACAATAGCTGAACAAACTAAAAATTAATGACTTTTGGATCTGCTAGAGATCTGTAAAGCCCTGAGGCAAACCACCACTCCAAAATCTGCAAAGACAGATAAATGCAAAGAGTCACACCTGACATCTGTGAACTTGGACCAAAAGTCACTGGATCCATAAGCTGGTAGGGGTACTTAGATGGTGATTTTGAAAATTTCTAGACACTGAGTGCAGAAGAGTAAAAAAAAAAAGGATGACATTCATGAGGGCTGTAATCTTAGGGGTTCTTACATATTTGTGGATTTTACATCCAGGAACTCTGTAAGTTTTCATGTTGAAAAGGCAAGAAAGATACCCTAGTGGCTCTAGCAAAGAGAGATGAATAAAACAAAACAAAACAAACCATTGTGAACTACACCCAGAGAATTCTCCCATAACGGATGCTTACTCACCAAGATATGTCTTTACAAAAACCTTAACCTACCTAGGTGAAAGGCAAGTATAGTATTCCAGCCTTCCTATCTAACCTCAGGGTGAGGGTGGAGGGAGTTGAGAGCCACCTGTGAAAGGCACAGCCCAGGGACTCAGGTCTACTAAAAATCTTATGATGTGATCATAAGATAATAGACCACTTTCCCTCACACACACTGGACCACAACATCAGTTGAGGCTGCCAGTAATACAGTGATTACAGCTGAAACACCTATAAGATAGACATTAAGGAACGGTTCTTGGAGATTCTCAAAGAAAATTGTAAAGACAAAAATAAAGGCACTAGAAGGATTTGAACTCTCTGGCACCTGCAGCTCAACAAATATTGAACATAGCTCAATTTCTGACCAAATTAACATAAAACCTCACATTAAAGTTCTATTTACCTCAGTTCTTATTATCTGTTACATCACATCTGACTTTCAACAAATGTATAAGCCATGCCCATACAGAGGGGAGAAGAAACCACATAGTCTGAAGGATACAAGCAAGCATCAGACCAGACTCAGATATAACACAGGTTGGGGAGTATCGCATTGAACATTTTAGATTACTTGATTAACATGTTAAAGACTCCAGTGCAAAAATAGATGGGTAAAAGTAAAAAAATAACAAAAGTTCTAATAAATAGGTAAAATGAGAAATTAAAAAAAAACTGTAACATAATGAAGAATGTCTTTGATAGGCTTATCTGTATTTGGACACAGCCAAAGAAAGAATCAGCAAGCTAGAAGATATATAAGTAGAAACTTCTCAAACCAAAATGTGAAGAAAAACAAAAATGAACAAGAAAACATAATATCCAACAAATTTGGGGTGATTTCAAAGGCTTAAAACTGTGCATAATTGAAACACTAGACAGAAAAGAAAGATGGAAACAGAAGAAATATTTGAGTATTAATGGCAAAGAATTTTCTGACATTAATGACAAATACCAAACCTCAAAATCAAAAATTTCAGAGAACGCCCTGCAGGGAATTTTTTTTTTTCAGATTTACACCTAAGTACATAGTTCTCAAACTACATAAAATCAAAGGTAAGGAAAAATCTTGAGAGAAGATTAAAAGAAAAAAAACAACTAATCTGTAAAAGAATGAGGATAAGAATTATAAAGAAATTTCATCAAAAAACATGTAAACAAAAGCAGATCAGAGTAAAATACTTAAATAGATGAAAGAATATTTTTTTAAAAAACACCAACCTAAAGTTCTGTACCCAGTGAAATTATCCTTCAAAAAGGAGAAATTAAACCTTTCTTAGTGGAACAAAAACCATGTAATTTATTTCCAGCAGAACTATCCTCCAAAACATGCTTTAAAAACTTGATGTAGAAGAAAATGATAACTCAAAACTCAATAAAAAACTCATCTACGCCAGAGGGAGGAGGGTTAGGGGACTGGATCAAAACAGTGAAGGGATTAGGGAGAACTAATTGGTAGTTACAAAATAGTCACAAGGATGCAAAGTACAGTATCAGGAACATAGTCAATAACATTGCAACAACTGTGCATGACTCCAGGTGGGTACTACAGCATCGGGAGGAACACATTATAAATTATATGATTATCTAAGTAGTATGCAGTGCACCTGAAACTAATATAAAATAATACTGAATGTAAACTATAATTGAAAAATAAAATTAAAAAATAAATAAAAATAAAACAACTCTGGCAAATGTGCTCATGGTAAGACCTGATTTTGATAAACAAGCAAACACACAAAAGAAAACCTCAGGTCTACATTAAAAAGGAAGAAATGAGAAAATAAATAAATATAAACTAAGATATTTTATTTTCCTATTTTTTAAATTTAAATTGTGGTAAAATATACATAACACAAAATTTACTATCTTAACCATTTTTCAGTGTGCAATTTAGTAGTGCTACATACATTCACATTATTGTACAACCAATCTTCAGAACTCTTTTTCTCTTGTAAAACTGACAC
Organism: Anoura caudifer; assembly: GCA_004027475.1. Taxonomy (NCBI): domain Eukaryota; kingdom Metazoa; phylum Chordata; class Mammalia; order Chiroptera; family Phyllostomidae; genus Anoura; species Anoura caudifer. Next base: position 22,942 of record PVKU01000172.1, read on the forward strand.
TCTGTGCCCATTAAGCAATAATTCCTATTTCTGTTGACTTCATGATTAGGCAACTACAGGAATACTTTTTATCCCTATGAATTTAAACTACTCTAGGTAGTTACCTAAATAAGTAGAATAATATAATATTTGTCTTTTGGGGGACTGGCTGATTTTACTCAATGTAATATCCTCAAGTTTTATATATGTTGTAGCACATATCAGAATTTTCTTCTTTTTAAGACTGAATAATATTTCATTGTATGTACCACACTTCCTTTATCCACTCATTTGTCAGTGAATGCCTGGGCTGCTTTCACCTTTAGTCTCTTGCTTTTATAAACATGAGTATACAAATATTTGTTCATTTTCCCACTTGCAATTCTTCTGGTATGTAACAGAATTAAAAATGCTGGAACACATGGAAATTCTATTTTTAATTTTTTGTGTAACTACCATACCATTTTCCATAGTGGCTCTACCATTTTACATTCTCACCAGCAGTGCAGAAGAATTCCAATTTCACCACGCCCTTGTCAACACTTCTGGTATTTTCTTTTTCTTTTTTTTTATAGTAGCCTTCCAAATGGCTGTGAAGTCATATTTTCTTACCCCAATTGATCTGAAAGATAAATGCATGCTTACAGTAATAATAGTAGCAACACATTGGATAATTATAATATGTATTAGTAAAAGAAATGAAAACATTGTCATAAGACATGGGATGTAGAAGTTGGGAATACCCTGTATATGGTATCTTCAGTCTGTGTGAAGTAATACAGTAATACTTGAAGGAGGACTCTAGGACAACTTTATATACACACACACACACACACACACACACACAAAGAACATAAATTATAATCATATAATCACTCAATGAAAATAAGAATGCAGAAAGAATGATAAAATATAATAGACAAATGCAACTAATAAAAAATAGTTCTACAAAAACATGGCAGATAGTAATCAAACTATATCAGTAATTATTCTAAATGTAAATGGTCTAAATTCACCAATTAAAAGAGAATATCAGTGCACTTAAAAAAAAGAACAAAGACCCAACTATGTGTGATCTAGAATAAATTTATCTTAGATATAAAGATTGAGAAAGGTTCAAAATAAACAGTTTTAGAAAGATATACCATGCATATCCTAATGAAAAGTTAACTGGGATATTTTAGAGTATCTATATTAATTTCAGAAAAAGCAGATTTCAAAACAATGAAAACTATCAGGGGTTAAGATAGGGATTACATGATATCAAACAAGGCAATGCACCTAGAAGACAACCACCCTTGATGTACCTATAATATACCTAACAACCATGCATCAAAATATGTGAGACAAAAACTCATAGAACTGCAAGGAGAAAATGAAAAATGTGCTATTATACTGGAGACTTGACCACCCTTCCAGTAATTGATAGATCAAGTAGGCAGAAAATAAGGAGGGTATAGTTGACCTGAATAGCACTATCAATCAAATTGACCTAAGTGACATTTATAAAATGGTCCATCTAATAACAGAAGAACATACATTCTCTCAAGCTCATGGGAAACATTCACTAAGATAGATCATATTCTGGGGTATATAACATATCTCAACAAATTTTAAAAAGTAGAAATCATTGAAGTGTATTGTCAGAAATAGATTGAATTAAAGAGATTTCAAAAAAACATAGTTGGAAATTCCCCAATATTTGTAAATTAAACACAACAATTCTAAATAACACATGGATCAAAGAAGAAGTCTCCAAAGAAATATGTTTTTATATTTTGCAATAACAAAGATGAAAATCCAGCTTAGCAAAGTGTTTGAGTTCTAGTGAAAGCAATGTTTAGAGAAAGATTTATATAGCACTACATTCATATATTATAAAATAAAAATATCCAAAATAAATTATCTAAGCTTTTCCCTTAGAGAATAAAAGAAAGAAGTTAAGCCAAAAGTGAGATGAGAAATAAATGGTAACTTTTAGAGAAGAATCAATATAAATCAATAAAAGGTGAAAGCAACTCAGGCATTCATTGACAATTAGTGAATAAACTAAGTGTGGTATATACAATGAAATATTATTCAGTCTTAAAAAGAAGAAAATCATAATATGTGGTATAACATATATAAACCTTAAGGATATTACATTGAGTGAAATAAGCCAGTCACCAAAAGGACAAATATTATATTATTCTACTTATTGAGGTAACTACCGAGAGTAGTTACCTAAAAAGAAAAATGCAAAAATCAATAAACAAAACCAAAGATGGTTTTTGGAAAGATCAATAAAATTGGTAAACTTTTGGCAGGCTTAAAAATTTTTTAACAAGATGGGAAACACAACCTTCAATTATCAGAAAAAAAAAGAGGTGCCATCACTAATAATTTCATAGACATTAAAATTATAATAAAGGAACACTACAAACAATGGTATATGCCCACAACTTTGATAACTGAGATGAAATGGGCCAATGACCTAAACAACACAAAGTACCAAACTCACATGGGAAGAAATAGATAATTTGATAAGTCACTATTATTTAAGGAAATTGAACTAACAATTAGTAGCTTTCCAAGAAGAAATCATTAGGCCTAAATGGTTTTGCTTATGAATTCTACCAAATATTTAAAAAAGAATTATTATCAATTCTACACGATCATTTCCAGAAAATAAAAACAGAAGGAACATTACTAACTCAATTCTTAAGACCAGATAATTCTTATATTAAATACATACACACATATATATACACACACACATATATGTATCACAAAAATCAAAAAGCATACACTGATATCTCTCATGAACATAGGTGGAAAAATCTTCAAAAAATAGCAAATAAATATAAACAATGTATTAAAAAAGTATACACTATGACCAAGTGAGATTTATTTCAGGTATTTTCTCTAGCAAGACTCTCTCAAAACTTGAAAATCAATGGGTATATTCCACCACAACAGCAGGTTAGCAAAGAAAAATGGTATAAATGCATCCATTGACGATAAATGAATTTGACAAGATTCAACAGAACTAAAAATAAAAACTCTCCATAAACTAGGGTTAGAGGGACTTCCGTAACTTGATAAAGGGCGTTGACAAAAAGCCCATAGCTAACACCTCACTTAATGACAAAAACTGGATGCTTCCTCCAACATCAGGAACAAGGCCAGGGCATCCCCTCTGACTACTGCTTTTCAACATTGTACTAGAACTCTTACTTATCTAGTGCAGTTAGACAGGAATGAAGTATGTAATTAAGAAACAGATATAAATCTGCTCACAGAGGACATGATTTTCTAATAGAAAAATCACAATGCCATTATCCAAAGGACCAAGAAAATGAAATATTAGGTATAAATCTACTAAATACATACAGGATCTACATGCAAAAAAAAAAAAAACCCTACATAATTTCATGAAAAAAATTAAAGAAGATCTAAATAAGTGGCTAGATATTACATATTTATAGATTGAAATATTCAACATTATCAAGATGTCATTTTCCTTCTAACTTGATCTAGAGATTCAATGAAATGCCAGTCAAATTCCAGCAAATTATTATTTTGTCATTATCAACCATATATTTAGAATATTTATATGGAAAGATAAGCAGCATTGAATAAATAATAAAATACTAAAGAAAAATAACAATGTACAAGTGTGACAGAATAGTAAAAAGCTATGAAGTTTCCTGGGCAACTGGAATGGAAAAATTGAGGCAAGGAAATTAAACAAGGCCAAGCAATTTAAGCAACTTACAGCCAAGCTGGTGAATTGCAAGACCTTATTTCCCCTAACCAACTTATGCCATCTGTGCCAGCTAAACCCAAGGACAGATGAAGTCAGGGGACAGATAACTAACTAACAAACAAAAAACAAACAAACACATTAAAAGCCAGACCCAAGATAAAAGTAGAACAGTATAGCAGCAAAAGGATATCATTTCGACACATCAGCATATTAAAAATGCACCTGGAAGCTAATAACTATTTTGCAGAAACCATCCCCTAAGATTCTTACCCACAGAAAAAATACAAAAAACCCTCAGGACAAAGATTCAAGGTTGGTTCCCTCTAGAACATGTGTGACCCTTCCCAGGCATGAACTTTAAACTTCCTCTTAAACTCTAAGGGTGCCTCTGAGACTTGCAGCCAAGGAAGCAGCAGACAGCTTCCCAACGACCCGGGTTTTTACCTCTGATCCTGTCACTTTCCTAACAGCAGCGAGGCCTTGGATCACTCCTTTCCTGTAACATTTCTAGAGAGCCAAAGCCAGGCACTGCATAGGCTCTCTCCTGTTACACTCTTGCAACTTCTTAGTCCTTACTTTGTTGCACCGCCCCCATCTTTAATAAATGTGCTCTCAAGATCACCTGCACTTGTGTTGTGAAAATCTTTCCGACACAAAGTAAAAAACCCACATAATACAAGCTGGCCAAAAGCAGATCCATTCGGGGCTGACCTCTGTCCTGTAACGCAAGGACTTACACTACTTGATTTTCAGACTTTTTATAAAGCTCCAGTAACAAAGATGGTGTGGTATTTGTGAAAGAAAAAACACATCAAGGAAAAAGTTGTGGTACATATGCCTGTCCTTCTATACCCACTATCTCTATCCACACCTTTTAAATATTTTGGGTTTTATCTATTTTGGTCTATCACATGTATGCTTCTCTTTCTTGATTTTTCAATGTTAGATATCTGTTGGTTGCTTAGCTTTCTACACAAAGAACTCAAATGCTACAATAATAATAAAATAACATTACTATGAAAATATAAAAACTTGTCTGTACTCTCTTCCCCTTAAAGGAAACAATTGCAGTTCTGCTTAAGTTATTTATAAAACCCCATCATGTTTTTATTTCTTCTTATACTTTATAACGAATTGGTTCTTTCTTCTATCCCTCTCTGTATCAATGAATGGTTAGGCCTCACAGCTGTATCCTGACTACCAAGCCATAATCAACACACCAACCCATCAGATCAAAGAGGGATAGAACCCTCTTAGATCAAACCACTAACTTAGAGCCACATAAGCAAAGAGAGAGGACAGGAAAACGCAGGTCACTTTTTGTGTGGAAAGCTAAACAACTAGAAGTGAAATTTCCCCTTTCGTTTTCTTGTTTCCAGAAGGTTAAGCCAGAACGAGGGGGATTTTCTGGGAGCCCTAGAGAGCTAAGTTAAACAATGCCTGCTGCAGCAAACCTAGCTTTTACTTGCCTGGTTTGTTTGTTTCTTTCTTTTTTTTTAATTAAAAAATATATATATTGTTGTTCAAGTACAGTTGTTTCCATCCCCCACTCCCTCCCTCACTATTTCTCACACTTAATACAGTCTTTCAATCACAGTAAAGCTCTGCCAACCTAGCACTCCTTGGTAATTAGTAAAGTAGAGAATTTTTAATAAATATATCAGGAATTGAAAACCTTAAATAAGCCAAGAAGGAGGTGTGATCTGAATCTTAATGACTATTCTCTGTAATCTTCACTTTCTCAGGTAAAGATTCGATGCCTTGACATTGGTTCAGATTAAAAAGTACTAAAAAACAAACCAAAAAAACCCTACTGAAGATTCTTGGTTTCCACCACTTGACAGAAGGATAACTTGGGACCAGTTAAGAATGCTTCCATTTCTGATAGAGTTGCCTAAATAAATTACAAGTGTAAAATCAGAAAAAGAATTATTTATTCAAAAATTTTAACATAAAAGAGTTTTTGACATGTATTTCCAAAAAGGCTTAGAAAAGAAGACATGTTTTAACAAAGAGAATCCTTGATACAGTGTAGCTGTTTGCTTAGTCCATAGCATCTGGCCTTACCACTTAGTATGGTCTTTTTAGTTAAACATCAAAAAAACTTTTGTTCCCCCTGCCTCGTTATTGCTTCAGATCTTAATTAACAACAAGCTTTATCACTTTTGCTTGTTACTAAAAAACCTGGATCAAGTGAGTGCAATAGGGCCTGCTTGCTCTCATATCAATGGCCTTCTGTCTCACCTGAGAGTTGTGTTTGCATATTTTAATGAGCCCAATGTGATCACAGACACATCAGAGAGAACACTTTCATGTAATATTCACAAATGGGCCTTTTCCACCCCTCTCTAGTCTAAGTTTTCACTGTGTTGGTAGGTAAAGCAGCCCAAATCCACTGAAATGCATGTAGATGCACTTAAATAAAATCAGTAAAGTATAATATCTATCCTGTAGTTTTTTTTTTTTTTCATTAATCTGTATGGCACATAATGCTTTGCAGCAGACAAGAAATGCATTTAATATTTTTAAATGTTTGATGATGACTCAGCATTGCTATGTCTAAAGAGTTTAAAGTAAAACAGATTTGACAGATATCTAGCTGTGATCAAGAGATGGTTTTTCAGTACATGACTTTCTCAATTGCCAATCCAGTTTGTTGAGGCACATTCATAGGTAATTTACTTTAGCTTTACACACCTAAAAATTGTATGTCACAAAATATTCAAGGAAATGTTACTTTGTGAAATCAAAATTCATCACATCTCAAAGGAGAATTGAAGTTTGAAAAACCTGTTGCTTCACATATATTTATATGGAATGTAGATACATTCATGATGATTCTGAATAATTTATCTCATTTTATATAGTCATGAAGCTTAAATTCAATTACACAATTTTGAAAACATAAATTAAAGCAAGTAAATTGATAAAGAGTGAAAAGCACAGGTGCGGCATTAACACAAAACAAATAAACATCACAGAAACATGGCAGACCCTTCTGCGTGGTGTGGGCCCAGCTCCCACTCGGAGATGCCAAGACCCACGCTCACAGATAGGTTCAGATTTGCAGTATACCTAAGCTGTTTTGAAGTTTGCTCTTTGCTGAAACCTCCTCTCCTTGCAAGTGCTAAACCTTGAGCCCAGTGTAACCGGCTGCCTATTCATTTGCTAATGTCCTTCTTCTGTGATGTAATGAGGGGCATTGGCTCCTTTGTTGTAACCAGGATAATGAGGAAGAACCATCTTGGAATGTGAGGGGACATTATTAGAATAAAGGCCTGTCATGATGGAGGCGGAGGCTTTTGCTCCCCTTGAGAGAAAAGCCATGCTGGTGTCCTATTTCCTCCACCAGACTCAGTAGTCTGTGTGTATGTTTTAATTCATCCATAATGACATGGACACTGCTGGCCAGTGTCTGCATCACGGAAAGACCAATTTGAAAAATCTTGAAAAGAGAAGAACATGTGAGGACCCATAAATCATTTTTTTTAAACTTTCAGTACAGTATTCAATAAATTATGCAAGGTAATCAATACTTATTATAAAATAGGTTTTATTTGTTAGATAACTTTGCCCAACTATAGGCTAATGTACATGTTCTGAGCATGTCCTGAGCTAGGCTGAGCTATGATGTCTCATAGCTTAAGTGTATTAAGTGCATTTTTTACTTATAATATGTTTATTGAGATGTAACCCCATCACAAGCTGAGGAGCATCTGTTTATAATTTATATACATTTTTCACAGATAATTTTATGGGACTAGGAATTACATAACATATAAATATATTTTTAGCCCTTTCAGAATATCCTCATTTCACACATAAACAAACACAATTGTCACAATTTTAGAGTGATATCCATTACTGAATGTATCTTATATTTCCTTAAGCCAGAAAATCAAGCAAAATTTACTTTAAAAAAGCCTAAATGACTTTCTTCCATTAAAATGTCAATCAGCTTTCTATATATAATTATTTTAAAGAATGCATATTCAGACTTTGAAATGAAGGTACACAAGAAAAATTAGTCCAATATTTTTGAAGTGTTTATTTCTAAGTAGTTGACTGCAAAGGTCTTTTTCAAAAGTAAATTATTACTCAGCCAAATTTTATCTTTGGATTAGGTATAGCATTATTTCTGATGATAAAAAGAAACTTTCCTCTTTACCATTTTAACCAAGGAATATTTTCTCCTCTGTAGTCAAAATAACCATGACATATTTTAAACTGTTCTAAAAACACATTAGAAAAAAGTCCCAGAGAAAGCCAGTAATAGTATTTTCAGAAGAACACCAACAAATCTACTTACTCAGTGGAGTAAAAGAAGGTAAGAATTTATGCTACCACTCCACAAAGACTCAAAAAAATGGATAAAAACTACATCTACAGAGTTAAAAATTTGATATACCATTACCAACAATCCAAATTTGTTTAAAGAAGAAAATAAAAATCAAAAACAATCCTAATTTCAAAATGTCTTTACGACATATACATACAAATGCTTTTAATATTATTAATTTATTCTGACATTAAATAGTTATGTAAAGGCCAATGGGCATAATAATAGTATAAAAATTGATATTTGCGACATTTTTCTATTTTGTTACAAACTTTACCATTTTATTTTTTCTCATATTTTATTCTTTATGGTAGCCATTTTTAGAAGGAAAGTAAACTTTTTCAATCTGTTATTTATTGTATGCTGTGACATTTCTTAGAGAAACTAATAGGGGCTACAGTTATTTTATTGCTAAAAATTATTTTGAGTGTTACCCACCTACATTCAGTTTTACAAGCAATTTCAAGAGATTCATTAACATTCTATTTATATCCATTTGCTTCAATTTAGGAAACCCAGGCCTAAATAATTTAATTTTTCATGTGTGTGGTATAATCTTTGAGTTTTAAATTAGGTACCTCTGCAAAATTTGTCTTCATCTGTTTTTTTTTTTTTTTTCATGGTTTACCTCCAATTTATGTCTATTAAAATGTACATGTCTGTATAGTGAGTGTTTTTAAAGACCTAATGATTGGTTGTAATTTTCCCATTTTCCAGTCTCTCAGATTTCCAAATCTATGTGCCACAACAGGCAATGCAGTAAGAAACATGGGCTCTCAAAGACAGAATTCCTGGATTTCAATCCTTGTCTCACCACTTACTGAGTAATCTTGGGGAAATGTTTGAAACATGCGTGGCCTAGGTTTCTACTACTATTAATATTAGTAACTATGTCAGAGTCAGTGTGACTATTAAAATAGAATATTTCCATAAACATTAATTTAATGCCTACCACAGAGGGAATATCCAATAAATATTGGTCATTATTATCATCATTAGCACTAAATGACTAAATTCTCAGTTTCTTCAAGTTCTTTTAAGACCTAATAACCACATGCTTTAATTCCATACCCCAACTTAATCAATACAAATTTTTAACGTGAGTCTGGAATGACCACTTATACCTGCATATAGACATTTTCATACACTTTCTACATTAGTTCTCTAGTCACTCAGCTGTGCTTCCATTTTACATTCTGTTAGTAAATAAAAAGGTTGAATTAATAGATTTTAAGATCTAACTTATATAATAGATAAAATGTATACTAAACTAGAAAGTACCTCTTGTGTTTTAAATTAACTGAAATCTTTGGACATTTTAAAATTACTACATTCTTATTTTTTCCTACTCAATTAATTGTGCCATTTAATTTAACAGTAAAATCAACTAACATACATGTAAACAAATGGTATACATTGTAGCAATATTTCAGGTCCCCTAGTTTACCTATTCTTCTGTCTACCTTGGAAACGGTGAAGAAAGCTTTTCTTTGGCAAATTGTGAATAAAAAATAACTTGCAAACTTATTTTGCATACTCAGTCATAAACAATTTCATACAGAAAACAACACTATGCGTTTGTCTCTGATAGATAAAGCCAGAGAGTTGGCATCAGAGACACAAGGTTTCTAGTCTTGGCATCATGTCCAGTTCACATGCCCTTGTGTAAATCACTTATACGGAAATAACCACACCATTCTACCATTCCATGATTACTAATCAAGGCCTATAGCACCTGTTCTTCCCAGTATGAATGCTGAATTGGCTAACACTGAAAAGCTAAATGTATGCAGTAGTTTTTCCTTCATTGTTTTCCACAATAATTTTCTGTAGAATGCTCTGATTGGTATGGATAAGACTATGATGTTTTTGAACACTGGATAGTATGAAACAAACTCTCTGGTAGGTAAATATTGAATTCTTAACCTAAAGCTATTATTTTAGCTCCCAGTATTGATAAGTTTGACAAGAATTTTTATATTTTATGATTACATTAAAAATTGCTCTGAAGGAAGTGGTACATTATAAATTGTGAACTTTAAATTGCTTGTTTATGTTTTTAACATTTTTAATACTATAATTAAAATTCCTTGAATTAAAATCCGCTACATATAGTGGTCTCAGACACGCACACAGAGGTTGGTGCACCCTGGACGCACAGGTGGCAGTTGCTGGGGGCAGGGAGGCAACGAGCAGACCCAGCGAGGTGCACAGGGTGGCTGACCTCCGTCACACATTCCTGCGCAGATAAACCAGGTGAAAACGGGCAGCTAGACAGACTGCGCAACCCAGGGCCCCAGTGCCAGGGAGGCCTAAAAGCACCAATTGAAAACACTTGTGGGGGTTGAGGTGCCGGGAGAGACTCCCAGCCTCACAGGAGACTTTGTTGGAAAGGCCTACACGGTCCTGGGACATACACAGGCCCACCCATGGAGATCAACACCAGAAGGGCCCAATTTGCTTAGGGAAAGCTTCGGAAGGGACTGGAATCTGAGAGGGCACATAGTGGACAACATTGTTCCCTCTCAGACCCCGCCCCCACATACAGTGTCACAACCCAGTGACTGGGCTGCCCCACCCTGGTGAATACCTAAGGCTCCACCCTTCATACGTAACAGGTGCAACCAGACCCCACCCCCTGCAAAAAAATGGCTCAAATGGAAGAACAGATCTAAGCCGTAGAGTCAATTCATCTAAGCCATCAAGAGATAGCCAACCTATCAGATGCACAGTTCAAAGCACTGGTGATCAGGATGGTCAAAGAATTGGTTGAATTTTGTCGCAAATTAGATAAAAAAATGAAGGCTACACTAAGTGAAATGAAGGAAAATGCACAGGGAACCAATGATAATGGGAAGAAAACTGAGACTCATATCACTGGAGTGGGTCAGAAGGAAGAAAGAAACAACCAAACAGAAAGAATGAAGAAACAAGAATTCAAAACAATGAGGAGAGGCTTAAGAACCTCCAGGACATCTTTAAACATCCCAACATCCGAATTATAGGGGTACCAGAAGGGGAAGAGGAAGAGCAACAAATAGAACTTATTTGAACAAATAATAAAGGAGAACTTTCCCAATCTGGCAAAGGAAATAGACTTCCAGGAAGTTCAGGTAGCTCAGAGAGTCCCAAAGAAGTTGGACCCAAGGAGGAACACACCAAGGCACATCATAATTACATTAGCCAAGATTAAAATGAAGGAGAGAATTCCAGAAGCAGCCAGAGATAAGGGGACAGTCACCTACAAAAGAGTTCCCATCAGACTGTCAGCTGATTTCTCCAAAGAGACCTTACAGACAAGAAGGGGCTGGAAAGAAGTATTTGAAGTTATGAAAGGCAAGGACTTTAATCCAAGATTGCTCTATCCAGCAAAGTTATCATTTAGAATGCAAGGGCAGATAAAGCACTTCTCAGATAAGGTCAAGTTAAAGGAGTTCATCATCACCAAGCTCTTATTACATGAAATGTTAAAGGGACTTATCTGAGAGAAAAAAGATAAAAAATATGAACAGTAAAAAGACAGCAAACTCATGGTTATTAACAACCACACTTAAAAAAAAGCAAACTAAGCAAACAAGTAGAACAGAACCACAGAAATGGAGATCACATGGGTTAGCAACAGGGGATTGGGAGGAGGATAGAGGGGGGCAAAGGTACAGAGAATAAGTAACATAGACAGTAGGTAGAAAATAGACAGGGGGAGGGTAAGAATAGTGTGGGAATGTAGAAGCTAAAGAACTTATGACACATGGACATGAACTAAAGGGGGGAATGTGGGGAGGAGAGGGGTGCAAGGTGGAGGGAAATAAAGGGGGAAATGGGACAACTGCAATAGCATAATCAATAAAATATATTAAAAAATAAACAAAACAAAATAAATGAATTAGCAGAACAAAACCAAATTAATAGATTCAGAGATATTTTGACAGTTGCCAGATGGGAGGAGATTGAGGGGGGATGGGTAAAAAAGGTAAAGGGATTAAGAAATATAAATTGTTAGTTACAGAGGGTGAAGGTGAAGTGACTAAGATGTACTGATCGGTAATTGAAGAATAGTCATGAGGATGTAAAGTACAAAATAGGAAACATAATCAATAATATTTTAATAACTATGTATAATGTATGGGTACTAGATACTACATTTGTTATCAATAGAAAATGAGTCCTTGCAGTGTTATGAGGAAAAGAACTTCCTGAAATGTGCACAGGAGGATGGGGTTCCTGGTAAACTTTATTAATGATGTAAAATTCAGACTCCCCTCCTGACTTCCCAATGCCCCATCTTCATTCATCTCACCATGGAAAAGGTCCAGTCTTATCTTCAGCAAGGCCAAAACAAAAGCCAGTGTACATTCCAGTCCAGCGTCTGGCTAGCTTAGTGTATGTTTCCAGTTGTAGTCTATGGCTATACTATGGTATTCAGCCTCCCTCCTGGAGCCTGCCCGTGGAGTTTCCATGGACATGGGCTCCATGGCTGCTGAGACCACAGGGCCATGGAGAGCAGATGCATGAGTGCACAAGGAAGGGCAAGTCGTGAAAGAGAGATAGTGCTCTTCTTTGATCCCCTGGGATTATATTAATTTGGGCTTGGGGCAGAGCAGGTGCTTTTTCAAAACAACCAATTAGCTGTCCAAGCTTTCATGGGTTTTGAATGGATCCACTTCCCAACCAATTTCATCTTTCCCCAAGCTAGACTGACAGATTTTTGACTTCTGCACCCTTTTGACTTCTATTACTTATGCGCCTGCCTTCCCCTGCTCCCACCTGGCAATCTGGTACTGGAGCGAGGAAGGGAGGAGTGCAAATACCCTTGGCAGAGCCCAGTGCTATAATCCCCCGGAGTGTGAAAGCTGTAGCTTCCTGGTGAAGCACACAGGCTGCTGCCTCCCAGTTTGTTAAACCCAAGGTCTCAGTCCCTTTGCTCCCATTTCCCATCTGTAATTACTGAAATACCAAGGTTTATCTGGGTGATCACTTAATAAGTTATAAAATGTCTAATCAAGAAGGTGTATACCTGAAACTAATAAAATGCTGTATGTCAACTGTAACTTAAAAATTAAAGAAAAATTTAAAGTCAAAAATGGAAAAAATATTTTATTTTCAGGAATTAGAATAGATATTAAAATAGAAATTGGAAATGGGGTGTGGGGTAGATGGAGGAGGACAAAGAAGAAAAAAATGGGACAACTGTAATAGAATAACAATAAAAATGGTTAAGAAAATAGAAATGCAGGTCTGTCATACTCAAGAGATGAGTAACATACGCAGTAAATTCCAAAGTTATGTTTGCATAATGAGCCTTTTTCAAACCATAGAATGGTAAGTAGAGCCCAAACAGTGAGCAACAGCCTTGTTAAGTGTAGAAAACTGGAATAGGAAGTTGGAGCAGGTCACAAGACTGTAATTTGTAGAGCTGTAAATACCTACCTGATATCATACATAGTTATTGAAATATTGTTGATTATATTTCTTATTTTCTACTTTACATCCTCATGACTATTCTGCAACTCCTTATTGGTGTGTCTTAATCACTTCACCTTTTCCATCAGCAACTAACAATCTGTATCTTTCCATCCCTTTACCTTTTACACCCATCAACCTCAACCTCCTCCCATCTGGCAAATGTCAAAATATTCTCTGTATCTATGAGTTTGGTTTCATTATGATAATTCATTTATTTTGTTTTTTAGATTGTACATATAAATGGAGAGAGTGCAGCACAATAAAAGGGCCAATGAATTAGTATAATTATGCCTGTGAGTGTTGGACAGACTATTAGCTACGCATGATTGGGTCTAGATTCCGATGTCCACCAGAAAGGGCTGTACAGTCATCTGAGCTGAGTGGAGATTGCCAAAGATGTATGGGGCCAAAAGACATTATTAGAGCTCTGACAAGTCAGAGTGAATAATCTCCCCAGCATACAACCGAGAGCCCAAAAGGCCACTGTTTTAAGACTATGTGCCTAAATAAGTTGTGACAGAATTGAGGTGATACATAGTAAATTAGCTTTTCACTAGAAAGAAAAGCACTCAATACACATTCAAGGCAGACAACAAAGTAAGAATCTCAACAATATAGCATCTACAACATTCACTATACAAAAAGTAAGAAAGAAGAAAGAGAAAGAGAAAGAAAGAAAGAAAGAAAGAGAGAGAAAGAAAGAAAGAGAGAGAGAGAAAGAGAGAAAGAAAGAAAGAGAGAGAAAGAGGAAAAGAAAGAAAGAGGAAGGAAGGAAGGAAGGAAGGAAGGAAGGAAGGAAGGAAGGAAGGAAGGAAGGAACTACTAGACACAAGAAGTAGGAAATTATAACCCAAAAGCAGGCAAGGAAATCAGTAAAAGCAGACACAAACTTTGACAAAGATGTTGAGCTAGCAGATAAAGACTTTAAATCAGCTATCCTAAATGTATCTAGGTATTTAAATAAAAATAGAAAAATGGGGTACGTCTGTAATAGTGTCAACAATAAAACAAAGGAAATGGAAACTACTGTTGAGATCTATGAAATGTATGAGAATTAATTTATTTGCACGCTAAAACTTAGCATGCTGGTTATATGACTTTCACCATGAGCTTCCTGTTTGTGTCAGTTCTGCTTGCAAATCTTGTTTTAGTCCATTGAGGCAGACACTGGCCCACAGTGTCTGCATCATTATGGATGAAATAAGACATACACACAGACTACCGAGTCCGGTGGAGGAAAAAGGACAGCATGCTTTTCTCTCAAGGGGAGCAAAAGCCCGTGGCCTCTGCCATGACCGCCTTTATTGGGTTTCCTGCCACATTACATAATGGTCCTCATTTCCTATGCACAGGTTAGGCTCGCTTTAGGGGGTTACCTTTTTCAGACAACAAAGGAGATGCTGCTGCTAATGATATCACAGAAGGATATTTGCAAATGAAAAGGTAAAATTAGTTGAACTGGTTACATTGGTCCTTGCAAGCTTTAGCATGGATTTTAGGAAGTTACAGTAAGCACTTGCTATCTCAAATCAGAGTGAGGGAGTTTTAGCAAAAGCAAGACTCAAGGCAACCTAGGCACATTGCAGGCCTGATTCCCCATCTGTGGGCATGGGTCCTGTGCATCTCTGAGTGGGAGCTGGGCCCACGCCACGCAGAAGGGTCTCCCACAGTGCATTTCTATTCACACCTTTTATACATGATACATAAGTGTAGTTAATATCCATGGTACCATTATACATCTGCCATAGTTTGTTTTACACTTTCATATCAAATACTTTGTCGTATAAATAAAATAATTTTTATAATGAAGATTAGAGGTTCTGAAAATCTTTGATTTTTAAGATTTCTTTATAGATCCTTAAATTTCTTTTAGAATGTCAAAGAGCTTTTTTATGAGTATCATATATAGATATTTACCACATTAGAAAATAAAACTGAAAAATGAAATACATTAACAAATTAATTTTAAAATAACAATAATAACCCCATTTCATGTGTTCATGTTAACATAAATAACATAGGTTTTGCATTTTATTTTTCATGGCATTGTTTTAATTTTTTGTTAATCTTTTTAATGTGTGGCTTAATAATAACAGCTAGACTCACACAACTGCATTTGCATTCAATATGTTTGAACATGATATTTTGTTGAATAATATGAAGAATATTTAGTCTCATCCAGATAAGAAGTAAAAGGGAGGTATATTTTAACATTTTCTTATAATTGTGAATACTCTTTTTCAGTACTATACCAAAATTGACAAGTGATGGTTGGTTGCAATGTGTTATCTGAAACCACATCTGTAATCTTTTCACACTTTTTGTATTAAAGTCCATTAATCCATTTTGCAGTTAGAATGCATCTTTTAATCATGCACATTACAACACCATGACATTATTATTTGAAAATTATATGTTCACTAAGTTATGCAAATAATCCAAATATTGCATTTTTAAGGCAAGTTAATAGTTTTGATTATTATTTGAATGTTGGAGAGTTAATAATATGCTTAGAAATGAGATTTTAGTTTTGCATTAGGTTTATTTTAATAAAACAATGATTATCATATCTGTGATTGTCTTATTGGCACTTAAATATTATGGGTAATACTTTTCAGCCTTTATATTCTTAAATAAAAGATCCTCCTTTAAATAATGAAGAACAGAAATTATTTACGTGAGTTTATGTCACTGTAGTAGCATCAAAGATCAAAGAAAATTGGAATCCTTAAGACTGAAACAAAAAACAAATAATATATAGTTGAACCTTCTGCAGTATTTCTGGCTGTATCATGGACTTCATTGGAGTACCAGAAAAATATGCTTGTTGACTTCCTAACAGTGTCCTTTGAATGTTGACGGTATTGCTATACAGAAGTCATTTAAGTAAATATAGCCGTACAATGTTAGAACAGAGTGGGACCCCAGAGATTATCCAGGTCAACTTTATAACAAGTTCATAAGTAACCTCAGTATTTTGGAGGTCATCTGACTTACTCAAGGTAATGGATGATTGGAGACACATCTAAGACTGGAATACAGGCTGAAGGTTTCTATTGAAGGTGCTCACCTATTGCTCCTCACTCCTGAGACTGGATTTTGTTCAGCCGGATGTGGATGTTTGCTCTCATATACCATCAAATGGAAACATGCAAAAATTTAAGAGAAAGCAGTATGTTAGGTTCATAACTTTCTTTTAGAAACTCTCGAATTAGAGTTTTGGGTTTCTTCAGATGTTTTTCCAGAAGTGGGATCACTGGGTCACATAAGGCAGTTCCGTTTTTACTTTTTTGAGGTAACTCCATACTGCTTTCCTCAGTGGCTATACCAGTCTGACAAAAAGGTGAAGGGATTACAAGAAAAAAAAAGTCTCATAGACAAAGACAATGGTATGGTTACTGCCAGAGGGAAAAGGGGGTGGGGAGAGGTAGAGGAGGGTTAAGAGGGATAAATGGTGATGGAAGGAGACTTGACTTGGGGCAGTGAAGACACAATGCAATATGCAGATGATGCGTTATAGAACTGTACACTTGAACCCTGTATAATTTTATTAACCGATGTTACTCAAATAAATTTAATAAAAAAGTAAGAAAGAAAAAGTAAAATAAAACTGATTCTCAATATAATTAATGAAAGCCAGATTTGAGAAAAAGAAGTTGAAGCACTTAACAACAGACACACAAAAGGGAACGGTTCCTTGTTCTCACTGAACGTTACCCCGTAAGAGGACTGAGGCCTTAGCCTTCCGCTGTCATCTGGAGCAGCTTCAAAGTGTAGCCAGGCCAAATCTATTGCTCTTCCTTGTTCCATTTCTAAAATTGCATTTCTTTTGCAATTATTTAAAAAAGTGAGATGAATTATGCATTTGAAATCCTAAAATATATACTCAAATGTAGGTTAGGGCAGAGAGACTAAGATTATTGTTAGCAGTATATTCCGTATACTTTATTTTCCACTTCTCAATTCAAACATATAAACTGCTGGCTATTTCAAATCAGCCACAGAAATATGATTTTCATTTTTTTATAGATTATCAGCAAAGAAGAAGAGAAAAGGCCTACTGAGCAGGAAAGGATTAGCAATAGGCCTGCAGAATTGATATTTGTCTGTAAGGAGGAAGAAGTTTATTAAAGGATAACACACCAATATTCTTTATTTTCTCCATATAAAAAGAAGCATAATTGTGTACTCTGAATGATAAAGTTGATATTGGGTATGGTACTTAGGATGGTTCATTAAAGTTTAGAATAATTATCATGGAGGGAAGCACACTGTAGCTGACCAAGGAAAAGTAAATTCACTGATGATTGGCATTGAAGATTCTGCTGATGTTTGTGAATGTGTTTTTATGGAAGAATCAATCTATTTGCCTGTATTTCTGTATCATATAGGAAGGGAGGCGAAAAATATCAGTGTTTCCCATAGTCTCAGGGTAGAGATTTTGCTATGCTTCTGAGGTGAAAGGTGGAAGAGAAAGTTCCTCTAGGGTGCTGGTGTAGCTCTGAATCATGACAGAAGTGAGAGCAAAACATGGGTTGAAAAGAAAGGAAAGAAAATGTAATAGAAGCAGATAACACGAAAGTATAGAAAGGAGATTTATTTCAGTGACTTCGAAAAATAAGTCTAAAGGGAAGATGATCCAGAGAAAACTATTTGGAGGTGAAACTACACAAATAATACTGTAGATCTAGACTTCTATTGGATTTAGATTTTCAAAAATATGTAAAACGTGGTCATAGAGAATTGGTCATTGGAGCTGAAGAAATAAAATAACTAACTGTGATGACAGGATTTTAACTAGATCAGTTACATGGGCAAAAAGTGATTCAGGCCCTAGAAGTTAAGCTGGATAGTGATGAGGAACGTGGGCAGATCCCAACTCCCACAGTCCATGTACGGGTTCATAAGCAGGTCACTATTAAATTATGGGTTCAAGACAGTGAGAAAACACACATTTTAAAAGAATAGGAAAACTGAAAATAATTAAAAGAGTAATGTTTACAAGGTGACTGGAGTATAGCAAGAAAGCTGTTCCCAAATCCAGACTCAAGTAGATCAGGATTTAACAAGTGATTTGTCTCTATGGCAAAGAGCCTCAGGAAATGAGAGTTCAAAGACTTTTTTTCTTTTTATTTTTATATTCAATGTAGCTTTTTGCTTTTCTAATTCTTTTGCCCAAGCCTTATAGTTAAATTGAATATTTTTATCTCCCAAATGCCCCAATTTCTTTTCTTTATGTTTTAATAAATAAAAACTCTGGGAAATTCAGAACATTAAATGTTTTGACTAGCAATTTAGCATTTATCTTACAGAAATAAAAAGACATAGGAGATAGAAATTATGCAGAAGGTTGTTTTATGTCTATATTGTTCTCAGGTATAGTATAAAGTATGGACTTATGATTTTATTTAATATGATATTTTAAAAATATTTTTGTGCAATATTAAACTTTAAAAGTATGATGTGAAATATACTGATAGTAAGTTTTTGTATGTGCATGTAATCAAGGAATGAAATGATTTCTCCAAAGCTATAAAAGTCATTTTCACTAGATGGTAGAATTATAGAAGATATTCTTTAAATTTTTATGGGTTTTCTTATTTTTTAAGGTACAGATGAGTACTTTTAAAAACAGCAAGGTGATAACCATAACTTATCTTTATTAATAATCACATTAAATACAAATGGTCTAAACTCTCTGATTAAAGGCAGCCATTGTCCAATTAATTAAAAGTGCAAAAATCAACCATATGTCACCTACACATGGTTTGAATATAAAAAAAAAAATAGGTTAAAATGATGAAAAAGGATAGACCATTTTACCACTAAACAAACAAACAAAAACCCTGAAATGCCTGTGTTAATACTAACCAAAGTAGATTTCAGGCACTGCTTTTGTAAGTGGAGGTAAGAATGTTACTTGTAATAAAACAATTTTATCACTATAATAGAAGAATCAATTATTGAGGAGGATACAATAATACTAAATGTTTATAGACCTAATAATGCCTTCAAGAAATATTAAATAATAACCAAGAAAAATGTAAGATGAAATGGACAATAAATTCAAAAAAAATCTGAGATTATAGTTAATACCTTTCCCTCAATAATCAATACAACAACTAGGCATAAAATCAATAAGTACAATATAGATGATTTTGAAAATACTATCAATCATTTTGAATATTCAAGTTTATATGGAACACTTACCATGATAGGAAATATTTTGAGTCATAAAACAACTCTCAACACATTTTAGAAGGTTTAAATATTCAAATCTTCTTCTCTGACCTAAATTAAATTAATTCAATTTAGGCAGGTCTCTAGAAAATCACAGAAATTTAGAGAAAAAAAACTCTTCTAAATAGGCTATTTAAAAAAAAGTTCAATAAAGAATTTAACAGTATGTTGAATTAAATGAAAATGAAAGTACAACATACTCAAATTTGTAAGATACTGCTAGAATATTTCTTATAGGAAAATTCACAGTAATTAATATTCTATCAAAAAATAAGAAAGGTACAACATCAATAATCTCAGCCTCAACTTAAAAAATGGAAAAATTAATTAAAATAAGCAGAAGAAAATGAATAATAAAGATTAGGAGAGAGAGAGAGGGAGAGAATATATATTTGATTTTAAGAATGAGGCAGGTGAAATCTCTGTGAAGTCATAGATATTAAAACAATAATAAAGAAATATTTTCAACAATTTTATAAGACATTTGACAACTTAGAAAAATACATTGAAAGACGCAAAGCTCACTAAAAAAGATAGAGATAACCTGAGATGCCACATTTCTGCTAAGTTAATTTGTACTTTAAAGCTTTTCCCCCCAAATTTTCCAAGAATCCACTGATGAATTTAACCAAATATTTACATAAGAAACATCATAAATTATACATAAACTGTATCATTAATATAAAATGATGAAATATATCTTCATTTATTTTAATAGATGAGATTTATCTTGATGCCAAAAGCAATGACTTTACAAAAGAATCAGACTACAGAGCAACATCCTTCCTAAACAAAGATGCAAATATCTAAACACAACATTACATAATTTAAGCCAACAATAAATAAAAATATAACACATTATGACCATGGGACTTTATTCCAAGAATGCAAGGTTGGCTTAATTAAAAATTAATATACTTGATACAGTACAAAACCAAAAATTACTACTTTATGATCATCTTATAGATTAAAAAAGACATTTTAGAAATCCAATACTTATCTGTGATGAGAATTTTAAGTTACTTAGGAATAAAAGAAAATTTCCTTGATCTGATATGAATCTTAAGTTAATATCATCCTTACTTATGAAAGGCTGAATTTAAAAGACATGGATTCCACTCTCTCTACTTATATTCAGCATTACATTAGGGAAACTATTGATAAATAGTACAGTAATACAAGATGAAGGTGAAATAAAAGTCATCCAGATTCAAAAAGAATATTGAGAGAATCCATCCTTATTTGCAGACAACCTGATCTTTTATGAAAAAAATGTCATTTATATACAAAATAGCAACTATATAACTAATAAGTGAATTAAACAGGGTTGGAGGACACAAAATGAATATACAAAAATAATCAGAAAATAAAATTATAAAAATAAATATAATTTATAGTCACAAGAAACAATATAAAATATTATGCCTAAATGTGACAAGATATAAAAGATCTACACAATGCAAACAAAATACTGAGAAAAATTAAGGAAGATCTAAAAAATATTGAGATATATCATATTCATGAGTCAAAAGATGTAATGTTGCTACTTGTCCATCTTCCTAAAATAGATCTATACATTCAATTTTCTCAGTTAATAGTCCAGCAGATCAACTTGTTGAAATTGACAAGCTAATTAAACGAACATGGGGAAATATAGAAGACCTAGATTGTTCATAACCACAACTGAATATTAGTACAAAGTTGGAGCACTAACAGTATCTTATTTCAGACAAATAAATATATAGTAATCAAGATTGTGGGATTTTGGCATATATATGTGTGTGTGTATGTGCGCGTGCATACACACACACACACAACTGAATTGAATATAAAGTCTAGAAATAGATGCATACATATTTGGCCAAAGGTACAGAGACAAGTCAATGTAGAAAGGACAGTCTTTTTAAGAAATGTTATTCCAGGGACTAGATATCTATATGTAAAAAACAGAAACAAGAAAGAAAGCATTTGACTTTGCATTACACCATGTACAAAAATTAATTTTAAATGGACCATAGAAATAAATATAAAACCTAAATTTACAAAACATTTAGAATTATATTATAGAATTATCTTATGACCTTATATTAGGCAAAGATTTGTTTTTTAGACACAATTCTAAAAGTACCATCCATGATAGGACACATTGATAAAATGAGCTTCATAAAGACTGAAAATTTTTGCTCTTCAAAAGACACAGTTAAAACAAAAGGACAATTCATACCTTGGAGAAAATATTTGTAAATTATAAACCTATTAAAGGACTTCTGTCTACATATAAAAAATAACTCAATATTCAGTGATAGGTAACAATCTAATTCTAAAAATGGGCAGAATGTTGAAAAAGAGAATTCACTAAAAAGAATATGCCAATAACAAATTTGAATATGAAAAGATGGTCAACAGAATTAACAGTTAGGATAATGCACCTTAAAACAACAAAAAGATACACCCTAATAGAGTATCTATAATAAAATAATTTACCATACCAAGTGTTGTGAGGGTGTGGAGCAATTAGACTCCCAAACGTTTACTGGATTGATTTGTATCCAAATCCAAATGATTAATTAACTAAATTAAATATAAACATTATTTCAGTAAATTGGCACCACTTAACCACATCCAGAAATAAAAGTAAAAAGACATTTTCACAAAAATATCCATAGTAAAAACACATAAACTTAATATTTTTAATAATTAATTAAATCATTTATTGAAATGCCTGATATTTTTAAGTACATTAGTATGGTTCAGTACACACAGAAATGGTTTCCAAAATGTATAAAGAAGTTAAGGCTTTCTGATTTCTATTCCCAATGAGCATATGATCTGTTTATGAAGCAATGTCATTTATGCATGCAATAGGTATTTCCAGCGAATAAACAAAAATAATTGCAATAATATACTTCAGAGAAAAGAGAAATCTATTTGGTTGAAGCAATCAGGGATGGATTTATAGACTAGAGAGGGATGAATTCAGTTTAGATCATTTGTACAGTCTGAATAAGTTAATGGGGAATGTGGGGATAAAATGTCACTGCTCTTGTTGGGAACTAACATAATATTTTATAGCCATGAATTGTCATAAGTTACATGGCTTCCTTTTTATTACTCAATAAACTACAAATATCATTGGCATAGGGTAAAATATAAAGAGACTGAATAAATCATATAGATAAGCATTAAATCTACTAAAAATGGTTCAAACACAGAAAAGAATTCAAACATGCAATTAAATATATAAGGTATTTTTTATATTAAGTGCTTTTATCCAGCAAACATCTTAAGCACATTCTATGAGCTGAATACTTTAGAGGTACCAGGGATGACTTGAATTGAATTTATTGTTAAATAAATTTATTTTTTAATATTTTTTTAAAAATTTCTTTATTTATCTTTAGAGGGAAGGGAAGGAGAGAGGGAGAGAAATATCAATGTATGGCTGCATCTTGTGTGTTCCCTGCCGGGAACTGGCCAACAACCCAGGCATGTGCCCTGACTGGGAATCGAACTGTGATCCTTTGGTTCGCAGGCCCGCGCTCAATCCACTGAGCTACACCAGCCAGGGCTATTGTTAAATAAATTTAACATTGAATTTATTTGTTGCTTTGATATATAGTTACATGGTATTACATTATGTTTAATTTATATCCAGGTAAATATGTTTTCAGGAATATAAGAATATAGACCGCCAAAGGTTCAGTGATAAGGTAATATGCTGAAGTTTGAAGTATGCTAAGGTTTATGTAAGGTGCTGGACAATCACATTTTTTCTCTAGAACTGCTTTTTTCAAATTTCCAATGATTGAATATGTACTGAGAAATAAAATACCCAGGGTGATTTTTAACCAAACATTTTATTTAATCTGTGGAACTTGAAAAAAAAGTCATTTCTAGAAAAAATATTAATGTGAGGCAGATAAATGTACACCTCAAACTAATATTGTATGTCAACTGTAATTAAAAATATAAATTTTGAAATAGCTGCCAGATAACATCTTGAGAGACAGGATACAGGATTGTGTCTCTCACTTAAAGAAAATATGGAGGAAACAAAGATAAAGAATTCTGTTCTGGCGCAGTTGAATATTAGGTGCTAAAGAACCTTCAGGTAAAAAACATATGAGGGGGACCCAAAATATGAAATGTATTTATAAAAAATTGTGCATTTATTCTTACATGTTTAAACTTCAGTCACCTTCAAAGTTTTCTCCATCTGATGCAATACACCTATGGAGGCATTTTTCTCCGCTGCTCAAAACATGTTTGAACTTGTCAACTTTGATGCCTTTTAGTGCTTCTGCTCACCCCCCACACCCTGCAACTGCTTCCACACAGACAAAACATTTCCCTCTGAAGACTTCCTCATCTGGGAAACAAACAAAATTGCTCAGCTCAAGATCAGGTGACTAGGGAGAGTGGGGCATGGGGGGGTCATGCTGTTTTTGGTCAAAAAAGACTGAAAAGTCAGCACAGTGTGGGCAGATGTGCTCACAAATCACTCACCCTGAAGTGGGCAAACATGATGAGTCTTCAATTTTTTTTTTTTTCACTGAAGCCAAACATAGTCTCTCACAACAATGCCGATGGGTTACTAGAACATTAACCTGGCAGGGGAAATCCATACTATAAGGCTCCCATCCTCCAGAAGATAATTCTGAGTTTTGGGGGCATCCTCCTTATATTAAGCCACATGGTAAACTGGTATACAGTACAAGGGAGAGAACTGGTCTGGAGTCGTAAAGTCATGATTCACCAATAGAGATGATAAGTTAAATAAGGAGATAGTATAAGTTTGCTAAAAAAAGATCTGTTAGATTAAGAAAGAAAAACACATAGGACAACCTGACAAAAGAAATATAAAATACAACAGGAAGAGATGGCAACAGAGACAGAGTAAGTTTGATTAGAGATGTAGGAGAGAACGCATGTTCTCGAAAGCATGATATAACTGCAAATCATTTATATATACACTCCATGGTTAAATAAGTCTAATTAAATGTTTTCACTAATGTGTATTTATTTATATGAAAACCAACTTCTCTGTATATATTTATAGCACTTGAGATGTGCAGGAATACTGAACTTTAGGAGAAAGTAAAACTAATTATCACTTAAAGTAAAATGTGTAATCATATTTGGTTTTGGTATGATCCTAAATATAAAATACCTTTTTCCAAAAGGAAAAAAATGAGAACATTTTAAACAATATTAGGTCCAATACATAGATTTTGGGAGAATTGCAATGTTTTGGATCTTTGAGCAAGTCACAATTCTCTCAGGATTTTGAAAAATGTAATTACCGTTGTATATGATTTTTATAGTTCTTAATATCTTAAATTATAATTATAGTTGCAGAGCTGAAAATTTTTATTTGGAAATACGCTTCATTGATTTAAATAAGAAGTTGATTTTAAAAGAGTACTGAATTGCTCTGAATACCCCACATACTCGTTTTGTCCAGCAGAGTTGTAAAAATGACATTCACAAGCCCTGGCTGGTATAGCTCAGTGGACTGAGCTTGGGCCCGCAAACCAAACGGTTGCCAGTTCAATTCCCAGTCAGGGCACATGCCTAGGTTGTGGGCCAGGTCCCCAGCCGGGGGCAGATGAGAGGCAACCATGCATTGATGTTTCTCTCCTCTTTCTCCTTCCCTTCACCTCTCTCTAAAAATAAATAAATAAAATCATTTTAAAAAGTGATGCTCACATGATAATTATCTGCTTCCTGTTGGCAACTACCTTATTTTTGAAACCTGGAATCTGTGATTTCCCATGTGACATATTTTGTTTTTTCTTGATAGAAACAGGGGAAAGACTAAACTGATTTAAATTTAAATAAATAATTATTTAAAATGTAAGTACCTGTATACCATCTTTCAGGGAAAAGCATGTAAAGATAGCCAAGTTATAAATCATTCAAAAAAGGGAATTTATGATGGAAAAAACCAGCCAACTCTTACTATAGCTTCTCTACTGGGTGCTGCTCTATAGAATAGTTATAATAAATCATGCAGTGAATGAATAGAAAATAGAATTCTTTTAACTTCCTAAGGATCATATCCCAAGACTTACTTCTTTCTGACTTTGTGTACTTATGCATACACATCTTTTTTTATTAGATATTTTACACAGCACTGACTACAGACCACATTCCAGCAAACAAATTAGACATCTGTGTGTGATCAGATAAATATTCGCAATCCATTTTTCACTTTAATCTGGTAAATTATGTATTTGCACATTTAGTGGCAAGGTTGCAGTACTCCTGTTGTTTACAACCTTGTAAGCAAACCTACTGATATCTAGCCATCTTTACACAGGCTATGGAGAGCATGTTTTATTGGGTTACAAATGCCATTTGAAATTTTGTAAACTGGAGTATTATCTGAAATATATTTCCTCAAAAAATTAATGCTTGTTTTTAGGATTTTAGACATATTCTTCCTCTTACTGCTAAATTCATCTTTTCAAATAAGTTTGCTGAAGAGACCGTTTAGAATAGGACTGTACTTTTTTTTTTTCACAATAGGTGTAGTTTGTTCCTCTTCCATTTACATGAATAAAAAGTTTGTAAGTTTTAAGGGGGAAAATGTTAGCGTTATAACATAAAATAATTAGTAAAATAGCAGATATGAACTAAGTTGAAAGAAATGAAGAGACAAGGAGAAGGGCATGCAGTGGCAAAAAGATGAAGATGATAAATTGGAAAAAATATAAGAAGGTATCATGATAAATCATCTCTCAAATATACGAATTTTGGTATTAAATCTTCTGGATGCTTTGTGTACAATTACTACCTAAGAAGTTTGAACAGATATAAAAATGTTCAGGAAAAAAGACAAGAAAAAATTAAGTTCACATCTCTTCCCACAGATTTAATAACTACTCAATAATTTGATTAGTCTACTAAGACTAAAAATACCTTGAAAGCTAAGCTTCTTCCTTATGCAGTGCCTTGGAAGCAGAAAGTTACAACCATCTCACCATTTGCCTAAATTTTTTAAATTATATTTTATTGATTATGTATTACAGTTGTCCCAATTTTTCCCTGTTTGCCCCCCACACACGACATCTGCCACTCTCTCAGGTAATCCCCACACCGTTGTTCATGTCCATGGGTCATGCATAGGCTCTTTGGCTACTCCATTTCCTATACTGCTCTTTACATCCCCATGGCTATTCTGTAACTCCCTATTTGTACTTCTTAATCCCCTCACCTCTCACCCACTGTCCCCCATATCCCCCTCCCATCTGGCAAACATCAAAACACTCTCTGTATCCATGATTCTCTCTCTGTTGTTTTTGTTGGCTGTTTGTTTTTTAGATTCAATTGTTGATAGATATGTATTTTTGCCATTTTATTGTTCATAGTTTTCATCTTTTTCTTAACATTTCATATAATAATGGTTTGGCGATGATGAACTCCTTTAGTTTTTTTCTTGTCTGGGAAGCTCTTTATCTATCCTTTAATTTTAAATGATAGGTTTACTGGGTAGAGCAACCTTGGCTACAGGTCCCTGCTTTTCATGACTTTGAATATTTCTTGCCAAGTCCTTCTAACCTGAAAAGTTTCTTTTGAGGAATCAGCTGACAGTCTTAGGAGAACTCTCTTGCAAGTAAAGAACTTCTTGTCTCTCACTACTTTTAAGATTTTCTCTTTACCTTTAAACTTTGGTATTTTAATTATGATATGTCTTGGAGTGGGCCTTTTTTCATCCGTCCTATTTGAGATTCTCTGTGCTTCCTGGACTTGCATGTCTATCTCCTTCACCAAATCAGGGAAGTTTTCTTTCATTGTTTTTTCAAATAGATTTCCAGTTTCTTGCTCTTTCTTTTCTCCTTCTGGCATTCCTATGATGCATATGTTGGACCTCTTGAAGTTGTCCTAGAGGCTGCTTACAAGTATCCTCATTTTTTAAATTATTTTTTCTTCTGTTCTGATTGGTTGTTTTTTGTTTCCTTATGTTCCAAATCATTGATTTGATTCTCAGCTTCATCCACTCTCCTGTTGTTTCTCTGTAAATTGTTCTTTATTTTGATTAGTGTATCCTTTGTTTCTGACTGGATCTTTTTGTTCTGTTGAGGTTCTCACTAAGTTCCTTGAGCATCCTTATAACCAATGTTTTGAACTTTGCCTCTGATAGATTGTTTATCTCCATTTTGTTTAGCTCTTTTTCTGGAGTTTTGATCTGTTCTTTCATGTGGGTCATGTTTCTTTGTCTCCCTGGTTTGGCAGCCTCCCTGTGTTTGTTTCTATGTATTAGGTAGATTAGAGCTGCTTTGACCCTGTGTCTTGGTAGTGTGGTCTAAAGTATCAGGTGTCTTGTAGGATCCAGTGCAAAACCTCCCCTTATTACTCCAGCTGGGTACTCTAGGTGCACCCTTCAGGTCGGTGGAGTACACCCTCTCCTTGTGGTTGGGTGCGGTGGAGTGTCTGAGGCTCTCCATGGTGGGTCAAACAGTGTTAACTATATTGATAGAGTCTCAGATATGACACCAACTTGCTGGCTCTTTGGTTCTGTGCAGCGCTTTAGAAAAGGGACCATGGCCTCTGCTTCCCTTGTTGCCAGACACTTCAGTTTCTCCCTGTATGTCAGTGGTGCCTTTCAAGCTGCTACCCCAGTGCTGGAGCTCAGAGGTGGTGAGATTGAGTAGGTGAGCCCCTATGTGGGTTCTTTAAGAGGAACTGCTTTAGGTTCCAGAAGTTTCTTTCACTGACTCAAACCCTGCTGGGTTTTGCAGCCAGAAGTTGTGGAGACTTTTCTTCCTGGTACTCCAGTTCCAACCTTGGGCTGCAGGTTCTGATGTGGTGCTGAGACTCCTCACTCCTGAGATATCCCTCCTGAATTTTTATCCACCACACGTGGGTGTGGACCAGCCCATATCGCATCTGCATCTCTCCTATCAGTCTGGATGGATATGGTTTCTTTAATTCTATAGTTGTCCGACTTCCATTCAACTTGATTTCTGATGGTTCTCAGTGATGGTTCTACCTTTTAGTTGTAATTTTGTTGTGGTTGTGCAAAGAATGCAATTCATGTCTGACTATGCTGCCATCTTGACTGGAAGTCTCTTGTAGCCACTTACCTTTAAATTTATTGAACTTTTTACTAGTTAACCAGAAATAATTATTTTGAAATTAATTTGTTTCAAATTATGATTTTGTACTAAGGTAAAACATTGATGACACTTCCAGCAAGAGGTCTTTATACTCATTCTTAGAATGGTGACAGAAGGAAAAAGGATGTCAAAGCCATAATGTACTGAAAATAATGCTTCCTCGGAGTTAAAAGGTCAGGAAAGGACATCTAATCCATTAGAATGCATTTCAAAAGTCTTTAGCAAATTCAGTGGGAAGAACTTGGAGAAATTCACCAGCCTGAGATCTCACCAGTACTTGCTCATGAATAGGATGATAGGAAGTAAGGAAAAAGCATCCTATCTTTTCCTAACTAAAAACATCAGTTTGATCAGCAACAACAGTTAAGAGATGGTGCCTGTGAGATTTGGCAAAGAGCAGAATTTTGTAGAAGGGAGAAAGAGGTGCACCCTGCACTAAGCTGATATATTAGGTTCACTAAACACATTTCGCGAAATTCATAGGCAATTGTGTATTCTTGAATTGAGAATGGATTCATTTACAACGTGACAGTCTACATAATTAGAAAAGACAGTTCCCATACTTTCTATGTGATTTAGTTTCTAAACAGCAACAAAAACTGTTTTCTTTAATGATGTTTATAAGAAAATTTAATTTTTTAAAAATATGATTAATTGCAAGGTGTTAGTTCACATAGCAAGACATAACTTTTGACTGAGGGTCAGCAGAGTGTACAGCAGGTGAAGGGGAAAACAATGAACTAAAAGTCAGGAGACTGGGGTTTTCATCCTGTGGTTGCCATTAATTAGCTGTCTGAACAAGAGCATCTCTGTGTCTCTGGATACAAATTTTCTCATCTGTAAAATGAAGCAGTTGTTTATCCCCAAAGCCCTTTCTAGTGCTAAAAATCTATATACATTGTATGATTTTTTTCTGGCAGTGCAGGCAGTATCTGCTGACCTATCCACGTGTACTGTTCTGCGTTTGTGCGAGTATGCTGTGCTCCAGTAAACTTGACTGGCAATGTTTATAAGTATAGTCTATGTGATAGAAAGACTCAAGGCAACTTGTTCAAGAAAAATCCCTACCAGTGCCAATTAGCAAAGACCCCGATCAATGAAGTGTCCTGGCCACACTGTGATGCCAATGATTCTTTGGGGTTGTGATTCTGTGGATGTTTTTTTAGACTAAGGTGTGTATACAGTAAAATAATCAGTTAAAATTTAATAACAGTCAGATAAAGTATATTCTTTTAAGAGAAAAACCACAGCTTATATTGCTTCTTCAGCTGTATTTTTATAATAGAGATAGACAAGAAAGAAAAAGATCAGTGAATTATGGAGATAATAAATTAGATCCCATAAAGTTAATAGTTATATTAAAGTGTATATAACTATGCTTAGATTTTAATATCCCTACCTAATAAACAATAGCTGAGAGATAGAAATAGTAATATATATGTCTTTATGTATATAATACATATATAATACATATGCCTATCTAAAATGACTATATAATGTCTATTTATAATGTGTAAATGTATTTAAAATGTGCGAATATATGTGTGTGTGTGTATATATATGATAGTACATTACAAAGGACTAGAGACACTGTAATTGCCATAGATAACTGCTTGACCATGTGATTCTAAGTCTGTTCAATCACATCTCAAAATCACTAGTATGTCTATGCCATGATATCTTGTGGAAATGTTGATATATTGTAATTATATTTTAATAAATGTGTTCAATGTGTTTAATGATCTGGAACAAAATGGTGGCAAAATTGCTTTTTAATAATATCTCTGAAATATAATACAAATAATGAGTCTTGCCCTCTTTCTATTAACTCATTTATCTAAGGAACATTGATTAGGAGCAAGGTACTGAATTTGAAACCAATGTAAACTTTATTCTGCAATGTAGTTACAAAATTTATTACTGGCGCTTTAAAAGCTCTTTTTGAAAAGGCTTTTTTTCTATTTAAAAAAAAAAACATCAGGGGAGAATGCGGACAAGTCAGCAATAAACCTTCATGTCCTTTATGAGGAATTATAGGCTAATAATGGGTCAGTGGTGGCAGGGAATTCAAAGGCACTGTTTAAAGGAGTGGACGGTCCCTATGGTCCATTCCTTCACGGTTCGTTGTCTTTGGACCAACCAAAGCAAGTTGGTGCTTCCCTTTATTCCTCCATTTCCATTCTGCTTCTCTCCTAGGGTTTCTGTAATATAATTTAGAACATTTACCACTCTGAAACACAATTTTAAAAGTACTGATCCAACTCAACTCAGTTACAGATGAATTAATCGATTTCTAGAGAATTAAAGTGACTTTCTAAAATCCGTCTATTAGCAGCAGAGTTGGAACCTTGGTCTCATGATTTCAAGTGCAGCAATTGTCTTTTAGACTTTGGACATTCATGTCTTAGCCTTTTTGTAAATGAAAATCAAGATCATTTTAATGTGATTTTCTTTGGGTATTTAAAAGTCTTGAGTTTATTTAGGAAGTTAAAACTCTTGCAATGTTTATAGAAATTAGGTTTATGCTTAGAAGATAAAATTAGCCAAGTGAAAATGGAGAAGCCAGGATTTTCAGCAGTTAGAAGCAGATCCAATAGTTTGGAAACCTTCACAGAACAGGTGTGGAATAAGCACTAAATGGCAGGTACAGGTGCAGCTATTCATCAGAACCCAAATGTGCAATGTGGCATCTTGACCTAGGATCATGTGAGAAAAGGTCTCCATATAATTACCTAGCAAAGTTCCAAGGCAAATGACAATCAACAGCACCTTTGCCCTGCCCAGACCTAATGCACAGCATCAATTATTGACATATAAAAGCCTATTAAAGAAATAGTTAAATGTACAATAGGTCTTCTAAATTTTTAGCAAGGTACATCTATGTAAAGTTTACAGTTTGAAGGGACAGAGAGAAGCCTGATATTAGAAGATAAATAAAATATTTAAATTAACAAAACCAATACAATGGATTTAACAATAATAACAAAATGACAGGTTAACTCCCTAGAATCCTTTTTTTTTTTTTGTTGGCCTTTGGACAATTTAGCACAATCTAGAGTCTACCATAGTGCTCCTCAGGGTTTATACCCAGAAATGTTGGCATATAAAGACTTAGCCCATGTAAAGGACATTTGATTAGACTACTGAGACTGAAATTTCTGCCTTTGTGGTATTCAACATGAAATCAAACATAATTAAAAACTCACCTTAGGAGTATATATTCAGGACTAAGTAGGTGACAATGTACACTATAAAATTTTTAACATATTATTGTGAAATAATCTTATACAAAAATCACAACAGGTGAAGTCAGAATAAATGAGACTGATGCATCTGTCTTCATACTGGGGACATTATTTTAAACGTGACTGGAATATCCATAGCACAATGGCTTGAAAGGGATGTGCCAAATTTTGCCTCTGTGACTCTCATTTTGCTTTCAAATCTAATTCATTCATAAGGGGCCAATTCTCAGCATGACATGCTATGTGTCATTTGGATTGTCTCCCTGTTCAGCCTTCAATTTGATTCATGTTTTAGTTCTAGGGAGACAGAAGGCTGTAAGTACAAATTGAAAGATCTGTTTTCTAAAACTCTGTTTGCAACACACTGGAGCTAATACTGCACTGTTTGGTACTTCAGTAAGAGAATGTAGCATTAGAATAAGAAATTTCTCCTGACTTTCCCCCCAAACAAACTCTCTTCAGAGGTGATAGCTTCTGAAGAACTGTCAGGACGTACGCAGCGGGGTACTGGTGTCTGACAGGCTGCGGTGCCACCATGGAAGTCCGGTAGCCGTGTGATACCATAGCTGAGCCAGACACGGTGGGAGAGGACAGACCGCAGCTCTGTATGAGTGGGTGGAAAACATTTCTTGGCATCCTGGGAGCTCTTTGAGAATGTTGTGTTCAGGATAAACATAAACAATTTTAAAGCAATATCCTATAAAATATGGGTTATTAATCTTGATATAATCCACTTAATTCACTGGCTGTTAAAGACTAGAGAAGATTGCTTTTCTTAGAATTTAATTTTTAAAGGAAAACTGTTCACCCCCCCATATCAAATACTCAACTCACGTGACATCTTACTCTTTTTCGTCTTACGTGACAACCGGTTCTGCAGCAGCCTTTTCACCTGAAGCCCCGCAGAGCTCCCCTGTTGTTGGGCAGCTCACGAGAGCATGGCAGTGTGCAGGCTCGGGTGGGGTCTAGGGCAGCAGTTTGAAATGTTGCACTTTGGTCACTCGGAGCTGTAAGGCTGCGGGACTAATCTCCCAGTCTTCGCCCTGAGAAGGTCAGACATGCCTTCCTGGAACTGCTCACCAGGGGACCGAGCATCCCAGTCAATGCCACTTCTGGGGTAGAAACAGGCACTTCTAATTTTTTAGCAAGGTCACATCCCTGGGACTGCAGACACGTTTACTAAATTCGGTCACTCTTTCAAATACTTAATTTGTTCCAAGAGGGGAATACTAATACCATTAAATGCTGATGATTGAAAGAAAATTACCATTCATGAAAACAGTAAAACTTTTTAAAAGGAAACTCTAGTATTATACTCAAGAAATTATTATTAAATTGTATTTAATTTGCTCCCAAAATTATCACGCACTGTCACAGTTTCTATGCAAAACATACTGACAACGCCCATTGGAAACTGCACGTTAGTAGCTACTGCAATACTATAGTTTTTGTATGTACTTATATGACCTAAATTTAAGGTTATCAAGATTCAGTTGTATGTGTCATCAAACTTGTTTATGCGGTTGAACTTGTTATAGTATTGAATTGGTCATACAAACTAATGAACTATCAAGAGGGAAAATAGAGGTTTTTGTATAAAAACGTTTTGAATTTCATGAACGTGAGTGGCTAAAGTAATCTAATGGATGGGGATAACTAAAAAAAATGATGAAAAGAAATTAAAGGTATTTTGCATTCAGTTTGTTTCATAAGATAATTATTAATTTATTTTTTAGATATTGCAACTTAGAATAGTAGATTTCATTTTTGGAAGTTTGGGTTTTCTGTTAGAAAGATAATAAATCCTCAAAAAACTCTATCCTAAATTAAGAACTATATCTTCACATATCTAGGTAGGTTAGTAAATGGCAATTTATATATTATAAATCTAAATAAAAATGTCATGTATTTTTATATTATTTCATTTTTCTCCTTAGTGACACTTTTACATTCAAAAATAAAAACATATTTTTTCTTATTTTTTAAACAAAAACATTGAAAATCAGTTGCAATGAAACTATTTACATTAATTGTTTCAATTATGGAAATTATTAAATAAGCAGAGGATGAAGTCCTAATGTTATTTTTTCAGTGTATGTAGCATGATTCTGAAGGAAGACAATAGATGGATGTATCATTATGTAGATCTAATGATAATAAAATACTGCTTATGTTTTAGTAACTGAAAAACACAGTCAGTGGTGCAGTAAGTGAAAAACACAACAAAAGCACAGAACAAATGCTTGTTTTAAGATTCCATAGGTTATTTTGAGGTCCAGGAATAGATGGATAATGCTTATAATAATGAGTTGGAGACTCTTTAATATCACATAATAAAGTTGAAACCAAATTTGATTGTATGTAGTTTTTAATACATACTTCTTGCCTGAATGATACTGGTTGTGACATCCTCTCCTACCTACAGCACGTGATCTTTTCATTTAGCAATTGTATGTTCCAAAGCATGACGGAAAAGTGACCTGGAAAGATCTGGAATGAGTGTTCTATAAACCAAACAACTCTATGGATAATGAAATGACAAAGTGGTTTGAGATTGTTAAGCAGATGTTGCAAGACAAATCCCTCTCAATATTTTTGTTGCAGACTTTTAACTCCCTGGAACATTTGGTTTGAGTTTGGAAATACTACAGAATATAGCATCTCTTTTGTCTGAAAACCACTGCACCCACTCAGTCATGTTTTGGTTGACTGACTCATAATTTGATGGATTTTGACTGTGATATTTGTAGAAAATCTGGAAAAGGGATACAGATGGTGATGATGAGGCTCCTAGAAAGGTAAATGATTAACATACCACTGAGGATGAAAAAGTCTTTCTCTTTCATCTTAAGCAAAACTATTACATGAAACACAATCTCCACAATCAAAATATTACATTTTCTTTTCACAAGCAGATAATTCTTAAGTGAATGTTTTATAACAACACTTTGTATCTGTGTTAAAATTGTTACACATGTGTTAAAGGAAAACATAAAATTGAGAATTGTATCAATTTAACTTTGATCTATTCCTTTTTACTATTTTACAAAGAATTTTCTTTGCCAAACAGTATAATATTGTAAATGTTAGGGAAATTTGACAAAAATACTTTTATACATTATGAAATAATAAGGTATATATACCTTGGTTCCTCACCCAGAGATCCTAAAATCTTTAAAAATACAGGAACTAGGAGAATGCTTTGTTCTCATCTTTACTCTTTGACCCCCCTTCCTGACAATTTCCTGAGTGACAGGAGCATCCAACCCCAGGCTTCTAAGTCCTTTGGAATTTCGTGGGCGATAGGAATGGCTTTTGTTTTATTTTTTGTTTTAGTGAGGTAACTCCAGGTGGGCTCCTAGATGGGGATTGGTCACCAGAAAAACAAAACTGTGACTACAAGCTTGGGACTTTTAGCCCAGCCCCATCCTCCATTCTATGGAGAGGAAGGGGGCTGAAAATGGAGTTAATAATTGATCATACCACTTGATAGAACCTCCATAAAAATCCCAGTAGTACCAGATCTGGAGAGTAGCCTGGTTAGCGAACACATCTGCATTGGGAAGGAGATGCATCTCAGCTCCATGGGAGCAGAATCTCTTGCACTCAGGACCCCTGCAGATTTCACCCCATTCATGTCTTTATCAAGCTTTTCATCTGTATTCTTTATCATATCATAAACCAGTAAACAGAAGTGTTTCTTTGAATTCTGTGAGTCACTCTAGCAAATGATGGAAATGAAGGAGAGGATCATGAGAATCCAATTTATAGCCAGCAAGTCAGAAGTACAGGTGACAAGCTGGGGCTCTGATTAATAATATTTCTCATTAGTTCACAATGTATAAATGTAGTTTTTTGAAACTGTCTTAATATCTATAATATTGTATTGTTTGGCAAAGAAAATTATTTATAAAATAGAAGAGAAATAGATCAAACGTTAATCTGATGAAATTTAAGCACTCTTGTGGCACTAACCCTTAACTTATGGAATGTTACTAAATTCATGTTGATACTGTCAAAATTGAATTGATATATAGGACACCTACCTGGTGTTGCAGAGAATTCTTTGGTGTGGGGAAAACAAACAAACAAACCAAAAAAAGCACATTTGGTTAGCACTGCAAAGATTCTTTGCTTGACCAGACTTTCAACAGGCTTCCGGAACTTCTCCTAGGCCCCTCTGTGCACTTCCTTGTAAAATTCAGTTTTCACAAGGACCCTGCTAAGGCAGTTTAGCCAGAACACCCCACCTTCCGTACCTGATTTCCTTGATATCTGATCAGGCTCTTCATGCTCACCATCCCCTGGCCTGGCTTCAGCAAGATTCCTATTAGTTTGATTTAGTCAGAATGTCCTTCCTCTTGATATTTCTTTTTAGTAATTTTTCACTCAGTGATCCCCACTCTGCTTCTCGGCTATAAATTCCCACTTCCAATGCTGTGTATTCAGTGTTGAGCCTAATCTCTCTCCCACTGTAAAACCCCACTGCAGTGGCCTCCATACCTCTCAAAGTGGTCCTGGATAATGCTTGCCTTACCATCTTTAACAGCATCATTAAAAACTGTCAGTGGTGAAGTGATCTCTGTGAGTAGTAAAGGAGAAACACGCAGGAGTGATTTGTTCTTTCACATACGTCTACAGGTGAATCAAGTTTCAGTGATTAAAATGAATTAAATGTTTTCTAAGTTCATAAATGTCCTGTAGGTTTAAAACTGTACCAGAGTGACAGCGTTAGTATCTATTAACCAGTCACCACAATAAATGTAATTTAAAAGTGTTAGTGTATTGGCTTCAGTCAAAATCCAAGCACTCAAAACAGATTTTAAAATGGTTAGGAAATGCCATTGAAGAACATGTTTATGCAGTCCACACTGAGTGGACATGAAAAAGTTAAGTAGCCAAGTTCTAGGCTATTACAGCTGAGTTGCTGGCAGGGTGCATGCCTTATGGTACCCTTAAACCAGTGACATAGAACCAATTACTTCTGCCCAGCAGGGAAGACTCTTTTGTCCAAGTGCCCTCCAGCTATTTTCTTGCGACCACTCTTAACTCAAATCCCTTCTACTACTGCAACAATGTTGAGCAAGGACAGGATGTAGAGCAGAGATTTAGCACATGCACAAAAATGAATCCATTCCTGCACATCCAGCAGATGTTGGAGAAATCTTGATGAAAGTACCCTGAAGGAGAGAGTAAAACTAATAATTCTGCATTATGCAGATCTCTTCAGAATCCAATTAGAAAAGCAGTAGCTAGAGATTTGATTAGTGTTTAATGAAAATTCCATTTTAATCTTCCCTTAACGATAAGCAGCTGACTTTTAACAATTGTCTCTTATGAGATGGGGAGAATTAATAACGACGATATGGAAAGAACGCCAACAAATCACTAGAAGAAATCATCCAGTAGGTGAACATCGAATGATTCAAACCGAATAGAAGCAGAAAATATATATTAAAAGGTCTTCAATCTTATTAGTAATTGGAAAAACAAGAGGGGAAAAGAAACATGTTGAGATACAGATTTATACCCATTAAAGGTAAAACTAATGTAAAAGAAGACAATCAATACTTAGTGATGGAAAGGTTTTGGAAAAGTGAAAATTCTCATAGCCTGTTGGAAAGAAGGAAAATGAGTACAACCACTGTGCATGTTGGGAACCATTCCGCCTGGTTCCAGGAGCTGGAACCCCCACCCCATGGTTAGGCTGAGTAAGAGCCCAGGGGACCTGTTTCATGTGGGTCTGTTCTGCCATGAGGACCTGAGCCACTAAGGTCACAAAGCTTATCTCTCTGGCAGGAGCGTCCCTTCTGCTTCATCCATAACTGCCCCCAATGCTTGGTCAGTTGGCCAGTGACTGGTAAGACCCCTCAAGGGAGGGGTGGCCTAAGCCAGGCACAATCACTTGGAAGGCCCTCATGGAAGGACTGGGGGGGCTGCAGCAAAGAGGGGGAGATGGACCTTTGCCCCCTGGCTATCCTGACATAGCCTGAGTTCTCAATCCATCTGGGAGTTTTCCTTGTCTCTTGGCATCCTGGTCCTAATCTACTTAAGCCTGAAACTATGAGGGAGGGTGGTGCAGCCCTGTGCTGGCTAGAGTGGGCTCCCCGGGTGATCGGGTGATCGGGCATAAGAAAGAATTCATAAAGTCCTGTGAAACCTGCTTTGCTAAGAGTGCTCTCATTTAAATGATAGGGGTCTGAGGAGGAAATGAGTTTGTCTCCCAAAGTTTTGTAACCCCTTAGCTGACAGACACTGACTCAGGTTAAGCCCTCAGATTTCTTTGAAATGTTATCTATTATTTGATCCTTGCCACCTGACATTGATTAATGAGTTTTACCTGTATTCCTGTGTATTACGAACCTAATAAAAACCATTGAGAAAGGGGCTCTTGGTCCTTCTCCTTTGAGAGATTGGCCACCTCTCCTCCCCAAACAGATCATGTCTTGGTAGTTTTATTCTCATCCATGGCAGACGGGGGCTCTGCGCACAAAGTTCCCCCACATGTGCAACGTGTCAGAGAATATCCAAGAGAACTGAAAATGTTTTAAATGTGTGAATAGCTTACAGTTCTAAATATATCACCTATATAAATATTTACAAATGTTCAGTAGAAAATGTTTACAGGCATGTTTATTGGATTGCTCTTACTTAGTAAAGAAAACAAATTAAAAACATCAAAGTCTATCTGATAGTATGTAGCTATATAAAGAGAGGTTTGTTAATAAATTGAATTATAATCCAGCAGCTAAAGTGAGTAAATGAAAACCCTCTGTACCAATATGAGTATAAATTCCTGAAGATAAGTGAGACCATTGTAATTATATAATAATCATAATTTATATAAGCTTAGAGAAAAATCTTACAAAATTATTTATATAATTAGGTACATTAATAATAGAGTTAAAAAGGTAAAGGTGAAATTGAATGGAGGGGAGTAATGAAGGGAATTTCTATTTTTTCTTTATTTAAAAATATGTAGCTAATATAACATATTCACTCATTATGGAATTTTGCATAACTAGTGAATTATATATAGAGAATGAGATTTTATTTATTTCATTTAAAAATATTTAAAATACTATTTATTTCATATAAAATATTTAAAATACTATATTTAGATTAAATACTATAACTTGTTGAAAAATGGTGAAAATCTGGGAAAAATAAAGTAAAAGGAAAAATATTTTTAGTTATGCAGATTTACAAAAGAAAGTTTATGTAGAAAGGGGAATTTACTCAACTCCTCAGACTTTGTGATATTTGATGAAATCAGAATATTCATAGAGACATGTCTGCTGCATATTGAAGTAGAAAAGTTATCTCAAAGAATAGCCTTTGTGAATTTTTTGGAGGGGTGTATTATGTTCTGAACCAACAGCTCTTCTTTTACAAAACAACATTTTTCAGCTGAAACACCAACTTATAGACAAACTATGATTATTCAGATTTGGGCAACTGGTCAACCATCTCACACACACACACACACACACACACACACACACACACACACAAAAATGAGTAAGCCTATCACCCAGGATAACAACAGATAATTTTGTTGCTAATGACTTTCTTCCACAACCGGTAGCTTAACAGCTTTCCTGTATGTGCATACTTTTCTGATGAAGTGGATGACATTATTAACAAATGTATTTCCTCGCATTATGTAATTGAATGCATCAATCTCTCAAAAAATCTATGTAATCCCATAAAACAATCTTTTGCAAATGACTAATAATTTATGATACAAAATGATGAATGTGTAAAAAATACAAGATTGGCAAATTGATTTTAATACAACATAAGGGTGTGAAAAGCTCACTGATATGGTTACAGATTTCACATTGCACTAACATGTAAGAAACTATCACTTGCCAAGTTTTGATGCAGTATCAAAGAATATCTATAATTATTTAAAAAGCTTGTAAAATATTCCTCACAACTTTTCTAATTTCACATTATTCAACCAAATGACACATCACAACAGATTGCACGCGAAAGGAAATATGAGTATTCGACTGTCTTCTATTAAGGCAGAAATTAGATTTGTCACATTATAAATGATGCCCATATTATCATGAATGTTTTGTTTTTTAAAAAATATTGTTAATTAAAAATGTTATACATGCTTATACGTAATGGGTTTCTTGTGATTTTAAATAAAATAATACATGAGCAATTTAAACATTAAAAAAGAGAGATTTAGTGCATACAGAAACAGCTACTATGTGGTAGAAAAATAATACCACCTCCAAAAACTATTAAAGATGCAAATATATATTTGCACATTTTAAATTAGGAAACTAATATTCTAGATCATTTCTCAGTCTATGCTCTCAATTCACTAATGAACAAAATAACTTTTACATGCTGTTAAACTGTTATTAGAAATGTTGTTTATTTAATGCATTTCTAATCTTTAATATGGAAATAGTCAGAGTTAAGAAAAGGATATTTTAAATTTCCTTAGATTTTAAACAAAATTTTAATCAAATTTTGCTTATGTTAAACATTGATATTGAAAGTGATTACAATATGAATATATATCATATATATGAAGTATCTATACTGATATTTAATCAATCAGACAGTCCTATTCATTTCTGTGATAGAAATTTTGTTAATTATTTCAATCCAAGGAAAGATCTGAAACTGACAAGTAGCAGGTATGGTGTTAGGTTATTTAATAACAAAGATTGCAATTTAAATTACATAATGCCAGTTTCATGACATATGTATCCACAATTTCTGAGGATCTGTATGGTGAATTAAGACAAAGGTTGATTAATTACATTATATTTGCCTGTGTAAAAAGAGAAAAGATTTTCCACAGTTCCCTTCTTGCCGCAAGAGACTGTCAATAAGTCAATGAAATTAATTTATTTATGAAATATAACTCTGAAGAATAAGAACTGAGCAACATTATTGAATCTTCTCACCCTCATGACTTTTTAAAGTCACCTATCTTTATAAAGTGACAAAAGAAAAATACCACAGCAGTAAAATGATTTATTCTATTGCCCTGTTGACCAGCTCACAGCACAGCATTCCTGGCACAGATATGTAGAAAAAAATCCCAGCATCAAAAATCAAAATTGTAGTTAACTGTGTGTGTATATGTGTATATGTGTGTTCATACATATATATGTGTGTATATGTGTATATATATATATATG
The DNA here is from genome assembly GCA_004027475.1 of Anoura caudifer. Taxonomy (NCBI): domain Eukaryota; kingdom Metazoa; phylum Chordata; class Mammalia; order Chiroptera; family Phyllostomidae; genus Anoura; species Anoura caudifer. Next base: position 64,254 of record PVKU01000172.1, read on the forward strand.
AAAAGTACCGTATATTTCAGGAAATGTAATAAACAAGGTAGGACTCAAAAAATATTGTGAGATGCATCAATATCAAGAATGATTTATAGGACTTGTGGGAAATCACATCTTTAAACCCATTCTATTTGTGTCAGTTCATCCTCTTCCACCTCGATTTCTTTAAACATACACATTTCCTGTACTGGTTTTACTTTCTCATTTGCTGAGGATCAACTGTAGTATTCTAGAAAAGTGGAAATGTGTCTTTCAGTGATTATACAAAAGATATGACAAGAAATGTAGATATCTATATATTTTCTGGAAATAAAATAATATAAATTTACTTTTATACTTATCAAAATAGAGAAATTTGTATCAAATTAAAGTGAAAAAATCTATATTTTATTGAACATATGTTCAATCACTCAGAGGTTAAGGTTGAAATTACTTTATTCATTTTTCTCTCCTCATTCCTTCTCATTTTCCTTCCCATTTGACCATTTTGATGTTTAGTGTCATTTATATGTCATCTATATATTACCAAGGTAGGAAATGTTATAAAACAGACACATGCTATTTTTACATATTTTTTCTGGTAACTTATTTGCATGGTGTATAATATCACTATGAAAATTGAAAATGAGAATCATAAAAGAAAGAAAGGGTAGAAAAATTACCATTTAAAGAAAAATTAAATTAATAGGATGTAAAAATATTAAATGCCTATCCTGAATACGATTATTTACTTTTATAAATAATTATTTTTTTTTTTCAAAATATCAAGGTATCACTGCCAAAAAATACCACCCTTCTTGGGAAAGCCAATCCACTATGTAAACTCACAACTCCAGTGCTTCTTCACAATGCTTCGTAATTAGAAAATAATGATAGCATTTTGTATTTTCTTTAGTAACATAAAATGATTCAAAATGGTGATTTGCTTTGTTTTTCATGCTTATGAAGAAATGACTCGTCAAAATGAAATGATTATGCTGTTACTACAAGAAGCCACTATAAGAAAGAGGATACATGTTATATGTGTCGTGCAGTAACATAGCTGGACCCCCACTGGACCAGCCAGGCCCGCTTGCCCTCCTCCCCTAGGATTTCTAACTTATTTAGGCACAGCAGACCGGTTACGCTGCCCACGCAGGATGGGGACGCCTTCAGATTTGCTGCCATCCACTTCCCATCCCTTAACAAACTCTCAAGGATGTCTTCTAGCTTTCTTATCCCACTAAATTATTAAAAGGCAGTTATTGAAAGATATCATTAATACCTACCCTAGTCCTAGGTGATATCAATATTTCAACAAATATTTAATGACTGTTCAACAAGTGCTAGTTTTGCTCATCAGCTAAATATAGATGCCATACTGATGCAACATAAAGCATGAAACATAAAATATACACCATCCCATCCCAAGAGTCCTAATCTTAGAGTGGACGGAGATTCATCTCGAAAAAAAGAACAAGTGCTACATTGCCATTTTTCTGAGTACTCTACAGGTCAGCGATGTCCACAGTCTGGTATCTGGGACAGCGCCCAACCACCAACTGTTAGAACTCTACACAATGTTAATACAGAAATTTACAGCAGGCAGTTAACAACTTTAATAGCAATTTCACAGAATGTGTTGTGTCTGTGGAACCTAATAAAATCAGCTCATAGTTTCATATCTTTGTTTTTATTTTACTTTTATAGTAGTATATGTGTTAAAAATATCGGGGTACAATGGTTTGAAATGGTTTTCCCCCTCTCCCAAAAAACACATGATCTTTCACATCAGGTGTCTTTTGGTAGATAGTGGTGAAGAACTGAAATATAGCCCTGCTTGCTACTCAAAATGCAACATTCAGACTAGCAGTTTTGACATTACCTGGGGACTTGTTAGAAAGCAGAATCTCAGGCCTATCCCAAACCTTCTTAGTCCGGATCTGTACTTCAATAATACCTCCAGGTAAAAAGTACATGTATTAAGTTTTCAGCAGCTAATTGAGGTTTAGTGATCCATGATAATCGACACATACTTAACTTGCACAATTTAGTCAGTTTTGACATATATAAGAAGCAGTGAAACCATCGCCACAATGAAGATAGTAAATATATCCATCCGCCCCCAAAGTGTCCTTGTGCCCCTTGGCAATCACTCGGTCCTGCCACTCATCTCTCCTGCTCCATTTCTAACCAACCACTGTTGTGCTATTTTTTTGTCACTCTACATCACTTTGTAGTTTATAGAATTTTAGAAAATGAAATCATGCATTGTGTATTCTCTTTTATCTGGTTTCATGCACTCAACACAGTCATTTTGTAATTCATCCAGTTGTTTTATGTATGAGGTCTGTCTAGAAAATATCCAACCATGTAATATGAAAAATAGAGTCATATATTGAAGAATATGCAAGAAGCATTATACGTAGGACAATGACGCCTCAGTCTCCTTCAAAGTCGGTACCTTGGGGCCTCACACGGCTCTCCCAGTGTCTCTTCCACTGTTCAAGACACTCTGCAAAATTGTTTGCTGGAATTATAATCAGCTGCCTAATTATATTTTCCTGAATCTCAGCTGTCTGTAATCTCTTCCGTTTCAAAGGTGATTTTAGTTTTGAGTAAAGCCAAGAGTCACTGGGAACCAAATCTGGACTGTTTGGAGGCTGAGTCACCTGGGTGATTCGATATTTTGCCAAAAAACTCTGGATGAGACATTGTGCATAAATGGGCACATTGTCCTGATGAAGCTGCTAATCACCAGTTGCCCACAGCTGTGGCCACGTTCTTGGTATTGCATCTCTCAGCTGATGAAGAACACTGAGGTGGTACTCTTTATTAATTGTTTGGCCTAGAGGGGCATACTCGTGATGGACAACACCTTCCCAATCAAAAGACACAATTGACATGGTCTTGATCTTGCTGCGAATTTGCCACACCTTCTTCAGGAGTGGAGAACCAGTGTGGGTCTATATCTAGAATCTCTATTCTATTCCCTTCATCATTTATCTATTTTGCTGCCAGTACCACACATTCTTGGTAAGTGTAGATTAATAATTATTCGTGAAATTAGATAGTGTTAGTCATTTACCTTTGTTCTTCTTCAAGGATATTTTGGCTATTCTAGATTCTTTGTAGATTTGTATGAATTTTACAATCACATTATCAATTTCCATCAAAAATACTTGCTCGGTTTATTTTAGTAAATGCATCTTTAGATTATTTCAGAAAAAATGACATGTTTTTTATACTGAATGTTCCAGTCCATGAACTTGATTTGTCTCTCAGCTTATTTAATTCTGTGAATTCTCTAGCAATATTGTTGTGTTCAACATAAAGGGTTTTATTATTATTATTTTGGTTTTGTTCTGATTTATCCCTAAGTATTTTCATTTGGATACTGTCTTAAAATGGCAATGCTTTATTAATTTAATTTCCAACTGTTTGATGCAAGTAAAAAAAAAACCACAAGTGATTTGTTTTTTGTATATCAATCCTAAATTCTGCAACCTTGATAAACACATGGATGATTTCTACTAACATCTTTTTTATTATAGATGATCACGCTTTCTGTAAATAATTTTATCTCCTTTTCTTCTAAACTTGTTGTCTTTAATTTCATTTTCTTATTTGACAAATTGAAATCTCCCGTAAAATATTGAATTGGTAAGAGTAAACACGTTTGTTTAGCTGTTGAGCTTGGGGGAAAATATTCAGTATTTCACTATGAAATATTATGTTCGCTCTATGCTATTCATAGATGCCATTTTTCACATAAAAGAAGTTTCTGTTTCTATTTTTCTGAGTGTTTTTAAACCTCATTCTTATCAGCATCTACTAAGAATATTTTATGGTGTTTTTGGTTAACTTTGATAAACTGCACTGATTGATTTTTGAATGGGTCAGTCCCTTTTGCCCTCTTAATATAAAGTTAACTTGGTCATGACAAATTATCTCCTTCACACAGTTTTGAATTTTTGTTAATTTCTTTTTTCAATTACAGTTGACAATATTATGTTAGCATCAGGTATGCACCTCTGTGGTTATATATTATACAAATAACTAAATGATCATTCTGATAAATCTCATACCAATCTCATACCATACATTGTATTTCAATATTATTGACTTCATTCCCCATGCTGTACCTTATATCCCTATGACTATTCTGTAACAACAAATCTGTACTTCTTAATCTTTTCACTTTTGTCACCCATCCCCTCAATGCCCCACCTAGCTGGTAACTGTAAAAAATGTTCTCCATATCCGTGAATCCATTTATGTTCTGCTGGTTCATTTTGTTTTGTTTTGTTTTGTTTAGATTTAATTTTTGATAGGTATGGATTTATTGGCATTCTATTATTCATATTATTTATATATTTTCCCCATTGTCTTTACTAAGACTCTTTAACATTTCATGTAATACTGGTTTGGTAGTGATGAATTCCTGTAGCTTGTTTTTGGAAGCTCTTTATCTGTCCTTTGATTCTAAATGATAGCTTTTCTGGATAGAATAATCTTCGTTATAGTGTTGTAGGTCCTTGCTTTTCATCACTTAGAGTATTTCTTGACAATCCTTTCTGGCCTGCAAAGTTTTTGTTGCAAAATCAACTGACAGTCTTACAGGAGCTCCCTTGCAGAGTAACTAGCTACTTTTCTCCTGCTGCTTTTAAGATTTTCTGTCTTTAAACATTGGCATTTTAATTACAATGTGTCTTGGTGTGGGCTTCCTTGGGTTCATCTTGTTTGGGATTTTCTGCACTTCCTGGAAATTTACATCTATTTCCTACACCAGGTTAGGGAAGTTTTGTCATTATTTTTTTCAAAAAGTTTTCCAATCATTTGTTCTCTCGCTTCTCCTTCCAGCACCCCTATGATACAAATGTTGGTACATGTGTAGTTGTCCCAAAGTCTCCTTACACTATCTTCATTTTGGGGGATGCTTTTTCTTTTCTTTTTGCCGATTGGGTGGTTTTCTTTTTCTTGCTCATATTCCAAATATCTGATTTGATTTCAGCATCATATACTCCACTGTTGATTCCCTGTAAAATATTCTTCATTTCTGACTGGTTCTATTTTACAGTTTTCATGTCCTTTTTTTATGTTGTTAGGTCTTCATCAAATTCACTGAGCATCTTTATAACCAGTGTTTTGAAATCTGCATCTAGTAAATTGCTTGTCTTCATTTTGTTTAGCTCTTTTTCCGGAGTTTTATTCTGTTCTTTCATTTGGAACGTATTTCCCTTTCTCTTCATTTTTGCAGCCTCCCTATGCTTGTTTCTGTGAATTAGGTAGAGCTGGACGTCTCCCAGGCTTGGTAGAGTAGCATTATGTACTAAGTTTCTTTAGGGTCTGGTGGCATGACCGTCCTGATAACCCAAGCTAGGCATTCCAGGTGCATCCCATCCCCATGTGGGCTGTGTACACCCTACTGCTGTAGGTGAGCCTTGATTACTGTTGGCACATCAAGCGTAGGGATTTACTCCCAGGCCAATTGGCTACAAAGACTGGCTACTGCCACTGACCACTGTGAAGTATCAGCTGTGCAGGAGCCCAGACCACAGAGCAAGATTTACCTCAATGGGGCTCTGGTGCATGCTGAGTCCACCCTATGAGTATGTCACTGTGGAGATGGTTAGGTAGGGCTTGGATGTGGTCTGAAGCTGTATGACAGGTACACTGACTCTGGGGCCTCGCCGGATATGCAGGCCAAGGTCAGCTACCACCTCTGCCCTGCCCAGGGCCACCTGGCATAAGCTACAAAGAGATAACGCAGATGATTGCTACTTGTGCTGGCTTGGAGGTACCCAGGCAAGGCCAAGCTGGAAACCAAGGCTGGATGCTGCTAGTGCTTGGCCTGGGGCCACTTAGCGAGAAGTACAGAGAACACTGAGGCATGATGCTGATTGTTTACCTAAATTTTTCTGAGTCATTCTTTTACATGTAGACATTCCTTTTTTTTCCCTCCAAACACCATTTGTTGAAAAGACTACATTTTCTTCATTGAGTACTCTGTGCACCCTTGTCAAAATCATTTGCCCATATATATGAGAATTTATTTTGGTTGTCTATTCTACTTTATATGTCTATCTTTATATCATTACCATACTGTTTCAATCACTTTAGCTTTGTAGTAACTTCTGAAATCGGGAAATGTGAGTATGCCAACTTTGTTCTTTCTCCCCACCCCAAGATTATTTTTGTTATCCAGGGTCCCTTAAGGTTCTATACAAATTTTAGGATTTTTTTTTTAATATCTGCAAAATGGCTATGTATTACTCAAAATATACAACAAATAAATCAAATTTCTTTAATGAATTTTCTTGGACATTGAAAATGTAGTCATACTTCAAAAATCATGAAGTATAAAAGAAAGATACCTAAACATGTTAGATTTATAGCACAACAGATGGAACATTGAAAAATAAAAATCATTCTATTTGATAAAATTTAGAAAAATATATTTTATTTTTATTCTTGACATACTCTTTATTAAAGAGTAATTATATTAATTTTAAAATTCAGGCAGATATACCTTAAACCATTTGAGACAGATGAATTATGAGTTAATGTTTAATATTCTTATTGTATTTTTTGAAATTTAGTATCTACCAGAAAAATAAGTGAGGTGGGTATCTAATACCCTCTTTCCAAGTGTCTCTGCTCTTCTGTGACACTGACTTCTCATGTCTTTTATGGAGCTAACATACTCCAGCAACCACAATTTGTTGCCTTATTATACAGAAGACAAATGGATAAAGTTGAGATATTTTGCCACTGTTAACACTAATATATTTTATTTTAATACAAAATGGGCTAACTAGCTGCCTTGAAAATGTGCATAAATAATTAAAAAATTACATGTAAATTACAAAGTCAGTTTCTGTGCACAGACATTTTGAAAGGTCTATTTTTGAGATTAACACTTTCATACAGATGATTAGAGGAGATGATTATTAATTAGATAATATAACTCTGGAAGAATTAGTCAGCTCCTAAGGGAGTGTGCGATTTAGCTCAGCTTTAGCTAGGAAAGAATGTAACCAAAAGGAAAAAATATATCATTTCAGCATGATTAGAACAGATTTTTGAATTGGAGACCAAAAAAATCTAAACCAATGGCCTGACTTGACAACTAGAGCTAGACAGCATTGTCCTTAACTAGCTTACAGTTGCAATATGTAAGATTAATGACACAATCTATATTTCCCTGTCTCTCCCACTCAGCAAATAAGCTATGTCCTCCTAGCAAATAAATGAAAAATATATAAGTGGATACATAGACAATATATATAATCAGTAGGTGTATAGTATAGATAGTTATAATATAGACAGTATATATGTGTGTATATATACTGACAAACATATATACATATATATAAATCTTGAGTTATTCCATTATAATTAACACTACAGGCACCTGTGAAAAGGGTTTAAAGTCACAAATAGTACATTTATTTTACTCTACCTTAATGACTGTGAACTGGTGGTGAGGATGAATCAACTGGTGGTAAAGGAACTAGATAGTGTAAGTGTGTGTGTTTGGTTTCTAGATTTGTTTGGAGGTAAACTGGGAGACCCCTTTTAAATACATTATCACTGCTTCAGTGAAAAAAAGCTCAAGTCAAGCCACCAGTCACAGCAACGGTAACAGCCCAGGCTCTGACTTGGTCCATTGCAGAATTCACACTTGAAAATATACCAAAGTTTAACCTAGTTAAACTGGTCAAGGACCAGACCTCTTGTGTTCTGCCTATGTAGCAACAACCTAGAGTAGAAACCAGAGAATCAGGTACAGCATGACATAAGAAAAAACGTTATGAGATGAACATTGGTTAAAATTCTCAGGAAAAAAAATATACTCAAAAGTAAACATCTTTCTTTGATTGACCACTCTCTTACAAACTTGTACCAAACTTTGTGATAGTAAGCAATACGATTATTTTGGTATTATGTTTTTTAACCTAGGAGAACTGTTAAAAAGACTCCCTGCTGCTTAACCTGCCCATTCTTCCATTGCCCTCCCAAGCCATGGTTCAGTGTGGTTCCATGGATTTAATCATATGCATCTGATTTGATCATATTGTCTCCAGCAGAATTATGACAAGAGCCAGCTCTGATGTTTTTGCTTTTTATTTATTTTTTGTTTAAATATGCTTAATGATTTTAGAGAGGAAGGAAGAGACAGAAAGAAAGAAAATGCTGTGGAACTTAAATATCAATTGGTTGCTTCCTATATGCACCCTGACTAAGGATTGAACCAGCAACCTAGGCATGTGCCTTTTATTATGTATATCTTCAAGTCATCTGTGAAACTTGGACAAAAAGAAGAACTGCTATTATTTTGGAATTTCTTCTCAAGATATGTCAATATTTGTAAATGTGTCCTCCCTTTTCAGGATATAATTCATTTGAAGACAACAATAAAATAAAACTATATATATAAAACAACAATAAAAATAAAACTATGTGTATATGTACATATACATATATATAGTCATCCTCATATCTACATATTTTTAACCTGTACCCAAAGACATTTTTCAGTTGATTTTAGAGAGAAAGCAAGGGAGAGAGAGAAACACTGATGAAAGAGAAGCATCAGTTGGTTGCCTTCTATACACACCTGGAGGACTGAACCCTCAATCAAGGTATGTGCCCTGACTTGGAGTTGAACCCCCAGCCATTCAGTTAGGGGATGAAACTCTAACCAAGTCATGCTGACCAGGGATCATATCTACATTTTAAAGAGAAGAGTCCAAATAATTACTGTGAAATTATGAGTAACCATGTTTTCAACTTCCAAGCATTTCACTAACACAGATTAAGTTTATTTCAGTAGGTTGCCATTCATTTTATTAAATTCCTTTTCAATATTTAATATTACAGGGTAATTATGGATTTGAAATGCCTAGTTATCTTATCTCTTCTTCTGTTTTTAACACACATGATTCTAAGCTGAGCTTTAGAAATAAGGTCACATAGTCTCCTCAATTGGTTCTTAAAATATTCCACAACCAATGAATGAGTCATGCTGAATTAACAGAAAGAGGGTCTCTTCAGATCAATCAATTCACTACAAAAAATGCATTCTATGATAAGAGTAAAACATTCCTAAAATAACTGCAGTTATGAAGCTTACTTGAGAAAATAAAGAACTATTTAATTTTTACTTTGAAAATTTGAATCTAAGTTGAATGTCTTCTGAAATCCTAGGCATGCCTCCAGAACTCTGCAGGAAGTGTCTTCTGCAGTTAGCATCACACTCAGATGAATAATTTCTTATATAACACTTTAAACCTTCCTCCAAAATACAAAGGTATTAGCTCAGTCAATGAATTTCCACATGTTCTTTTAATCATTTTGGCCTCTTTGAAAAAAAGAAAGAAAAAAATAGCACTTGCTTTTTAAGTATTAAATGACTGTCTCAGTACAATTTCACATAAATTGCTTTAGACCATTACTATCACTTGTATATAGAAACGTACATACAAAGAAGAAAGCAGATTTCTAATTAAGCAGTCCACTTTAATGCTGTCTGCCAGGTGCGAATCAGTCTTAAGGAAATTTATAAAGAGATACTGTTTGAGCAACATTTGTGTCCATATCCTCACTAGTCAGGGAATTATTTAGCAGAGTTCTGGCATGATTCCTCTACTTGCAGCAAAAAGATTGCTGCTTTGCTTATTTGTTTGTTTTTCGAGGCAGTTAACAGCTAAATGGGTGTAGGTACTCCTGAGCAGTAGCCACGAGGAGTAATTCTTATCAAAGAATTCCAGAAAAGATAATCAAGGACCACAGTGCATATCTACCGTGAAAGAAAATCTCAAACCTGTAGGAACTTTGTAAACACTTCAACAGAAGATTAGGCCACCTAAAAGGTGGTTGATTTGACTAGAGTTTCCATTTTCTCCCAGACCCAAAAAGAAACTTACAACTCCTGGAATATCTGGTCATTCTCTGCATCCAGAAAATCTAAAAGGCACTGGAAAGTCTGATGTATATCTCCAAACTACTTTTTCTGTAGCCTGCTATTGATGTCTTCAGTTTTACAATTGAGATGTTTCTCCTTCCACCCAGTAAATTATTCCATGGCAGTTCACTGCTGGGCAGGCTTTACAAGAGAAGTAATCTTGAGGAGAATAAAAGAATAAATACCAACTTAATGTGAAATAAATTGGTCAGTTGACAGAAAATATTAAGAGGATTGGTGAGCGGGGAACAAAAAGGGAGCAAAGGTAGTTAATTATAGCCAGTATTTAAATTAAATTACATAGCAAGTGAATTAAAAGTTTACCTATTTTAAAACTTTGCTCTAAGCACTCCCTAGAAATAAATGGTAACACCCATTAATGAGCAATTACTTTAAAAACAGTGTATAATGGATTTTAATACTAACCAATAAACTTTTAAGTCAATTAGCATTTACCTTGCTTTTATGTAATTGAAAACATTCCATCTTTATTGAGTGTTGATTGGTTGATAGAAAGCATTAAAAGTACCATATTACTCCTACTTTGATTAAAATAACAAATAAATTTTACTAACATTTATTTTATATTAAAAATTATTAGAAGTATATGACAAAACAAAGATAGAAGTATTGATTTATCAGAGTAATACATGTTTATATGAATTTAAATTACTTTAGATACAATAGCACACATTTATATGAAATGCACTTTACAAAATTTAGCAACTACAAGATGAAAGTCAATTTAAATTGTAAATTTTTCTGAGCTTTTAATTAATTTTAATTTCTGAGATTTCTGAGTTTTAATTTTGGAAATTATTTTGGAGTACTCTTGAGAAGCAAGTAATCTGTTATAAACCATCATATTAACTATTATTTTTTAAATGACTGAAGCACTTTTAAAAAGGTAAAAGGTAAAAATGGTCTAATACATTTATTGTGTTCTTTAATTTTTCTACTCTTTATCTCATTTTTTAAAAAAATGCGTTGTCCTACTTTCTACTTTATTTGTTTTGAGAGTGACTGTGAAGATAGCAAAACTTAGCGATCTCTGCAATAAGCTATCTTTGTTACAGTAGCTAGTCTAATACTTATGAGCGGCCTGCTCTTTGAACTGTGTGGTCCATACTACATCTCCTCCCTGTTTGTGTTATGTGAGATAGGCAAAGAAGCAAAGTACTCGGAATAAGAGGCCTCTTATTGGTTCTAACTGTTTTGAGTGTATATGTGTGTGGGGGGGGTATGTCTTTTAAGGCTTTCTGCATTATATATCTCCAGCTGACAAAGATAATTTTATCTCTTCCTTCCTGATTGGATTCCTCTTACTACATTTCTTAACTGATTGCTTTGGCTATGACTCCAGTACTGTGTTGAATAGATGTAGCATGAGTGAGCATCTTTGCCTTTTTCCTGATTTTAGAGAAAAAATTATCATATTTTACCATTGAGTATGATGTTAGTTAGCTCTGAGCTTTTTATATATAAACCTTATGATGTTGAGATAAATTCATTCCATACCTAACAAATTTAATAAAATTTCATAACATGAAATTAACAAATGAAAATCAAGAGCATTTTTATACACTAACAACAATCTTTCTGTAAATGAAATTAACTTAATCTCATTTATAATAGCATCAAAAAGCATAAAATACTTATGATTAAATTTAACCAAAGAGGCAAAAGACTTGTATACTAAGAACTATAAAACTTGACAGAAATTTAAGAAGACACAAATATGTGCAAAGACATCCCATATTCATGGATTGGAAGATTTCATTGTGTTAAAATATGTATAGTACCTGAATAAGTATATAGATTCAACACCATCCCTAAATAAAACCCCAATAGAAAGAAAATAATCCTGAAATGTATGTGAAAACACAAAAGACTCTGGACAGTCAAAGCATACTTGAGAAATAAAAGGACATCACAATTTCTGATTTCAAAACATAATACAAAGCTATGCTCATTAAAACATTACAATTTTGGCATAAAAACAGCCATACCTACCAACGGAAGGGAATGGAGAGTTCAGAAAAAACTCCACATAGATGCAGTCAACTGATTTTCCACGATGTTGCAAGAACACACAATGGGAAATGAGCAATTCCTTTAACAAATGGTATTCCACATACAGAAGAAAGAAACTGGACACACACCTCAAACACAAAAAAGTCAGCTTAAAATGGATTTAAGGTTTAAATGTAAGAATTGAAACTGTAAAACTCCTAGAATAAAACATAGAGGAAACATTTTTTGACATAGATCTTGGCAACAGTTTTTTGAATATGACACAAGCACAAGCAAAAAAGCAAAATACAAGGTCAATCTGGAAAAACTCCAGCCATTGTTAATACAATGAGAATGGTTTGCATGACACGGATGTAACCTGGTAGCCAAGTCAAGTGGACTGGAATGTGCATGTGTGAACAATGACAACTTCGCTATATTAGTCAGTGGGGGCGGAAGATGCCATTGAGTGAGCATGTGCACTGTGTGGCTGTTGCATTCAAAATGAATGAGTGAGTAGAGCAATGAATCTGCATCAGATTTTACATTAAGTTTGAACATTCCTCCATGGAAACTATTCAGGTGATTCAGAAGGGTGCAGCGATGGGCAACTGGTGATTGGCAGCTTCATCACAACAACATGCCTGCTCTTACATCATGCCTTATACAGAGTTCTTTGACAAAATATCAAATCACCCAGGTGGCTCAGCCCCCCTACAGCCCAGATTTGGCACCCTGCGACTTCTGGCTTTTCTCAAAACTAAAATCACCTTTGAAAGAGAAGAGATTTCAGACAGTCAATGAGATTCAGGAAAATCAGATGGGTAGTTCATGGTGATTGGGAGACCTGTGTGAGGTCCCAAGGTGCTTGCTTTGAATGTCTTATGTACAATGATGTCTATGTTTCATGTGTCTTGTATCTTCAAATATCTGTATTTTTCATAGCACATGGCTGACTACCTTCTGGACAGACCTCATATAGACAAGTGGGAGTATGTCAAAATAAAATGCTTTTATACAGCAAAGAAAGCAGTCATCATAGGTGAAAATGTAACTATGGAATGGAAAAAAATATTTGAAACCATATATCTAATCAGCTTTTAATACCTGAAGTATGTAAAGAGATCATACAAGTCAATAGCATCAACTACAAAAAAGGAACCTGCCTTAAAATTTGGCATAAAATTGAACAGACACTTCTCCAAAGAAGACATACCAATGCTTAACAGGTAAAGAGGTATATGAAAAATGCCCAACACCACTAATCATAAGGGAAGAACACATTAAAACCACAATAAGATATATTGCCTCACCCTTGTTAGGAAGGCTACTGAGGAAAACACACACAGAGTTGGCAAGGACATGGAGAAGTTGGGGTCCTTGTACTCCATTATTGGTGGGGACGTAAATCAGCACAGTCTCTATGAAAAACAGTATGGCTGCTTCTCAGAAAAATCAAAAATAGAATTACCATGTGATTCAGTATCCGTACTGTAATTCTGACTATATATCAGATGTAATTAAGAGTAGAATTTCAAAGACATATCTGAGCTCCCATGTTCAACGCAACATTATTCCCAATAGCCAAGATACAGAACTAACCTAAGTGTTCAGTGATAGATAAAATATTGTACATACATATAATGAAAAATTATTCAGCCTTAAAAAAAAGGAAAGAAAATCTTACCATATGTGAAACAGGGATGAACCTAGAGGACATTGCTCCAAGTGAAATATGCCAGACACACAAAGACAAATAAAATTCACTTTACATGAGATATCCAAAATAGTCAAATTCATAGAAACAGAAAATGGAATGGGGATTGCTAGAGGATAGCGCAAGAAGTGAGAATGAGGAGTCACTGTTCGATGGGTATAAATGTTCAGTCACATAAGAATGTAAGATGCCTACTGTCAATACAGGCACGTACGTCTCTCTCTCTCTCTACCAGGCCTGCAATTCACCATCTCCCCCTTTTGCTGTCATGCCTTTTCCAATATTCAAACTCTCTGAAGTTTCTCAGCAGTCACCTGTTTTCCTTCATTCAGTTTTAGCAAGATCACGTTTCATTCAGTTTAGCAAGATCACCTTTCAAAATATTCCAGGGAATTATCTCTATAATGTGTAAATTGGCTACATGCACCCCCCAAAAAAAGTGTCATCAGGTGCATATATTCATAAATATAAAAATGGACAAGTATTTTTTACTGAAAAGACATTGATTTGCTAATACACATTGTACATATTCAAAAGAAAGAAAGAAAGAAAAGAAGTAAGTGTTTTTCCCACAAAGAATTTAACTACAAAATTCGCCAAAGAATATATATACAGATATACATAGCCCAGGACACAGACAACATTTTGGTGAAGGCCAGGAGTGAGGGGGCTGGGGTGAAGGGGGTCACAGGGAGGGAAAATGGGTGACATCTGTAATGGTGTCAACAATAAAAAAAATATGGAAATAAATACTTTAACTCTCCTCATCTCAGGGCCCACAATTCTGGAATTGCTGACTTAAATCTATGCAGACTGAATCTGTGTTCCTTTGGCAATTACGCTTAAAGTTCTACAAAATTTGGTTTTAAAATATGCCTTGAATCTCTGTCCTTTTACGTTTGAATGTGTCTTCCATCCATGTGTGAGTGTGCATGCTGGTAAAATAAAAAAATTCCTGCCAATGGAAAGCCTTTCATGCCAATATAGAAGACAGATAAAACTCAATTTATTACTGGGCTAGCATTAATGGATTTATCTTTATGTAAGTTGGCATGAAAGTAACTACAAACTTAGGACAGAGTGTTGTACATAGGCAGGAGAAAGATCAGTGAGTTTCTTATCTTCGACAAACAAAAGGTGCTCCCCCTAGTGACAATATTCTGTAAGTCTCTGTAAAGACCCCTGAGCTAATTCTGAGGGTATGTTTTTTACCAATCTAGACTTGAGATAACCTTTAGATTATCTAGATATGCCTTTGAGATATCTCTTCATTGATAAAACTAAAAACGAAGCTTAACTCTAGAGATATTTATATCTATTCTAAAATTTAGAATAAAAACTCAGATTCACTATGCATCCAAGAAAACATTCTATAAAGAGGGGAATGGGAAGAAAAACATACTTTTTTTTGGTTATTTATAAACAGAGAAAATACTTTTCAGTTACCTTTACAGTTTTTCCTGTTGTTCCACAGATCGTAAACTCAACAACTAGTCCTTGATTTTTTTTTCATATTCTAGCCTGATTCTATTGACTCATTTTTGTATATATATTTTTGAGCACTATACTTTCACCCACTATAATGCTCTGCAGAATAGGTCCTTGATAAATACTGTGCAATGACTGACACACTAAAGTAAATCCTATGAACGGTTAAGAGTAAACATGTTTCAAGACCTCTAAGCATAATATAAACAGTAAGTCACTGCTACATTAACAGTAAAATACTGTATTGTCATACCACTAGATTATTATATAAAATGCCATTAGATTGATAACAAGAATTATTCAGCAAAGTGGGGTTCTTGCACCATATATCCCGATTAAAATTCCACATTGAACTATCACTGCTAAGTTTCTTAGAGTGAACGAAATTATTTAATAAAATATACAATAAACTGAATACATACGATGTTATAGTAGACTCAAGATTACTAGATCATGTCCATGTTTTGTACGTTAAATGGTCTGCTCTTTATAGTTTAATTAATATTAGAATTTACCAGTTGTCATTACATTTATTTTGCCGGTGATACAAATTTGAGTAAGCACTGAACCAAGGGGCAAGCAGCTAGGGAAATTAAAAGGAACCATGATCTTGTCTGTTATGTAATTACTGTCACCGATGTTACAAATGCTAGAGAATTGTAGTTATAAATGCTGCCAGCACAGCTGTAACATTGGGGGCAATTTTAAAATTTTGAGAAACAAATGGATTTGAGGCCACTCACTTTTCAGGGAATGAAGAGAGGGAAAAATGAAGGATCCTTTAGACCACATTCAGGGTGGTATGGCCGTAGACTGAGGGACCATTTATAGTCACCAATTACAAAAACCTAATTTCTGTGACTGGAGTCACAGAGGTGACTAACAACTAAAAAGTTGTCATGTATTTAAAAATAACACGAGTATTATTTGTCCAACAAAAAATTAAAGAAAGAAATTGAAAAACCGCCCTGGCTGGTGTAGCTCAGTGGATTGAGCGAGGGCCTGTGAACCAAAGGATCGAGGTTCGATTCCCAGTCCAGGCATATGCCTGGGTTGCAGGCCAGTTCCTGGCAAGGGACGCACGAGAGGCAACCATACATTGATATTTGTCTCCCTCTCTCCTTCCCTTCCCCTCTAAAGATAAATAAATAAAATGTTATTAAAAAAAGAGATTGAAAAACCCAAAACTTTAGGGTAAATCCTAACTGCACAGCTGTTACTGGATTATTTCCCTCTATGTGCACACTGCCATTATATGAATTGATGTCCACGTTGAAATTCTTCAGGAATGTCATGAATGGTTTATTGCTCTCTGGGATTACAGAGCATAATGAAGCATTAACAGTAATCACGTACGATGCTTAATATTAGTATATTTGAATGAAGTGACATACAAGTTGCTGGATATAAAGGATCTTGAGACAAAAGACAATATAACTATTCACAAACACCAAGCGTGTTTTTTTTAAGTTTTCATTGTCATTACTTAACACTAAAGAAAATTATTTCCTGAAAGTATTTATATTTAGAATTAACCTGATTATATCCATTCTCTTTATCCTATTTTGTTAAAAATCATTTTTATACCTTCTTTTCTCCTTTGGATTGTATATTAGTTAACAAGATCATTAGAACATTTTTTTCCATGTTAACTGTCAGAAAGTGAAGAGTTTGATTTCTGATTATATTGGGAGTAAGTCCCAATTTACATTATAGTTGGCACTTTCTGTAGGTCTTCAATGAAAAAGAGAGAAAAAGACATAAAAATTATCATCAAAGTGGCTGAAAAAGATTCAACTTGAAGGTTTCCACTTAAAATAAAAATAATATAAACTGAGCATAACAGACCTGTGACTAGCTGGGGTTTTTTTTTCTGAAGCAAATGTAATTTTAGTGCTAGATGGCATGGAGATGAAAATAAAGTACAAAGCACTGTTAGGGGGCTTGGGTGAGAAACAGAAACAGCTCACTACTCTTCAATGTGCTAAGTGATACTGCAGTTTTAAACAAAATGCTAAAAAAAAAAAAAAAAATACCTCAGGAGACGAAGTGTCCTTGAGGAAGATGAGAAAGAAGGGCCAGTGAAAATGATGTTAGAAAAAAAGCTGTGAAATCTAAGTGTTTCCCAGAAAGAAAGAGTACTGAGAGAAAAAATAATTCCAGGAACAGTAAATAGAGTTATACACATGTGCACACTCTCACACACACAGTACAAAAATATAAATTGATTTTTTTTAAAGAGTCTCAGGAGTACTGATTTTGGAGGACTCTTAGAGGGCTCAGATCTTAATCTCTTAGAGACTTCCAAATGTGCAGAGAATTTAAACCAGAGTGTTCATGAGGATAGCTTCTATAATGGATTTTTTAAAGCACATGGATTTTAGTGAAGCAAACTTTGTATTTCTAGCCATTTCCTCAGACTAGCAGAGATCTCATCTAGTGAACTGCAGTGTTCTGTGGGATACTTGCTTTATTTTGTTTTATTCATCCACTACTTTATTAGAACATGATATGGCTTCAGAGCAAGTGGTGGTCTTGACATTCTTCTGATTGTTTTTGTTCTTCAGTCAGAGATTTGGCATAAGATTATACTTAAGAATTTAAAAATACATTAAAGATAATGTGTTAGTACACTAACAACCATTTTAACATCTCATTTCAAGCCAACTTTTTATAAGGAGCAGAAAAGGGTAGGTAAAGGGTTTAGAAAAACGGTTAATCAGATAGGAATAGCAGTGTGGCAGCTATTTTCCTAGTATTTCTTTATTTAGTGATCAACAATTCTTTTTCTTTGACATAGGCATTTCCTCCCTGCAACACAATAGCTCAGATACTATCTCAGTTGCTCACAGACCCCCTGGGGCACAAAGGGGGAATTGTTGTTGACCTCCTGGGGTCAGTAGGTCTGCATTCCAGTTCCTGGAAGAACAGTTTTCTGCAAGCATTAATCACTTAAGCCTATTAACTGTGGCGGAAAGCTAAAATCTTTTAACTCTTGAGTTCCTGTGTCTCTTATTCCATTTGTCTGTATTTTTCCCTGATTTCTTTCTGTCCTACCTCATCATGATTGAATAAAAGAGATGTGGCAGTGTAACTAATGTAGTACGTAGTTAGACAAACCTGAGCAGAGTGGGAACAATAGGGCAGGTACAGACGGTCACCAGGGTGGAAAGCCCCTGGTGTCTCACAAAGTGCAACACTGGAAAACAGGCACTCTAGGGAGGGACCTCACCCACAGGGGCGACCTTTCCTCCCGGAGCATATCATTGGTCCTGGGGTGAACTTTCATATCACTGGTCCTGTGGTTCAGACCCTCCCCTGACCTTTTCTCCCCTGGTACGTTGCTAGTCATATGTTGTGATTCAGCTCCAGGCCCAGAAAGCAGCAAAACCAGGTGAAGCAACCGCCATGCCTGACATCGATGACAGCTGCAATGACTAACGACATCCATCCTTAGCACCTATCAATCCTTAGAGACCAACACACTGAGAGGACACACATGAAAACCTGACGAATAATCTATTGAGATCCTCCCCGGGATGTCTTCTAAAATCCTCACATTGGGAAAACAGATTGAGCTCCTTAAGATGAAGGACCTAGTGTGTTCTCTCTCTCTGGCCCCACCTTGAGCATGCCTGTGTCCTTCCCCACACACTTCTTCACTCAGGTGGGCTCTCTCTAGGTAGAGCACACCCACACTTTCCACCCCCGTTTTTCCCTCAAAGCACATACCTTTGCTTTCCTGCTCCTAAGCTCCAAGTGCCCTTCACTTGCCTCTGTAGGTTGTTTTCTCAGTCTAAGTGCCTCAGAAGTGAGGCAGCCCAGCTGGCCCACTTCTTCCACCTCTGTGACTTTGTAAATAAAATTTCACTTGTATTTGAGTTCTTGGTTCTGAATTTTTTCTCTGGTGAACTCAGGTACTGAGGTCAAACATCCGTTGCGATTTACTGTTAACATAGCTAAATTATTTTAATTGTTTCTCTCTGGGATGTTCTGTGGCTTCAAAGAAACCCTCATTATAAAAACCAGTATCTATGATTGTTTCTGATCAGGAGACTATACATGCTCCACTAAATACATATCTGAAAGAATCTATATTATCTCTTGAATTTCAGACATACACATAAAAACTAAAGGACACAGGTGTGAATGACTATAGTTGCAGGGTTTGGAGCACACTTGAGAATGTAATTATACAGGGGGAAGGGGAAAGATGGGGGAGAAATGGGACAACTGTAATAGCTTAATCAATAAAATATATTTAAAAAATTAAAAAAGAAAATGTAATTATTAAAAAAGTCAACATATTAGAAATAACTTTTATTAAAATTAGGGTTGCATTGAGTAAGCTAAAAAAGAGGTAAAAATTGATGATGTATACAGTCATTATACTAAAATGTATTTTCTTTTTTAAGTATATTTTATTGGTTATGCTATTACAGTTGTCCTATTTTTTCTCCCCTTTATCCCCTTCCACCCTGCACACCCACTCCCTCCAGCATCCCCCCTTAATTCAGGTCCATGGGTTGTACATATAAGTTCTTTGGCTTCTACATTTCATAAACTATTTTTAACCTCCCCCTGTCCATTCTGTACCTACCATTTATGCTTCTTATTCCCTGTATCTTTTCCCCCACCCTCCCCTCTCCAACCTCTCCACTGATAACTCTCCATGTGATTTCCATGTCTGTGATTCTGTTCCTGTTCTAGTCATTTGCTTAGTTTGTTTATGTTTTTTAGGTTCAGTTGTTGATAGTTGTGAGTGTGTTGTCATTTTACTCTTCATAGCTTTGATCTTCTTTTTCTTGGATAAGTCCCTTTAACATTTCATATAATAAGGGCTTGGTGATGATGAACTCCTTTAACTTGACCTTATCTGAGTAGCACTTTATCTGCCCTAACGTTCTAAATGAAAGCTTTGCTGGATAGAGCAATCTTGGATGTAGGTCCTTGCCCTTCATGACTTGGAATACTTCTTTCCAGTCCCTTCTTGCCTGCAAGGTTTCTTTTGAGAAATCAACTGATAATCTTATGGGAACTTCTTTGTAGGCAACTCTTTCTTTTCTCTTTCTGCTTTTAAGATTCTTTCCTTATCTTTAATCGTGGGTAATTTAATTATGTGTCTTGGTTTGCTCCTCCTTGGGTCCATCTTCTTTGGGACTCTCTGAGCTTCCTGGACTTGCATGTTTAGTTCCTTCAGCAAATTGGGGAAGACTTCTTTCATTTTTTTTTTTTTTTCCAAATAAATTTTCCACTTGTTGCTCTTCCTCTTCCCCTCTGGCACCCTTATGATTCAGATGTTGGAATGTTTAAAGTTGGCCCAGAGGTTCCTAAGCCTCTCCTCATTTTTTTGAATTCTTGTTTCTTCATTCTGTTCAGGTTGAATGTTTACTTCTTCCTTCTATTCCAAATCATTGATTTGAGTCCTGGTTTCCTTCCCTTCACTCTTGGTTCCCTGTATATTTTCTTTATTTCATTTTGCATGGCCTTTACTTCTTCCTTTATTTTGTGGCTGTACTCAGTCATTTCTGTGAGCATCCTGATTACCAGTGTTTTGAACTTCGGCTCTGATAGGTGGGCTATCTCCTCATTGCTTAGTTCTTTTGCTGGAGTTTTGAACTGTTCATTCATGTGGGCCATATTTCTTTGCCTCAGTGCATGTGTTATGTTGTAAGGGATGGAGCCTTAGGTGTTTACCAGGGCAGGGCAATGCACTTTGCTGCATCGTGGCACTGTACGTGGGGGAGAGGTCAGAGAGAGAACAATGCTGATTGCTTGGCTGTCACCCTGCTTTAAATTACTTCCCTCATGTCCCACAAGTGGATTGTGCCCTTTCTGGTGCTGATTCCCAGGTTGGTGGGTTTGTGTACATTTTACGACCCCATGCATCTCTCCAATAGATTCTCCTGTGAAACTTGGAGTTTCTCCCGCTGCCACAATCCCCACAGATTTTTATAGCTAGACGTTTTGAGGCTTTATTTCCCCACGCTGGAACCCTGGGTTGCGTGGTCTGCCTTGCCCTCCGATTGTTCCTCCTGCTTTATCCACATAGAAATGTGGGACTACCTGGTCTGCCAGCTTCCACCTTACCCATGTGGTCCACTAGCCACTGCCTTGCTAGGCATCCTCTCCTCACTAGCTACATAAAATGCATTTTCTCTTCCTTTTAGAAAATTACAAATGCATTTAAAAATAGAGCATGACAGCTGAAGAAATGGGTTTTCAACATAATCTTCCTTAATGAAAAAAAGAAAAATTACTAGGCTTCTCCTTGGCTAACTTGTTGGATAAATAAGATTGAGCAATTTACAATTTTTTTATCTAATTAAATTGACTTTAATTAAATATACAATCAACATAAACATGGTATTATTAGCATGGTGAATTCACAAAATTTTCTCTTTTGAAAAACAGCACTTATTAATACATTATACATTATATAATACATTATATAATAAATTGTAAAATTTAAAAATTTACAATTAAATTTATAAAATGCCTTTATTTCATTTAGTAGCGTTGCTTATATTATTTAAAAAAACAACAAATATAATGAACAAAAAATGAACTATATGTATATGGAATATAGTCACACCAAATGGTAAATATAAGTGTGGGGGGAGCTCCACTTGCAGCCCCCCCCCCAAGCTGCCACGGATAAGAATAAGTCTACCAAGACATGATCTGCTTGGGGAGGAAAGGTGGCTGATCTCTCAAAGGAGAAGGACCAAGAGCCTGTTCCTCAATGGGCTTTTATTGGGTCATTTTGCATAGAAATACAGGCTCATTAATTACTGTCATGTAGTAAGGATCAAACAATAGATAACATACAAAGAACTCTGAGCCCTATTTTGAGTCAGGGTCAGATAGCTAAAGCGCTATAAAACTTTGAGGAACAAACTCACTTCTTGCTTGGACCCTTATTTAACTGAGAGCATTCTAAACAAAGCAGGTTTCACAGGATTTTACATATTCTTTCTTAGGTCTAATCACCCCAGGGGAACCTGCCCTTTCCAGCACAGGGTGGCACCCACCACCAGCATTGTCTCAGGCTTAAGTCAGGCAGGGTAAGCAAGGCAGCCAAGAGAT
Source organism: Anoura caudifer (assembly GCA_004027475.1). Lineage (NCBI taxonomy): Eukaryota > Metazoa > Chordata > Mammalia > Chiroptera > Phyllostomidae > Anoura > Anoura caudifer. Next base: position 86,504 of record PVKU01000172.1, read on the forward strand.
TAGGAGACTTCTCACAGACAGAATGAGGACTCAGGCTATATCAAAGTGAGGGGCCATCACCCCCTTTGGCTATAGCCCCCCCAGTCCTTCCCTGGGGGTCCCCTGGGATCGTGCCTGTCTTAGATCATCCCACCCTTGAGGAATCTTACCATCAATGGCTAACCAATCATGCACTGGGGGCCAGGCAGGGTGAAGTAAAAGAGGCAGAGGCAGCGCCCCTGCCAAGGAGATAAGCTTTGTCTCCTTAGTGGCTTACGGTCCAAAGGTCACTCACTCAGCTTTAGCCATGAGGGATGGGGGAGGAGGGAGCTGCTTACAGCTTCTGAAACCAGGCAGGGTGGTTCCCAACATATAAGATTGGAAAACTTATTCAGTTTAACCTTCTAGGCTTTGACTTACTCACATACTCTATGATATGAATGATAAGTACTCAACTCTTCACACTTTAAAATAGTTAAGCCATCTGGAGACAAATTCTGTAATTGAAAAATTAACTTAGTAAATACTTGAATATATTATTTTAAAATAATTAAGCACAATTTCATTTTTGGTTAGATTCCTCCTTTCAAACAAAATCTTGTATCTAGCCAACAAAACAAACATCTAAGTTTATTTTCACTAATATAAACAGTTATTTAATGCCTTTTAAAGAATTGACTTCTTGCTCTGGCTGGTGTAGCTCAGTGGGTTGAGAGCTGGACTATTAAGCAAAGGGTTGCCTGTTTGCTTCCCAGTCAGGGCACATGCCTGGGTTGCAGGCCAGGTCCCCAGTGGGGGGCTCATGAGGGGCAACCACACATTGATGTTTCTCTCCGTTTCTTTCTCTCTCCCTTTCCCTCTCTCTAAAAATAAAAAAAATCCTTTTTTTAAAAAAGGAAAGAAACAAAGAAAGAATTGATTTCTCTCATGAACACAATTTTTAAGTCAAAGGCATTAATAGTTAAATTAAAAACTGAAATTTTTATTCCCAATCTTTCCCAATAACATTTTTTGAGAAATACATTATGAGGATTTTGTTAGGCATTTTTCTAAATTATCTCATTTAAACCTCCTAACCACCCTATGGTGTACTTGCTATTAGTTCTCTTACTTTAAAAATCAAACCCAAACTTTTAGAGATTGAGTTAAAGGTCTAGGATAAATGAATTTGTAAATGGTGGAGATATGAGATGAAAATCAGTTTCTTATTAATGTTTTGCTCCTGTTAAACACCAATCTGGCATTGTAAGATAATCTCACTCTAAGGACTAATTTTGGATTAAGTACAAAGCATTATATTAGCATTTTTATAAAATTGCATTTTTTTCTGGAGGATGGACTTAATTTTTATTGTTGAGTGGAAGATGCCCATAAATCACTTATATTTAAATGCTGATTTAACATCATAATCACTTTTCTGTCCCCAAGAAACTTCTTCACAACTAAGTTAATTCATCTTTGTTTAGTTATGTTTTATAGGTTAAATGGCTGCTTTTATTTGACAAATTAAGCACTTCAGAATTTATTACTGGGTCTTGGTTGTATCAGTGTGATTTCATTGCAGTTCTTTCAGTGTTCATGTAACAGATAAATAGTTTTGAGGTTTGAAATAAGATTGAAAAGTTAAAACATTGTTGATATTGCCAAGTAAGACAGTTAGTAAATAAACATGTTTCTTTTTAATCTTTCAGCACAGTTGGTATTCAATATTATATTAGTTTCACATGTACAGCATAGTGGTTAGATGATTACGTAACTTACAAAGTGATTAGTCCAATAAGTCTAGTATCCACCTGATACCATACAAAGTTATTACAATATTATTACCACACCCTTTATGCTGTACCTCGTCCTTGTTAATAAATATGATTCTTAAAGTGAACAGTTACAACTTTTTAAGGTTTTCTTTGTACAAACAATTTTTAATATATAATTCTAGTTGGGAATAAGGATTCGTTTTTCTATATTAAGTGATGTATTGTCACTATTTCAACTGCCTTAAATAATACTTATCTTTTTAAAATTATAAAAATTAGCTGTGAACTAAATTTATCAAGAGAAAAATAAAAATGTCAATGTTCACATATATAAAACAAAATGACTAAAAGTGCTACATGTAAAATTAACCATGAGGCTTAAATCCATGTGATATATGAAACAGATATCTCATTAGGCATCATACGTGGAAGTCACATTTAATTAAACCTGTGCTTGGAAATACACTTAGAACCAAAAGGTAAAGGTAGTGACTATTAGGCAGCATTTTATGAAGCACCAATTCATGGGATGCGATTCCCCTAGTGCACACCCTCCCTCCGCTGAATGTTAAGTGCTAAAATCAGCTTATAAATAATATAAATAAAAATTCCTCCACAATGATCATCATAATATAAGCATATTAATGATTCTGGAAATCATTTTTTAATTCTACTTTATTTAAATCAAAATATTTGACTATGGAATTTTTAAAATCATATTCTTAAATTCATATCAACATTCTGGGTAAAAATCCTTTTTAAAATGTTGCTATGAAAGATATATTGATATCAATAGTAATAAACCATTCATGTATTTAATAAACACTTGCTGTGTGCCAGGATAATCTGTTCAAACCTTAAATAGATTCTCTTATACAATTCACATAACAATCCTGAGAAGGAATTTATTTCTATTCCTATTTTCAAAGAGAAAAATACCACATCTACGGGAATTAAGATGACAGGCCTAAAGTCACACCATTATTTGGGATGGTAAACATACATTGTGTTCAAATGCTTAACTACTTTGTAACGGTAAATGTTTTATTTGACTAATACTTCACATTGATTAAAAACCACTGGGTATGCATAAATAGCCAATGACAAGCCATTCTAGGTTAGTAATCCTTCAAAAAAAACTGTTTCTGAAAATTGATTTGGAAGGGTTACAGCAAACATGGCATTAAAGATGCAAGCTCAGAGCTGTATTTCAAATGATTTGGGATGATAAATTCTTAAGGAGAGCTCTTGTATAGTACAAGAACATACAACAAACATCATTTATTAATCGTTAGAGTATAGATTACATTGACAAAGATGACCTTTCTTTGTAACTATTAGTTTTGAATGAGTAAGCAATTGTGTTAATACTTCCTTCATGATGTCTGTTACTTCTATTCCTGCTTTCCCATTTTCATCACAAGAATTCTAGTCATAATCCATAACTGGACAATTGACAATGGACGATTGAAAATAGACAACTAGAACTATTTTACATAAAATTTAAAAAAAGTTATAGTTTTACTTTTCGCATTAGCTTCTTTTTAAATAGCTGATTAGTAAAGCTTCAGTCTGTATTTAAAAACTAGCAAGTAAATATTGAGAACATTATATTTTTTTAATTTCTTAAAAATATTTTTATTTATTTATTTTTAGGTAGAGGGGAAAGGAGAGAGAAAGAGAGGGAGAGAAACATCTGTGAGTGTGGTTGCCTCTTGCATGACCCCTGCTGGGGACCTGGCCTGCAACCCTGAGTGGGAAGGAATGTGCCCTGAGTGGGAATCCAACTGGCAACCCTGTAGTTTGCAGGCCAGTGCTCAATCCACTGGGCCACACCAGCCAGGGCTAAGAGAACATTTTAAATGCCTACCTGTCCCTTTTCACATATAAACAGGTACATAGAACAGCCACACAAACCACAGATCTGCTCAACTATGTTAGGAAGAAAATTCTTATCTACCCTTCTATGTTTTACTAGCTGGTTTATTAATCAAATTAGCATGAGACGGATGAGCAGAAGAAAACTAAATTAAAGTTTAATAACATCTATACTTCCCGTATACATGGGAGAGATCCAAGAACACTGAAAAACTCACCAAAATGATGGAAGCCATCACCTTAAATACCACCTTCAGCTACAGACAAAAGCTGTTGGGGGTGGAGAGTCAGTTTGGGGAGGTTACGGGGAAAAACACAGTCAACAAGAGCAAGGTTGTTATGCAGAGTTAAGTTCAGGCCTTCTCTACCGATAGTGAAAACAGGCCAGGTACAGTGAGGGAAACACCCGCACAAATGGAAGTTTTTCTTACAAATGGCAAATGTTCTTTACAAGGGGTAACTTTGCCTGTTTCCCTGAGCTTCTCGCCTGTCTGCTGTTTCTTAAAATTAACCAGCCTAAAATAATCAATACCCCAAAGAGGCATATTTTGTGGTGGTAACATCCCCAGTAGCAGAGAAAATTCACCATTTTCTTAGGGTAAAGCTAGGGGCTTTGCCTGAGAACACTTAACCTAAAATCCAAGATTAAGCAAAATCTGGACCATTAGACATCATGTGAATTTTGAATTCTTAGATGTATTGGTTTCAATGAAAATGTTTAAAACTATTTCCAAAAAAAAAAAAAAACCAGTTGTAATTAGTCAATTGATTTTGGAAAATTAGGATGAATTGAAGAGAGGTGGAAGCATATCTCAAGGTAAATATCTGTTCATTTCTCTTTTGTTCAACATTATTACTGCACAGCAAGAGGGGTCCTGCTGTCAGCCGCCACCTCTAGGCAAATTCCGGAGGCAAAGCTTTGGTGATAAAGGAAAGGGGTCTTTATTCAAAAGCTACACTATTTTGGAATAGCAGCTTTCCACATGCATTAGTCGCTTACAGCTTTAATCATTAAGCCTATCCATTCAGACTGAACTCTTAGTTACAGCCTTAATCATTTAAACTTATCAGTTAAGGCTAAAATATTTAACACCTGAGTTCTATTATTCCCTGCTATTTTTTAATTATTTTATTTCTGTAAGATTAGTTTACAAACTAACACAACATATGATACAAAAGCCACACAATTTTGAAAGAATGGCAGGCATCGGCCTCATAGCTCATCCCCTCTAGAACACCCAAAGAATAATACCATGCTACCCTCTGCCAAGCCAGCCAGTCCTAGGCTGCAGCCAGAGTTTCTTCTCCCATCTAAAATCCACCCAAAATACCATCCTTTGGGAAATGCAGGCAACTGCAGTGTGATCATCTAGACATCCTCCAGGAAGAAAGCCTGAGATCCAGTCTCTTCCTTCTTTTTATTGTAAATTTTCTGGCCCATAAGTCCATGCACTGCAGAGGCATTCAGCTTCTCAGTGAATCCCATCCTAGACTGGTTACCACGGCTTTGGGCAACTCCTTTCTATAGCTTCCCCCTACTCCTCCTCAGTGATCTGATCATGTCTCTGTATCAAGATTTCAACATCTGAGACAAGAGACACAAAGAGGTAACAGTTCCTTTCACTGCTTTATGAATTGTGTGAAGATACCCTAGGAAATCTGTTTTATTTTCAGAGCTTGGGGTCTTTGGGCTTCCCAAGACAGAAATCAAGAGTAACCATCAAAGAAATTGCAAGACAAATTTTATTAGGCTTATGGTTGAGTATGAGGGAGGCAGCAGCCCAGAGGAAAGGAAAGTTACTCTGAATTGACTCAAGGGCTGGCTCTGCTTGATTGCTTTTATAAGCTGGAAGTAAGTAGGCTTGCACAAAAAGATGGGCTTTTTGAAAAGGGGAGGCTTGTGGAATTTTCTCATTCAGGGTCAGGTGACTTTCTTTTGAGCTGAGTTGCCTGATAACTGTGTTTGTGCCTGGGCTGCAACAGAAAGATGGCAGTATAGTTGGCTAGTGCAATCGCAGGGAGCTCAGATAGTGGACAAATCTTGATCAACTGCACATGCAGGTCAATAGTTTCAACATCTGCAAGGGAGCAAGCAGTTAGAAGAGAGTTGAAAACCAGCTACCTCTGCATTTTTGGAGTAGGGAGCAGAGAAGAGATTTTTTTTTTTTTCATTCATTTTACCTAGCGTTTTTCTTTTCTGGCCAACTGGTCTTAACTTGACTTCCTAGCCACCCAATATTTTCCATTCCCAAGCCTAAATCCCTGTGCTGTCTTAGTTTTAATCCTATCATTAGTTTTTTTAAAAACTAGGATATTGCTAGTAAAATTGAGATAGAAGAGTGAGGAGCTAAGAATATTCCTTTGCAAGTGGAATGAGGAAACTGAGACAAATCGCTGATTCAAAGTGGCCTCATCAATCACCCTGACTCACCTGCCTTCTTCTCACTTGCACAGCCACTCCCTTAATCGTTCAGCCCTCAGGACAATGAGATTTTGATCAGCAGCAAATAATCTTAAGAACAAAGCCTGCACTCTATTGACCACAGAGACAAAGTTTTGGTCAAACTAGAGATAACAATGAGGCCGCAATTGCGTTTCAGCTCTTGGCCCAGAAAAGAAGCAAAACTAGAGGAAGTAATGCCAGGCCTGGCATCGGGACTGGATGCAATGGCCAGTGACCACCATACCTTAGCGCTGTGACCCTGACAGTACCTCTTATTTTGATGAATCAGCTTATTAAAGAACACACCTGGACAGCTGATTAATATTCTATCCAGATCCTCCCCTCATACCTCCTCTAAAATTCATGCTTTTAGAAACAGACAAAACTCTGAAGACCAGAAACCCAGTAAGCACTCTCTACAGCGTGACCGTGCCTTCTATTTTCAGTTGTGTGTATCTTCGCTTTTTTTTTTTTTTTGATGCTCTAAGGGTTCCCATGAGACTTGCAACCAGGGAGCAGCAGGCAGCAGCAGCTTATCCTGGGCTAACTCCTTGAACCTGTCTCCAGGGCCCTTCTTTTGCCTCTGTAACTTGTTTCAGAGTTACACACAGCTGAGCTGGCTCACTTTTTCTGCCTCTGTGACTTTCCTTCTAAAAGGCCAAGGCAGCTCTGTAACCAGCCAGCTTCAAGCTCTACAAGTGCATTTTCAATTTGCATGCTAAATATACTTCCTCGTGCTCTGGAGTTCTTGGCTCTCAATTCTTTCTTTGTCAAATTCAAGGACAAAGAGCTGACATTGCCAGTAACAAAATGTTTGAAGAGCCAAATATATTGTCTTTTGGAGAAGATAGTTCACTAATTTCATACCTTGGAGTAAAAGAATTTCTGGTTAATTGATCAGTATCTTTCCCTATCAGAGGGTAAAATAAGTCCAAGGAATTTATTTCAGTGAGGGTGAGTGAGTAATAATCTTTATTTTAGCATCAGTTTTTGTTCCATGGAATTTGAGAGCTTGGTATGACTCACAGATTTCATGACAAACTCAGCCGAATATCTAAACCTCATTTCCATTGAAAAGAGCTATTAACAAAAAAAAATTTCATTTTATTCAGAGCTATCTTACATTTGATCATTTCTGTTGAAGTCAAAAAATATCTCCCACAAAAGTTGAATTTCTGATATATTTTTAATAAATAAAATAAACAAATATTTATGCAACTTACTTGGGTTTTAAACATATGCCTTAACAATCTTTTTCTGTCTTTCTAAAAAAAAAAAAAAATAAGGATGATGGTTAGGACAATACTGTAGCATGTTTGTTTATCCATAAATCTCCTCCAAATACATATGAAGTATAGAAAAATAAGAAAAAGATAAAATAAACAACATATCTGGTTTCTAAAAGAAAATAAAGATCTTTAAACCTTGCCAAAGCAAAAATGCACTAGACAAACTTAAGCAGGCAAGAAAAATGGTTCGAGACAACGGGGGGAGACGTCAGAATGTAGTCTGAACTCAACTCTCCTCAAAGGACTGGAGAGTTTTTAAAAGCTCACTGGGCTGGTGCATTCTGGGCCACCTGTCTTTTGCCAGTTGGCATTAAAGAAAGCAAGAATAAAATTTCTGGTGTCCTCAGGGCAGATAGTAGTTTTACATCAAAATTAGACTCCTACTCTCCCATAGAGATTGGGGGATGGGAGCACCATTTTTCTTAATGTTTACGTTTCAGAGTGCTGGCTCATTTCTTGAGAGACCTCGTGCTCGACTGTAAAGGCAAGAGGCCTATAAATATTTACATTTCAAAGAATCAGATAAAAACTTTACAATGACAAGTTTTCTACAGTAAGTGTTCTAACAAAATGGAGGAAGGGGCTCTATAACTACGCCATCTGTAGGTTCTTTAAGGGCCCAGGTGTGGGGGAAGTCAGAGGTATAGAGTCAGAAAGAAACCTGACCATAGTTTATTCAACTGAGGAAAACTTGTGAAGGAGAAAGCTTCCTCTACCCTCAAGGTTCCTTTGGTTGGTCTAATAATCAGATAAATATGAGACAGATTAGCAACAGAAAGTAATCACATTTAACACATACATACGTATGGGAACCCCACATACATGAGAAAAGTCAGAGACCGCACAAGCACAAGAGGTTCAGCGACAGGAAAGGAAAATGGGTACCTAGGACTTTCTGTGAGAGGGATAAGGTAATGCTTTATTACTTTTAAGGTAATAAAGGGTGGTATCTTAAGGTATTACCTTTAAGGCAACCATGACACTGATGTGGCCCCCAACGAAAATGAGTTCGATGCCCTTGCCTTACTAGCTTCAAATTTTCATTGTAGGACACTAAGAGCAACTGCTTAGTAAATATAAGTTTGTGCTCTATAGATAGGCCAGAAGAGGTTATCTTTGATAATCTCTTATTATGGGCAAGGCTCCTATTTCAAATTCTACAAGATCATTAAGGAAGGGGCAAAAATTTCTCTTGAGTACTCAGCTACAGTTACCTTTAGCTCAAAACACTCCTCATACCACAGAAGCTCATCTTGAGGTGACTATTTCTAAGTTATTGCACATCAAGTTATCCTTGGTAAGCCTCAAAAGGGAAAAGTGATCGCCCTTGAATCCCTGGGCCAAATGAGTCCAGATTCAAATAATTATTGTTAAGTTTGTTCTGAAGAGAAATGGTACTACCTACAAGTGATCCATGTACAAGTTGGTGTGAGTCAGCGTCATTGTTTTATACCAGGCCTGTAGTTTACTTAGCTCTCCTTCATATAATTTGCAGCAAAATAAAATGTAGTCCATTGTTGGTTATCCATATTTCGAGATTCAGGAAGACTAAAAAAACAAGTACAGAATTAAAACCAGGGAGTAATGAAAGCCACCTACAATTCTCTGACTAGATCTACAAATTTTCTGTGACCACCTTGGGGCAGAATCTTGACTTGCCATCATAAGGCCACATTCTGAATGATGGAAAAGGGACCAGCAGGGTACAACAACAACAAACCAAAAGCAAAGAGAAATTCAGCTGGAAGTTGAAAAATGACAAGAAAAATTAATCCCATTCATAATTTCTTAGGCAATATCAAATTATAAGAGAGGAAAGCATTAATGGAATGTAATACAGGAGTCCCTCCTTATCTGAACTTTTTCTTTCCATGGTTTCAGTAACAATGGTCAACCTCAGTCCAAAATATTAAATAAGAGTCCCAGAAATAAACAGTCATAATTTCTAAGTTGCACACCATTGTGAGTAGCATGATGAAATTCTGCACTGTCTCATTCTGTCCTGCCCAGTAAATAAATTATCCCTTTTTCTACCATGTTAATGCTGTACATATAGTATAAGATGTTTTGAGAGAGAGAGATCACATTCACATACCTTTTATTATAGCATATTGTTATCATTGTATTTTATTATTCATTATTGTTGTTAATCTCTTACTGTGCCTAATAAACAAACTGAACTTTATCACAGGTATGTATGTATAAGAAAATATAGTACATATAGGATTTGGTACTATCTGCAGTTTCAGGCACCTATTGGAAGTCTAGAAATGCATCTCCTGTGGATGAGGGGGACAAAGGTACAGCTCCCCAAAGTAGATTTACATATAAGTCAGGAAATTGGGACTGAGATTGCTCTAGAGGGGGTTGCGAGTTTGTAATTTTAGATAGAGTAGTTGAAAAGGCCTCAGACAGAATGAAACATTTGAGCAGGGGTAGGAAGTAGGTTGAAAAGATAGTCCTACAGTTATCTGGGTTTGGGGGAGAGGAGGTGCATAAGGGAAAAGAAATAAGTACAAGGTTCAAGATTCAGCAGGGAAGATTATTGTGGCAATCGGAAGGAGATGAGATCACAGCTGTAACAAGATACTGGTTTATGTAAGTCTTGTAAGGATTTTGACTTAGGGGAAGTCTTAAGCAAGGATATTTTATGATCTGACGTATTTTAAAAGGATCACTGTAGCTAATGTGTTGAGACTATGTGGAAGCCAAACAAGTACAGGATGATGGAGGTGGAGGGTCAACTTTGTTAATCTTGGTGAGCAATGACAGGGACTTGAACCAGAGTACTGCTTGTAATGTGTAACCATGGTTTCATGTAATATATAAGGGGTGAATAATTATAACACTTACAACCTGCATATCTACGACCTATATACCTTTCCCAAATATGCCAATGTTACAGAACAGGGCCAAGGGGGGATACAATATACTATTACCAAAAGGACCCCCAGTATGTTTGCTATGCCCGCCGCCAAAGGAAAGATGTCTCTCAATGCCAGAGATTTGTGAAAAGGAAATGAAATGTTTATTTAAAGCTATGCAGACTTAAAGTAGTGACCTAATGTCTTCTTTAAAATATTAAAGTCCTTTAGGATACCCATAGACACACACAGTCCTTCTTTGTCCCTCTGCCCTAATCTGGGGTACCGTATCTCAGGAAAAGAAGTAGAAATCCAAGATTCAGGCTCCCGGCACCATCAGCTGTGTCGCCGCCAGGATCTCCAGTTAATCCAAAGCCATGTGGCACTTTCTTATGGCCCACCAGCAAGAGTGCTTTCACCCCTTTTCTTCCAGGCAAAGTCTCCCCTGCTTCCTAATCCACTTGGGAAAAGGATGCACTTAAAAACCACTTGGCTCTCTCCTTGCATGGCTGCTAAGTCTGGGTTTAAATCCCTGAGCCAACCTTCCTCTGCACCCCCATTTCCAACTCCTCCTACAATCAGTTACACCTGCCAGCACTCCTGTATTATTTCAAGTTTACTGGGCTGCCATTGTGAGTCTAGGAAGGTGTGGCCTCATGTCATGGAGCCAATCATCTCCAAGCTCTCACACAGGCACTGTAACCAGGGAGAGCTGCCTCCCAGTTCCATCTTGAGTGGAAGTCACTTCCATCTCCCTGGCTCAAAGCATGGCCACAGCTATTTAACGTATCTATGCAACCAGTTAAAGGTTATAGCTATGTTAAATGATCATGCCAGAGGGTAGCTGCAAAGCTGTTGCTATGCAAAACAGCTCTCAGTGGCCCTGCTCCATGTGTCTCTTTCCCCAACTCACACCTGTGCAGGGGAGGGGTGAGGACATCCTATATATCTTTCTAATATTTCCCGGACACCTTGAGTTCTGGACCCCATTCCAAATCCCTATTTGGGGCCCCCCTCTGGGCTGCACTCTGTTATACCAATGCTTCCTTACTCCCTATAAATAATCAATGCTCTTCATGCTAAGTTATCAGTATATAAGGTCAAAATGAATCACATTTGACATCAGACTTTACAATATTTTTTATTGGTTTCCTGCAATTATTGTTGACTTTGTTTCCCAAATGTATAATCAATATGGTAGAAGACAGTAAAAGGGATTTTAGAGAATAAGCACACTAACTGGATATATTCTTTGTAGGTATTCTTTAAATGTATATATCAATAGTTAAAGTCTTCTCATGTGGTTCTCTGCTGTCTGAATTATTACTTGATTACATCTAATTTTTTTTTTGTAAAAAGAAAGTCTCCATCTCCATTCATTGAAAAAATACCTCAATTATTTTCTCCTTAAATATGATTATATTTCTCTGTCTTCCTTCAAAATAAAAGTGCAACTATTATTCTTAATCTACAAGGGCTCTATTTTTATAAATTTATTGATTATCTATTTTTACATTCCACTAGCTTACTCACTTGTAAATCACCCAACTATTATCACTCCTTATATTTTCCTCCCAAACTGTGGCATTTTTATGTGATTTACAGTTTTATGGCCCTATCAAAAATATTAACACCAGTGGCTTCTGCTAAATATTTTCCTTTAGAGATTGCGTCAAAATTTTCTATTTTGACTTTTCCTTTGAAGATAAAGTCTTTTAACTTTCTCTACAAGATGTTTAGGGATTGGATCAGTTTTTCAAAAAAAGTTTAGAAATGAAACTTAGAGGTTTAGTACAGTCATCAACACTTTACCATTCTGTGTTCTGAAGCAAGGCCATAAAAAAAATAGGAGAAAAAAAAAAAGCATTGGCTTATAAATTACAGAGCAATGAGAGTTCAGACTACTTACCAGCGAAGGGACCTCTCTAAATCTGCCTGGGTTTAGAAACTATCATTTATAAAATAAAATAAAACACCAACTGGACATTGTGTGAAGAATAAAGATATATAATTACTAATTGCTATTATTCGGATTCCTTGGATAATTCTGGTCAGTAGATTCTCCCCTCCAACAAAATATCCTGCACCATCACTGGTTAGAATTAGATATCAGAAAGCTTTCTTTATGAAGGGTCAAGGATTATTTGCTTCTGATTTCAACTCATTGGATGATATTTCTGTAGAATCCTGCAAAAAAAATTGCCTCTTTGAGATTGTCTTGTGAAATGACATTAAGATCAAAGGACATTAGGAGCACCTCTTATACATAGAATGGGTGTTGATAATATGGAATAAGTGAACTATAAATGCACCCTGCCACACATAGTTTATCTGAATAGGCTCTGCATGGTATTATATCTGTATGTGTATATGTATGTATCATAGATGTGATGTATGCCAACATCTGCTTATAATATATATTGGGAAGGCCAAAATGTCCATATGTTTGTATTCTTTTGTAAAATAAAAGACACATTTTTCATTTTCACCAATAACTTTATTGATTTGGATATTTTGAGTAAGTCAGCTATCTTCTGCTATTGGCTTCTAGTGGGTAGAGGCCAGGGGTGCTGCTAAATATCTTCCAATGCATCAGACAGCCCCACAGCAAAGAATTATTTGGCCAAGATGTCAAGAGTACCAAGTGCTTTGAAAACCACTTTTGGCACATTTAATCAGTCACAGCACCTTCTCCAGTGACAAATCTTTTTTTTTTTTTTTGCTTTTCAGTTGCATTTTTACCTTTCTTAAAATAATAAAGCATAATATGCCAAAAATTTTACATATTTTCTTACATCATCAATATTAAAATGGCTGCACAAAAATTCACCAATTTTGGTAAGTTTTTTTATATGCATGCTGATATGACAGCTGTCACAATACAATCTAACAAAACTGTTTCAAATGAAGTTAAAAACAGCTAAGTACTACTAAAGCCATTGTGCAGAAAAAAATATAGAGAACTTTTTGGCCAACCCAATATAATTAAATCAGAAAATTACCTACAAATAGCACAAAATTTAACTAACTAATTAATCCAAATAATTATTCCAATTTTTTTCCTTTCAAATTCTGTTAGATGATAAAATCACATTTTTCATACTCTTCTTTGACTTGCAACATTTAAATTCCTAAATCTATTTATTTACAAATGTGTTTGACATTGTATATATTAGAAATAGAGATAATTTACTGGAGAAAAATCATATATATATTGCACATTCATTATATATACAAGAAAAATCTCTTGCTTCCAATGATGTTAAATATTTCACAGTACCATGAAAAACTATTGTGCCTGAAAAAAAGAGTTGCATTATATTCATGTAATTTATATTTGGGAAAATTTACCAAAAGTGACAAGATATCATTGGCCAAATGATAAATATCAAGACAATCATTAAGTAAATGAATGTTTTTTATATGAGGAAATTAAACTCAGACCTTTCTTTGCTGTGTTGAAGAAAAGACTATGGAAAAAATGTACCTATTAATCACAGCGGAAGGCACCTGTAAAATATTGTTTCTTTCCTGAAATGTGTGCCAGTACAATATTGAAAGTTGACGTTCCCAAGCATAGTGGCTCCATTTACTGCTCCGCGCCAGGCAGTGTTTCCATGGCTGCCTTAGCATCTGGGAACTAGAGAGTGCACGGAGATGGATAAGCAGAGGCTCAGATGATGGAACACAAATGGCACATGTGCTAGAGACAAAAGCAATAGTCTAAGCTGCTGAAAAGAGGAAGTGTTCCATTTTTAAAATCCTTAATACATCTTTTATATCTCAAATTCTTTGACTTTTTAAAAAATATGTAAAATATGAGAAAATGGAAACATACCAGATTAAAAATTTGTTATAAATAGAAATGAATAAAATGATGTTTGTCCATTTTTTTTTTTTTAGTATCTAACACATCCTCTGAAAATATTAAAACTTTCCTACAAGTTTATGGTAAATACATATGTGAAAGAACAAGCTGTTTTGAGAGCTATGGGGACTTTAGTCTTCACTGTTCTATATGATGATTTGTACTAAGTAAAAATTAAAGCAGAAAATAGTAACTACATGAATGCTCAATTTATCTTGATATTATACATTTTAATTGTGTAAGATTAGGATAAAAGATCAAAGTAGCAATAGTTTGAGGTTGTTTTGTGCCTGCACCTAATTCAAAGTTCTATGTAAAAATAATGTTTTTAGAAGTACCTTGCAAGTAACTCCATCCCCTTCAATACATGTACAGAAACATTGACACATTGCAGCTAGAGTACTGTTTACTGCATTCTATAGAGTAGGTATGGAATGATTTGTTCAGGGAAAAGAGCTGTAGGTTTTTATTTGTTGTGGCTGTTATTGTATTAATAATATCAGCTTTATAGATCAGGGAGTTATTTTCCAATTATATTACTCATTCCTTGTTCATTTATTAGGAAACCGTTATATTGTGGATAAAATTATTTTTTTTAAGAACTGGAGTTAAACAAAAGTTCATTCTTTAAAAAAGGTAAATATTACATGTCTTCCTTTTAATAATTTTATTTTCAGGGTAAAGATTTGGTCTAACAACTATTTTTAGTATTGGCAAATGAGCATTCTTTCTTTTTTCTTCCTCCATGCTTCCCACTCTCCCTTCATTCTCCCTTACTTCTCCCTTACTTCTTCCTTTCTTCTTCCTCCCTTGCTTTCATTTTGTAGTTAACTCTTACCTTTTTGTGTGTATTACAATGCACTTACGGATTTTTATGAATGGAATATTTTACATTAAATTACAGTACTCTCTTTTCATTACTTATGGTGTCTATAAAAACTTTTAAAACTCAACAAAAAAGACATGCAACCCAACTGAAATGTGGGCAAAGTACTTGAATAGATATTTCTCCATTTAATATATACAAATGACCAAATGCACATGAAAACATATTCAACATCATTAGTAATTAGGGGAATACAAATTAAAACCATAATCAAGTACCACTTCAGAACCATTAAGATGGCTATGATAAAAATTATAGTTGTAAAACAAAAGTAAATATTTAGTACAGAAATGGAGAAATCTAAACACATACATCACTTGAGGGAATGTAAAATGGTTCAGCTGTTGTGAAAAAAAGTTTGGCAGTTCTTCAAAAGTGAAATACAAAATTACCATATTTATCCATAATTATACTCCTAGGCATATACCCCAAAGAGCTGAAGACTGGTATTCAAACAAGCACATGTGCTTGAATGTTTATGGCGGCACTATTCACAATAGCCAATGAATGGAAACAAAAATAGAGGAAATAACAAAAGACAAAAAATAAAATAGTAGATCTAAATCCCAATATGTCAATAAATACATTAAATGTATATGATATAAACACATTAAAGACAGGCTGTCAGAATGAATAAAATAAAATAAAATAAAATAAAAAATAAACCAAACCAAAAAATCCAAAACACTGCCCCAAACTTGTCATGACAGAGCACCACTCCTCAGAGCGTTCGCTTCCTTGGGTTTTGGCTCCTATAGACTTCCGTTGCATTGGAGCTTCTGCCAGCATTGCCAGGAGATTGCTTCATGGCAGAGCATGAGAGATAAAAGAGAGAAAAACAGTGCAGGTATTTTATAAAATATCCTTATCCTACTATTCATCCAGAAATAGCAAGCTTCCCCTGGAACATTCTCTATTCATGTTCATGCTGATTTTGTGATTTTTATATATATATATATATATATATATATATATATATATTTTTTTTTGCATTTTAGCTGGGGAATAGCAGTGGGAGGAAAAATGATAAAGTTACTGCTGGTTCTGTGACATTTAGAATTCTGATCTTTTCTCCAAACTGCCTGCTATTTTTATTTTTCAGTGTCTTCAAACGGCTGACCCATGATTTTGTCAAGAGTTGATAGTTACCTGCCGTGAGAAAGGCATGATGAAGTGTTTTGATTTAATTTTACCTGAGAAAACATAAATCATAAGAGATCTTTGTTTTTCTTTATTCTATTGATCGTGACTGTGGTATTCTGATACATTATGCCAAAGTCCATGATATTTTCATTTTATTGATCATATTACTCCTTTAGTTAAATAAGCAGTCATCCCAAGGCTATACAAATAAATTGTCTGTCAGGTCATTTAACCTTTTGCTGCTGTTGTCATTGTTAAAATTTGGGGATATAAATGTCTCTTTCTCATTAAGTCACTTGGTTAATCATAAATCTTGTCATTTTCTTTATGTGTTTCTCATTCAGTTTTTGTAAATTGTCTGTTCAACGATTGCTTACCACAGTATCAAAGTAAAGAGTAACAATGCATTTTTTTTTAAGTAGGACTGTTCAAGACTTCTATTACTTCACAAGTCAGTTTTCTTAATTTTTTTTTATTTCTAAGAAATTGTCAGTTTTACATTAAGTGCCCAAAGTTAATGACACCTTAATAATGTCTCATTAGCTTTTAAATGTCTTTAAAATTTAAAAATTTACTTACTCTTCTATTACACAAATTCAGTGTTCAGTATTGTTCTGTACATTTCACAAATAATAACACAATCTTTATAATTAAAGAATAACAAACTATAAGATACTTACTATTGATGTGATTCTCCCAATTTCAGAGTTGAAGTAAATGAGGCGTAAGCCCGGGGTTACGTGATAAATAGTAGAACCCGGCAGTCTCGATTCTCAATCTTTGGTCTAATGTCTTAAACACACTTCAGCTCTATTGCTGGATTATGTGTTTCTTTTTCTCACTTTTCTTTGTTTAAGATTACTGTTTTCATGTTAGTTTTCTTCGGGCTGTCTCTTGCATGATTATTCCTCATTGTATCTCTGTTTTTTCTTTTAATCCTTCAGTGATAACTCTTTGAGGATTGTTACTACTATTCATTAATAATCATCTCTATTTTTAGTGTTGTTGATCATAGTCATTTTTAATATGATTAATTTGTTTTGAGGAAGTTTTGCTTTATTTTATTATTTTATTTCATTATTTTATTATTGTATTTTATTAATTTCTCATGGTTTCAGATCAGTCCATTAGACTCCGTGAGACAATGGTAAATGAGGAGAGGTATGTATTGAGGAGTGTAACATTGTAAGGACTAGGAAATGGTTTTCTGTGAGATGAGAGGCATAGAAAAACCCCTTTTTAATATCCCTCTTAGGATGTAAGAGACTAGCTGCTTCCCTTCTTGTGGGTTGAATAATTGAGTCTATCAGTGCCTACGTTCCTTTGGATCCTAATCATGGCAGGATTGGAGATTCCCTCCGCAGATGGTTCATGTGTTCACGTGATTGGTGCAGATGGAATGCCCTACTTGGTCATGATATATACAGATCTTTCTTCACAGTTTAGAGGAGAGGTAAACCTTTTAGTTGGTGGTCTTTGGTTCTTTCCTGGTATTAGAGAGAATAGGGGCCATCTCCTGAAATTTAGCTAGAATAATAGGGGCCTTAGAAATCTTATCTGAGCTAAACAAGCATGCTTATATTTTCTGCTGTGCTATTTCAAAGAAGGATAGATTATGAAAATAAATTAGAAATGTGTGTTCAGTATGCA
This sequence comes from Anoura caudifer, assembly GCA_004027475.1. Lineage (NCBI taxonomy): Eukaryota > Metazoa > Chordata > Mammalia > Chiroptera > Phyllostomidae > Anoura > Anoura caudifer. The sequence continues at coordinate 104,261 of PVKU01000172.1, forward strand.
TCATGCCAGAATCCACCATGTTCATATTTCTTTTTATAAGGTACTTTTCTGACTCTTTTCCTGCACACTCAATATAAGGAAATACTAAAAGTAGCTTTTTAGGCTTTCCATTACACATTTACATTTTGAAATGCAAAATTCATTTTTTATTGAAAATATTTATGCAGTGAAAAATTCACCCACTGACTAATGAACTACTATTTATTAGTTTGCTTTGTAGTATAAGATGTAAAGCTAAATTAAAAAGATAAAACAAATGTATGTTTTGCAGTATTATGTGGCAAATTTAAATATTGCTGATTAAAACTGAGAAAAATAGCAATTAATATTCAAGACAATGAGTCTGTGATACAGGATTCAATCATAGAACTGGAACCACAAGAAATTATTGTGTATAGAGTTTGTACAAATGATATGAATTTCTACAGTTGTAGGTACTGTTTACACTTTATACACACCTGTTGCTTTTGCTTCTGCTGCTGGGCCCGACCAGCAGAGCAGTTTGTCACAAAGGAATGATGGATGTGAAATAAAGGAGAGTAAGAGCAAACTGAAACCCATAAAAACCAGCTGGAATCTGCACTGGTCTCTAACAGTATCTCATTTTGATGACAAAGGTGATGTACTAGAGAAACTGTTTCCCAGGAACTGAAAAAAATACAGATGATCTGGCAGGAGCTGAAGGAGCCGTAAGCCTGGCTGTTGTCCCAGGACAGCAGGGTGAACCAGAGTATCTGCAGCTCGGTCCATGAGCTACAACAGCACCTGGCTCTGTACTGCCCTTCTGAGCTGGAAGAACTTGGCTATTGCTTCACTTTTGCCTTCCAAATCCCACACAAAATGTCTCTTGTGGTCCATGATGGTTTAGAAATATGGATTAGAGATCTTAGTACCAACTTAACTCAGTTGACCTGGTCCATCTCCACAAAAGTGAATAAGAGAATATATATTGGTCATTGAAATAAAAAAAAGCTATTGAAAAAGCCTGTGTTTGCTCAGGAAAGAACCATGAAACATGGCATCCTGAGAAATAACTAGAGTACTAATTTGCAGTATTATATTCATTAAAAATATATTGTCATATCAAGAAATTATATTTCAGGAAGTAAAACCATATTACTAAATGGATTTCTGAACTATATAAGATTGAAGGCTTTGTGTCCACTCCAACTAATTTAAATGCCCCTTTTCTTCATTATTTTGCATATCATAGTTCAGTATAGTCATATATAAACCATAAGATTGTTAAAATATTACTAGTAGAAGTAATTATGAACTGTATAGGGGTCATAAAATGAATATCTCTCCAAAGAAAAGTGACTTTTTTCTATAATAGAAAACAATGATTTCAAGTTTAATCAAAATGACATACTTAATGTCATATAAGAGTAATTTCTGAAACTCAAGTGCAAGAAAGAGAAACCAAAGTTTATCTTATATTTTTCACACCCATTTAATGCCTATTGTGGATTAAGAAAAATCAAGTTAAACTGATTCAGCACTAAAATTCTATGATGTTTCAAACTAATATAATTATTAATATATCATCCAGATTTTGGGTTCATTAACACTGAAACAAAAGTGAGAGTAGATGCTATATATTTTCTTACTTGAAATATTAAATACTAGATAATTCCAATAAACACTGTTATATTGTAACAATAAAGAAATCCAGCTGATCCCGGACTAGGCTGCATGTTATTGAACATCATGATTTCTATGGTATCCACTTCAATATACTTAGCCTAATGCATTCTTCACACATGATAGATACTCAAAAAATGTGTTGAATTTATAAAAAATTACTAGGTGATCATTAACATGGAAGACTCCTCTCAAGTCTGGAACTAATGGTGTAGCTATCTAAAAAGGTCATAAGTGGCAATGACTTGTTCACTGGGAAAAGAAACTTGAGCAGGGACTGGTGTAGCAACATAGCTATTGTAATAACAAAATTCCTACTTCCCTTCCTGTAATGTCAAGTTATGCTGGAAAATGACTTCCTAGCTAGGGACTCTATTGCCTAGGGTCATTTCCTAGCCAAACTGACATTTTGTTTGAACCTGTGACCAGCATTTATTTGAGTGAGGCAGAGATTTGTGTTTTTCTTTTAGTTTGCTAGATTCAGACTGCAACCAAAATACAGCACACACACACACACACACACACAACATATAAATCATAATATTATGTCATGAAGAGTTTGCACATACAGGATGAGTCATGCATTATACTACATCTCAAAACCACTCATGCATCACTTGTTTTACTGTATATGTATTCAGTTGTAACAAAAAGTAAGTTTTACACACAGATCTGCCTTGGGCAATATCCCCATTGGTTTGTAGTATACTGGTTGAGAACTACTGGCATGGACTCTCTAACTTTCCGCCAACCACTTGGATCCAGAGTGTCTCATTATTTTTATGCAACTCTAACATTTATGATTGAGAGGCTATTTTCAGAGTAAAAAATGAAGTTAACCAGAATATCTATACAAACCCATAACTATGTATAAATGATTGAGAAAAACAAGTAAAATGAGTGACAATTTTTAACCCAGTTTATTTTCTCTTCTCTTTTTTCTTTTTCCTGGCAAGACCTTTCTGAGGTACTGTTTCATATTAAACTCATGAACTCTGTTACCATTTAAAATAGTATACATTATTTCTTCACTAAAATTGCCCTCTTCAAATTACTTCTGACAGTGTTGCCACAGTAAATAGAAATGCTTTAACATACATGTGCTTAAAAGAGTGATGGCCACCTACAAGATCACTGATGTGAAAGGGGATGACACTAGTGGAGGGAAGAACCTGGAGGAACATCTACTCATTATCCAGTGTGGTAGACAATTTTGCTTACCCAGGGACCATTTCTTCTTCTTCTTTCCTGCTGAAAATGGCTTGATTTTGTTTAGGAAAGAGCTGGAGATATCATGATATTAAAGAAGTTGAGTCACTTATGAGCCCCAAATCATCATTCGTCTAAACTTGCGTGGGTTATTCTATTCCATTGGACAATGTGATTTAAGATATTTTTGGCAACTTCCAGAAAGATTTTCCTCTGTATTAATAAAGAGTGGAGAAAAGAAGGCTATGTTTTGGGAGTGCTACTTTGAATACTAATGTATGTTCTGATGTCTTTTGGCAACCGCAAATTGGCAGACTTAAACTTTGAAAGCCAGTATCTATAGATGTAAAAGAGAATGGTCAGAAGCCCTTCAGTTCTTGATAAATCTATAAACCACTCAGTAAAGCTTTGGATGGTCCGTTCCCTTAAGTTTTAAATCATGGTTAGAATTTGAAGATGAAAACTTTTCTAATTCCTATCTTCAGGGCATATAGTCATTTTTTTTTTTTACATTTTATAGTAAAGCACATAATAAAGATAAAAATGAGAATCAACCATTATTTTAGTGTCATAAAACATTTTGAGATATACTTTAATATACTGGTCAAAGAGAAAGTGAGATACCAAGATATATAACTTGACAAAGATACCTAGGTGATAATTGAACCCACATTAAAGTCCAGCAAGTTGGGGTTGGTAATCTGGGATTTAATTACTAAGTTACATAAATTATTTTTAGAAACATTTAAAAACAATATTTCCTCCTAACATGTCCTTTTTAATAAAATTTATCACATTAACTATGAACACTACAGAGCAAATTATAATATCTGATTTTAAATGAATGGATGATAATTAATAATCTATAACTAATATTTAAATGTTTCTAATTTCTCATAAATACCTATATATTTATTGCTTTTCAAATACCAACTCAATTCACTAAATTTATTTGTTTTTCTCTAGTCTAAAAAAGGCAGGAAGAAGAGAACTATGGTGGAGTAATTGAAAAGTTTCAGATAAATTATGGAAAGTTTTATAATTCTCAATTTTTCACAAACAATTAAATATACATTTTTATCAGGAAAGGCATATAATTTCACAAAGGTCTAATTTTCCCTCTAAGGAAAGACTGAAATATATGTGAGTTCATCTGCATTCCTGGTTTATATTGGAAATATTTAACAATATCAGAAAAATGTACCGTTCGCCCCATTTTTATAGTCACCTATATTGATTTACATGAGGTGATATATGAATGTGCTAGGATTCTATGTGGTACATTATTGTCCTGGAATAAGTAGAATATGATTATTTTAATGTGACTCTGAAATTATTTATTGTATGAAATACTTTCATAACCAGATGTTCTCTGTAACCCTTTTTGCTCTGGTCTAATACCCAGGATTTCATCCCATTGTCTGGTGCCTCAGTCTGCCCTCTATGCGAGTTGTTAATTGAATTATATGCTTCACTTTGATATTTCAAATTTTCTTCTGAACATTTTCCATAGGTTTCTTAGCTCACCAAACTCTAAGTCAAAAAATAATTCCTCCTGAGGTCAGTTTAAGCCTGAGGTTATTCATACTACATTCAATGTCCAGAGCATTGACTTGACCTGGGGCAAGGAGAGGTAAAAACCAGACAATATGGGCAGAATCTGACAGGACAAAATACATTTTCTTTAATGTCTTATTTAAACTATGCAGTATATATTTTGTCACATAGTGCAGGCTATTTCAGTGCAGACTATGGATTTTGCATGAAATTATTTTTTTAAACAAACAGGAAGGAAGAGAATACAGCATCATGTGGAATGAAATACATTGACTAAATTTTTATCCAGTTGTCATGACAACCATACTGTTTTCCACAATGTGCAGACTATTAAGTGTTTAAACTAGATGTGCTGAAAAACTATCGTAACAATCGGGGAGACATTTCCATTAGACCTCCTTGTAAGGACCACAGGATGGTTACGCTTTAAAAAAAATAATCTGTCATTTTTATGCTGTTCCTTTGGATCACAAATGAGTGAGAAAAGAATGAAAAACTACCTTATAATTTTAGAGTGCAATGATGTTTTCTTTAAATGGCAGGTACTTCACCCATTAGCAGACATTTGGGAGCTATCTGTGGAATCTGTGACAGCTCTTGTCCAGCTGCTACTGAATGTCTCCACGGACTGAATTCACTGCTTCTGCGGGGAACCTTCTTCAGAATAAAGAAATTCTGAACATCAGGACACTCTCTAAAAACCACCTCCCTTTAAGTTTCACCCGTTTTTCTTTCTCATGTAGTTGTAAGTTTGAAACCTCTTTCAAGTCATTGCCCTTAAAATAATTAAAGCCCGTTTATATTTGAAATCAGTATTCTATTTAATGGATTAAATGATACAAAATCCCAACAGCTATTTGTACACAGCTAATTATAAATATAATTTGCATCCTGATTTATTTTTGTGAGAGAGGTCCCCCAGATTAGACTAGCTCCTTGTCGGCAAGCCCTTATTATCTGAAATACTAAAGGGGCTTAAATAAGAAAAAGAAGATCAGAACTATGAACAGTAGAATGACAACAAACAACTGTCAACACCTGAACCTGAAAAAACAAACAAACTAAGAAAACAACTAGAAGAGGAACCGATTCACTGAAATGGACATCACATGGAGGGTTATCAGTGGGGAGGTGAAGAGAGAGAGAATGGGAAAAAGGTACAGGGAATAAGAAGCCTAATTGGTAGGTACAAAACAGACAGGGGGAGGTTAAGAATAGTATCCGGAATGGAGAAGCCAAAAAACTAATATGTATGACCCATGGACATGAACTAAGGTGGAGCAATGATAGTTAGAAACAGGGGACAGGGAAGAGGTGAATAAAGGGAAGAAAAAATGGGATAACTGTAATAGCACAATCAATAAAATACATTTAAAAAAGTAGAGGGTATGAGTCTCTTCCATTATTCTATATTCTTGTCTAATTGAGAAATATTTAGTTTATAATACTTTATAGATATTAGTCATAAGACTCCTAAACAGGTTTGGTCATAAGAGAAAGTACCTCAATGAATAGCATCACAAATTCTAAATCCAGTAAGTTACCTTAATGTCACCAATTTTTATTTGCATAGCTCAGTCTATCTAAATTTTTAAAGCCTCCTCCTCACTTCTAGTCACTTGTTCTTTCCTAAAATTAAAAGATAACAAACATGCCTAAAAAATGACCAAGGTATAGCATGTTTAATAGGCATATAATTCCATTATATTCATAAATATTTACCATACAACCTTGTCTAGAGTAACTTTTATTTTCCTTAAATTTATCAAATTTTCAAGATCAATTTACCCAATGTTTATTGACCTTCAAACACATACCAACCACTTTACTGGGAGACAGAGGACTCAAGATGAATTATCTAGGACGGGAAACAAATATATGCATAGAAATTTCAATTTAATAGGTTAAATTAGTAATAGTGCTATAGACTGAATGTTTGCATATCTTCCAAATTCATATGCTGAAATAGCAATGGGATGGTATTTGGAGGTGGGGCTTCTGGAGGTGATTAGGTCATGATGGCAGAGCCCTCATGAATCCGATTAGTGCCCTTGTAAGAGTGATCCCAGACAGCTCCCTCGCCCCTTCTGCCATGTGAAGAAACAGCTAGAGGACAACCATCTATGAAGCAGGAAGTGGGTTCTCACCAGACATCAAATCTGCCAGCACCCGATCCTGGACTTTGGAGTGTCATGTCCAGAACTGTGAGAAATAAATTTCTGGGGTTTATAAGACTCCCAGGCTCTGCTATTTTGTTATAGAAATCTGAATAGACTAAGATGTATAGAGAACCTCATTCCAACCCAGATAAGAAATGATGGAATGACTTCAAAGTTTTCCTCAAACTGTTGACACAGAGATAATCCATAACCATGTCAAGAGGAATTTGTGCAAGCTCTGTGTGAAGAACATTTCAGGCAGAGGGACCGTTGTAATGAGAAAATGCAGATGTGCAAAACAGTAAGAAGTGTATGAGGAAGTAGAAGCTATTAAGCATTTTAAGACATAAATATCGGTAGGGCAGAGCAGATAGCAATGCACCAGGTCACATTTAACTTTGACTGACTTACTTAGAAACCTGGATTTGCTGGCGTAGTGTGGAACTCTAAACACACTGATGATTGTATTCTACATTTTTTTCTGGTAGGAATAATGCATTTTTTTTCTAAAGTAACTGCAAACAGTATTTGAAGATCAAGGACTTATTTCTAACATGTCATTATAATATCTAGCATGGTTCAGAGGATATTTAATAAAAAATAAAGTACAATATTGACCTAAATGATTAAATATTTTATTGTAAAAGTCATACAACATATCTTCCAAAGACTATATTCTGTCAACTCTTTTGTTCTCAGGTTCTAAATTTTATATTAGATAAATTCTAAAGACATGTATGTAATTTGTTAATGTCAACAATCAGCCACTTTTAAATCTTTTTTTTTTTTTTTTGCCAAGAATTTTGGATTCCACAAATGGCAAAGTCTAGATTCTTCAGTACAGCTGTGAAGGAGCTTGACATCTACCTTAGAATATGCAAATTATTGAAAAGACCAAATGAAGATAATAATTTTTAAAGCTTCTTGCTACTTCTGTCAGAGCAATTGTTTGCAAAACTTCGACCTAAAACATAGTCTCAATTGAGATCACAATGTTGACCTATTTTATGTGTCTGAGAACTAATTCATATCTACATGGAATTACAGAATCATTACTCTTTTGTGACAATTCACACTCTAGAAGACAAAGCTATGTCCTGGCGCAAGGTGAATGAGATTGCTACCTAGTCAAAACAAACCAGAACGCATAGTGGAAAACAGACATCACTCATGAGTGATGGATTACAGCACACACTTGCTATTAAATTCTGAGAAAATGTCTTTTGTGGTGCTCTTTAATAGCTTTGTTAGAAACAGGAAATAGAAATTAATTTCAACACATACATTTATGGCCAATTTAGCCACCAGAAAATGTAACTAATTATGGAAAAGTATCAATACCAAGATGCTGTCCTAATGCTGGACAGTCAGGTGACACTAGGAAGACCACTTTGGTTCTGATAGGCTAAGTGTCCAGGTTTGTCAAGTGGTACAGCAAGTGTATCAAAACCAGGCAAAGTGTTAATTGTGGTATATATACATTTTTCCTAAATACAATATTTAAAAAATAATATGAGGTCAACATTCTGATTTCAATTTCTGTAAGAGGCCAGTTAGCTTCATACAGAAAATGTCCTAACACAACAAATTGTACCTGGGTGTTAACCTGAGCAGCTATGTCTTAGAGGCCTGCTTTTGTCATAATGGAAAATAGGTAAAGTTCAAACTATCCCCACTTATAATAAAGAAAATATGTGGTACATTTTCCTATCTAGTCCAGGCTACCCATGTAATTTTAGAAATGTATTTTTCAAATATTTTCTAAAAAAAGTACTTTATTAATTTTACTTTATTGTATTGATTTTTCATATTATTTTATTAAAATATGTGTGTGCTTAAATTATGTGTGTACTTTTTATTACATCATCTTAGTGTAGTATTTGTTATTAACTATCATTTAAAATACATTTCTTATCTTAAAACTAATATTTTATGAGCTTCTTTTCTTTAAGATTTTATTTATTTATTTTTAGAGAATGGGGAGGGGAAGGAGAAAGAGAAGGAGAGAAACATCAATGTGTGTTGCCTCTTGTGCGCAACCACACTGCGGACTTGGCCAGCAACCCAGGCATGTGCCCTGACTGGGAATTGAATCAGCAACCCTTTGGTTCGCAGGCCCATACTCGGTCCACTGAGCTTCACCAGCCAGGGCTACTTTATGAACTTCTTAGATAAGTATGTGCCAGAGTTCTTGAATTACACAATCTGTATAAACACCACAAGTGACTTGTCACATGTTCAGTCATCGTTATTCTCACACTTAATCAATTGCTCACCTTCAAAAAATGGGGACATTATCTTTGAGTCAGAAAAGCATCACCAAGAGAGTGCAAATACTAAGATTATGCCTAAATTATATCTTTTTTCTTCAACTTTTTGTAGAAATACATTCTAAAATTCATTTGGGTAAATACTCCTGTGTCATAAGCATGAAAAATAATTTTTTTGTTTATATTCTTTCATAAGAAGAAGGTATTTGTAGAAGCATGTTTTGGCTACTAAATTTTCCATGTTGAGGAAGGTCAGAGTGTTTATATTTGAACCATTTCTTATTTTTAAAAATATTATGTTTTTTCATTAGCATTATATATAACCATGTTTGGAAATGATCCATTATAAAATAAAAGGAGATTACTAGACTCTGCTTAGAATGATAAATGCAATACAGACCTTCACCCCTTTCTGTTTTTCAAATATTATATAAGCTATAATACCCATACAGTAATTCAGGAAGCCGCTGTTTAATTTTGTGTTATAGATTCTCTGAATACTCACAACTTCTGTCAAGAACACATGTATTTATCCCTTTTAATAGGAAAGTTGTTCTACCTAAAAAACAAAAAAGAAATTCTTCAGTACTTTCTATTTATTTTCAGAATTTTTTCCAAGCTTTCCTAATATAGTTTAGGATCTAAGTGTTTTCTACTTTTGATTTATAAATGAATCCTTTCTTATCCAAGAATAAAAAGATGGGATAGAACACCCAATCAGCTAGTCTATGTCAAATAGTTATCATAATCATAATAGCAATAGTATCTACCAATTAGTCCCTTGATTGCACCCTGTAATTGACCTTTAAGAACTGGACTGGAGTGTATCAGTTAGATTAAGCCAAATTACATAAACCTAGAATACATAAATCCAGTGGTAAGAAGAAAGATCCAAAATTTCAGTGACTTGGAACAGTAAAAGTTTATTGCACTCTTGCTTAAAATCTATTCCTAGCCTTAGAAATTAACTCAGGCATGCTTATTCAGGTATTGCCTCAGCATGTCAGACATCCACCATCTTTTAGAACCACTGTTACAAAGAGTTTCCAAAATTATGTTAAAGTAACTGGTTAGGCCCCAGATTGAGCCACTCATGCTAAGCCCCATGTCAGCAAACTAAAACTTAAGTTTTTATGCTTAGTTTTTCCAGAAAAGGATAACCGACATCAATCAGTCAACCAATTTCCTGCTCAGCACAAATCACCTAACCCAGATCTGGTTCCCTTCTTTGCTCCATATGAGGGAAGTAACCCTGCTTTAACTAGTCAGCAAATGCTTATAATTCCCTTATTAGTGATCACTTTGGTCTCTCAAAATTGCTACCTTGTACAGCTCTTTGGAACTCCTTTGTATTTGCTAGAGTGATGTTGCCCGATTCATGAATCATAGAGTAAAAACCTACTAGAGGAATAGATTTTGGGAAAAAAATTTGAAAATTATTATGGCACTGGTGATTAAATGTTTTGGCAATGTTGAATTTTATCCAAGCCCTGTGATCCTAGAAAACATCACAGCTGAAGAAATACTCCATCTTTGTGTTACAGAAAACAGCTCACTGCAAAGAAACATCTTTTCTCACGTGATGTAGATAAGACTCACGGATGCCCCCTTGTGTAATATGACAAGTCCAGGCAAAGATTTACCAAATTCCTATTCTTTACCTTGTAGGTCATAAGCTGAACTACTTGTCCCCACTAATCAGTTGAAATAAAATGCTTGTTAACCAAATTTTGGTTAAGATTCTTTCCTTCCCCCAAGCTTCTAAACTATGTAACCTGAGCCAGGATGTAACCTTTCCTTAAATGTCACTCAGCAGCATAAGCTGGCCTCCGGGTAAAACCTTCTCTGATTTGTTATTTAACCAGGCCACTCCCACTCATTCCACTTCCCCACACTCAGTTCTTTTCAGTTTTCTCTACTCTTCCCAGTGAAAAGATCTTTATTGCTTAACCCTCCAGACACTTGCAGAGGTTATGATCTGAATGCTTCCCCGATTTCTGTAGTCTCTCCTACCTCTGACAATACATAATCCTTTCAATTTTCATTTTCCCTTACTAAATCTGGAGTTGTTTGTTTTGTTTTGTTTTTGTTTTTTGACAGCTTCTATTCAGAATGGGCATATTTTAATTTTGCTCATATTTTATCAGACAAAGCAATCCACATGGACATGCTGGACCTTAAGTTCAAGAAAACTCTGTCTTCAATGGTCCAGAGAGAGCAGAAATTATTATTTTCTTTATGGAATTCACAATAAAATGTTTTTAAAAATTATGTATTTAAGAAGAAATGAAATACCCACCCTATCGTTGTAACCAAGTCCAGGTTGGGTTCCCTGACACATCCAAAGCCAAACTAGAGAGTAAGTTGCTGATGAGAAGGAAAAGTTTATTTAAGTGCCGGCCACCTGAGAAATTGGAGGACTCTCATCCCAAAGTCAACCTCCCCATCTCCGTAAAGGCAGAGGTTTTTATAATGAGTTTTATAATGAGGGAGAGGAAAAACAAAGAGATCAAAGGGTAGAGGCTGAGAGTTCATTGTGAGGACTCCTGAAAGCCAACACAATCTATTCAGAGTACTGGTTGAAGAGGCTGGAAGTTCAAAGGTCGGAGTCTATGTCCCCTCTAGGCAACTCCTGGAATTCTTGGGCAAATAGGCTGCTTATCTGTAGTCACCCATCAGCCAGAGTCAGCATTTACAGAAACAATGTCAAAAGAATGGTGGGATGTATTACAATTCCCCACGGTTACATTGTGATTCTCACAAAAATCAAATATTAATTTCTTAAACAAAAACCTGTATTTCATTTTTGGTCACAAGGCTTCCATTCTCTCTAACATCATTGTTACTGGAAGCTTGGTTCTTCTCACAACTCAGTAAAGAATTAAAGATCAGTGAGACAAAAGTGGATGAGTGAGTTTTTTTAGTACAGCTCAAGGGAGGGGACAGGCCTGCATCGAGTGGCGAAAAATGCTCAGCACAGAAGCAGCAACAGGAGAGCCTTAGCTCACTGGGAAGTTCGAGAAAAGGGGCCTTAGGGATGAGTTCAGGGGATAAGCCTGGGACAAGCTGCCAGAAGACCCACAAGCTAGTGAAGAGAGGAGTCAGGGCTGGCGGCGGGGGTGGGCAATGAAGGGGATGTGCAGAGAAAGTAAAGGGAATGGCTTATGTTTCTCCCCAGAGCAAGAGCACATACTCTTGAGCTTTCATCTCTTTATTCCAAGTGGGAATCTCAGGAGAGATCTCAGGGGAATGTTTCAGCAGAATATTTATTTATCAGTTCTCAGGGTGTTCCCTTTGCAGGTCTTAGTCTCTCTGGATTGGTCAGTGCCTGGGCAGCACACTTCAGTCATTGAAGATGGTCCTGGAGTTGCCTACCTGGTTTTGCTGCTTTTCTGGGCCTGGGACTAAATTAAGACTGAGGCCTAGATGTTCTCTCCAGGGAGGAAAGGCCAGGGGAGGAGAGGTTACCCTGGGGGTGAGGTCCTCGTTTTTTCCAGTTTTGCCCCTCCAGGCACTGGGGCATTCTGCCTTGGTGACCCTTCAAACCTGGCTGTGGTTGTGTTTTCCTCTCTGCCTTAAGTTTTCCTACTGCACTTGGCAAGGAATTTTCCTAGCTCCTTACTGTCGTATCTCATCGTGATATTATTTTAAGCTTTACTTAAACCTACTTACATTTTCTTTTGAGTTTGACAGTTTTCTGTTATGTGTCCCAACATAACATCATGGGTCTAAATTTAAAAATGTAGATATCCTGATGAATGCAATTTAAAAATTTTCTTTTGTCGCATCACTGGCTACATATTCACAGTAGCAATGGTTTTCCAGACAGTAATTAAATGAAGGACAGAGATGGTATCACTCTCTCATTATTTGTTTGAAGAATCACAAAAGTGTTTATATTCTAAATGCAATGATTTAGATCAGAAGTTAACAAACAAGGACCTGTGGCCAAATTGGATCCACATTCTGGTTTTTTGTTTGTTTGTTTGTTTTTTAAAGCCCAATAGATAAACTGTTCTTTTTCCCTTGAATGTATTTATATTTTTAGAGTGTTGTAAAACAAAAACAATCAAGGGTTGGGGATGGGGAGACTATACCTTATGATATAACTCAGAATATGAAGAAGATTTACTGTCTTTTTGCAATAAAACTATTGCTAACCATTATTTAGATAATTTTATAATGAACTCATAAAAATTAAATAACTACTTTATTTTTATACTTTATGAAAAAATAGTTTAAAATAGCCAAAAGACATAAAAATAATACATTTAAAATATTTGTCACTCCTAAAATGTTTTAATTAACTTATTTTTACATCTTAAATCTACATAAATAGTATATAGATATTACTACTATGTTACATAAATAGTAGTAATAGATATTACTACTTTAGTTGCATGAGTTATTTCCAGTTACTAGTAGAAATATATAAGAAATGTCCAAATCTATAGAGAATTTTTGAGTTTATTTGAGCCAAACTGATAGGAGCAAGATCTCAAATGCTCCCAAGAATAACAGTTTCGCAGCTTGTTTTATGCATTGTGAGGAAGAAGTATAAGGAAGATTACATGGAAGTAGGGGAAAGCAAAACAGGGATTGGATGGCAGACTAGTTAAAAAAATGGAAGGACTGCTTACAACAAAGATAAATGTTTCACTAAAAAGTTGTAGGTCTGGAGCATAGCTACCCACCGTAACCTGCCCAGTTAGGAATCCGTAATCAGAGCACTTTGTAGGGTTACCCACTATGAACCTTTTATTTATCCACACAGATGACTCGCCTTAAAAACATTAAACAATATTTATAGTATATTTTTTAAAATATAAAATGGTGATATTTCAACCAAAAAGTTAAGATGTATACATTTTTATATATTTTATCAATGTTATATATTTCAAAACTGTACTGTATTTCTCAGCACTTTTGTTTCACCAACAAACTTCACAGAGTACAGGAGTATGCAAGGCAACCAAACTTAGGATATTTCAAGTGTAATAAGTTTCCCAGGGTTCAATTATGCCACTAGATGGAGCATTTAGCACTGCAGAGAGCTCTTAAAATTCTGGTTTTTGGGGTTGCTTTTTTTTTTTCACAGGTTTTAAAGGGGACAGATATAAAAAGTGTGATGAAATGAACATTTTCCTAAACTTGTATTGACAGAGTAGAATCATCTCAACACTATGTGATCATTTTACAGCCAAAACCTTATTTTTTAAGCTACCCAAATTGATATGAAAGTTGAGAAATCAGACTTTATCAAAAAAGGAGAATTGCAATGATGTTCTGAATTGACTTTTCAGTGGTTCCTTAATTTCCTCTGATTTAACATATGTTCCAATATAAATGGAACAGATACAGCTGCTATTAGAAACTCGCAATTTTTAACAATGATAATGGAGTCTGTACTAATTGTGTTTGTGAGAGGAACTAAAGAGAAAGAGTTTCACATCAATGAAAAGGAAGCGGCAGTGGGTGTTGCACCGTCACTGAATGGTTCTGAAACTAAGAATAATGCTGTAGGAAACAATGGTTTTCAAGGTCTGGGACTAAGGTCAATCCCAATGGCTGAGGGCCCGGAGGTAGGAAGTCAGGGCCTGTAGGTTCAAGCCACGGGACTGAACAAAAGCATACTGTGTATCATTCATCAGCCTCCATTCTTAACCCACTGTCTTCAGGCTGAGAAACAATACACTTGTTTCGGAGAATAAATAGGAATCACATTTCTGAAACCTGGCTTTTGTCCAGGTTAATTTGTACATCTTTAAACTTTTGCTTCACCAACTTACTAAAACCCATTATTTAGCCTTGTTCCCATGCGCAGCTGTTTAAATAATGTTGGAAAGCTATTTGGCCACATGATGCTGATGTCAGTTACCAGACGTGTATTAGCCGAATGGAGAAATGTCCGATGAGTGTATTTGCTGTGCTGGCCAGCTTTCCCCAATTCTAGTGGATCTGACTGCAGAGAGGCAGAGCTCACTGGCCTATTGAACTTTAGACCTATTGACTATTAGAGATAGGCGTGTATATGAGGGGGAGCATTTTAAGTAGAACAGAAATTATACATTTTTTTTTCTTCCTGGAAAAAAGCCAGAAAAATTCTGAATGAAGATTTTCAGGCAAGGCATGATGACAATCTGTCAAGTGTGAAAATGATTACCAATGGCAGCTTCTACGGAAAAGAACTAACTGGAAAGGATATCCAGTTTTAGGACTAGGTTCTATGAGGACATGAGTCCTTCCAAATCAAATAGCACTCCAGACAAAAGGATGGTGTTGGCTCTTATATTTATGGTAAATAAAATTTAAAAAGAGATTCAAAAGGAATATTCCTTATACAAATATTAACTTTCAAGAGTTCATTGAAAAATATTATTTTATCTTAAACTATGTATGTTGTATATTTATAATAAGACAAAAAGCAATTTGAGAAATAATTGTATGTATACGCAATCAATTTTTTACTGAGCTTTGAGATCCATTGTGTGGCTTGTTCATCTCTCAAATATTAAGATTATATTCAGGTTCTACAAATATTTTCAGATACTTTGCATAACAGTCTCATGGTTGACTTAGTTACCATCAGATAACTGTTATTTTATTGTTTTAAACTTGCTGATTCAGATCAACATGTGTGAAAATGGTAATGAATATTAAAAAATGTTTAAACTTTAAAATTTACTAGAAGTAAAAATCAGTTTGGAAAGTACTTATAACTTGTAGAGTATAGAAACATAGACAGCTTCCTTAAAAATGAAAAGTATTTCCTAAAAAAATCTTAGCAGTATGCCCTGGCTGATGGCTCAGTGGATTGAGGGCCGGCCTGTGAAGCAAAGGGTCACAGTTCAATTCCTAGTTAGGGCACATGCCTGGACTGCAGGCCAGGTCCCCACTAGGGGGCATGTGAGAGGCAACCACACATTAATGTTTCTCTCCCTCTTTTTCTCCCTCCCTTCCCCACTCTAAAATATAAATAAATAGAATCTTTAAGAAAATATCTTAGCAACAAATATTTATTTACACTGAAAATTGGCATTTTACAATGTTGATGTGGTAAAAATGAGAAAACTTATTAACTGATCAGATTGTGATCAAATGGGTTGGTTATAGTTAAAACTCATCACTGTGTTTGGATGGAATGATTTAGTTAAAATATTAGCATAAATTATTCAATTGAAAAAAGCTTTTATTTATAAAAGTCAGATTGGACATATTTAAAAAATCAAGCATTTAGATGTCAAAAGACCTCAGTTGAAATTAGAACTTACTTTGTGGCTCCTATATGTACATAGAGTATCTCAACTCCTTGAGCTCAAACTTTTTCATGTATGAAATGGAGATGATGATGTCATCTCAAAAGCTTATGAGGACTATATCACATAAAATATTACTGTTATTACTCTATTATTAGTAGTAGTGATGTTAAAGTTAATATTTTTATTTTGAAGATAACTTTTTAGTTTTCTACATGTGTTGTTCTTGGCTAAACAATATAATTATTCTGGAATCTGTAATATATACAGAGATAGGACTAGACATGGGAATGTGGTTATAGATTGTCTACTATATGTCAGTTGGTACAATAGGTGTGATAACACATAGTTGAAAAAGCATCACTATTTCACTGAAAAATAATTGACAACAATTACATCATCATGTTTTAAATGTTAACAGCAACTACAAAAAAAAGGTTTTCATGACACAGATGCCAAAAGTTGTGTTGGTAAACAAGTTCAGCTAAGATTTTGAAATTTAGTTTCTGTTGCTAAGTATATTTATGAAAATATGTTCATAAAAGGCAAAGCTAAACACAATGTAGCTTGGCCTGTTTTTCTTCCAAACTCAGGGTCCATGTTTATCATGGGCTTCTCATAACATGTAGAAGCAGGATGATTCTTAGGGCATTGTTTTTAAGAAGTCTGAAAGTAGGCTCAAGATACACATGTTTCCAGTCACAGGTCTATAAATCCATTCATTCACCTACTCATCTCTCTGGTTGATGTAATAATTCCAGAGCTTTTTTGTGGCTTTCAAACATAAATTGATTAACTCTATCTTTTTAATTGCTTCAGTATTATTACTTCATATTAAAACATTCCTTATACCATAACTACAAAAACAAAGTAAAGTTTATAACTGATATAATAATGTAAACTAACTATGGAGTATTAAAAAAGCAATGAATGTATTTTTGACCCAGATAATGGATTTTATTGTTAATATATCTGACATAACTAAACAACTAATCAACTCAGGTTATTGTTTTTCATTTACAATTTTGTTTTGTTTGAAAGCATCAACAAAAGTTGTTATTTGGAAACTGACATAATAAATTCTACCAGATTAAGACTTTAAAAAAAGTATACTATTGACTCCCTTGATATAATTGCCTCTTCATAGCCATTATAATCACTCATGTAAACACATATTTAGGGAGGCATCAAAACCAGATTATTCACCTAGTGGAGCATGACAGCTCCAGGGGATTTACTGTTGTCACTGCTGCAATTGTCACCAACACTGTTAATTCACAAGCTCAGCTTCCCACCTTGACACGTAAGTATCTGTCCTTCCTCATTTTCCCTTTGTTATGTCACAGGAAACTCAGCTCTGTATGGAACTAAATCTTAAACCTATTTTGAAAAAAGGTAATATGAAAGAAGCAAAGTTCTTCAATAATAACATTTTTGAAGGAAATGTTAATTTAAATACCTTTCTTTTAAGAAATATGAGCAAATATTCAATAATATTGGGTAGGATGCACTTAATAGCTCATTTAAAAAATATGTAATTTGAAATAAGTGATTTTATTTTTGACTATAAAATAAGCTATTTGACTATAAACTATTTGTGACTGTAGTTTTCTAGTCAATACTTCTGTAAGGCAGGCTAAAAAATATAGATGCATTACTTAGTGAAGCAACTTTCAAATGAATAATATTGATGAATATCTCCCATATGCACTATTAGAATCAGGATGTTGCTGGGTAAACACTTCCTTTACTTTTACTTTTGTATTTTTATCTACAGAAAAGCTTCTGGTTGCTGGTTAAAGGGCATGGTGGGATGATTATGAGGAGTAGACTGAGTACTTTATATATTTAAAAGATGACAGAATCAGTTTTTTGTTGTTGTTTGTTAGCTTGCTTGCTTGTTTTTTTTTTTTTTTTCTATTCAAGGTAATTAAGAAAAAAACTTATTTCAATATTGTTTTTTATCAAGTGATAGGGATAGACAGATGAGAGACAGAAAGAAAAAACATTAGCTAGGTAGCTTAATAGATTATTTGTAGTGTTTTTCTCCTTCCTGTAATTAGTTGATCATGTGCTTTTAACAGTAGAGACTGTTTATGGAAGGAGATAACTCATTCTATCATTTTCACAATGAGTATTTTTAAACTGCTAAAATCAAAATCTAAACTGAATGTGCAATTTCATTTAATTATTTTTAGCTTTTTATGAACAGACAACTAGTGCTTCTGAAGAGCTACCTATGATTCTCTCCTGTGACAATGAGTACTCATCCCTTACCAACAGGACAGACTGGTGCAATACACTCACTGTAGAGGACATACACTTATTTTGCTTCCCCCTTCATTCTTGGCATGAATTAAGTCTCCTAAATTCTGGAACAATTACCGAGAATTTAATTTTAAGTATCACAACATAAACTGACTTAGTTACAACTCTCCTTTGAGCTTATTATTGAAATATGCAGTGATATACAATTTTCTTCCCATTTCCAAATATTTTGAGAAAATTAATAATAAAAAATAAATAAAACATTCTAAAACTCTTCAGAAAAACCACTCAATATAACTACTACTATTAGTTTTGAGGATATTAAAAATGGCCTTTGGCATCAGTGTAAGGCACAATTGTTAATTATATAGTTTGACTGCTTTGAGAAGTCTTGGTTGTATCATAATTCAGTAGCACAAATGAAAAGGCTGTGTAGACTATAAAGTTTTATCCAAGTATAAGTGGCATTAGAATTATTTGTTCTGTTACAGTATTAGTTCTAGTGTTTTTTAAGCTAAAAATAGTTGAGTGAGGCTCACACACTTTACATACATTGATTCCATGTAACTCATTTCAGTTATATTTTATCAAGAGCCTAAAATGTTTCGCTTCTTATGCATTTGTTGGCTATATTACTGCGATGACAGTAGAAACTGGATTTATATTTAACTATTAGCATTTTAAAATAAATGTATAAAATACCTATATATTAGAATATAAAAAGACATTTAATTTTACCTTTAATACATGGATATAACCAACCATATGTTAAAGGTGAATTTCCATGTATAAAGGTAAAATTAAATGTCTCAGCAGATATATATGACTTTCTTTTTAGCAAATTTCAGTTGTATATAGACAGCACTTTTGTTAATTTTTCACTTCTCCCCAGGGGATTTCACATTGCCTGCAAAATAGAAGTCTTCTCTTTATATTTTTTGCAGTACAGCTTGATTTTTTGTGCAAGAGAATATTACTGGCCTGAAACCTGTTGAGTGTTGGAACAGGACTGCACTGTCTTGTTGGAGCTGATTGTACACGTCTCTTCCCATGTCTGTGCGAAGTCACATCTCACTGGAAGCTTAGAATCAATAACGGTTGAGTGTGTGCCCCACATAGATTGACAAAGGCTACAGTTCGGAGTTTGTTCCCACTAGAGAACTGATTGTTGAACATTTAATTCTATATCATTGCCTAGAACTGAAATTCAGAGGAACTTGTTTTTCCATTTGAAGGTATATGGAGAAAGCATGTGAAATTGAGCACTGTGCCTTCATTGATAAATGAATGCTAGAAAATACATTCTAGCATTCATTTATCAATGGAGCAACACAAAAAGAATTTCAAGACTTCAGAAGAAAATATAGAGGTGCAACAATAAGTCTTCTCCACAGAAATATAATGTATTTTCTTATCAATAATTCTGGAATGAACACTAGTGGTAGTGCTTTGCATGCGAATTTATTGACCCTTTTCTCTGCCATTCATTCTGATACAAGAAATTCTAGGAAGTCTAAAAGAAGACAGGTAGAAAGAGATCTCTATCTATAATATATTGCTCTTGAATTCCAATGTGTCCATTGACTTACCAAGCCTGGCATGTAATTATGTTAAATTCAATGTGCCCAAACTAGGGGCAAAAAAGGAAGAAGAAGAAGCACCTCACCCCTCAAAACTGCTTCACATTCTCTACACTTCATCTTGGCAAATGAGTGCATGATACTCACTCATAACCCATTATCCACAAACATATTTCCTGCACTATATTCTTTTGTCTTACCCTCAAATTCTAATTATTAGCCAGATATAAGCCACTTCATTGACCTTACTGAACCAGAAATTTTAAGAGTCATTTGTAAAATGGTATCTAATTTTGCCAATTTTCTGCTTCAAGTCTTTCCAAAGATTTTTTTGTCCGTGGCCTAAAACCAAAAATCCTTAATAGAACAAGTAAGACCTTTCTTGATCTCTTCCTGCTTTTTTTCCTAGGGATGTTCCAGTCACATCCTACCCCTTCCATTTAGCATTTCAACCATTCTAAATTATCAATTGCCTGTTCTCTATCTTTAACTTTCCTGTCCCACAACACCCTGTCCCATCTCTGTCCTCCCTAGTTGGGATAACACATCAGCAATATGATGTGGTCCCTAGATGCTCAGTCTCCAGCAGCTGTTACTTATTTCCATCTGAGAATGACATATATATATATATATATATATATATATATATATATATATTTTTATCTGTCTCAGTTGTCTGTGGGATTTTTAGGGCAAAAACCACAGATACTCAACTTTATGGGCCAGTGTCCAGCACACGGTAGTATTACACAAATGCTTGCTGATGAATGAATATTTTTGCCATACTATTAGGAAAAGTAAGTTTTAATAATAAAAATAACTCTTTCTTCCCCTGAATTCAGGTAAAACATGAGTCATATGGTGAGATCTATACTAAAACCAATGGCAGATAGTGAGGTACTATTTCCTTCAATCAGCTCAGGTTGGAGAAAGAGAAAATTATGAGGATAGCAGGAGAGAGCTTTAGGAAAGTTCATAAGGCGTGCTATGTTGAAAATAATAAATGCTCAAAAAATAACAAATGTTTTTATATGTAGACTCTGAGGTCATATTTAATATTTTTGTAGTAACTAATTTATCCAATTTGCTGCTTTTTTATTGGTTCACATAATGGAGATATTAATATGAAGATTATTTTCTGGGAAAATACAACACCATTATTATTTAAATATACCATAGGCTACATCTCATTCCTTCTAGATCATCATTTAAAACACCTTATTTATTTTACATGAGTTGAAGATGATTAATATATGAAATCTATGGAAAGTTTTACGTTTTTAAATTCCCATCCAGTTTAGAGAATCAAGCTGGTTGTTTCCTTAGGGCAATCAGAAGTTACATTCAAAATCCAACACCATATAAAAGTGAATCAGAAATTGTTATAGACATCATAGAAATGTCTTTCCTGCCTTCCTCCCCATTACACACAGGCTCCGACGAAACTGAAGTGAAAATCTCACAAAAGCTGCAGCTATACAAGATTTTCCCCTGCAAAGAGTCACTTTAGTTATTCTGGGTGCTGTAGAGCAACACAGAGCTTGAAACTGGGTAGTAATTTTCTATAAAGAATACACCAAAGCAAAGCTATTCTGCTGAGGGGAAAATACAAATCAACCTAAAAGAACCAAAGACAAAAGTCCATGAAGTTTCAGAAGGAAATCTTTTGACTCCCAATTTTCTAATTCTTTTGCCAGTCTCTGATGACAACATTTTTGCCACTTTATTTTGTGGAGTATCCCCTTGGGGACTGACTTAGTTAAATAATGGTTTCTATTTCTTGCAATGAAATGGCTTCTGATTAACAGTCAAATCTGCTTTTTTGTTCCAGTTAATAACCTCTATAAGTTTGTTCTCCTTTTTGTAATTTCCACCTTATCATTCTTTACTTGTCTCACTCTTTATTTACTTTTAATATTCCTAGTGTCCAGACATTATTCTAAGTCCCTTACAACTATAAATTAATATAATTCTTATAGCAATCCTATGAAATAGTGTTATTGACCTGATACTACAATTGAAGAAATAATTGTCTGGCTAAGTGGATTGCTGAAGACCACACAGTGAATACATAACAGTAAAGATTGAATCCCAGGCATTTGGCTTCAGGGATATAATTCAGACCATCAGCTCCTTCCATCGCTACCTGTAAGCATACACACACATACATTTGTTATTTATACTAGATCAGACTTCTGAAAAATGCAAGGCACATGTCCGAGCTTAGTTCAGGGCCTAATAGGACAGAGAATTTGATAAACATTGTAATAATGTTGAATGTAGCTGGATATAATTATAATTTTAAATTAATTTTAGTTAACATATTAAGAGAGAAAAATTATATGTTCTCCTTTTCATGAGTGAAGTTGGTGTCCCTGGCAAGAAGCAGCTTCCTTTGTATCAAAACTTAGTGTTCTACAATCAAGTTTACTTATCAGAACCTCAACAGCTTTCTTGGCTTCTTTAAAGAGGTACAAAAATGCCCCTACCAGGACATGGAGAAACACCTTTCTGGGCTACATGCTACTCGCCTGTTTTTGTGAGGCTGCCAAGCTGGATATAAAGGAACCAAGCAAAACCTCCCTCAAGAGCTGTAAGTAATGAGTGTGTAAAATTTGAAGAAAACATACATATATCTGAGCTCCTATTTTACGAGCTAGAATTTGCATATACTCATTCCTTAGTGAATAATGAAACTAATTTCTTATAGAGGAGAAGTAAGGAAAAATTAAAATGTTAATATTTGGCTTGCCTTTGAAAGTGAGAAACAAATACCTGGTCTTAGGCTGAGTCAAATAAGCAAAGATCTTCATTATAGACCATGTTCCTTTTAGTAGCTGCAAAAATAATGAAATTTAATATTAAAAAGTATTGCTTTACCATGTGTCCTGGGTCAGGTACTTTTCTGCAAGTGCAGGGAACACCTTTTCACTTTCTGCTAGTGGTATAGTCATCAACCTGGAATCAACCCTGACATTATTGTGTTATTTTCCTGTTGTTGCTATAACAGATTACTACAAGGTGAAAATTATACAAATTTATTTCCTTATGGCTCTGGATGTTAGAAATCTGAAATCAGTTTTACCAGGCCAGAGCCAAGGTGTCCCTATGGATGGTTCTTTCTCGAGGTTCTGGGAGAACCATCCATTCCTTTACTTTTTTCACTTACTAATGTCGCTTGGCTTGTAATCCTTTCATCTTCAAAGCTCATCACTCTAATCCATCATCACATCATCTTCTCCTCTGACTCTGGTCCCTCCTGCATTCCATTTATAAGGAATATTTTGATTAAATCAGGCCCACTGGGATAATCCACCTATTTTAAGATTCTTGACTTAACCACATGTGCAAAGACATTATCTATCATTTATCTATCTATCTATCTATCTATCTATCTATCTATCTATCTATCTATCTATCTATCTACCTATCTATCTATCATCTTCTATCTATCTGTTTATCTATCATCTCTCTATCTGTTGACATTCACAGGTTCCGAGATTAGAGCATGCACATATTTTGGGGACTGTTATTCAGCCACAATTACATTCTCATAGTGTCCTTTTTCTTGTGTTCATGAGCTTTCTTTTTATTACTTGTGAAACATACAGGACTTTTGGTGGAAGGAAGATTTGGGAAACATTGACAAAGAGAGTTTGTACAGTGTGGCACTGCTTCCTGTTTGACCTGGTGGACTGAGCTCTTACTGGGAAGGGGTGTGAGTCCATTAACTACATGATTAGAAAGCTGAAGCCAAGCCAGCAGCCTAGGGGGTGTCAGGCATTGCTACGCCTCATGTAATAGAAAAGAAGACTTTCCCCTGATTCCGCTTAGAGCAAAGGTCTGTTCTGGTCCCTCAAACATAGACCAGATGTTATTTTTAAGATGTTCAGAGTTTGACTTCTGAAAAAACATCAACAAAGAAAAGCAAAGATTTTTAAAAATCCACTATGAGCAATTAGTTTTAACTCAGTTTGGAAGCTAGTACCAGGGATTTTTGAAAAGACCTAAAGCTACTGGAAGATTGTTCAGGTCATTGCTTTGTGGGTATGTGAAAAACAAACTGTTGGCGATTATTTTACTTATCTATTACTGCATAAAAATAATTACATCATTTAGTGACTAACAACATATCACACACTGTATTATATCTTACTCTGTGAGTATTCAGCTAAGTGTCTTTCTACTGATATTTCTTAGCTACTTGCCGTGAAATGATTTCTCAGCCATGAGTCATCTGAAGGCTCAAAAGAAACACTGAAGTGGTTGGAATTTTCTCACTCTTCTTCATATAGTTTCAAGGCTTTTTTTTTTTTTTTTTTAATGCACTCTCATCATAGTTTCTTCAGCAGATTGGCCAGATTTCTTGAAGATCTGGCTTTCCAGAAAACACAAATGCAAATGCTTCCAGGCTCTAAATGCTCAGGCTTAGATATCCTAGGTTGTTTCTTGGTCTGCCTTCTATTGGCAAATCAGGTCAAGAGCCAGACCAGATGCAATGAGGACTGTGCAAGGGCATGAACACCAGGAGCAGCACTCATTTGGGCCGTGGTTTTATCGGCTTTGGTTTTCGTGACCATAAGAAAATAGAGTGAACCAACTGTTTTAGTTTTTCCAGGGTTAAAGAAGTTTCCTGGACATGAAACATTCAGTGCTAAAACTGGGAAATTTCTGGGAAAAGTGAAATGAGTTGGTCACAGAAAAGTAAAATATCTAGCAGATAGTTTGCAAATAGGGGGTATCTCATGGATAAAAGGTATTAAGTCAAAAGATATTTGCATTATATAGATTAACTCATTTTTCCTAGTACCAATTTTAGACCTTAATACTATTTTAATCATGTTTAGAAAGGAGATACATAAGCTAAACAACTCTTATTTTTCTTATACATAGGATTGGTCAGACAATTACATAGAAGAGCTTGGATTTAAACTTTATACTTTTCCATCACACCACACTGGCTAGAAGCCCATTACAATGGGTTTACCTGTATTTTTTGCTTGTCTTGTTTTTCCATTAAAGCTTGAAGTTTCGCCTCCTAGCTATTGCTTTACACAGGTTATAGATGAGCATGCCACTATATGATACAATCCTGAAAATGAGAGACCATGTTTATTTATCTTTGGGTTAGCTGTTATAGAGTTTGGTGCATGATACCTGCTCAATAAATATTTGTGAGTTGTAAATACTAATTGTTGGACTTCCAATTACTATTTCCAAATTCATGAAAATTCCAAGGTATTTTTAAATTTTTATTTTCCAAGTGAACTACATTTTTTTCCCTGAGGCTGCTGTGACAAATTACCACACAACTTGGTGGCTTTAAACAGGAATGTGTTCCCTCACAATTCTGGAAGCTAGAATTATGAAATCTGACAGGACAACACTCTCTAGAGGACTATAAGAAAGAATGTGTTGTTTGCTTCTTCTGGCTTCTGGTGGCTGCCAGCACTTCTTGACTTATAGCTGTATCATTCCAATTTCCAACCTTGTGGTCATGGTGCCTCTTCCTCTGTGTGTCTCTCTGAAGTCATCCTCTGCCTCACTAGTAAAAGGAGGGGCTAGGGCCTATCTGTATAGTATATCAAGATAACCTCTTCTCAAAATTCTTAGCTAAATCACATTTTTTGACATCTAAGGTAATAGTCATAATTATTTGTGATTAGAATGTATGTCATTTTGAGGGCTACTGCTGTGCTCATTAGAGGTACATATATGATTGTGTGAACAAATTTTCAGAGTTAAAAATAAAAGTCTAAAGTACCTTATAGAATAATTGAAACAAACACTATGAATCTCTGGATGGTAAAAGAAATTTTTAACCCAAATTATTATAATAGTTTTATACATTTTATGTTCATTTATATAGCCAAAGAAATTCATATGTATTTTTTAATGAAAAAAATCTAAATAAGAACTGAAGAAATAAATTTTCAGTTTCCATGAGAGGACATTGGAATTCATGAATCCAGGGTGAGAGCTGATGTGCTCAGCTAGGAAACTTGTTACTCTTCCACATAATGAGCTTCACAGTCATCCACTGAAGTCCAGTGAAAAGAAGAAAACTCAGATCCCTAGAAATGAGAAAGGAGCAATGGATCTTCCTTTTCTTTTCTATAGGGTGGTGTGTATGTGTTATTTATTGACTTAGGGATTGATACAATTCCTAAGAAAGAGAGTTGAGTTCATTAACAGAAAGATCATTGAGAAAGAAAGATAATTATCTAAAATCAGAATATTATTACTGCACAGTTGTCTAAAAACATCCTTGGATTCATGCCATAAATAATTTGATAACAAAATGCCTGTATTTACAGAAAATAACACATGTTTTATAAATTTATAGTTTAATGCTTATAAATGGCTTGTTTTCTACAAATATTTAAATTAACACTGTGGGGGGGACTCCGCCCACAGGCCACCCCGCCAGTCCCCATCTGCCATGGATAAGAATATGTCTATCAAGACATGATCTGCTTGGGGAGGAAAAGTGGCCCATCTCTCAAAGGATAAGGGCCAAGAGCCTTTTCCTCAATGGGATTTTATTGTGCTTACTTGTATAGGAATACAGGGCATATACGTAAAGTTCACCAATCATTGTCAGGCAGTAATGCTCAAACAATAGATAACATTCAAAGAACTCTGAGGACTTATTTTGAGTCGGGGTCAGATAGCTAAAGGGCCATAAAACTTTGGGGAACAAACTCATTTCCTGTTTGGACACTTATCATTTAAATTGAGGGTATTAGAAAAACAGGTTTCACAGGAATTCATGCATTCTTTCTTAGGCCTGATCACCCCATGGAACCCACCCTTTCCAGCAAAGGGCCGCACCCATCTCTGGTATTGTTTCAGGCTCAAGTGGAGCAGGGGAAGTAAGGCAGCCAAGAGATTAGGAGACTTGTTGCAGACAGAATGAGAACTCAGGCTATGTCAAAGTCGAGGGACGAGGGTCCATCACCTCCTTTTTCTACAGCGCTCCAAGTCGTTCTCTGAGGGCCTCTTCATGACTGTGCCTGTTTTAAGTTGCCCCTCCTCTGACAAATCTTACCCATTATTGGCTAACCAGTCATCCACCTGAGCCAAGCAGGGTGAAGTAAAGGGGGTAGAGGTGGTGCCCGTGCCAGGAAGATAAGCTTTGTCTCTTTAGTGGCTCAGGGTCCCAAGGTCTCTCACTCAGTCTTAGCCATGGGGGGTTACAGCTTCTGAAACCAGGCATGGCAGTTCCCAACATAACACAAAATACTTTTAAAATCAGTTTTAATATCTTACAAGTTGGGATATTCATACACATTTAATTATGAATGTGGCTCAACAATACATTTCTTAGTCTATTAGTTATTTTCAAGATAGTTTGATGAAAATTTTTCTCGATATGAGTAAAGAATATTAGCTTCTATATAAGTATTTCCAAATATATTGAAGACAAGGTATAGGGAAAAGATACAACCTTCATTCTTTTCTTGTCCTGTTCTGAACTATAACCTTCTCTCTACTCTCTTTACTTTGATACAGTTTAGCAGCATTGAACTGCATTTTAACATCAACGTCAAAAAGTGTCTGTTGTCCTTCTTCCTGCAGAAGTTTACGACAGGAATAGTGTAAGTGGTCCAGCATATATTTGTAAGATTGATATAAAAATGATCTGCCAGAATGCTAACTCTTTTCACATTCTGTGAAATTTTCTAAATGACATGTTAGAGAAATTCAGAATATATAAAATAATTATAAAGTCTCCCCCTTATTTTTCAAGTCTCTTATTTTTTAGCAAAGTATGATGTAATTTTCTTTTAAAAATAGGTGTTTTTCTAAAATCTTTTCTTCAGCTTGCTTCTAAGGTATCATCCACAACCATGTTTTTTTTTATTTTGATTTTTTATCTTTGTCTTCTATGAGAATCTCAGATATTTAGCATCTTTCAACCTATAGCACATTAAAATCAGATAGATGTAAATGTTCTATATTCATTTTATAACAAAAAATAATTGGGGGCAATGAAAATGCTTCATGTACTTTAGATTTAAAAACACTTTCTCAATACAGATTTTTAATGGACAAAAATAATTTACAAATTAGATCAGTGGGGGAAATATCAATGCAAATGGCTTATCCTTCCAGTTATTTTTAAATAAAGAAAAAGTAATTGAAAATGTTACAGATATAAAAATAACAACAATTTTTTAAACAGTATTTCATCTATTCCTGTATTATTTGTTACACATTCTTGAGCGGTTGTGTTGTCATCGTTCATGAGAATTAATTTAAAAAGCAGAAGTGACATGTAATCTTTAGCCAAGTTAGCCTTTCAACCCTGACTTCCCAGTAGAAAGGGGACAACTTTAAATGTTCCAATGTCTGAATCATAGGGGAACCAAAAGGAGAAGAGGAAAACCAAGAAATTGAAAACTTATTTGAAAACATAATGAAGGAGAACTTCCCCAATCTGGCAAAGGAAATAGAATTCCAGGAAGTACAGAAAGCTCAGAGAGTCCCAAAGAAGTTAGACCCAAAGAAGCGCACACTAAGGTACATCATAATTCCATTACCAAAGATTGAAGATAAGGAGAGAATCTCAAAAGCAGTAAGAGAAAAGGAGATAGTTACCTACAAAGGAGTTCCCATAAGACTGTCAGCTGATTCTCAAAAGAAACCTTGCAGGCAAGAAGGGGCTGGAAAGAAGTATTGGAAGTCTGGAAAGGCGAGGACCTACATCCAAGAATACTCTATCTAGCAAAACTATAATTTAGAATGGAATGGCAGATAAAGTGCTTCCTTACCTGGAAAATGCTTCCCAGATAAGGTCAAGTTAAAAGAGTTCATCATCAGCCAGCCCTTATTATATGAAATGTTAAAGGGATTTATCTAAGAAAAAGAAGATCAGAACTATGAACAGTGAAATGACAACAATCATCAACAACTGAACCTAAAACAAACAAACAAACAAACAAAAAATGAAAACAAAGTAAGCAAACAATAGAACAGGAATAGAATCACAGAAATGGAGATCACATGGAGGGTTATCAGCAAGGAGGTGGGGAGAAGGGGGAAAATGCACAGGAAATAAGAAGCTTAAATAGTAGGTATAAAATAGACAGGGGGGGATTAAGAATAGTATAGGAAATGGAGAAGCCAAAGAACATGTGTGTAAGACCCATCGACATGAACTAAGGGGAGGATGCTGGTAGAAAGGGGTTGCTTGGTGGAGGGAAATAAAGTAGAGAAAAAATGAGACAACTGTAATAGCATAATCAATAAAACATATTTTTTTTTAAAAAAGAACAAACTGACAGTAACCAGAGGGCAGGTGGGAGGAGGTTAATGGTTGAAAGAAAGGGAAGAGTCATCAAGGAAAGTGTATAAAGGACTCATGGACAAAAGGAAGGGGGGTATGTTTGAGGGTGGGAGGTGGGGGTGGGTGGGGCAGGGAAAAGTGGTGACAGGAAAATGTAGAGAACTGTACTTGGACAACAATAAAAAAGAGAAAAGAAAAAGAAATAAAAAGGAGAAAATTTGGGAATGCAGAAATACATGAAGAGATATACACATTTATTTTATTTAACAAAAAGCGACTAAATGTGAAATTATTATTAATAATTATATATGTATATATGTATATGTGATCAATTATTATGACTGGATCTTAAGAATTTAGTAGTATTAACTTATTTAATTTTCAGAGTACATTCATGGAACCAATATTATTATCTACATTTTATGGATGTGGAAAGGGAAACATAGAAAAGTTAGTCAGATTGTTTACAGCTCATAGTCATTTACTCTATATTCAATCATGGGCAACCTGGCTGCAGGGGCTATAGGCTCTTCTTCCCTGCAATGCCTTAAATATAATTGGCCAGATAAATTGTAAATGTGTACACAATCTTTACTCCCTTTTAAATATTTACATCTCCAATTGAAAATATATCAATGTCATTAAAAGTCTAGTGTTTATATGTTTTTATCACAAATGTTCCTTTTGTTGGCGGTAACTTGATGTTCTTTAATATTGTTATTAAAAATATGATGCTTTTTTAATTATATGAATAGCATATCAGTGAACATCGGGGGACATAGATTCCTCACTGCTCCTCCATTTGTTTTCTCTAAAAAATGAGAATTAGTAAGGAAAAATTCTGTATAGTTTCTCTGAAGGCTATTAAAAAAGGAGACCTTTATTATTAAACAGTTCAAGAAGACATTTTCACCATAATAAAGCTAGCAATTGGCAAATTAAATTTTAAGTAGTCCAAGTTTTTCAGTAGAATATGTTTGTGTGTATAAATACAGCTCTATCAATAGCTACAGCTCTATGTCTCAGAGTGATACCTTCTCAAATCAGAAGCAAGTGGCTAGCGTGAAGGCAGATCACCTTGATGGCCATGTTCCGCTTTTTCAGCATGAGACTCCAAAGCCCACTCTTCTTCCTACAGAACGTGGAGCAGTTATAAAAAGGCAAGGGATTAGGTTTGGGGTAGTGAGGGGAGAGGCAATACAGGATGATTAACTGTAGTAGAGTACAACTGTCCAGGGAGGAGGACATGGGGCGTGGAATTGCTAACCCAGCCAATGCCTTCCTGCTCAGTGCGGGAACATGTGCATGGGGATATTGCTAATGCCTGAGTAGTAAGTAATTTGCTGTTGTGCAAGTACAAGTTCACTGGACTAGAAAATATCCTGACTTCACAGTCCCCTACCCCATTTTGTCCTTTCTTTACAGCTGGTATGATGTCACTGACCCTGAAACAAGGAACTGAGTGATTTTCATACTATTGCATCTGTGCATCTACCTATGACAGTGCGGTTTCAGCACTTTACAATGGTATCCAGCTGCGGGGATGATTGAGGGCTGACACATATATGAATGCAGGATTTTTTTTTTTTTTCTTTGCAAAAAGGCTTCACCTATTTACTAAGGCATGCTCCTACAGGGCTCTATCCATTAAGTAAGATCACTTCTTTTCAAATTTCCTTAAAGATACTTGTAGGCTAGTGGAGTGTATGTTTGCGTATTTGCATGTGCATATACTCGTGTGTAAATGCAAACACTTTCAGTTGGAAGAGGGAAGAAATAGGAGTAAATGGTATTTTCTCTTCACTTCTACTGATAACCATTACAAATACTTGAGACATCTTTGTAATTTGAAACTGGGTGGCGAATGACTCTAACAAATGAATCTAACATATATTTATAATATTTTAATATTACAAATTAAAGCTTGTGATATAAGAATGGTGGAAATGTAGCATTTTTGTTCTTATTATATCTTGAATTTGTTCTGCCACTTTGAACCATAACTGGTTCTCTGGAATCAATTGCAAAGCCACTAATATTCATCTATCTCTAGAAACAGACATTGAAATCAAATAGCATGTGAATACATTTTGAAAAATATAGATTGTATGCACTATATTATTGTACTACTCAGAACTGGACTTGTAGTTTTACTACAAAACCATATTCTTACATCTTGTTCCAATTGAGCATTAACTCCTCAATTTTTGATGACAGTATATTAGTTGACTCACCGTAGCACATCTACTTTTTTTCTTATTCTGGGTAATTCTATCCTACTAGATTCCATATTGAAAAGCAAGCACAAGTTGATGCTATATCTGATCTTTAAAATTACATGGAAATGAAAGAGCATATTTCATGCTATTCTACTTACATGTATACATGCCTCCAGTCTTGGAATAATTTGCTTGGATTTTTGTGGAAAGCTTGGAATGAGAAAAAAAAATTCTCTGGGGAATAACTAAAACTAGGATAGTTACTACCATCACATTGATAATGCAGGTTTTCACTGAAAATTCCTTTATTTCACTTCATCAAATAAAATAATACTTAATATAGCATTGCCTGATTATATTATTGTGTATCATAAACAAAGTGATATAAGACATTTGAAAGCACAAACATTTATGCTATAGTGAGTGCATCTCCACTGTGACTTTAAGGTTGTGTACAGCACACACATAAATTAAATTCAATCCAGGAAATTCAGTAATGTACATAACTATACAGTAGAAATTTTGAATTAACTATACTTCTAAATTTAGTTTGTTATTATGATGTCAACTTATAAAGACTTCCTGCTATGACATGCTTTTAATTGTTGATAAAGAAATTTTCTATATTGCTTTCTAGATCAAATTAGTTTTATATTCAATTAAGCTCACTATTTCTTTTAAATAAAACTATGATTTGACATTTATATTTTACTATAGACTTATTTATTTTGCAGTTTTCATTATTTACAGTTATATTTCTGGTCTTTCCCTACTAGGAACCTGGATAAAGTAGAAACAATTACATCTGAGCTATATTTTTTCAATGCTACTGTTATGAATCTTCAAAAAAAAAAAAATCCCAAACCCTGCTAAATCAGTCTCTTCTTTGTCAGCCACAACTGATATCTCTCACTTTTTTTGATAACAAAGATTATTTATTTCAGTTAACTGAACCTTAGCTAACCAACATGAACAATGATAATGCATCTGTGATAATGTACTTCTTATAAACAAAATCCTTCATTTAAATGAATGAGTTTGTTTTCCTGTTATTTTACAAGGGCTCTTAGTTTCATTATTTACAAATCATAAATTTATATGTAGAATGTGAAGAACAATTTCTCATATGGGTGAATGTGATAAAAGTGTTTTCCTAGAGTTATTGGCATGTTTTTTTCCCTAGTTCCCCAAATATCTTAAGATATTTTCTAAAAAT
Source organism: Anoura caudifer (assembly GCA_004027475.1). Lineage (NCBI taxonomy): Eukaryota > Metazoa > Chordata > Mammalia > Chiroptera > Phyllostomidae > Anoura > Anoura caudifer. Next base: position 136,931 of record PVKU01000172.1, read on the forward strand.
ACCTTAAAAAACACTTTTTAAAGATGTCATCTTTGGAGAAAAAATAAATTTCTCTATTTCTAATGTTATCAGAGGGAGGGAAAATATACACAATTAAATCAAGCAATTATCACAAATTCTTCATTGGCTCATCTTGCCTAAAATGTTTTTGATGATGACTAAATAACTCAAAATTGACACATTTAAGTTTATATTTGCATTAGGGTAAATTAAAGAGATCCACACATGTAACATGCTCACATATGATACAAGTTTATGTCTCTCTTAGGCAAGATGCATGGGTATTGTTTGTTGGTAGTTGATTCCTTTCCATGTAGTGAGTCAAGGACCTGGACTATTTTTTCATCTATCATTCTCACCATTCCCTTGGCCACCTTGACTTCCACATTTGATCTGTTGAAGGGACATGTGGTCTTAGCTGAGGTAACACTCCTTCTGAAAAACTTTTATCCAAAAGTATCATGCCTCATTTCCACTTACATTTATAACTAAACTCGCATTAAGACTTAAAAAAGTCATAATATTATGTCTCCAGGTAGAAACAAAATTTAGTGAACAGCTAGCTGGCTCTGTCTTGTAACAACTCCTAGGAGTTCAGGTTCTAAGATGTATAATGGGCAGAAATTAGCAATGAAAGTACAAAAGCTGGATCAATGACTGTATTAAGTATAGCTTACTGAATAACTACAACATTAATATTTTTAATATATTTATTGATTATTCTATTACATTTATCCCATTTTCCCCTTTATTCCCTTCTGCTCTGCACACCCCCTTCCACCCACATTCCCCCCACTTCCCCACCTTTAGTTCATGTCCATGCGTCATACATACAAGTTCTTTGGCTTCTACATTTCTGACACTATTCTTAACTTCCCCCTGTCTATTTTCTACCTACCATTTATGCTATTTATTCTCTTCACCTTTTTCCCCTCTCTCCCCACCCACTGATAACCCTCCATGTGATCTCCATTTCTGTGATTCTGTTCCTGTTCTAATTGTTTACATACTTTGTTTTTGTTTCAAGTTTGATTGTTAATATCTGTGAGTTTGTTGCCATTTTACTGTTCATAATTTTGATCCTCTTTTTCTTAGATAAGTCCCTTTAATATTTCATTTAATAAAGCCTTGGTGATGATGAACCTCTTTAACTTTAGCTTATCTGGGAAACACTTTTCTGCCCTTCCATTCTAAATGATAGCTTTGTTGGGTAGAGTAATATTGGGTGGAGGTCCTCACCTTTTATGACTTGGAATACTTCTTTCCATCCCCTTCTTGCCTGCAAGGTTCCTTTGAGAAATCAGCCGACAGTCTGATGGGAACTCCTTTGTAGGTGACTGTCTCCTTTTCTCTTGCTGCTTTAAGATTCTCTCCTTATCTTTAATCTTGGCTAATGCAATTATGACATGCCTTGGTGCATTCCTCCTCGGGTCCAACTTCTTTGGGACTGCCTGAGCTTCCTGGACTCCCTGGAAGTCTAGTTCCTTTGCCAGATTGGGGAAATTCTCCTTTATTACTTGTTCAAATAAGTTTTTAATTTCTTGCTCTTCCTTTTCTCCTACTGGTACCCCTATGATTCGGATGTTGGAAACTTGAAAGATGTTCTGGAGGTTCCTAAGCCTCTCCTCATTTTTTTTTTGAATTCTTGTTTCTTTATTCTGTTCTGGTTGAATGTACAGCATTAATATTTGAATGTGTACATTTTCATTATAGGTATAAAAGTTCATATGAAATTAAACCATTCACATTTGAATACATCAGAAAACTACAATTAAACAATGAAACATTTCAATGAAACAATGAAACAATTAAACTATTTTCAAATAAAACATATTTACCATTTCAAATTTCTTATTATTTCTATGTCCACAAATAAGCCATCCTCACTGTTTTCTAAGTGATGTAGTGAAGCTTCAAATAACTAGTTTTCTTCTGAATTTTTAATGTCAGCTCTGCTTGGTATTTGATTATTATCAAAAGGAGTAATTGGAATTTTCTTTTCCTCATGATAATTTATAATGCATTATGATAATATGCTTTTTATCCAAACTTTCATTGTATATATAAATTTTTATTTTGTTGTTAAAAGTAGCAGACAGCATTGTAACATTGTTTCAAAAAAACTCGATCATTGTTAAGAAATAAAAAATATATGAACATAAACAATATGTAAGACACAAGTCAATCATTCCATGTATTTGGCAAGTATTAGCTATTTTTTGTTTTCTCTGTTGAATCAGCTACAATGCCCTATAAGGATTAAAACTGCCTTGTACATCATATATTCTAGCAAAGGAGAAAAATAAAATTAGAGATTTTAATAAATATCTCCTCTGAATTAAACTGTGATATTTCTGGAAAAACAATTATTTCTGACATCAATTATTACATATTTACTATTTTAATTTATCCACAAGTAACTAATATGCAAGATAAAGAATATTTTTGAAATATTTAAACAAAGAGTTATCTAAATGTTTTCAGCTTCAATTATGTGAAATTTTAAATGCAGAGAAATTAGATGGTTTAACATTTCTATGATTCTAGGGATTCTATATTAACCATTCTTTGAATCTGTGCATCATTTCAGAGGCTTGGAAAACTGTGCAGCCTGTGTATTTTTTTAAAGTGAATTTTATCTTATTTGACACTTACATTTCTAGCATCATTAATAATGCCAGCATATACTAGGCTCTGGAATAGATAAAATTAAATTATATATCACAGCAGCACGATGAACTGAAAAGCTGGTACATGCCAGGCAAAGTTGGCTAGACATTGTGTAGCATAAACCTTAACTATACTGAGATGTGAAATTAGCCCTATGATGCCAGTGTAAATGGAATCAGATTTCCCTGTTTGTTCTTTAGGGCATCACCATAGTTCAAATGTTACTAAGATTTTTTTTTCAAGATTTTAATAGAAATGTACTGTCATTTTTAAATCACTTTTCCAATCTCTACTTTTCTGAATTACTGTCACAGTGGGTATTTTGTTATAATAGTTTAGTGAATTTAGATACATCCTATCTTCTTACATATTTTCTGCCATGGTGTCTGTCTCTCCCAATCTTTTTTCTATTTTCTTAGTTTTGAAGAGAAAAATAGATACTTTTTACCCTTTACACTATTTTCAACATAGTTGTATTTCTGCAGTAGAGTAGCAACTCTAAAGGTTTAGTTGGAGGAGTGAATCATGTTCCTAGAAATGAGGAGACCCTAAGTGGTATTAATTAATAAAAGGTGGTTAGATTGTTTGAGTAAGAGTCAAAGTTTACTTTAAAAGTTTAGTTCAGTAACACGTACAGGACACCTTGTCTTTGGAATCTTTCCGATACCTTATTTGAGGGATAAATTAACTGGGGAAGAGATTTCTAATTTACTAAAATAACTTAGACCTTTAGGAAATAGTTGTTTCTAGCATTATTATTAAGTTTAATGGTACAAAGGTGTGTCAAGTGTGACAGGGAAGGACTATAATGTGAAATTTCTTTCTCTTATTTTTTATCAGATTCTAGGTATTGGATTTAAAATGTACAATATGTTTCTAATGGATATGAGGATATCAGAGCATACCCTCACTCAATAAATTTAAATTCTGGTAGAATTAATTTTGCTCCGAGTACATAAAACCAACATGTATATACAATCTGAGATCAGAATCTCAACAGACAATTTGTCAAATTGCATGAATTGTGTTTAATAGTAAATACAAAGTCATTGTAAAATCTACTAATTTTAATTATCATAATTGCAGAATCAGATATATGACTATATATATACATGAGTGCTTCACAACTTACTTGCATGTATAGTTCCCAATAAAAAGCTCATTACACTCCAATTCTACTCTATTCAACTAAACATAATTATTTAATGTTATATTATACAGATAAACATTAGCAATTGTATGATTCCGCTTTGATATTTAACAAACAAAATCCATTAGTCATCTCATACCAGCTTTTCCTAGATTTTATCACTTGAAAATATTTCAGTGTTCACTATGTAAAAGCTCTCTTTAAGCTAATTGTATGCTTTTATATTATAAATGAATTCAAAGATAGGACTCATGGTTACAGAACACAAATATTTATTTAATAATCTACCACCTACAAAAGAAGAATGTTTCTGGCTTGTCAGCCCACTAAATTGTCCTTGATGAGGAAAATTTTAATAAAGCACTTTTAATACATATTTTCTGTCAGTGGAATATAAATAACAGTCAAATAATCAACATGGACGATTCATTTGGTTTAGTAATCATGTTTAATCTGGTCCAAAATACACAATATTAAAAATCACTAATGATAAAAAACATGCAAACATTTATATCAAAGATAAATCAAAAATCATTTTGAGTGTTATAGACTTTTCTAAATCTTGAAGCAGGGCACCCTCTGGCTTTCCCTCTCTTGCACCCTTTCAAATGAAAGCGATTAGCGGCATCTCAGATACCTCTAACCTCCTTGGGCTTTTTTAGTTCCACTTCCCACTCCTTGGTTTCTTCCACAACTCTCAGTCCCAGTCTCCAGGTCTTTCCCCAAATCAACAGCTCTTCTGTGTTGTTCTGTTCTCCCACTTACTTTGTTAGGAGTACAACCTGACATTGAACATTAAATCCACAAGAAAAATCTCTCAAAAACAAAAGCATTCCATCCCCATCTGTGGTGTTATAATCTCAGGGGATTACACCAACACTTATTTTTTTATCTTTAGCTGCACCCTCATCTTTGAATGTAATTATGTTAATCCATGTAAATATGTTCATGTCTACTTCATCTTCATTTTGTAATCTTCTTTGTCCTATATTATTCTTTATTTAGTATTTTCCAAAATTCTGCAACTCTCAAAGTCTACTAGGGATTGGACATAAAAGCAGACTACAAATGTCATATAAAATACCATTATAGTGTTTAAATTTTAAAAATAAAATACAACAGTTGAAAATGAAAAGAACTATTAATTATTTCAATGAATGAGAAAGTTGATATTGTTTGTAATCTTTTCACATTTGTCTATATTTACATTGTTGACTAATGGCTTAAAATATTCATCTGATCTGACCTTTATCATATGTCTCTGCTTACTCATTATACACAGTAAATTAAAATATCCTAACTCATAATTACCATTCATGAAGAATGGCAGGAAGTGTTTGACAGTTTTGTCAGGGAATTTAAGATATTTGGATCGACTATACATCCAGTAATTATGAAGAGACTTCTCACTTGTCAACAAAATTTACTTTGCATTGCTTCTTGGAAATGAATCTGTTAGAGTCACAAAGTTTATATTCCCAAAAAAGCACTTAAGAATAACTCTATAACACAAAAGCTTGCTTTTTTCTAACTAAGAAGTAAGGCATTTATGTATAAGAAAGGTAGTTAAAATAATATAATAAGTTCTACACAGTGAGTCAAGTATCATATTTTAACAAAAAATGTTCTACAAAATTTTGTAATAATAAAAATGCCCATCACAAATATTCAAATAAACAATGATGTAAAAGATATTAATTAAGCACTAAACATTTTATAGTCAAGTGTAAGAGTGTTAAGAGAGGGCTTCTGGACAATAAATTAACCAAAATTACACTTTGACTATAAAATGATGTCTATAGAAATAACAAAATGATATTAACTCTAATCTGAGTTATAGAAATATTTTACTTTTTAAAAATATCTAACATATTATTTAGACTTTTACTTTATTTTTTTTACAAAATATAATTGTGTACTCAGGATACTTGTGCTTTCATATAGAGATATTGAAAGTTTCACCCTATAGTTTCAACTATAATTTTAGAAAAGCTGACTCAAACTATTTAAAAAACTTTTTAAAGATTTTATTTATTTATTTTTAGAGAGAAGAGAAGGGAAGGAGAAAGAGAGGGAGAGAAACATCCGTGTGTGGTTGCCTGTCATGTGCCCACTACTGGGGACCTGGTCTACAACCCAGGCATGTGCCCTGACTGGGAATTGAACCAGCAACCCTTTGCCTCACAGGCCTGTGCTCAATCCACTGAGCTACAGCAGCCAGGGCTACACTGTTTAATGCTTTAAATATCTATTATTGCACACAGAATATGTTCAGTGCCCTAGCATATGAGTAGTCATTTTCACATCTAGAAAATTAAGTGTGATTTGGTAGTAGCATTTCAGTGATCACTTTGGTCATAAGAACTCCTTATTTATAAGAAATAAAAATGTAGTTTATTTTACAGATGTGGTTATTAAATTTCCCAATGACATTTTATAGTTTTCCAAATTATAATTAAATCTCAAGAGGTAGGGAAGAGCCAAATTCTCAATGAATGTCACCTCTCCCAGTTTGGACTTCTCAAGGCCAAAATACCAAAATACCATCCTTAATATTAAAAATCTTGACATTTTTACCTGAGTTAAAATAATCTGAATATTTACAATGTAGAATACATATCATTGAGCTATTTTAGTTGAGTAATATGATTAAAATTTTAAATCTTCTCTTTATATACATTATCAATATCATGGCATTTAATCATATGTAATCACCAATATATATAACAAAACATAAAGTAAAAACAACAGCAATAGCCAAAACTCATGAGAATAGCTTCCTTTTAACAATTACCTAAAACTTTAGTTGGAAAAAAGTAATAAAATAAATAGTTATTATCAAATATCACATAGTGCTCCTAAAAGATATGTCCCACAGACAAAGTATTCACTAATCCTAACCACAACTCATTTTTTCTAGTATTATTCCCTCTAATTGTGGTAACCAATCATAGAGTTATCTACACACACATGCTCACTCACACACATACATGCAATGCATCATAAGCTATTTTCATTACAGAAGATTGTTGGTTTCATTTTTGGTTGCAAATACCTGTGGTTTTCTCTTTTACCATGTATGCCTCTAATATCATGTGTCACTCATCTGGATAATCTGGTAAAGAAATCTTGTCTCTAGTAAATGTTTTTTTATTTTTAAATAGATTATAACACACATCTCAGAAATAATAAAACTTGTGTCTGGTTTCATTACTAAGACTGACATTTTAATACAGTGTCTGGTTTTTATTGTTTTTCCTTTTCTAAGGATAAAATAATTAGTTTTTTTTTTACTCAAAATATTTACTTTTGGTTGTTCTAATGGACAAAATAGCATAAGCATAGTTTTAAATCATTAGACACTTATGAAATAATGCAAAATGTGCAAGTTTGCTAAACTGAAAACACAAAAAATGTTCAAAGATATTAAAGAAGTTCTAAGTTAATATGTATTTCATGTGGATAGATTAGAGGTCTCATTATTAAAGTCTTTGGAAGATCTCAATTCTTCCTTTATTTATAGATTATATTAAAAGATTAAATGGAAAATGCCAGAAATAAACAATGAATAAATTTCAAAAAAGGTAATAGACTATTCGACATTTTACATATGTATGATATATATTAATCTCTTCTATAGATTTAGATAAGTAAATCTTCATGCTTATGAATAAGTATGAAGAAAGCTGGAGTAAGCACACTATTAATGCCTGATTTTGAAGCCTCCTATAGAGCCATAGTAATTCAGAAAAATGTAGAAATGGTGGAAGGGTAACATAATAATAAACAAAACAAAATAGAATGTGCAGAATTTGACCCACACATGCATTGACCCATAGCATACATTAATCTTCTACAAGACACCAAGGCAAATTTCAATAGAAAGAAGAATATCTTTTCAGCAAGTAGTGTAAGAACAGCTGGATAATGTGTGGAAAAGCAAACTCATTTATATCAAACAAACATTAACCAAAAATATTAAAGAAACATAAAAGAATATATTTAGAACATTAGAGCGAGCAAAGATTTCCAGAGGGGAAAAATACTATTCATATAGTATTTTTGAAAATATTATTCATATAGTATTTTTGAAAATGAAAAAAAAATGTTATTTAGGCTTCACCAGAATTAAAACTTCAGGCAAGTCTACAGGCATCACATGAAAAATGGAGATTGCTCAGTAGCATTATTTGTCTGGGAATTTAGATATCAAATTAAATTTTAAAATTAGACAATGACCTAAGTGACAGTAAAATTACTGGTAAAATCAAATGTTTGTGAGGATGTGGAACGACTGTAACTTTCATTCTTGGATGGAGGACTGTAAAATTTTACAAACTCCTTTCAAAACTATGAATTACCTTTTTATAAAATTAAATATACATGCCTGTTTTACCTAGTTTCATTTATACAGGAAATAAAAAATTATATTCAGGCAAAATATGTATACAAGAATATTTATATCACTGTCAGTTATAACAGACCAAACCCAAACAACCAAACTGGATAACTAAAATTTTTTTATCAACTGGATAATTGACAAACAAATTTGGCGATTCAATCAATTAAATACTACTCAACAATATACAAAGATTAACTACTAACACACAGTGCAGATAAATCCTAAAAACTTATTAAGTAAACAAAAAGTCAGACATAATAGAGTCATTCATTTATATGAATTATTGAGCATGATATGAATTATTTACATGAAGATCAGGAATAGATAAAACTAATTTATGATAGATATCAGAAGATTGGTTTACTGTGGAGGTAAAGAATGACAGAAAAAGTGAAAAAGAAAATATCTGGGATGAGAAAAATATCTGATATGGAGATTCAGTTGTAGTGGTTGCATGTAAATATCAAAACTAAACAAATAGTATACTTAAGATGTACTCATTTCACTGCACATACATTTGACCCAATTTTTAAAAAATATAGTGTAGCCCTGGCCAGGCAGCTCAGTGGGTTAGGGCAGTTCCCTGATATGCCATTGGTGCGGGTCCCGCCCCAAGTCAGGGCACACACAACAATCAGTGAATGCATAAATAAGTGGAACAACAAATCCATGTTTCTCTCTCTCTCTACCCCCTCCTTTCCACTCCCTCTCTCCACCTTTCCCTCTCTTTCTCAAATCAATTAAAAAATAAAACACAATACAGCAAGAAATACATGCAAAACGGTCACCAATCTTATAAAATCAATAAAGTTCAGAATTAATTTAATTTTTTTTAAATTTTGTCCTCTTTTGTGAATCTTCAACATAGCAGATTAATGTTTCTCAGTACAACTAGAATCTCTTTTTCTCATCTTATTAGATCTTCACTGTTACTAGAAATAACTATCTAGCAACTTAGTTACTTTTAATAATTGTTAAATAAATGGATATTCTAAGTTCTTTGTGATATATATGTGTTTATAATTTAGATAATGCTGTGCTTTCAACAAACCTTCCTTTATGCCAGATACATCATGTCAATTAGTAATATAACACAGCAAGTGAAAATGTAAAAGTAATAAAGTTATATATAATTATAAAAAGTTAACAATTGATATAATTTTGATATAAAATTATAATGCTTTAGTCACATGAGCAACTAACAGAAGAAATATTATTAAAATCATGGTGAGATTTCTGCCAAGTTATAAACACTATATAATATTAGTATTTTTCTTCTGAAGCTAAGGAAGTTCCTTTAGTTCTCTTTACTGAATATCATAAGTCATCAAAAAGCCACAAACCATGTTTTAAATGAAAGCTACTCTAGGTTAATACGCACTTTCTACCATTACTGTTCTCATCTAATCTGTTCAAAGGAACTTTTTCATGAATGGTATTCACTTTGCCTTTCATATATTTCTCCATGAAGTTTATTGTGACATCAGTCCCTTTCAATTCTCCCATAAAATGGTATACTATATACCAAATTAAAAGGACAATTTCCATGTTCTCAATTTAATAGACCACTTTTCTGAATTAGTCGTAGTCCATCTATCTTTCCTTTTGAAAACTGATTTTCTGGTGCTGTGTGATGCCTCCCTCTTCAGACAGAGTGTGACGCCTCTCTCTATGCAGAAGCAATTTCTTTATAAATACACCGCAGCTGGCTTCTGTGCTCCTTTCTACACTCTCTAAAATATCCTCCCATTGCAATAACATATTGTGTTACAGTAGTTGTGTTTTTCTCTATCCCTCATTTGCCTGTCAGCTCTTTGAATGAAGAAAGTTTGCCTTATTCATCTTTGGTTGTCAATGCTTTCTTGTCTCCTGCAAGATTGCTAGATTCTCAGTAAAACTGTTAATGAATAAATGATGAGGGTTTATGAAAAATCTTAATAATAATATACATCAAAATATGTAATTTCTAAAAGCAAGCAATGGGACATAATGAATGATTTGTGATTTGGAAAATTTTCTGGTGGAGATCACAATTTTTTTTCCTGTTTTTTAAGAGGTGATTAGAAATGAGAAAGGAAGTTCTATTAGAGGTAACACCATTCAGAAGGGAAAGTATGCAAAATAATCAAAAGAAACACAAGTAATGCCCTGGCTGATATAGCTCAGTGGATTGAGTGCCAGCCTGTGAACCATGGGGTTGCCAGTTCAATTCCCAGTCAGGGCACATGCCTGGCTTGTGGGCCAGGTCCCCCAGTAAGGCATGTATGAGAGACAACCACATGTTGATATTTCTCTCCCTCTTTTTCTCCCTCTTTTCCCTTCTCTAAAATAAATGAATAAATAAATATTTTTTAAAAAAGAAACACAAGTACTTTATACTTAAAAATGCCTTTTCTTTGTTTTGGGGGGGAGTCTTTCTGTGATGGTTAATTTCAAGGGTCAACAACCTGGCTTGGCAAAAATACCCAGGTATGTGCTTTATGTATCTTGGATATTGCTGTGAAGGCATTTTTTAGATGAGATTAACATTTAAATCAATAGACTGAGTAAAGAATATCACCCTCCATGATTTATTTTAGCCTCATCCAATCAGAGGAAAGCCTTAAGAAAAAGACTGAATCAGGGAATGCCGCCAGCAGACTGCCCTTGAACTTAGGCTGAAGCATCACATTTTTCCTGGTCTCCAGCGTGTTGGCCTACACTGCGTATTTTGAATTTTCCAGTCCCCACAGTTGCATTAGCTAATTCATTGAATAAGAGAAAGAAGCCTGTCAGTAGATAGACGGATAAATAGATAGACAGATGATAGGTAAAAATAATGTAAGTTTATATTTAAGCACGACTACTTAAAACATATTAGCTCTTTCTTTAGCCACAAAACTAGATTTATAGTTGCTTATACGTAATTTTAGTTACAACATATGAGGTTAAAGAAACATAATTCCATGTATGGACAGTGCAGAAAATGTGACAGATAAAAACTTAATAAATTGAAAGTCATATAAAATATTGGGAAGAAAAACATTTTATTACTATTATTATTAACAGTATTATTAATAGGGAGGAAGTGTTCCAAAAACCTTTAGCAGAAAATAATATTTCAAATTTAGGTTGATCATATAATTGATTAAAGTCAGCATCTACACCAAATATTAGTATTACCTTGTTACTGTTATTTTAAGTATAGTGCATCGCAGGTCTGTAAAAGAGCAGTTTGTGTTAAATGTTATAATCTATTTCTTAGAGATCTTTTTAAGGTGATGGGGCTATTATGAAGTTTCCAATTCATTTTATTCAGTTTCTAACTTACACAAATTATACGAATCTCACTATGCAGCAATAAGGGATAATTTTGACACACGAAAAAGATCTAATAGTAAATTTATAGCAATTGAGAATTACATGTGTGTCATGTTTTTAAAAACCAATTTATGACCAATAAGGTTATTTTTAGGAAAACATGCAAAGAAAACATCTCAGTACATAAAAACTAAAATGATAAACATGAAGATGTCTTGCCTCTGGGCAAAAGAGTTGAATGCACTTACAAGTGCTACCGTTTGTTGTTGTTTAATACTATATTCTATCAGCCCTGTCTGGTGTGGCTCAGTGTATTGAGCACTGACCTGTGAACCAAAGGGTTGCTGGTTCAATTCCCAGTCAGGGCTCATGACTGGGTGCAAACCGGGTCACCAGGAAAAGGTGTGTGAGAGGCAACCACATATTGATGTTTCTCTCCCTCTCTTTCTCCTTCCCTTCCCCTCTATTTAAAAACAAATAAATAAAATCCTTAAAAAATATTATATTCTATCAAAAGCTAACATCAAAAAAACCTTGGAAAAAATAGAAAAATATTTTTGTATTGGTTTTACACAATACACAATTTCAATTTATTGTTATAATTAATACAATCTTTGATTTTTAAAAATACATATCAGAAATTTCTGTATTACTCTGAAATTACATGCTTGGTGAAGTAAGGACAGAGAGACAGCAGATCACTTTCTCTCAGTGATGGGAGGGTACAATGTAATCAACCTTTCACCAGGCAGTTGGCTTTTCTTTGCAAACAATGGTGCCACATTGAGTGTTTAGGTTACTGTTGGCTTCTGTTCTTGGCAGGCTGTGCATCCAGCAGCTGGATAATCAGATCAGCCTACCGCATACACCATAACACAGAAGAATCTGGCCTAATAGAATTTGACTGGCCAACTGGAGTCAGTTACAGTGCCAAGTGATAAACAATACCCACTGAAGCTAGTGAGCTGTCCTTCAAATTTTTGAATCAGTTACAAGTCTAAATACTGTTTCTACCATAGTCCATATTACATGGATCAGAAAACTGAAGATGTGTGTGCAAATGGTCCTTCTTACCATTCATTTTACCTAGTAATTCACTTGGAGATTTTTTGAGCTTCTGGTCTCTGCAACCTGGCTCTGGTATTTCATAGTCCTTCATTTCCAAACAACAGTGTTTCTATTAGGGAACAATAGTGATCTTATTTCAATGAGAGTTGACACTCATTCTAGGACATTGTGGGCTCCTCAAATCACTGTACTTCACTGGTCAAGAAATATAAAGTATTTACTAAGGAAAAAGATAACTGCTGCCACGAAATGCTTGCAAGGAACTCAATGTCTGGAACTCAGGCAATTCTGGTGGATACCTCTCTGTAAATTCAGGGTGCACAGTGAAGGTAACTGGAATACTAGAGCAATATAAAAAAAGCAGAATCAGTAATAACAGAGATAGTTTCTGAAGACAGTTTTACAGCTAGATTATAAAAGAAAACAAAACAATGAACTGAGGTACTGAAGACACAATTTAAATGATGTGGGTAGTAAAAAAAAAAAACAGGGAAATGATATCTAGGGCAACTGTATTCAGTTTCAAATATGGGCACATATTACCTTTTATCCCCTTCTCTTCCCTCTGCTACTTTGTATGAAGAGTAATTAGATAATCAGGAGCCACACCAATGTGTAGCTGTTTCACCTGGAAAAACTGGTGCTGGAATAGATAGATAAAGACTGTTGGAATCCTTGCTGGCTAGAAGGTGAGAGACCCTATGTTTTTATGAAGAAGAAGTATGGAGGTTCAAAGAAAGAAAGAAAAGAGAATGTGTAAAAAGTAGGAACAGAGATGGACTATGCGGTTCCTAGAACACTGTGCCCTAAGATTTCTTTTTTTTCTTTGCCATTCTTCTTCTCTAATCTTTATCGCCGAGGGGCTTTAAAAAAGGGATATAACCCAGGTATCCTTGTCAGCTGGCTTCCAGCTAGATTTTCCCTATAGGAAAAACCATTGGAAGATTGGAAGGCAGTATGGGCCCCTCTATGTGTGGGCAGCATCTCTGGCAATGGCTGGACCTCCCACACGCAAAGCAGCTGGTTCTGTGGTTACCTCTTGGGAACTACAGCCTTTGGGCTCCAATTATAATAGCACTTCCCTTTGGCCCTTCTTCCCGGTGGTCGACGTGACTACACGTCAGTGCGTATTTCTCGCTTGCCCTACTGTCCCTGGTTCAGATGATAAGCTCTTGCATTATCTGGGTGAGCAAAATGCCTGTAGTAAAATCCATCATTTTAGCTATTCAATGAATTTTTATTTCCTGATTAGACACTATCTACATGGTACTCGATATACCATCTAGGGCCACTGTAAACGTTTTTAGCATGCACTATTTTTATAAAATAATGCATATTTATACTGAGATATTCTATACATCTAAAATATGCACACAAATATAGATATGATTGCTTTATATATGAACAATAGATTTAATGTATTGTTTACATTTTTATAGTTTTCCATGATAAAGTATGTTCTGAGTCAGGCAGGTCTTTAAGTACAGTTTAAAACAAACCATTTACATGTCTCCAAGAATACTGCCTTCTGGAATCTGAGGTGGATTTTCTAAACCTGGAATCCTATGACTTGTCAGGCAAATAATTTGTGATCTGGAACTAACCTTACCTCAAAACAGATAAAATCAGAGTCTCTCTGGCCTCTCTTCCCTTCTGTCACTTCTGTGGACCTCAATAAAGTATATATCAACACGCAGTCGAATCTGAGTTGGAAAGGACTTCTTTAGAGAGCTGTTGAAACACAGGGTGTAATACATAACACATTTCTTCTAAGACATATTGGACCTCTGCTGTATAGTACAGAAAAGACATAATAATTGAACACTGTATTTGTTAGTGACTTAACATATACTTAGTAGAATAAACCTTGTTTGTTTCATTTGAAGGTGTTTGTATTGTAATCATTTGTAAATGTGACCTTTTTTATGTCCTTTCCCAAATTCTGAAGACATGCTCTTTTTTAAGGACAAAAAAATGTTTTTTTTAAATGTATGATAATATAAAATTATTCTTGATGCTATTTTTACATGACTCTAGCCTCAGGCTGAAGGAAGGCATAGCTAAAATATATATTAAGAAAGCTGTCTTTAAACTCCAGTTCATATCAAAGCCCTTGATAATCAGTAGCCATAAATAGATTTGCAAAATGCTATTACATCTCTTGGAATAACAAATAACAACCAATTTTACTCAAAGCTGAATTAAACAATGATCTTGCTGATTTTGTTCATTTCAGCCAGTCTTTAAGACACACGGCATTCCTCAAGCGTCACTCTCAGAGCTTTGAAATAAAGTAAAACAGTATCGCTTTGCTTATTTTAATTAACAATTCCACCACTTCCCAAATTGTTATAACAAGGATAAACATGAAAGGATGACATTTAAAAGCTATTAGACATTTGTTCTTGATTTCCTTTTATTTTTTAAATTTAATCTTTATTGAAGTTTTTCGCATTACCGTTTAGTCCCCTTACACCGCCCCCCAACACCCCCCCCCTCCCACCGCCCCCTGCACTCACCGCACTGTGGTCCCTGTGTGTGAGTCCTTTTTCCTGTTTTGGCTCCTTCCTGACTTCTGCTTTACAACCCCACACTCTTTGTCGCATCGGTCAGAGCACTTTCAAAATAGCTTCCACTAAATAGTTCGCTCTTTCCAGTCAGAATATACTATTGAGTACTAAATTCCCTGCTCTTTTCATCGATGTGGCTGATCATATATATTTTACACTAACTTCATCATTACAGAAGGATAGCAAAAATGTCTTCAGATATTATTAAATCCCATTTACTTTAGCAATATTCACATATAAAAATCTGTGCACATAAGTATGTACTTAGTAACAGAACTCATTCAAAATACCTACTATAAAATCTGTTTTGGTATTTATTAACACAATTTAGAACTGAAGTGTACCTGAAAACATTATTAAGAGCATTTATAAATTACAACTTATTTCTACAGAATAATTTTTACCCAATTCCATTTGAATGTTGGAGACATGGCACCATCAGGTCAGAAACTAATCTTTACTGCCAGGACTCAACAGAGGATAAGAAGCCGGGATGTGAGGACGGAAAACTTTGCCAAGGTCAAAATCATAAGAATTGTGCTGACATCGTGCTTCCTTCAGATCTCGGTTTCTGTTACCTGAGTGGGACTTCCATGCCTCTTCTTATTCGAACATTGTGATATCAGAGAATAGAAAAATAAGTCTGTTAAAATGAGATATACTGTCAAAATAAACCTAAAAATATAAAGGTAGGACAGATAAATTATTATTTACTTGAGACAATTTTTTTCTGAAGAGCAATTTTATAAAATCACGGGAAAAATTAGAAATTTATGTATTTAAAGTTAAAACAATCTGTAATTGTTCTTCTCTAAATTAACAACTTGTCACTTGCATACATCATTAGTATATTCATTGCTAATTTATGCCTAAATAATAAAAATAATAATTTCTTAAGAAAATTAATTTAACATAAATTATTAAGTTAATATGTCTCAAGAGCCACTAAAATAAATATTTCATTAGTGTGTTAAAATAAAATAATAATGGAAATAGAAATGTAGTCACTATATTTTTAAAGTGAATAAAAATCAACTTTTGTTAAGGTGATCTGAAAGAAAAATATACTCAGGGTAAGACTTGATTTTATGCTATGGAAAATACTACATCTAAAGTAGTTTTGCATCAAGTTTTCAAAAATGAGGAAAACAAGATTACTTTGACAACCACAAATGCTTATATCGTGTGCATGTGGGTGTATTAGATTTTATTTATTTATTTTTAGAGAAGAGGAGGGAGAGAGAAAGGGAGCGAAACATCAATGTGTGGTTGCAGCTCACGCAGCCCCTACTGGGAACCTGACCTGCAACCAAGGCAGGTGCCCTGACTAGGAATGGAACCTGTGACCCACTGGTTTTCAGGCCAGAGCTCAAACCACTGAGCAACACCAGCCAGGGCTGCATGTATGTATTAAATTGTGATAGATTTTGCATGTATCTTAATTAGGTATTATTTACAAAAAATATCTCATTTAAAGGCTATCTAGTAGTGAAAAGTAGCAGAATGCTTATTTTTTATTTTGCAGCTTTTTTTTTAATATGGAGGGAACTAGACAATAAAATGATAAAAATATAAGTAAGTCCTATAAGTTACATGTGCTATAGATGAAATGAAACAGGCTGAGGGGAACAAAGATTCCTGGAGTTTGTCAGGGAGGGGATTTGGTACTTTAAGGCAGAGAAAAGCTCTCTCAGAAGGTGGTATGAGCAGGAAACTGAAGTGAGGGAGGAAAGGAACAGTGGATATACAAGATAAGAATGTTTCAATCAAAGAAGGTAGCAAATTCTGAAGTCCTGAAATTTAAGAATGCCTGGAAATGGCAGTAAACATCTGGAGACCAGAATGAGACTATCAGAATAAATGAAGAGAAAGATATTGGTGACTTGGACGTTAGTCACCATGACACTGCCTTAAAGGTGCCCTTTAAGAAAGTCTTGGGGTCTGAGGCTGGGTAAGGATTTCTGCAGACTTGAGCCACCTTTGCATTTTGAGAGGGAACCGAGAAGAAGCAAGTGAGGTGGTGAACAAGATGGTAGTTAACACACTGAGTGTGTGTTGATTTTTATTATTTTTTTATGTTTCAGAATATGTACCTTCATTGAGAGCAAATATCATATCAAATTGGTACCCATTGATCCCCAAATAGTGAACGTTATTTTGGAGTGTTTTGAAGATAATTTTTATCATTTAAAAAATTTAATAATTAAATCTAATGGTTAAAAATATGATTTAAAATTAATTTTAAAAGGATAGAAAAAGGAAGGAGGCATATGCATATAATCTTAAATTGAGAACAGAAATATAAATATAAACTCAATGCCATATCATTGATAATAGCATATTTATTTTATGTATATTTAGAATTACATATATTAAAAAATCTATTATAAAATGGTCATATTTACAATATTAAACAGATCTAGTTAATTAACAAATTTTTATTTCATAATAAATATAGAAAATCAATCAGTAAATACAAATTATTTTATATTTTTTAATTTATTTATTTATATATTTTAAAAAATATTTATTTATTTATAGAGGGGAAGGGAGGGAGGAAGAGAGGGGGAGAAATATAAATGTGTGGTTGCTTCTCATGCACCCCCCTACTGGGACCTGGTCTGCAACCCAGGCATGTGCCCTTATTCGGAATCGAACTGATGACACTTTGGTTCACAGAATACAAAATAATTTTAATATTTTTGCTATTTTATTTACTCTGTAATAGGACCAAACTTTGGATTACTAATGCACTTTTAAAATAAATATGATAAATTACAGATGAACATTTTGGGTTTTTTTGAGCTAGTTTTTTCAGATAATCTGGAAAGAATTAACTAAAAACAAATTATTTTGGAAATTAACCCCTTATAGGATGTATTGGCAAATACATTCTCCTATACAAAAGATTCCCTTTTTGTTTTGTTGATTGCTTCCTTTGCTGTGTAAAAACTTTTAAATTTTGATGTCATTCTATCTACTTAATTTTTCCTCTGTTTCCCTTGCCCTAAGAGATACATGGGCAAAAATATTGCTATGAGAGATGTCTGAGATTTTACTGTCTATGTTTTCTTTTAAGATTTTTATGGTTTAACAACCAATATTTAAGTCTTTTGTCCATTTTGAGCTTGTTCTTGCGTATGGTGTAAGTTGGTGGTCTAATTTCACTTTTTTGTATGTTCCTGTCCAATTTTCCCAACACCATTTATTGAAGAGACTGTCCCTACTCCAATGTATGTGCCTCCTTTGTCAAACATTAATTGACCATAAAGACATGGGTTTATTTCTGGGCTCTTTGTTCCATTGATCTATATGCCTGTCAACAATAAAAAATAAAGTTAAAAAAAAACCACAAGAATTAAAAATGAATTACTTGTGTATATGTCCAAGCACAGATACAAACCTACAAACACACACTATATGCCTCATGTTGGAGGCAGCAAGGAATAATGGAAAGAATCAGACTCCATGGTTAAGCCTGTGCTTAAGTCCTGTCTCCAGCAATGAAATGTATACATTTTTTGAGAATTTGCTTAATTTGCATCTTATTTGAAAAATGGAATGTTAAATACATATGATATTATCTGTTATATAAAGTTGATGCAAATATTAATGTTAACACATGAAATTTTAAGCATACTTCAGGTATATAATATCTTTTTATATTTTATTATTATTGTATTAATTGTGTATGTTTTATGTTATAGGAAGTCACCTGTAATCAAAACCATTAGAGCAAAACCATTAGAGCAACCTCATCATCTGTGAATCTTATGTAAATAATTTCTGTTATGTTCTTGCCAGATGTATAGAAGACAATTTAAAGGACTTCTTTGTTTCCTTACTATTATTAAAGGATAAAGAATGTAACATTTTCTTTAACTCAATTCTTGACTGACCTCTTCAGTACTGTGGTGTCAGAAATTGTTCAATAAATGATAAATTAACAAATGGATTTATGAATTCAAATGGCAATAAACAAATCTTGATAACTCTACCTAAAATGTATGTCAAATATCCCTGAAGCAACATTACATGCTTAGCTTATTCAGCATGCATCACTGTCAACTGGAAATTACAATAATTCTTTGTTTTTCTATTCTACTTGGTGGGAAGTGGCTAGCAATATAAAAAACACATTAAACTTACAGCACTATTCTTATTGTTCTAAATCATTTTACTTGTTTGATTTTAAATATGCGCAGGTCAAAAGGAACAAAAATATGGTTGTGGTTTAGAAACAAACATATAAGGATTTTTTTATGAGTTATTGCCAAGTTGCAAAGCATAACAAGGTATTAGTAACTTACTGGATTCACATAACATTTTGTTCTAAGATTGTCCTTTACATATTATTGAAGTTGTTTGCATATTTAAAATATTTTAAACTGATGACAAACTATATAAGATCACCTTTAATTCAGAGAACAAAATAACGGTTTACCAGTTATTTGATTTTTAAAATCAATAGCAATTTTAAAAATTGTTTTCAGTTCTGTAAGGCTCTCTGATACTCTTACTATTTTGTCTTTTACACACACACACACACACACACACACACACTATTTTGGTCACTAAGTTCAGAACTACAGTTGAGAGACATTGTCCTCTGAGGGAAGGAGTGGTCTGTGGTAACGTGAAAGTTGGGGTATATACGCAGAGAGAACTTTGCTTAATTTCTAGTCTATCATGGTGGTTCAGATGTCTGTTTAAAAATTGCAGAGCTCACGATCATTGAAAATCAGGAACCATTATTTATTACTAATTGCCCCCTTTTATATAATCAATTACAATAAATTCCTTAAAGGCAAGTGATGGATGTTATTCGCCTTTGCGTGTCCTTTTACTTAGGAATGTACCTTTTTTAAGTAGCATATTCTAAATAAGTGACTATTGAGTAAATATACATAATAGTGCTCCTGGAAAATGAGCCTATTTTCCGTACTTGTTCTTCAGCTGGCACTTTCAGCGCCTTTATTTACAATTATTTGCCTCACTCTCGCCATCAACACAACTGATGTATTTATTAAACTAGTGAGCATATGTGGAAATGAGCATGTAATAAAACTTTTGTTATAAACTTTCTCTCAATATGCCTTCCCTTGTAATGTACATTCCAATTACCAGCAAATGAAGGGGTGAAAACACATTGCATTTCATATAGTGTGTCCCTGTTAAACAGAGGCAGAGAACGATCTGAAAGAGAAGAGTCAATTTGACCATGGTGGCGGAGATTGCCAAGAAGCAGAAGTAGGCACCAGCAGCGGGAAGCAGAGAATGGATTCTGCCCTAGAGCTTCCAGTGCAATGCTGGCTTCCTAACAGCTTGATTTCATTCTGATGAAAATTATTTTGGACTTCTACCCTCCAAAATTGTTAGGGAACACCATTCTGCTGTTTTAGGCAACGAAGTCTGTGGTAATTTGTTACATCAGTCACAGGCAACTATACCCACCCCTGCACCAGCTCACACCTAATGCCACACTAAAGGTGCTGGACAACAAGCTGAAGAAAGAGAAAAAATTTGGAGTTTGGTGCATGGATATACCTGCAATGAACAGATACAAATGAACAGGGGCTTCATTGTGGTCATGTTCAAGGGTAGCTTTAAATGGCAGTAAACAAAGGAATTTTCCCTAGCTGCAGGCAGGACACTTTGTAATACACTTTGGGTGGGGGGAAAAAAAAAGTAGCCTGAAGGAAAAAAAATACACTTTCATTCCTAAGTAATGGCCCATGCTGTAATCATCTGATCAGGGTTTGAGAAGAAAAGAATCTGAAGACGGAGGATGCAAAGGTCTGAGTGTAGTTATGTCAATGGATGTGTAGGAATAAGCATGAAGTGTAAAGATTGTTTCTCACCAAAAGGTTTCCATCATGAACGCTACCTTGAGCAGCCTAATAGACTAAGTGACAGCAGCTCCACCATTCACTCCTGAATTACTACTAAATGGGCCCAAGAACAGGTAGTACAGGTGGTAAACAGAGGTTACATATGGGCCCAAGAGCGGACTCTCACTTAACTGTGCGGGTCTTTTCATTGCTCCCTTTTCCCCGGACCCTTCCTTCCCAGGTGCCCTTTCCTGCCTGTGGGGCCCCGAACAACACAAGGAAGCACAGGATAATGACTTTTCCTTTCTAATCTCTACAACTCTTACTATTTTCTAGTTAATTATCTGTGATTTTTCTCATATGAAAGATTATGTTCTTGGTACTTGATATTAAATTTTGTTACCTCTATTTGAATTTCAATTTTGTACTTTATTTTTCCATTTATTTTGCTGAAGCATAAAACATGCAAGAAATGTGATTAGCTTCAGCTGATCTGTGAACTAATTTTATGTATCTTTCAGTGTCTTTTATCTTAATTTAAAATTATTTTTTTCAAGGGCTTTTTCTCTTTTAAACTAAAATATAGACTTTCTCATTCTGATGTATACTATTCTTCTTGCATTTTTGAATTTCTTTTTCTGTTTTGGGCATATCCTATATGCATAAATTATCTGATACTTAACTATTTGTTCGATGGGAATAGTTCAACCTTTCTTTTAAGTGCTGAAAACCATGTGTGAATAAGAAGAGAAATGAACTAAAACAGCTGGAAAATTTAATCAGATCTTTAAAAACATTTTTGTCATACCTTAGCTCTATTTGCTAATCTAGATATACAGAGTCCCTCATTCTTCAGCTTTCCACATCTTATGGTTGGGCAAGAGGTTTTTATACATTATTGTAAGGCTAAGTATAAGGACTTTTTAAAAATTTACATGTCTCTACTCATTTATGAATAGCAAAAAAACTTCTCTAGTTTAGACAGGCAGGCCAAAAAATGTAAAATAAGGTATCATTTTTTAAACATTTTCCCTCTGACATTCTGAGTGTGGAGTTCAGAGGGCCAGTATGTATATCTTTTCTGTCATCTTGCCCACACTACTGAGTTTCATTGTTCTCATAATTTGCTTGGGTTTTCAAAAATGCACCACTTTTTATTAGACAAATCTGTAGTCTTTAATTTTGTTCATTGTATTTTAGTAAGGCAAGGAGCATAAAATTAGACAGCTCACATTTATCTGGAACATCATGTTCTTTTAAAAAATATTTTACTTACTTATTTAATTTTAGAGAGGGGGAAGGAGGGAGAAAAGAGGGAGAAAAACATCAATGTGTGGTTGCCTCTCGTGCACCCCCAACTGGAGATCTGGCCTGCAACCCAGGCATGTGCCCTGACTGGGAATCGAACTAGCAACCCTTTGGTTCTCAGGCTGGTGCTCAGTCCACTAAGCCACACCATCCAGGCCTGCAGAATCATGTTCTTGATTGTTAATTCCCTCCCTCTATACTCATGTTTCTGTGCGTGTGTGTGTGTGTGTGTGCATGCATGCGTGTGCATGAGTGTGTGCATTGGAGAAGTGATTATAAAGAGCAAGCATGCACATGTGAATATTTCTCTGTTTCCTTTTAGTCAGCTATCACCAAAGTAATAATTGTATTACTTACTCAGGAATAATGTAATATTCCTTTTCATTCATACACTGGATACCAGCTTATTTTTAATAGAATAATGTTATTTTAAATTATTTCTGATGGTCTACACAATCTGTTGGCACAATTTGATCATTTTATATGATAACAGTCATATTTATTCACTCTTGATTCTGCTTCACAATGAACGCTGTCTACCATCTTTCTTACTAGTATGGTATGCAAGTCCGGGCAGAACGCTTCTGTCAGACATACCAACTAATACTATCTTGTTCTCACGCATAATGACTATACAGGGGAATGCAGCTTGTCACCCCAAAATATGTCTCCTTGTCATTAGGATTATTTTAGGATGGTTGTTTTTAAGAAACAAAGATTCAGGAAGAAACTCTGGCCTTCCCCTTAACTACCTAAAACTATTTAGATGGAGGACCTGCACCAGGAAGGCAACTATTAACACAGACACATGTATGTTAATACCACGAGGTGTGATAGCATGGAGGAACCTAGCAAGGTGCTTTTGATCGAAATCCTGCCTGTGTTCCATTGCTAAACACCACCCAACAAATATTAACTTACCAAACATTTGTTCTTTCATGTCCATGTGAATTCCCTTTCTGCCTTTTAAAGAAGCACGACTCCCTTTTCTCCTTAGCATATCAGGCTCGACTTCCAGACTCCTTCTTGGGTCCTATATTCTTATGGAATCCCATACGTACAGATGTAATTAAATTTAGTTATTTTGTCCTGTCAATCTGTCTCATGTCACTTTAATTCTGAGGCCAACCAGTAGCACTAAGTGAAAAGAGGGGGAAGTTTTCCCTCCCCTACAACTATTTTAGCACATTTTATTTTTTAAATCCCAGAGATAGAAAGGGAAAGAGAGAGAGAAACATCAATGTAGGAGAGACAACAATCCGTTGCCTCCTGTACGTTCACCGCCCAGGTACCCAACCTGCCACATGGGCATGTGCCCTGATTGGTAATCACACCTGTGACTTTCTGGTTTACAGGATGATGCTCCAACCAACTAAGCTACTCTGGCCACGGCCTATTTTTAGCTTTTCACTATAGTTTCTAAACATTTTCCACCACAAATATTCCACTAATCTGGCTATCAAACTGCCAAGGTGTTCTGTAGCTCCCATACTCTGATTTTATACTAAGTTATATGAGTTAAAGTACATTGATGTTTTTCCTTTAGTGTTCTGGCTATTTTTCTTTAAACAGCCTTCAAAAAAGATCTTTGTTTCCATATGATCTAAAGATAAGTCTATATACCGGACAGGTGACACATGTGAATGACAGATGCCATGCATACTATACTAGGAATCGTTCTCCTCTTCTGACAACCAAGGTTTTGCTAATGAAACAAGTTAATTGTGTATTCAGCTTGTGTTAAGGTTAGTTTCCTCTTGGAAAACACATCAGTCTTTTAAGAAAGTAGAATCTGCAAGATCTCAAGCTATTATTTCTCAGTTATGCCCACAAATGGCTCATGTAGTTTGACCTCCAGCTAGGATGGACCTTACAATGCATTTAAAAAATATATATGTATATATATGTATAGATATATCAAAATATATGTTTGATTATTTTTCTAGATATTTCCTTAGTAGGTATTTTATATGTAAAATATGACTATCATGACTCATTAAATTGCTTTACTTAAACTACATTTTTCAAGTTACTTTAATAATATCTTTTAGCTTGCATCAACTATCCAAATTTTTCAGATAATATGATTAGTTTTATCTTCAGTTTTCAACCTTGTAAGTACTTTCTAAGCACTTTCTTGAACCTACTTTTGAGGTTAAATTATCGTGTCATTAATATTTTAAAAAGACTAAATGGAAAGAGATCCTCATATAGTCTAGACATCTTTGTCACTGATATAATAGGGCAATGAGACAATTTCCCTCCTAAGAACTGAAGATAGTTCTATCTGTTCTGTGTTGTCCCATTTATCTCTGTTACATTGATGAATTCATTTCATGACAATACTTGGTATGAATAATGAAAAGCTAGAAGAGACTCTGATGGTTGAGATGGAATATTTAAAATTTTCTTTCCAATTATAGCTAACCATCTTTTTGAGATTCACTATTCTGATGATCAATCATTTTTGGTGAACAAAAATTTCTAGATGATATTTTTGAAATAAATTACAAGTCATTTGAATAGTACAATCTGTTTTGAAGCTCTATTAAGCCAGTGTGAACTGCAAGTCATTATATCTTTTTAAACACAAGTGTGTAAAATATAACAATGTGTTGTGCTGTCAATTTTTCATTTGCTAAAAATTTGAATATTCATTACCAAAAACAGTTTATTGAAAAAAGATAACCTTTATACAACAAATAAACTTTTTATTACCTGCTCATTTCTGCATACATTTACTAGTTAAACAGATTCATTATTCTTCTTTTTAGAATGCAGTGAATAATTGTTTTTGTAAAGTGATTTAAAGCAGTGCTTCTCAAAATTTAGCATAGATATGAAGCCTGAGATTCTGAATTTTAAAAAGCTTTCTCAACAGCCACTCTAACTTTTGGAAATTTAGTGCTAAGTTTTCTGCATGAGAAATCCCTATACCTGGATTTGATTTTTATTTTTTGATTGGCAGTGAAAGTGCATATAATCCTGGAAGAAATAATGTTTTAAACCATGTGACAACTTTTATAATACTTTTATTGATAATTCATGGGAAAATTTACTTCCATTTGTGAGGTAGTTTAAATCAAATTTAGGCTATGAAATTTAGGGACAAAACAATATTTATCATTAAAATGATTAGCTTGCTTTCAAAATTATTATAACAGCAGATCTCACAGGTTTGTGCGTGTGTGCACGCACGCGTGCACCAGGCATTTTGCTGAGGATTTAGGCTTTTTTTCTAATCATGGATGGTATAATTTTGATAGGGGACTCAAGAGCTGGAAAATTTTAGTTTAAGGTAAAAAGTTATGAGCCTAGCAAGTAATTTATATGTTAAAGCTTTTGTTTCAGAGACTACAGATAAGGCCCATCCTGGCTCCTGGGAAAAGAGCTGACCTCCTGGGGCACTGCTAAAGATGACTGCCTGGGGACAGGTGAAGTCATCCGGGCCTTTGTGTTCCAGGGAGAAACAGATGACCACCGCCCCTGGGAACAGCTAACGGGCCCTGGACAAGAATGTTGCAGCTTCTTTCACCTAAACCTCCCTGAACTTCAAAACCCCCCACCTCAACTTGTTTATTACCTGGTATAAAAACATTGGCCTGGAAAGAAATATAAGATGGTCTTTTAGAGTATGAACCCGCCATCTTCTCAGATGGCCTGCCATCTTAATAAAGTGCCCATAAATGTTCAATCACTGTCATTGTTTATTGGGTTTGATAGTGACAGGCAGCCCGAATGCCAGTGTCTTCCCCGGTTTCAGTTTCATTCTTGCAACAACATCTTCATTTAAACAAAATTATCCTTATTTCACAGATGATAAAAGTGAGGTAGAGAGCATTCAGGTAACTTGGTCAAGATCAAAGAGCCACAAGAAGTAAATCAAGGAGCCATAATTTAAATTTAAATGGTCTACAAAGTTTGAACAGATATTACTCTGCTATACTGCCTGTGTTTTACAATGAAAGCACTATAGCAATTGTAAACTAAAAAGAGCCAATGATTCAATCAAGGAAGAAATTAAAGAAAAAAAATGTGAAGGGTTTATAAAGATGCTATTTAAAATTTCAAGAATATCCAGTTTCAAAAAGCTATACTCCTGGTATTTAAAAGACACACTGATTTTATTTGCTGGAACTTTCCTGAACCTTTGAACCTATGGTCCTGCAATATTCATGGCAGGTGTTGGTGCAAGCTCTCTTTTTGTAACCGGAAAAGACACCAGCGTCCGGGCTGCCTGTCACTACCAAATCCAATAAGCAATGACAGTGACTGAATCTTTATGGGTGCTATATTCAGACGGCAGGTTCATACCCTAACAAACCATCTTCCCTTTTCTTTCTTGGCCAGATCTTTTATAAGGGAGGTGGGGGAGGATAAACAAGGTGTATTGAGGGCTTTAAGTTTCAGAAGCTGCAGCATTCCTGTCCTCAGCAGCTACCTGTTCCCAAGTGGTCATCTGCTCTCCCTGGAGCAAAGGTTTGGGTGTCCCCAGGTGATAATCTT
The DNA here is from genome assembly GCA_004027475.1 of Anoura caudifer. Taxonomy (NCBI): domain Eukaryota; kingdom Metazoa; phylum Chordata; class Mammalia; order Chiroptera; family Phyllostomidae; genus Anoura; species Anoura caudifer. The sequence continues at coordinate 163,736 of PVKU01000172.1, forward strand.
CTATCAGGGCCCCAGGAGACCAGCTGTTTCCCAGGAGTCTGGATGGGCCTTATCTGTATTTTCTGAAACAAAAGCTTTAACAGACACATTACTAGCTAAACATATAACTTTTTCCTTAAGTTAAAATTTGCCAAGTCTTGAGTCCCCTGTCATTTTGACTACCTCTATCTCTATATCCCTCTCCCCACTGAAGGTTCTTCTTAGCTTACGGCATACATCTCTCAGGATCCTTTGCAACATCTATTTATTTGCACCTTTTCTTTGTTTTCCACACATCCTTCAGCATCAGTCTGCATTCCCTTTGAGCTCCTCTCCATTATTCTTTATTTCCTCCATCCTGGGGCTCCTGTCAAACCCATCTTGCTAAAACTTCACCTTATCTCAAAATCAGTGCCTATACCTGAACAACAATACAGCAATTTTAAAAAAATCAGTGCCTATATATGATTATTTCGGTCCACACCTTTATCTCTTTTCTTAGGCCATACCAGTCTATCAGGAATTAAACTTTTTTTTTTCAGTTCCTACCACCCCTTACCTGAAACCCTTTGTTTGCCTTTGATTCCCAATACCCGTTTCAGATTTCTTATCTTTAGGTTTTAAGCTACTGTCACCATTTTACCTAATAGATCCAAGTGAGTCACACCTGGCTGCCCTGTGTAGATTCCCAACGACGTGCTGCCAAGCCTGGCTTCCGGTTGCACACACAGTGCTGTCGTTGCACACACAGTGCTGTCGTTGCACGACAACCAAGCTCAGAAGGGGATTGCGCTGGAGATTAAACGCTCTGCGGTTGCTGTTTTGAAATTCTTAATAATTTTGTCTTAGCATTAATGGTTTTAAGTGAAGTCTATTAATACATGGAGCATGCACTGTTGGCTCCATTCTTTGGTGGGCAGAACCTCTCTGCCACCACGTTGGGACTTAGTCTGAGATGCCCGTAGCCCTACGTCCTGGCAGTCTGAACCCATCAGGGTATCCTTTTCCTTGCTCTTCCTAGGAGCGCGTATGGGGAAGGGCAGGGCCAGGTTAGCATGCCTTATGCGTTTTTGACAATAGGCGTGGCAGGGGCTGTGGGTGTCCTGAGCAGTCCTCCGGAGGTTGCTTCTCCATGGGACCAAAGCTCTCCTTCCAGTTCAGGTTTCAAGCACCCCTGGGTAGAAGTTTAGACATCTTTGGGCATTGCCCTGCTGCAAGTATTCCTGGACACAGAAGTACTCTGTAGGCCAGCTCCGTGTCTTCCTTGGACAGAAACGTTCTTCCTCTTTCCAAATGAGTATGGTTTGCCTTCCTGTCTTTTGACCCATTCAAGGCCCCAATCAATGGGTGAGCTAGGACATATGAATGATGTTAATATTTAAATGTTTATTTTTTTTTTTTAGTTAAAATAACGTTACTTAGAAAGTAAAACCACCATGACAAATGAGGAGGGGAGAGGAAAAGGGAGAGAGAGAATCATTAATATAGCACTTTTTATCTGATTTTCTAAAAACCAAAACTGCTGCATCTTCATTCAAGCAACAACTGCTGCTGTATGTTGATTTTGCACTGAGTGCACAGATTCTGTCATCTCCAGGTTCTGGGACACAGACCACCAGCCGCAGACCCAGGGCTCTTGGTCCTATTTCAGCATTTCTTTTCTCTGCCCTCTTTGGTGTGTAGCTTCATTCTTGTTAGTTGCAGACCATTTGCTCATTCCCTTTTGGAATATCTTGAAGTTAATAAATTGTCAGTTGATTTTAAAAAATATTTATATTAATAATGATTATATAGATATTATTGAAAGTATTAAGGTCATACAGAAGTCCTCATAAATTAATAATTGTAAGCAATTGTCTCTTTTAAATGCCTCTTTGCTTGACATACCTAGTGCATTTTCCCTTTTCCTGAGTGGATATTGAATAATATGGTGTGCTAATTAAACTGGACCCAGAGGATTCTCCAATTCTTCATCTTCTTTAATGTTGCAGAATACTGAAAGTTACTAGAATGGAATTTCTAATATTTGGAGGAAGTGACTGAGTTCTGAGAGGGGTATCCTTGAACAGTTGAAAGAATGGAAATTGGAAGCAGAATACTCAAATTGAAGTATAGTCTGAGTTCATTGCTAGGAGACTTCTACCAAATCTGGTAACATCTCCATGATTTAGTTACATCATTTATACAGAAGAAAGAAGAGTATATTTCACATGGTAGAAGAAATTATGACATGGATATTAATGTATTGAAAATACTATGTAAGTATGTATTATTCATTGATGTGTGTGTGTGTGTGTGTGTGTGTGTGTGTGTGTGTGTGTATCCTTCAGAATTCTTTTTAGAAGACTTGATGGATAGAATATTGGAGATTTTTGGTAGCTCCCTTTTCCCCCCAAGCTTTTAAAACCATGAACACCGAACATTTGGTTTGGCACTGTGAGGTGCGGTGGGGGAGTGGAAAACGATGCCTCAGAATATGCCGCTGGGCATGTGGATTACTTCCAGATGAAGATAATTGGGGCCCCACAGGCTTAGGAAGATCATTTCATCTCCCTCTCAACTGCTTCAGAGAATTTTGATAGGGTGTTTGTGCCAGGAAGAGATCTATTAACAAGATGACTTTTCATATTGGAAATGCATAGCGAATATTTGTTTGCCAAACATTTGCTCTTCTCCCGTTTCTGTGAATAGCCTTCCTCCCCTTTGAAGCCCCGGATCCCCATCACTTCTCCTTAGCTCAGAATTTTATGTGAGCCTCAATTACCTGCCTGCTGGGGAGCCATGTTTTTATGGGGTTCCTGTACACACCAGATATGTTTCTGTCCTATCAATCGCTCTTATCTTGGTGTCATCATTAGGCCAGTCAAAGAACCTCAGTGGAAGAATAGAAAAGTTTTTTGCCCTTACAGTACCAACTCCATAAATTTAAGTAATTCAGGATTATTTTTTTCTAACACAACATGGTATGCAAAAGATTATCCTCTATCCCACCATGATTATATATGTTTCATTTTATATTGCAGTCTTAACATTTTTTATGTCCTGAATTTTCTTCTCTTATATCAGTATACAATGGGACACAAATTATTATTTAATCAATTGCTTATTTCTGATAATGTGATTGTTTTAAACTTTTCAATGGTATAGCCAAATTGTGATGAGACTTTGAGGCTAAATTTTATGAAAATATTATTATTTACTTAAATTTCATTCTTAAGTAATGTAATTGTCAGCTTGAGGGTGACCAAGATTTTTTGATGCTGAACTGTTTGGTTTTTATTTTTAGTGTGTAAGAGGATTTAAAGAAGTTAACCAACATAGGTTATCTTAAAACAATCTGCTAGTTGTCACTCAAATTTGTAATACATGATTAATATTAGTTACTTAATTGAATTTACTAGGCTGTTTTCAACATTTACTAGGAATATTTGGAATATTAAGTAGCCACATCCTTACACTAACAACAGAAAAGGATTGAAGAAGCATACACAATCCTGATGAATTCAAGACATTTAAGAAATTAAATAAAATATTTCTCCACTATGGGAAAAAATAACATATGCCATGGATAGCAAGTTAACAAAGAAAATGTTATATAAGACCCAGGATATTTTGTAATTTTTCTGGTAATATGGAATAATCACTTTTTGCTTAAATTTAAGTAAGGTAAATTAAGATCATGATCAATAAAGAAATAACAGCTATTCTTATTAACAGCCTGGATACTATTGCCAAGATTGTTGAAAGAAATAAACTATCTACATCTTACTATCTTTTGCTCAATAAGCATATTTTCAAATCATTCTATGCTATGCCTCATCAAATCACTGCTTCATTTCTTCCTGCAAATTTTTGACAGAATTCTTTGGAAAATCAATGCCTCAGAGCTGTGTTTGGATTTACTGCTGAATCCAATTACTGTATATTATCATAAAAAGCATCAAAGTGAAAATTATCGATGGTGCTTGTTTTGTGAGCTTGTAACTGCTAACTCCAAATATAAATATTTATTTTTTAAAATATTTTATTTATTTATCTTTAGAGGGCAAGTGAAGGAGAGAGGGAGAGAGGGAGAGAAATATCAATGTATGGTTGCCTCTCGTGCACCCCTTGTGGGGAACTGGCCTGCAACCCAGGCATGTGCCCTGACTGGGAATCAAACCGCAATCCTTTGGTTCACAGGCCCGCGCTCAATCCACTGAGCTACATCAGCCAGGACTAAATATTTTAATGACACAGTTTTTCACTATTATAGAAAAGAAAATAGAAATAAGATTTCAAATATGGAATAATAAACCACTTAAATTTAAACAAAGTTCTTAAAAATAAATGTAATGCTCTTTAATACACAATTTCAACAAAAGAGTACTTTAAACAACTATGATTAACAATACTTGGCTAAGATTACATGAGAGAATATTGTTATACAAAAAATAGTTTGTTGGGAATGTTGTTTTAAATTTTTTTAAAGATTTTGTTTGTTTATTTTCAGAGGGGAAGGGAGGGAGAAAGAGAGAGAGAAACATCAATGTGTGATTGTCTCTCGCGTGGCCCCCCCTGGGGACCTGGCCCACAACCCAAGCGTGTGCCCTAACTGGGAATTGAACCTGCGACCCTTTGGTTTGCAGCCCGCACTCAATCCACTGAGCTATGCCAGCCAGGGCTTGTTTTAAAAATTTTATGTATGTCTCAACTGCACTTATAATTTAAAACAGAGCTTGGTAAACCATATGGCCTGTGGGCCAAAGCTGTCTCCTCCTATTTATTTATATGCGGTCTGTGGTTGTTTGGCATTGCAACAGTACAGTAGAGTAATTTAACAGAAACTTAATAGCCAGCTAAGTGTAAAATATTTATTATTGGCCCCATACACGCCCCCCACCCCGCAAAATGGTCAAGTGTGCTGGTCCTGATTTAAAGGAATAAATGTAGATTTTTATATAACATTGTTAATATTTTATGGAAATTTGAATCTTCAAAATTATCTTAAATTTGTTAGAGGTATATAATTAAGACACAAGTTTTAAGTATAAAAATAAATATAACTAATTCAATTTATATCTAGTTATGCATTTTTCTATCTCATTTATTATCTATCATGCCCTTTGCAAAGTGAGAATAATTTCAATCACAACTACCATTCACTGTGACTATTTACAGCAATTACTTACACCTTACAAACTCACAATGACTTCTCAGAGAGGTATATTTTGAATAACACTAAATACAACGAAAAGATTTATTTGGCTACAATGACAATAGAAAGAGATAAAGTTAAATACAAATGGCAAGAATTCAAGGACCCGCATGTTAATTAAGTGGGTACTGAAAGATCTGAGAATGGGTGTCTAAAGATTCAGAGTCTAAATAAAACCCTGTCGTTTCTTCAATCTACTTTTTCCAGTATGAGAATGTATTCCATTACCTTCATCTGTGAGTATGCCCGGAACCAAGATGGGTAAAGTGGCACTGGAGAGATATGAGAAAAGCCCACCACAGAACGCTGTGGGATGAGGCAGCTCAATTTCAGACAAAGGAGAATACAGTAATATGTTTACTTGTAATATATTGAATGGGTTACAATATTTTTTACATGTTCAGAATATCTGTTTTTTTAACTTCTTATTTTAAAAAGCCACTCAGAAAGTATTAACTATATTTAGTTGAATTTTGTTTTAGTTTTACAGAGAACAGTTAAAAATACCTTCTGAGAAGCAATGACATTTAATAAGTAACAGAAAAAATGGTGAATTACATTTTCAATCTCATCTCTTGGGGTTAATTCCAATTCATTTTTCTGGTGAACATTTTGTCTTGATCATTAATCATTTTTTTTTTATTCTTGAAAACTAACTTAATGGAAAATATAGTGCAAACAGGCTTTACTAAAAGTGAAATTTTAATTTTCTTTCTAGGGACAAACAAATTTCCCTTCCCGTATCCCCTTCCCCCCAAATTAAAGATGTGGAGATATGTTTAGTTATTAGAGTTTTTTATTGATTATAATCAGTCTGTGAATTGCATATATGGACAGAGTCAGTGGGGTTTTCAAATGTCCTTTACTATATCTATGATGTTCCAAATAGAAGCATGATGATTGGTTAGCGCGTGCAAAATTAAAGATACCATGTAATTTGAAAGTTTATATCTTCAGTATTTTCTATTACAGAAATTATATTTAATATCAAACTTTAAAGTTACTTCTCCCTTCTTTGTTACAATAGCTTTGTAAGAACCATAAAAAGTAGCAAGCATTTGTTCAATAAACCTATAACAATCTTGCTGATATTAATTTTTCATTGAAAATTTAAGGTTCCGTTTGTTTATTAATCACATTTTTCTGAGACATTCTTATTCTATTCTGAATCCTCTCTGTTGCAAAACAGAAGGCTATCTTGATAACCAACAGCCGGCTGGGCAAGACTGCCTGGGTGGGGGGTGGGGAGGGAGAGTTGGAGGCAGTCCGGCTGGAGGCCGCGGGTGAGGCTGCACCACCTGGGCAGCCAAGGTGACACCTTGTGAACACTGCTCCCTGATGTGGCCTGTTGTTGGGAACCATTCTGCCTGGTTTCAGGAGCTGTAACCCCCACCCCATGGCTAGGCTGAGCAAAAGCCCAGGGGACCCATTTCATGTGGGTCTGTTTTGCCATGAGGACCTGAGCCACTAAGGAGACAAAGCCTATCTCCCTGGCAGGAGCACTGCTTCAGCTTCATCCATAACTGGCCCCCAATGCTTGGTCAGTTAGCCAATGACTGGTAAGACCCCTCAAGGGAGGGGCGACCCAAGCCAGTCATGACCACTTGGAAGGCCCTGAAGGAAGGACTACGGGGTGCTGTAGCAAAGAGGGGGTGATGGACCCTCGCCCCTCCGGCTATTCTGACATAGCCCGAGTCCCCATTTCTGTCTGGGAGAAGTCTTCCTGATCTCTTGCTTCCTGGCTCTAATCCCCGTAAGCCTGAAACTATGAAGGAAGGTGGTGCAACCCTGTGCTGGCTAGAGTGGGCTCCCCCAGTGATCCGGCATAAGAAAGAATTTGTAAAGTCCTGTGAAACCTGCTTTGCTAAGAGTGCTCGCATTTAAATGATAAGGGTCTGAGCAGGAAATGAGTTTGTCTCCCAAAGTTTTGTAACCCCTTAGCTGACAGACCCTGACTCAATTAAGCCCTCAGAGTTCTTTGAAATGTTATCTATTGTTTGATCCTTGCTGCCTGACACTGATTGATGAGCTTTACCTGAATTCCTGTGTATTATGAAACTAATAAAAGCTATTGAGGAAGGGGCTCTTGGCCCTTCTCCTTTGAGAGATTGGTCACCTCTCCTCCCCAAGCAGATCATGTCTTGGTAGTTTTATTCTCATCCGTGAGGGACGAATGGGGCTCTGCGGGTGGAGCCCCCCCACAGCCTGTCCTGCTCCTGGTGAAGATCCCCCACCCCAGGCAAGACAAAGGCAGAAGAAACACTGTACTGAGCATGTGCAAAGCTGGCAAAAGTGATTGCTAAGGGAAAAGCCCTCCTACCCTCCTTTCTGGTCCCTAGTTGAGAGTGTAACTGGGAGCAGGCAACCACATGTGCCTTAGAGGTCAAGATGGCCAAGGGGGCAGGGCTGTGCTGGAGAAGACCAGGCCGTGCCGCTTGGGGAAATGATGGGATTGGTTGGAGAGCCTGACCCTTCCAGAGTGTGCAGAAGTTTGAGCTGGGAAAAAGCACCTGGCCTGGCCCACACAGGTAACCTATATAAACCCAGAGGAAGGAAGAGACAACCTGTATACCCACCTTGTGGACTTGCTGGTGGTGTGTTTGTAGGACCTTATGGCCCTGGAAGCCACATGGCCCGTGATGGTAACAGCCTCACATGCAGACTGTAGTAAGAAGCCTGAAGCTGGACAGCACCTGCTTAGCTGCCTTAGGTTCCAAAGGACAGGTAAGGAAGAAGTGGGAATTCTAGGCACTGCCTTGGGTTTGCAGGGTTCTGGTTGTCTTGGGAACAGTTGGATTTTTGCCTGTGTTTTGTGGACGAGATGAGCCTGGTGAGTCTGGAGACAGGTAGTCCTCTGGCTTGCCAAATTGTGCAGCATTTTATAAAAAACCTCTTTCCTTTCTCACCAACCTTGGGCCCAGGAATTTTTCTTTTGGGGGCAGCAGTCAGCCAAATCCTACTTTGGTTCGGTAACAATATGAACCCATGAGGACCGTAAGGCAGCGCTGCTGAGGTGTAGCTGTGTTTGTTATTTCCTCGTTGCAAAAAGGCCGGCAAAACTTGCAGTGTCCCTGAGATTCCACTCTTGCAAAAATGTTGTAAAGCCTACCTCTCCGATTTAAGTATTGAACAAAAGAAAACTGTGAAAATGTCTTGTCAAATTGCCAATTTTAAATCTCTCTCAAGCAAGTACTATCACGAAATCTGTCTTACTTACCAATGAACCCATTGTTCTTGACACGTTGTTATTTAGTATGTATTTCAAAAAGAGGACTTCTAGTAAATTAGTGTGTAGGATTCACATTCAAAGGTTATTTAATTCATTTACAAATGCATATCTAATTTACATTAATATTATACTAAAATGTTGTTTGGTAAAGTTAAAAAATTAATGATACTCTTAATTAGGCTACTTTTTAATTTGAACAAACCAGGTAAGGAAAAATGAATGTTCTGTTTGACAATGACAATGGGGACGATTACATGACTTTAACAGACACAAACCTTAGAAGAAATCAAAAGTAAACCCAGGTCTTTCCTTCTCTACAATTAAAAAAAAATGGTTGTTAATGCTGTTTTACTTAGTTTTTATTGGTTAGCTTGTGTTGGTATATTGTTTTGGAGAGAAATGAATGGAACAAGTTAGAATAAATATGCCATTTCATTATTCCCCAATTTCTGGAAAGAATCTCTCATAAAAAAGAATACTTATATTTTTTTCTAGGAAAACTTGCCATGATCATTCCTGTACTTCCTTTATTAATAATAATAGTAACAGTAATACATATGCATAATGTTTACATGTACATAGCATGTATTGTATGATAAATAATTTATGCTACCAGTAGTTGATGAGTAATTAATACAGTCCAAGCACATAGCCATTAGATTGAACATCTCAGAAATACAATTTTAAAAATAAAAAAAAAAATTAGTCTTTAATTTCTACCATGCTTCAAATGTGTTTTCAGCAATCTCTAGACCATAAGAGTTGTTAAAAATTGCATGGGGAAATGAAAAATGAAGGGTTTCTCTTCAATGCATTTTGACAAGCTAACTGGGCTACTGAACTCATCATATATTTTCAAGAAACCTGAGAGATCCAGAAGCAGATATTCTAATTTATGTTTTTATTCACATGAAAGCATTGAGATTATAAAAAGTTACAGACATATACTTTTCAAAAAGTGAACTCAATAAATGAACAGATATTATCATAACTAGTCAAAAATCTCTGAATTCAATTTAATTTCTAAGCAATTTCTATACCTAAGCCATTTGCCAAGTGTTATAAGATATAAAATGTGAGAATGTAATAATTCACATTATAGGAAACTTATATTCAGCATAAATGTTTAGAACCTGAGGCTACCGTGGGTTCAGAATAAGATGAAAACTTCCTCAACTATGAATTTTTTATTTTGTATTTTTGAGGCTGAAACACTTCCACTGGTACAGGCAGAACACTCATCTTAGATCTTTGTTATTTCCTTTATGTTTTAGTACCTTGCTCTTAGTTTTAATATTTTATTTGATTCAAACTTAAAAAAATGCGTTTAAGTGGTTTATTTATATGCTTATGCCTTATAAATATTTCACAAAATCAGCATCTCGATACTATATTTTAGGCCTGATAAATACCTTCATGAAACTCAAAAAATATTAGACATTATTCAATCTTAACATTCATTCTTTTTTTAAGAATGCATTTCATGACTATGCAACAAAGGTGTGATTAAGAAATACCTACTGGAACAAGACTGATGTCCATAATTGGACAATTACATCTGGTGGGCTTCAGTGTAAAGACTTGGGATCTAATTTCTATTCTACACTTAAACATCAAGTTTTTATATACTTTAAGTATTATTTTATACATTAAATGGTTATTACAGTGACACATTATGATGAAAGGAAATCTTTAGTAATGATAAATTGTATAATTATCTACATAGACTAACTTACAAAGCAAAACACACAGTTGAGCAGAGGTGTTTAAAACTTGTATGCTGTCTCCCTAGGGACGTTATTGACTGCAGGGAATGAAGCCATTTGTAAGCCAAGAATGGAACTGCACTACTCAGTTGAAATAATATGCAAGTGTTGAATTGGCTCAGTTATTTCTTAGCACCATGAACAATTAGATAACTCAAACAGATTAGTTACTGGGGCGGGATTGGGTCAAACTGTAATGCTTACATATAATTGAATAACTGCATTGCATCTTTTTAAAATGTTTTTATTCAGGATTTATCTATACTGATAAGTGTCTTGGGGCAAACTTTGGATTTTGAAACTTATAGATTATTTGGCATGTGTTAAGTAAATTTTGAAAATGTTAAAGACTCATCAAGCTAAATACTACTTTACCTATATTAATTCTTTATATTCTCCCAATTATTTTCAACTGCAGACACAAATTTTACTTTGCTATGAACATGAGGAGACAAGACACAGAAAAATAAATTATTGTGCTAAGTGGGAGAGCCAAGATTTAGACCAAGATAGCCTGGCCTGGCAAGCTACCCCGTCAGGCCCCACGTCTCCACTTGCCTGCTGCAATGCTCAGAAATGGGAAGAGCAACTTCGATCCTGTTCAACTGTGGGAGATTTCATCAGTCCACCTGCTGTGTCTTTCCTGAGCTGAAAGGGCATCTGGTCAATCAGGGACTGAAAGGAACAGTACAGCAAAGGTTTGCAAGCCAGATAAGCTAGCTTCATGTTGCAGAGCTGCTCGATTCTGTGAATTTGGATAATGTTCCATTGAAGGTCAGTTCTTCAACTCACAGTGTGAGGATAATAACAGAATGCATCAAATAGATTACTATCAAATTAGATGGAAAGTATCTGATAGGTTTTATATAGTGTTAAATATCCAGAATAATCATCATCATATGAAATTCCATAGATGATTACTGATAGATAAATAGATAGATCAACCCTTAATGTTCTTACTCCATTTTTACCTTTTCTTAAATATACTTGTACCTACATATCTATAAAGTACATCAAGCGATATAAGCTTATAGAAATGACAAGTTTGTTAACTTTGGTGAGTGATTGTCAGAAGGGAATGCAATATAGTGGCAGTTTGCCTAAGGTTACAAAGTTGTTGTATAAACACCTTTAAAGAAAATGCTGTTATTGCTTCTTAATTTTTTAATTATTGTTTTCCTAGACCCTCCTTTTCTCAATATTCCTTTGCATATTATCCATCTTACTCACTTCTAATCACTTTCTCAAAATGGTTTATAATTTCAATATTCTTATCCTTGATCTTGAATGGAATCTGTTTTGCATTTTGAACACATTCAGCCCTGAAAAGACTTTTATATTCTTTCTCTGATTTGCCACCCAGATGTATCACATCAAGAACAAAATTAGTTTAATGTATTTTACCTAAAATTTCACATTTTTGTCTGTCAATATTAACCTATGCATTATAATATCATTAATAAATATTTCTTTTTGCATCAATATGCATTATTTTAGAAGAAAAACATTGCATATCTACATTACATATAACAAGGAGTTGCAAATAATAGAATTCTGTAAAGAAAGAATAAATGTGTTAACATTTTATTTATTTTTTTAGCCCTTATGGAGTGCTCATCACATATCAATTTCCCTTAATTCTCACAATTCAGCTCAAACTAATGGACTAAAATCTAACAGGTGAGGAAAATGAGACCCAATGACATCAAGAACTCCTCAGTGTTAAAACAAATAACAACAACAACAAAGAAAAGTCATAAGTACAGGAGCAAGTATATAGTCTTCACCATTTGGTTTGTTTGATGCCAAAGCTAACCTGTATATCCACCACCTGTGTATCCACCACACCTACCTGCACTGTACCTACAGAGCTTGCACCTGTGGGGGGCAGGGGTGGAGTAATTGAGAAGCAAATGCAAAGTCTTTGTCCTCATAGAGTGTATGCACAGATATGAACAACAGGGATCACCTACAATAATTGCTATATCAGAGAGACCATTGACTCTTTTATTTTCATTTATTTGTTTTTTGTTTGTTTGTTTGTTTGTTTGTTTGTTTTTGCCAGGAACACATTTAACGGATTTATAAGAATCATCCAATTCCCCAACATGGCTATGTAGTGAGTTTTTATCTCCATTTTACAGGTGCGGAAACTGAGACTGAGAGAAGTGAAGCAAATTAACAAACTTTCTGTGGCTAATAATTTTTAGAGTCTTGATTTTGGTCCAAAATCATAGTCACTTTCGACAAGTTAAAAAAAAAAAAATCAGTGCTATAGGTAATCCAAAGAATGGAGTTTGTAAAGTTAAGAGTCAGATTACCCTAAATCCTTAGAATTGACTCTAGTAAATTTTCATGCCAATCCCGGTGATTGAGAACAGTGCACAGCATGGTCTTGGAGGCATTGCTGTGTGCGGAAAATAAGAAGAGAGTGAGAGCCAGAGCTCTGGTTTAATCTGACACTTACATAGAGCACAATTTCAAGAATATTGAAATCTCTTCCCTTTAAAACTTTCTGTTAACTCCAGAGCTGATTGCCTTAATAACTATAAGCAGCTTAAAAAATAGTTTAGCATAATCAAACTAAAACAAGAAAACAAAAACAGTTCACCTATTTCATCCTCTACGCTCATCTCTTAAAACCACCAATTTGTTCTATTTATGGACTTGTTTGTTCAAGATGCCACCTATAAGAGAGATCACACAGTTTTCCTCCATTTCTCTTTGTTCAATTTAGTTCACTTAGTATAATGCCTTGGAAGTTCATCCAAAGATTGATTTTGTTGCAAATGAAAGTAACTTATTCTTTTGATGGCTGAAATATGCTGATGTTATATATAAAATTTATTCATCCATAAGTGGGCACTTATGTTGTTTCCATATCTTGGTTGTTATAAATAATGTTTCAATGAACATAGGGGTGTAAACATGTTTTTTAATTAGTGTTTTTGTTTTCTTCAGTTAAGTCCCCAGATATGAAATTTCTGGATTATATGGTAGTTATATTTTAAGCCGTTTGAGAAACTTTCATACTGTTTTACTGAGAGGCTGCATCAATTTACATTCCTTCTAACAATGCATAGGATTTTGTTTTCTCTATATCCTCACCAACATTTTCTATTTCTTATCTTTTTGATGATGGCTCTTCTAACAGGTGTGAGGTGATACCTCATTATGCTTTTGATTTGCAGTTCCCTGGTGCATCTTTTCATGTACATGTTGGCCATTGGGTATCTTCTTTTGGGGGGAAATGTCTATTCAGGTCTTCTGCCTGTCTTTTAATTGGACAGTTTTTTTTCCCTTTTGAGTTGTATAAGTTAATTATATATTTTAGATATCAACCTCTCATCAAATATATGATTCTCAATTACTTTTCTAACATTCAATAAGTTGTTTTTTTCAGTTTGTTGATTATTTTCTTTGCTCTGAAGAGACTTTTTCGTTTGAGGTAGTATCACTTTTTTCCTTTTATAAAATATCTATTTTAAAAAATCACACTGTATAAATTTAGCTAGAATATTCTTAATATCCGTATTTATAAAAATGTGAACACACTGTAGTTAACAAACAAACTTCTGTTGCTGTTTATTTTTAAATTAGGAAGGAAAAAGTAATTTTTTTCAGGTACAAGATAGTAAATGTCTAGAAAACATTCAAAGAGCTGGGCAATCTAAAGCTTAAGAGTCACTGTCGGGCTGTCCCAGCGGAAACCATATTCAAATGCACCAGGACGGTATCCCCGCTGTGCGAGGGGGTCTCTGGATCCAGGTCAAATGCTCGATGAGATTCCCAGCGCTGGTTCATGTAGCATAGAAGTTTGTGCTTAGGTTAAACCTGCAGAATTTGTTCAGAATTTCCTGTTTCTCTAACAAAGTGGGCTTTCTGTACAGTTGTTACAAAGGTCTGTAAAACAGCACAAAGCTTTTGTGAAGTGTTTCTTCTGAAAGAGTTAAAAAAAAGACTTCACGGAGTTGTTTCCTACAATTCAGTCCGTACACTCACACTGACGGCGGGAACCCTGAAATCACCCACATCCCAGGCCCGGGAACCCTGGTTTCTTGAAAGGTTATTTTAAAAGCATAGAGCAACTTTCAGCTCTGTCATTTCGAATTGCTTCACCACCACTGTTCAGCTCCCTCTAAACTGAATTCACCCTCTTTCTCACGCAAACTATCTGGGAACTCACCGCAGGGAATCTGCAGGACTTCAGAAAATCAAATGAATAAGACAGACAAGTAAGTTGTAAAGCCTGAGGCTGGGAGATTGAGAGGCACCCTTCATTCCCGCTGGTGGTGTAAAAAATGCAAACGAGTTTGTGTATAGATTTTATATTCTGCAATTTTACTGAATTTGTTTAATGAAATGGAGATAAATAATTTACCTAATGAAGAATTTAAAGTAATGTTAATAAAGGTTCTCATCAAAATTGGAGAAGAATGGATAAACACTGACATAAAAGTTATAAATGCACAATATTTCAGCTGAGATATATGTTATGTTTTTCAATGAATAGCGAATAAATGTTTAAATACCATTTATTGATATACAATTATGTAAGTGTACAATGACAAAAAATCCCACTGTGGAAATACACAGAGAAGTGTCAAATGAATTTTCTGCTTATAGTTCTAAAACACAGAATACAATCAACTTTGACATTTCTTAGGAAATAAGTCCCATTACTTTTAAAGATATACAAATAATAAATAAAAACATAGACTGTCTTGAAGTGTATGAAGATGCACAGAAAAATTTTGAGAAACTGCTCTGTCTGGTTGTTTCTGAAGAGAGGACATGAGTGACCTATTCACATTGTCAGTAATCACCATTTCCAAATTTTTAGTTCACTCGCATTTCAAATGTTTTGGTAGCTAATGGTCACCCATTTTAAAGAAATAACTTTTTTCTTTACATTCATTTTATTACTAAGGTTAGCAATTGGATTTGCATTAATACCAGTCTTCACAAATAACAGAAACTTATTATGTCATAATGATTACTATGCTGACAAAAAAGTGAAGAGCAATCTAATTCATTTGACATGAGAATTGTGGGTGATTGCTTGGGATCACTTATTGAAAGATTAATTCATCTGGAATCAAATATTTTAAATTACCTTATAGACTGTGTAATTCTTTCATAAATTAGAATCTTATACTTTGTAGATATCTCAGATTCCTCCCAATTCACGGTTTTATGTGAAGAAGATTCCCAGACATATGACTTTTGGCTTTTGCTTTAATGCATGCAGAAGCCTCCACCATATTCTGTTAAAAATAGCCCTTCTCATTTCCCATTAGTTGAACCAAAGTTCCTACAAACTTGTTATTTGCATAGGTGTTAATACTTACAAAACACTGTTATCTGTGTGTTTATTTTACTTTCATCATGATATATCAAATAGATATCGCAGATAAACTATCCCAAGCTTCTAGCTAGAATCATGGTTAATAGACATTGCAGTTTTTTCAAGATGTTATATTTAAAAACTGACAGCTGAGACACAATCCCAGGCTTTCTGATTTCTAAGCAGGACTCATTTTACCCCATACACTATGGGCAAATCCCTCATTAATTTTCAGGCTTTTTAAAAAATAAAAACATTACAGTAAACCCCTGTGCACATGAATCCCCTTTATTGTTCGACAACATTCTTCATGCTAACTCTATAAATCCATTATTTTTTGCTTATCAAAATATCCTTAAATTACCTGATTTCTTACATTCTCCTCAGAAAGTTAACAATATATCAGAGCTTCTGTGAAGGTGTAAGTCAGGTGATGCACTCAGTGACTCGGTTTGCATAGGACTGTCTTCGGTGGTTCTCTCTCTTGTACCTAATACTACTTCAATTAATACGCTCGCTATTTAAAAGTCACATAACTTTTGTGGTTCATATTCAGCAAAAAAAAAAAAAAAATTAAACCCTTTAACAAGCACTACAGTGGATTCGATTCTTACCAATTCTTGTACTTGTAGAATTTTTTAACCTAAATGCATTCATTTACATTTATTCTTGTTAAGCATGATCCTCTTGAATTTTGTATGTCAGTTCATTCTGCTCAGGAAGTTTATGAATCTTATTTTTGTCACCCATCATATTTTATCTTTTTCTGCTTTATGTCATCTACTAAGGTGATAAATGTAACTTCATTTTGATCCAAATTACTTCAAAAAAAAAAAAAAAACAATTGCAAAAGACTAAGCTGTAAATTTTAAACGAGCATCCTCAAGGTTTGGTTTCTTCATTTCAAAGACAGTAGAGTTGAACTAGATAATCTCAGCGACTGTTTCCAGCTCAATGTTCTATTACAAACAAATAGCCACATTATGCTAAATAAATATTCATATATAAATATATACACATGTATATAGCTTAAAAACCTAAGGTCTCTAATTCTTAATAATTTTACTATTAATTTTTAATTTTAAGCTTAATATCTATAAAGAAAGTCCCTGTGTGTAGGGTTATAACTCACCAGTATGCTCAGATTACCTGTAAGGCATTCCAAATTAATTTGTTACTACTAATAATTAAATAAAATGGTTATTTTAAAATTTTGTCATTATGATAAAGGTGATTCAATTATACCTCAAAGACAAATACATCCCTATTCTGTTTACATTCCAATGATATTCTTGAATGGGAAAGGAAGAATAGAGATACAGCTACTGTTTCAGATCTGCGGTACCCAGAGGGATACATTCCAACCTACTTACGTTAAAATGTGAAAGAAAAATGTGGGAACCTAAATTGAACTGTAAGTTCCCTGACTAAGATAATACGTCTTTTTTGCCATGTTAGCCTTGAAATGTAGCATTATGCACAACACTTCAGTTCTGTTTTCTACTTGCGTAATGAGTGAAAGGACAGATAGATTAATTGAAGAGGCATTTTAAAAGTAATCCTTAAATTAGCTCAGTTACATATAACAAATCTCATTTCTAGGCATTCTATAACCCACACTTTATGTGAAACCTAGTTTTGTTTGGTAATCATTGTCTCATGAAATAATACACATGTAACTAACCATATAAATATGTAAAAGTTTTTCAGCTATATAATTTTTTTCTTCAGTACGGTAATTAGAAAATGAAAATAAGCTTCCATATCAAAATTTAATTATCTAAAATTTGGTCACATATTAAAATATGTTTGCTGAGAAAATTAAGTGATGTACAAAATTGCACTGTTACTAACATAATAAATTATTCTGAACAGTAAATTATTTCCCCAATCCCCTTAAATAAAAAAAAGGATGTTACTAGTGAATACATTCCCCTGCTCCAGAATTTTGGATTATATATATTGTAATGCAATGTCAGATCTCAGATAAATTCTAGCAAACATAACTTTAAATGTATTGTTGAGCTCTACTGAAAAGAAGAGAAACCCCCAAGGAGTAGAAAAAAAAAACCTAACTAAAATTATAATAATAAGTAAATACTAAGTGTTTATACTATAATAAAAAAAATTCTCATAATAGGAATTTGGAATTTGGAAGATTAGCAACATCTGGGTCTTTAAAATTTCAGGGATGTAAATCTGAGACTCCTGTTTCAAAAGCTGCATCCTCAAAACTCTATATAATGGAATAATGGGTTGTTTTGATATGTCTACTGATAGAGGAACCAGTGAAAAATTTTGATATCAGTTGGCTCCAAGGGAAATATTTATTATAATAATAGCAATACTAATACCCCTCACCCAAGAATATCTAACTGTGGGCTATCTAACTATACCGAACTACAGAAATAGAGGTAATATTGTCATCTTCTCTTCCAGGTGTGTCAAATGTCTTTCTGTATCTCTTTTATAGGGAAACTTCTAATTAGTTTTAAGAAACCCTTGGATAATCTGAAAGATCTCTCAGTTTCAAGGTTCCTAATTTAATCACATCTGCACAGACTTTGTTTTTGTTTTTTTCATATAGAGTAACAATCACAGGTTCCAAGGATTAGGACATAGATATTTTCTATCTTTCTTTTTCATGAGGCGAGATACTCTTTTTTTTTTTTTTTTAGTTTATTATAGTCCACTCTCTTGACCCTAAAATTGTATGTCCATCTTCAATAAATAATATATTCACCTCATCCTAACATCCCCAAGAATTTTGACCTATTACAGTATCAACTCAAGTCAAAATTCTCATGCATCTCAAAAGTCCAAAATCTCATCAACTAAATTATATAAATTAGGTGTGATTGATAACCTGGATGTGATCAAATCTGAGCAAAAATTATTTTCGGCTGTGAATTTGTGAAGTTAGGAAACAAATTGTCTGTTGTCAAAATATTATGGTGGTATAGGTGTAGTATATTAGTTAGAGACATCTCATTCCAAAAAAGAGATGATTGGAAGAATAAAGGAGTCACTGGGCCTTAGGAATTTCAAAATCCAGCAAGGCAAATTTTATTATGTTTTAAGACCTGGGAATAATAATTCTCTTTGTCGCAAAGCCTTCTCTCCTATTGCTCTCCCTTGGAGCAATCCTCCGTTTTCCTTAAAAGTGTAACATATTTGCCTCTGCATAGCTTTATTAGCCTATTTCTGCCTGGGGAATTATGAGACTTCAAGTACCTTTTAATTTTGTCCTTTTTCTTCATGTCCAAGCTGTCCATGTTTCTGTCAGTGTAATCTAAATAATCCTATGGTCTCCTGTGTATGTCATGGGAACTTACACCATTCGAGAAGAAAGCTTTTAGGAGATGTTTTCCAGATAATCCCATTTCTATTCCTGGCTTCTGCTGACATGGTTGAGTGGATCTGTGACTCATATACCTAATTTTTTCAACACTATTTTCCAGTCACACACTTAGACTTTTTTCCAAAGTCTGTTTTCCTAACAATGAATCTTAATTTTACATCTTTTTTATTCTGTATATGTTTATATTTTCCAAATTATCAAGTACTGGTTCTTTTTTACTAATCAAATTTTCCTCAATTTATCTTTCTTTTCACATTTTACTATAAGCAGCAAGAAGAAAATAGGCTGCATCTTCAATAGTTTCCTTGGAAATGTCATCAGCTAAATGTGTATAAATTTCCCTTTCCATAAAATTCTAAGACACGAAATCATAGTAGATAAAACCTTTGTTATCTGAAAGAATACATTTAGTCATTGAAATATGAAAATTAAAGGCACTTCAAGTGAGGGCTCAGAAGTAGAGGAGGAATGTAATATTGGAAACTGAAAATGATTCTTATTATATAAGACTACTTAATTTAAAATTCTTCTTTTTTTTATTATTCCTTGTGTCTGAAGATCAATTCCTGTTTGGAGATAAGCCCTGGATGATGTGGCTCATTGGACTGAGTGCCGATCTGCAAAGGTCACCAGTTCGATTCCTGGTCTGGGCACATGCCTGGGTTTTAGGCCAGGTCTCTGCTATGATTGGGGCTGTGAAAGAGGCAGCCAATCTATGTTTCTCTCCCTTTCTTTCTCCCTACCTTCCCTTCTCTCTAAAATCAAACAAAGTAAAATCTTTGAAATGCAGACCCTTAGGGCTCTTAAATATAAATTCTGTCAAATATGAGCTCCTAGTAAAAATTACCATATAGGTAAAAAAAAGCAAGATGTGAGAACATAAATCAATTAACATAATAAGCAACAAAATTAAATTTCTAGGATGTTGAAATTAAGAAATATGGAATATAAAATGATTATTCATTCAATGTCTAAAAGTGGAAAAGAAGAAATAAAAAATAATAATTATAACCAAATACTACTTCTGGAAATGAAAAAAAACTAATAATAAAGAGAATATTGAAAAAACTTAGAGAAAGATTTGTATTATATTTACTTAAATAGATAAAAAATATAGCAAAATTATAGATATTCCTGAGAAAATATCCTGGAATATGTTGCAAAGATAAGAAACAAAACATGAAAGAGAATAATGAATATGGAAGACATACTTTTAAGACTTAGTGTGTATCTAGTCAAAGTTCTAGGGGAGGAAAATAAAAAAATGAAGAGATTGTACCAAAATTCACCACTCAAGAGGAAATGGATGATGATTTCCTAGAACTGATAGTAAATATGAATAACAGACAGAATAAGAAAAATATTATATTCGTATGTCTATATTTGTGTTAAAAATTTAAAAATATTCAGAACTAAAACATAAATAAAATAAACAGAGAAAAAGGCATTCATAAGGCTCTATGTATGTATGTATAATGAAGGAAAAATAGAATTTATTAAGTTTGGAGAAGAAAGAAGTGAACCAATTGATTTACTTAACAGATACAGAAACAAAAATCTTTAGATAAAAATTAAACAACCATTCACTATAAAGTCTTAAATTAGGTAGTAAAGATAACTTTTTGAAGTTGATTGAATGTATCTATAAAATTATAATTTGTTTCATAGCAAAGTAAATATTTCAAATATTTTAAAAATATTAGACTCCGACAATCATGATATGTATCATTGATATTTAAGCTAATACAGTAAGAAAGGAAAACAAGAAGTTGTAGGAATCAAAATTTTTTTAATAGTAAAATAGAAAACTCTCATCATTCACAGATATTTGTGTTTATAGATAACCCAAAAAGAATCTAATGTCAATATATTAGAAAAAAAAAGAGTAAAGTTTAGAAAAACTGTAAGGTCAACATCCAAAAATCATTGCAGTCCTAAACATAACAGAGAATACTTTCCAATACAAAGTACAAATGCACTTCATATACCAAAGAGGAGAAAAAAATCAGACTTGAGAAATTCCCGATTAGTGCACATAAGCCAGCTGGTGTGGAAGAACTTAAACATGGTTGAGGTTATTCAAAATCCTTACCTTTTTGGAGGATTAAAAACTCCCTTGATTGAATAAACTAAAGACAGAAGAGATGAGAATACTTTAAAATCAATGAAAATTACCTGAAAAGTATCCCTGATTTTTGATATTTGACTGCACTTTTTACAGCTATCCTTTAATTATATACAAGCTAGTATATAGAGTAACTAAAGTTATCTCAGTCAATGACCTACATGTAACTATGAAATATTGTTTAACTTAGGTATAAAACATTAATTATAATATTAAATGGATTGGTTAATTAGTATTTTAAATTTCAAAATGTGTTTTATACAATGAACATTAACAAAGAATATTAATTATATTGAGCCATTATGCATTAAGGACATCTTGATTTAGTGCTATTTGTTATTTTATAATTATGCACTTACCATTTAATGAACATTACCAGGCATTTAGGCTCTTGTGCAGTCTTTAATAATAAATGGTTTATATGCTAGCAGGGATATTAGAATATAGCATATTAAAATATTATTTCAGTTTTTAAAAATTTACTTATTGAATTCCTACTATATACATCAGATGCTTTGCTAAGACACAAATATATAAAGACCCAGTTGTAAAAGAAATTATAATTTAATAACCATAATTATTTAAATCAAATATTGTTGAATCAAAATATCTATGTGAGTGTACATTGTTAAACATTATCAGTAGTAGTATACTCTGTTTAATCTGAAGCATATATTATATATATTATCCAAAACTTAAATAAATCTATTATCTTTGAATTATGTAGTATTATATAAACTGCATGTCTATATCTATCAATCTTTTATTACTGTTTCTTAAGGAACAGAGTTATCAATTTTAGTATATTAATATAGGATGACTTGCTAAACTGTTTCTTGTGCACAAATGGTCCATTTTTTAATGTGAATATAAGTTAGGAATAAAATATCTCTAAGGAGTGCTCTCTATAAAGCACATAATATATGGCTAGTCATATCTTATATATTGTTAATAAAATTCACAGCACATGCTTTAAAAGCAACATCTTTTTCCAAGGATGTTAGAAATACTCTTCAGTAGCATATTTGCAAGTTATAAGATCTATTATTTATGAATGCATCATAAACCCTATCTAAAAAATATCAGCATATATGAAGCTCTTTATTAACATAAGTATCTCAATCTGATTAAATGTTTATTTTATTTTACTGAAGGGCAAATGGCATACATAATGCTTTATATCAAAATGTTTTCTCATCTTAACTATGTGGAAGAGGAAGAGGTTGGTAAGAGAGTATTTTTATTTTATTTTATTTTTTTTAGGAGAGATAAAACTGTCTTAAGAGTGCATAAAATATGTTTAATTCTTTTGGTAGGTCTGAATTTTGTTTGGGAACAGATTTTTGCAGCCAACTTTAAAACCCTGTAAATGAAATGGAAATTTTAAAAAAGCAAGCCTGAAAACTGTTGCAGCCGAATTATAGAAGACACTGAATTCAAACCATAACTTCGTTCATGAAAAGTACAGAACCATTTTGATGCTGACTGAGTATTAAAATGTAGCCCAATGTTATGCTGTTGCATCTTTTTTCATCACTGATTCCAAGACTTGCCCTGAGTTAAATTTTCTTATCATTTTTCTTGTTCCTCCTCTATATTTCTTTATTCAGTCTCCTTTCTCCTACCATTTGTCGCTTTTTCCCCTAAAATCAATCCTCTTCATCTTCTATTCATTTTAATTTTCTTTGATCTTCTTTTTCAATCATTTACATTAAATAAAACCCTCTAGTTTTTCTCTTTAGTGGTGTTTTCCAGGAAAGATCAATTTTACATATTTTCTTTTCTTCTTCCTTATTATCTTGGACTATGTCACTGATCCTGGGTCCATCGATCTGTGGAAAGACCCAGGCTTTTAGTGCCAATTGTGCATACCCATTCTCCTGGCCCTCTTCTGCTAAGAAGTCAAGGTCAGTTTTTGGACTGCCATTTTATTCTGGAACAATCTGAATCTGGTAAACTGGAAGTGATATTTCACTTCACCCTGTAGAACCTGTGTAAAAGTATTTCACAAACTCCTCCCCAGGAAACTTCCCTAATGTTCTATGCTATTTTTCACTCTGTGGATGATCTCAAATTTAATGTAGGATGAAAAGGTGGACTATAGAGGATTTTTAGGTCAGTGAAAATGCTACGTATGTTACTACAGTAGTGGATAAATAGCATTATTTGGTTGTGCAAACCCATAAAATGTACAACATTAAGAGTGAATG
This sequence comes from Anoura caudifer, assembly GCA_004027475.1. NCBI lineage: Eukaryota > Metazoa > Chordata > Mammalia > Chiroptera > Phyllostomidae > Anoura > Anoura caudifer. The sequence goes on from PVKU01000172.1 coordinate 186,950, forward strand.
GTAAATTATGGACTTTGAGTGATAGTAATGTGTCAATGTAGGTTCATCAGTTGTAACAGAAGTACCACTGTGGTGCGGGGATATTAATAATGGGGAGGCTGTTTATGAATCAGGCAGGTTGTACATGGAAAAATCTATACTTCAGGCTAAATTTTGCCTGAAACTAAAATTACCCTAAAAAAATAAAGTCCACTAAAAAAAGTGTTACTGGATAAAGGAAAATGTGAAGTATTTAAACATATAAGCAGCAGTGTTTGTAGTGCCAAACAACTAGGGATTATCAATAAGAGTTTGAAGAAATTATGACATATTCTTAAAAATGGAATAGCATGTAGTTACTAAAACAACAGAGCAAATCTTCAAGAAATTTTCAAGATTTCTTATGTGGAGATAGCAAGGCACAAAGCAGCTTTCAGTTGTCTAAAAACAATTGTGAATGTGTTAATGACACACACACACTTGCACATACGCATGAACACATGATTTCTAGAAGAATCAGAAAGGGGAACAGTGTTTGACCCTGTGTAAGGGATGAGGGACGGGCGTCTACTGCAGGGAAAAGGTTAACCTGTCGCTCTGTGTTCTTTACAGTATTGCTTGTTTGTTTCCCATTTGTTTAATCATGTAGATGTACTCTTTTTAATTTTTATAAATAAAGGTATACAGCATTTGCTTGAAAATATTATTATAGGCATATTTAGTAGGTGATTGTACAATGCCTGTCTCTTAAACATGTTGTCATAATGTAATATGATTTAATTGTGATAGCATAATAAGAAAAAGAGGGGACAAGTGAACTTGTGAATGACATATTTCAGCCAAGTAAAGGAATACATAGCTTTAGCACAGGTTGGGAAGAAGCTGTGGGAGAGTGAGTTCATGCATGAGATACTGTGAGAGCATGACACACAGTGAGGACACACTCCAAAGTCCCGTGTGACAGCAGTGGGTGCCCCATTCATCTCACAGTGGATTGTTTCATTTAGCAAAACACCATCAGTTGTATTAAAGTGTTGCCATCAATTTACAGTTCATTTGTTTCATAAAATTTTTATAGATTTTTATAAATTGGATTTGGTTCCATACTTTTTAATATGCTAAGCATTAGGAGTGGTATTCTTCTTTAGATTATTTAATGATCTTAATAATTAATATTTTAGATCAACATAGAAGAGCTAAAGAATTTTGTTTTCTTAAAAAAGTGTGAAGCCCTGGCTGGTGTGTCTCAGTGGCTTGAGCTACAGTGAACCAAAGGGTCGCTGGTTTGATTCCCTGCCAGGGCATAGGACTGGGTTGTGGGCCAGGACCCCAGTAGGGGGCACATGAAAGGCAACCACACATTGATGTGTCCCTTTCTTTCTCCCTTTCCTCTGTCTAAAAATAAATGAATAAAATCTTTTTTAAAAAAGATTAAAAGATGTGTATGTCTTGACTCAACAAAACAAAAACAGACACCGAAAGGAAAAAACTAACTTGTTTCATTAAAGATTTTTAATGACTCAAAGTGAATTTTCTGAGATGAGAGAGGTACAACATATATAACATGTGAGTACTTTGTCTTCTCTTTTTTTCTTTGGAAACCAGCAAACTTTGCTGTCATCAGAGTTTAATTATTTCCTCAGATTCTGCTTAAGTTTCATACTTATTTCCTGACTCTTCCATGATCAGCAGAAAATCTTACACTTCACCGAAACAACAGAGAGCAACAAGCAAGCCCTCGTTCTTTTCACCCTCTTCTCCCCATTAAACACCCGTCTGTGCTTTTCTTAAATGGTCATGGCATTTAAGTATGTGAAGTGTAAGTATTTCTTAATGGTCATGGCAGTGTAAGTATGTGAAGGAATGCGGTACTCAGGATGCTTCCGAGGGGTTGTAGTGATGACCCCCGAGTTCTGACAAAGTATAACTCTCACTCAAATATGTTCTCCTCTTTCACTTTGAAAGCATCATGTCAGAAACATATTAGATCTTTATTTAATGTTAAAGTAAAAGGAGATTTTAAAAGCATATCTGAGACCTCATTCAAAGTTTACTTTCCCATACCACTTTTTTTTGAAGGGAAGAATATTATAACTACTTGTTTTAATCATAAACAAATCAACAAACAACATGTGTTAGAGAGGATGTGGAGAAAAGAGAACCCTAGTGCACTGTTGGTGGGAATGCAAACTGGTGCAGCCATTGTGGGAAGCGGAATGGAATATGCTCAGAAAACTAAAAATGGAACTGCCTTTTGACCTGGCAATTCTGTTGGGATTATACCCTAAGAACCCAGAAACCCCAATTCAAAAGATCCTATGCACCCCAAGATTCATAGCAGCACAATTTACAATAGCCAAGTGCTGGAAGCAACCTAGGTGCCCATCAGTAAATCAGTGGATCAAAAAACTATGGTAGATTTGCACAATGGAATAATATGTAGCAGAAAGAAAGAAGGAGCTCCTACCCTTTGGGGTAGCATGGATAGAACTGGAGAGCATTATGCTAAGTGAAATAAGCCAGGCAGTGAAAGACAAATATCATATGATCTCACCTATAAGTGGAAGCTAATCAACAAAACAAACAAGCAAACAAAATATAACCAGAGACATTGAAATTAAGAACAAACTGGCAGTAACCAGAGGGGAATTGGAGGAGGATAATGGGAGGAAAAGGGGGAAGAGTCTTCAGGAACATGTATGAGGGACACATGGAAAAACCAAAGAGGGGTAGGATCAAGGGTGGGGAGTGGAGATAGCTCGGGTGGTGGGGAGTGGTTAAGGGAAAATGCAGACAACTGTACTTGAATGACAATTTAAAAAAATTAGGAAAAAATACCACAAATTTGGCAACTTAAAACAATACCCATTTATTGTCTGACAGTTCAAGTCTGGGCATGGCATGAATATGTTGGCTTCTCTACTCCGAATTTCACAGGACTGAAATAAAAATTTTCCGAGGGGTGTGTTCCTTTCTAGAGAATCTGGCGATCTCTTTCCAAGACTGTTCAGGTTGATGGCCTGATGGAATTTCTTGCAGCTGTAGGTCTGAGGGCTTTGTTCCCCTGCAGGATATCAACCAGGGGCCAGCTTTGCTCCTAGGGAATCTATTTAACTGCTCATGTTCTCCATACATAACCTTCTTCCAATACCCGTGGCTTAAGTCCATCTCAAGCTTTGACTCCCTAAGCCTTCTCCTTCTGCTACATCTCTCTGCCTGACTCTTCTGCCTTCCTCTGGATAATCTGTAACAAACTCTTTATCTTAAAATCAGCTGATTAGTTGCATTGATTATATCTGCAAAGTCCTCTCACAGAATTATCTAGATTATTTCTTGAATAACCAGGGGCCCAGAACCTTTGGAGGATATTTTTATAATATCACCTTCTACATTATTCTTGTCATCCACATAGTCAAAACTTCAGATACAACAGATCTAATAACAACTATAAAGTATATAACTTCCTAAGACTAAACAAATCTGTTTTTTTCTTAATTTAGTAAATAATTATTGAGCACCTATCCTGTGATTGGCATTGGTAGTATCATGATCATGATATATTTATGTTATTTCTATTTTTCTTTTGGCTTAAACTCTGGATTTAATAAGAAGATACCTATTGAACAAATAACCACATTTCATGAAAGAAAATAATGGTGAAGGATTTAACAGAGACCCATGATGATTTAACTAAATTGAATTTCTATGACATCATTTACTTAACTCAACAAATGCATTTTCCTTCTCTAAAATTTTTCAGTTATATAGTTTCCTTCCAGATACTGTGTAGCCTGTCTTCCCAATCTCACCTTTGGTTCTCATCGGTCCCTACTCACACAGTAATTTCAAAATGCTGAACTGAGGTAAGGCTCTAAATAATGAAGTCTCACTACAAGTCTCTGCTTACCTAGAGGCATCTTGAACCAGGGTTCCAATCATTAACTTAAATAATCATTCCATGAACCATTCAGACTGTGTCATTTTCCATTTTCTGTGTCCTGTAGCTTCCTGCAAATAGCTACAGTATAACAGGCACAATTTTATCCTCTTCTGTCTTCGTCCATCACGATATGGAGTTATTTAAAAGTAGGGACTGTATCTTATGTCATGCTGAATCATTTGTCTAGAATACTGATCCTAGCCTAACCCAGATCACAAAATTCTGAATTAAAAAGAAAAAAGGAAGTCATGTGAGAGGAAGAAGAAAAGAATAGTAAAGAGGAAGGAAAAAAGGAAGAGAGCAATGAAAGAAACAGCAGGCACATTGGATTCTATAACATATCTGTGTGTATTTCCTACCTAATACTTCTCAAGATTTAGTTGAAAAATGTTATGCCCATATTTGAAAATTATCACATTTGATACAATTTTACTGATGAAAATTATTTAATATTAGCAAAATATTTTAATTTTTTCTGCTATTCTAAATGTCCATCTCAGTGGTATTATAAGCAATTATCAATAAATGTTAGCTATGTAATTTCCAGAACTTCTAAAAAAACCTACTGATGGAAATTTTTAAATTTATTCTATTTTTTATTTAGATCAACAAAATCTCTTGAGGACTCATGAAGTATTTCATTTTCATCTTTCTTCAAAAACTCTTCTTAGTTTTTTATTTTTCAGATTGTACTCACTGATGATGGAATTGTTCTTAATATCCTTATGTTACTTCTGGTCACTTTACCTAAGTAGAAATATTGACTTTAAAAAAATGTTGCGGTATTATTGTCATCATTTAAAATATTATTGTTTCTAGCAATTTAAATAGCTATAAATTGCAGCCTTTTAAATTTTGCATTTTTAAACTTTGCTTGTATACTGATTGGTGGAACAATTACAAACTGAGTAAACATTTTGGAGGAAAAGGACATGTCTCTGACCTCTAAGGATTTATTCTGAAATGATTCTGTTATTAGATGTGACTGTTTCTTGGACACACTGCTTTACGACTGCTAAATCATAATTACTTCAGGACATCCTGCGTTCGGCTGCAAATGTGCTGTGCTGCACTTCCCTTCATTTTATTTTCAGTATTTTCGGTATTAAAAGGAACTCAAAGGTGCAGTTTGAAAATGAGATTGTCCACATCTATCAAGTCTGCTTTTATGAAGCAAAAAGTGCAGACTGTTTTATGCCCCACTGGCAGGTTAGGTGGTAGCATTTCATATATATCCTTGAGCTGTTATTTAAATCAGTCATCAAATACATCCGTGGTAGGCCTCAGCATCCTCTCTTTTCAGTTTGCTCTAGAGTTAATGAAGTTTGCGTATAGAAGGAAATTCCTTTATCCTTGAATAAATTAAAAGTAATACAAGTCTAGAAAATGAAACGGAGAATTATGCTATGGAAAATAGAAAGAAAGTGACTAAAGACAAAAGCATTCAGCTGGGCTCTTTTTGGGTAGAACAATCAGTACCACACTTATTTTGTTTTATTTTTTACATTTAATACATTCAAATGCATTTTTTCCATTCAGGTGCAGTTAATTATCGTATACATTCCTTGGTTCTTCATTTATCTTTGGAATAGCATTCCATTGTTTATGGGGAAAAGCACATAAAATGTTCTTTTAATTTTTTTCACTGTTGATTTTTTGATAATTTCAAGCCAATGAATATAACAAGAAATGAGTCAATATCTGACTCACTAAAAAATTATCTTTTTCTTCACATTTATATTTGGTGGAAAAAAGTAACCTCATCCTGATTATTTCTAGTTCTGAAAACTTCCTTCTCTTTTTCTCACTCCAATCCACAGCACTCACTCCACCCTGCTTCACAACCAACCTAGCTCCCATCTGCATTTCTGAGAAAATTACACAGGGATGCTAAACAGAAAATTGGAATAACCGGTTATTAATGTGGAGACCTCTTGCTGGGAACTCTGGAAATTTCAAACCAGATAGTGACATCTCTGTGACCCTCCATGTAACTAGGTGTGGAACGGTCCAATGGGGAAGAAACAGAGCCTAAGAGATGATTATGGTGAAATGTAACACCAAGATAGTAATGCGGGCTTTGAACATTTAAAACAGTTACCATACTTATTGTGCACGCCACAAATAGGATAACAAAGGCCAGTGTTATTGTAGGAGCAGGCAATACATTTTAGGACTCTGCCTAAATTAAAGAAAGTTGTGGGGTGCCAGGAGGATAAGACCAAATACATAAGACTAGTGCCTTCCTGATTCCATACCTGAGCCCTGCTAATGTCAAACGACAATCGGACAACAGTGGGGTCCTTCCATATGCCACCCCTGGTCACAAACTCGAGAGACAGAGTCCAGTGGAAAGGAAAAAGGAATTATTTTTTTAAAAGATGCATAGCAGGTTTCTTGAAGAACGCCCCTCCCCTCAGTACGCAGGCACAGAGGGTGTCTGCTGTGGTGGATTCCAGTCGGTTTGTGTTCAGGGAGAGGCACAGGCCTTGTAGCCTGGCCATGCGCCTCCCGGAGCTGCCAACCCAAGCCTCCTCTTCTGCCTTCTGACCAGACTGGCGTCCACAGGGCTACTGGTCAGGCCTGGAGTGCTTGGGGAGGGGAACAGGACCTGGCCCGTACCCGACAGGGCTGCGGGCAGGCGGGTGCCAGCCACCACTGCTTCTTATACCGGGAGGGGGCTCGGGGCTTGCCTGACAGCCCCTCTCTCTGAGCCAACCGGTTTGAGTATCCTGTCTACCTTGTTACTGGAACCTAGACAGGCAGGTCCTGAAGGTCTCAGAGACACAGAAAATCCTCCAGGCAAGTACGCGCGGCTCAGGCACCTCAAAACCCCATTTGCAGATCCACCAGCCAGGGCATGGGGAAGCGAAACCATGCATTTTCCATGCACTCTGTTTACTTAAAACTGCCCCCATAATCTCCTGCACAGCGGAAGTAGACATGAGGCTCTGCCCCTTACATCCAATTACCTCCCCAGCTTTCGGCAACAGGCTTTTTTGCTGCGTCGTGAGCGTGCTGTTCTGGTTGCCAGGCCAACTCACAAATGGGCGTCTTCAGCACTTCTCCACCCTTCCCCATTTCCTGGCTGTCAGCCCCATTGCAAATCCCCTAGTGGGAGTTTGCATCTTACTCCTTTGGTGTCTCTGTCTGGCCAGAGAGACATACAAGTGCAGAGAATAACATGGAGCACGTGACAAAGAATCTGGAAGCAGAGTGAAAAGTACAGTTTACAAAAATTAAGGAGCTACGGGACTTTTGATGATTTATGCAGCAGTCCTGTACTGCGAATTTTTTTAACATTGATTATTTCCTTGTCCAATTCTAAAAATATCTTTTGTTTTATTTTGTCTGGCATATTTCAGAATTTAGCGCTATATAACAGAAATATAATTTTTGAGGGCAGAAAGGTTTATTGGATTTTAATCCAATAAAAATATACATGGTAAAATTATATAGTGAAATATTAAATTGGTTTGTCTTTATTGAAATTTTCTCCGCTTACTGATTAATTAGAAAGTCAGGCTTTGTAATACCTTGCCTCAGGTAATATTTTTGAGTGGCAAGATGAAGGAAAAGAAGTTCATACTTTCTTCATTTTGTAAAAGCCTAAATCTCATAAAGAAGCAATTCTGCTCTGACGTATATGGCTCAGTTGGTTGGGTGTTGTTCAGCAAAAAGAAAGGTCACCAGTTCAATTCCCAGTCGGCACATGTCCGGGTCCCTGGATGGGGGGGAGGCAACCAATCTTTCACATGGATGTTTCTCTCCCTCTCTTTCTCATCCCTTCCCCTCTCCCCCAAAATAAATAAATAAAGTCTTTTAAAAAAAGAGGAAATTCTTCACTCAGGGACCACAAATAAAAACTTAGAGGTTCTGTTAGCATGAATGTAAAACATTACATTAGTTTTTCCTAGTTAGTCCTAATTACAGTTTATCATTTTTTTCCAATTATGAACAACGACAACAAATCTTAGTAGGACTAACAGTACCTGGAACTTTGTTATATCACTCTTGTTGCAAACACCTCAAAATAACCTCGGTGATTATCACTACTTCAAAATCACTTTGAGTTTAAGATCCACCTCTACATTCATCACATTTGTTAATGTGTTAATGAAAGTACTCCGGTACAATCGTGTAACAAATTTGTTTATAATATTTTGAAAATGTATTTCAATAAAATCGGTCATTAAAAAATACATTTATAACATTATTTTGAGAATCAATATATAGACATTGTCAGAGTATCAGACATGTCTATGGAACACAAAAGGCTTGGAAATTTAATATATAAGAAGTTTTGAAGTGTTAATGTTCTTCAGAGAACACTTTTGGACACAGTGAATGCACCAGAAGCTCAGGCAGCACATTAAGGCAGGGTTTAGGGAGATGCCAAGTTCTCAGAAAGTATTTACCATCCAAGAATAATGTGTTCTAGGCACGGATATCTCAGACTTACAATGGAGTCCTATGTCAGTGGAATGACCTAAAATCAGCACAGGGTCATCTGGTCTGAGAGAACATACAAGGTAGAAAAATGGCTATTTCAGGTGAGATCAGGGTGGGGCAGTGGAATACGATCAATGGGTTTTCTCAGCTGCTTCACAGCTTCATTAAGCCCCAAAACTTTGCTGTACCCCTGGGACTCACTGCTTACATATGTGTGAGTTTAAAATCTCGATGGACTTGAGTAAGACATGAGCTCATTTAAACAGGAATGTATATATACATTATTGAGCATGCTTGCATTTGCAACTGAGATGAAAATATCTAAACATAAATCTGGACTTTTTGCACCACAAGAATCTTATTTTCAATCTTTATAAATGTAGTCATTTATTTAGCAAAAACAAATCTTGCCAAAACAGGGAGGTTTATCTATAAACAGGAAGGTTTTCCTCTTGCTCAGTTATGGTGTGTGTGTGTGTGTGTTTGTGTGTGTGCATGTGGGAGTGCATGTGTGTGCACTTTTGTTAAATGAACAGTTTGTTTCCTATATTATGAAATCCATTGCTGGTCAAATTTAAGTGCAGCTATTGGTCTTGTGGAAGATTAATAAATTATCTTGTTTTTTTTTTTCATTTTTTACTCTGAAGGAAAGATATGTTTCTCTTTTTCCATCTGTGGTCATTTTATATTGTACAATAAATAAAAGTCAAGAGGATCTTTGGTTCACCTCCCTCAGGTGCTCTGAATCAATCTCCTAAAACTGTTATTACATTGAAGGATGGGTATGATAGTACATTTACTCAAAATTTGCTTTGAACTCTTCCAGTGAGCAGATATGACTAAGGACTTAATGTTCCATGTGTTTGTCTCCACATTGAAAGTTAATAGGACATATATTCTGATTTTAACTTGTTATTTTCTTTCCTGAGTTAGATTTTTCCTTGTTTTCTAAAATTTTGAGTATGGACAAATTTCTACAATGTCAGTAAAAACTGCTAAGTACCAATACAATTACCAAGGAGGGGATGAAAATTTTTCTTAATTGTGAACTCTGCCAAGTGAAATACTCATTGCTGTTCATTTCAAGATATATTTGAAATATGAATTTTCAAAAGTGTCTATGCTTTAAAAATGAATAAATTGTTGGGGCACATTTTTCTCATCAGAGAAAGGTTACCCACTGCAAGCACCTTGTGTGCAAGATCCGACAGTGCTGAGAGCATTGTCCTTACTTGCCATCCTACCCTTTCTATCCTCGGTTTGCTTCATTTTTTAACCTCAGGCTGAAATTAAGCTATGAATTTTTTAAATGCATAATTAGTGGATAGAATTTGCAGAAATATTGGATTAACATATTTGGAACATGCTACCAAGTTGTGCATGTGATTACCAGGCACACTCGCCAAGTGTAAGGACCCACCTGACACCTAATGGACAAGCAAATAGAGGGCGTGTCAGGCTTCCTTAAACTGGAAACATTTGGTAGCAGTAGTGGGGGTGAGAAGGGAAATAGCTCATTTTATATAACCTCATGAGTCTATTTCAGGAATACAGGTGTCACTAGGATCTCAGCCTATGTATTACAAAAGAAAAACAATGTGCTGGTGTTCGTGGATGGTAAATTTTGACATTATTCTAACAGAAGAAAAATACTGATTTCAGCATAGACATTTATTAAATATTTATATAACTAAAGTATACTCTACTTCTTTTGACAAAAAATCTGGAAATTTAAAGGAACTAAACAGGATAATGTTTAAATCATATGTTCTCTGGGATATTGAGTAAGGATTATAAAATGTATTTGTTATATTAAAATGTCTGGAATTAAATCAGAGATCTTTAATTTGTCAAGAATTTCTCTTATTTTGACCTCAGTAATCTGTTTCATGTTTTCATTTTCTTTATAAAAATATCACAATTTGGCACATGAAAATTTTTTCAGACTATTCTGGGTTTCATTATTTTTTCCCCAAAGGACTCAATGGAAACTTATGAATTATCTAATAAGACTCTTTAGTTGGAAAGGTGTCATGATTGTAATAGAAACTTAATTCTGTTTTTATTCCCCTTTGTGCAAGAAGTATTTACTATACACTTGTGACAAATGAGCCATACTGGACCTTTTTATGGAGAGTTCATCGTTAAGAATGATCAGTCATTAACTCTATTTCAGCCCTTCTCCCTTCTCAAGAGAACGAGGTTTGGGGTGAAAATTCCACAGCTTGTTTTGTCAGCGACCAGCCCTCATCCAGGAACGCACCCAGAGGTACCTTGTTTGAGGAAAAGGCATTCTTATTGCCCAGAAAATTATAAGGATTTTAGGAGCCCTGTGTAGGGAACTGGAGTCAAAGACCATACATTAGAACAAAGGATGTTTTCAGTGCTCTTCTCACTGAGGGAATTAAAGGGTTTCAAGAGATCCATGCCAGGAGCCAAGGGCCAAGAAAAATATGTATTTTCCATTATGTTACAATACCTAACGTGTATGATTTTGCTTTTATAATTTTAATATACTAGATTTATAATATAACAAATACATTTTTGTTAATAGATAGTTCTATATTGCCCCAAATACTAAAGTCCAGAATTAAAACTTGGTTTACTTTTTTCAACCTAACAACAGAATGACATAATTTTTCTTAAGACCACTAGTTGTATTGCTAATTCCATTCTAAACAAGTGCTGCCTTGTGATTTTGATATCTTTATTTTTCTCTTTAGTTTATGTTTTCTTTGCAAAGATTATATCTATTACATATGGAAAAACATATAATTATTGACACATTGTGAACTGCTAAACTGATAGTGATATATTGTTATATATACCACTATATATTTGGGGATAGAAGCACTGTGCTACAGCATGCTTCTATCCCCAAATGCTATAACTGAGGTATATTTTCATATTACTATATAGATGACTCATTGTTTTCCCCTCCAAATTTTATTTTGAAAAAAAAATTAACTTAGAGATGTTGAAAGGATAGAATGGAGATCAGCACTATAACTTTTATTCAGCAATTGTTAATATCCTTTATCTCTTCTTATGTACATGTGTATGTGTGCATTTGCTGCAAACTTTGAACTAAAGTTGCAGATGTCATGACACTTTACTCCTCATCACTTAAGCATGTGTACCATGAAATATCAAGAATAAGAATGGTTTTCTGTACATTTTATAGTATCATTACTATGAAGATACAGTAATAATTCCAGGATAGATATCATATCCAAATTTTTTTATCATAGTCAAATATGTTTGTTTACTCTTTACCTTTTACAATCCGTGACTCACTTAAGGGCACTGCTTATGTATGTTTGGCATCAGATACCAGAGATCTTTGGAATGCCTTTAATATGGAGCAATCTCATCATCTTTTTTTTTTTTTTTGAGGGGGATTCTTGCCATTGACATCACAGAGAGTCCAGACCACATGCCTGAATGGTGCCCTGTGACTACGTTCACGTTATAGAGGTAAAGATGCTAAACACGCATTGCGTGCTCATCGTTTTACTCATAAGACAAGATATGATGAAAGCACATCAATTTGAAATAAACTGGGAAAAAAAGACTCTATGCTATTGGTTTTTATTGGAATTATTAGATTTATTGTCTGATTACATATACATATATTTCAACTCTATCCACTGGGAAAAAAATAAAAGCTATGGAATTCAATTGCCATGAGTGCATCCATGGCCAGAATTGGCTTTTAAATACTGCTTTTTACTAATGCCCCTATGTCTGGGCCAAGGAAAGTTCAAGATGAGCCTGCAGCACCTTACTATTTTAAAAAATAAAGAAATGTTTGCAATAGGAACAATTTAAAAGGACATAAAATTTGACCTGCATTTTCAATTTTGGCACAATTTGGAAATAAAAGGAATGATATTGGTAATGAATTTTGATAGATTGAGTTTTAAAAGTTACTTCATGATATTATAATGCTACTTAAAATAAAGTTATGGGATGGGTAGAGAAAGCTCTTCTTTACAGAAGAATGATAAGTTACTAGTAGAAGAAATGATAAAAGTAGACATAACCAATTTTCATCCACAAATGTCAGAATTTTGAATCAGTCAAGAATCATCAACTGATGATAAAAACACTGGATAAAGAGCTGCTTGAGAACATGGTAGTCATATGGTCTCAAAGTATCATTTAGAAAATTATATAGGGCCCTGACTGGTGTCGCTCAGTGGATTGAGCACTGACCTGGGAACCAAGGGGTCGCCACTTCAATTCCCAGTCAGGGCACATGCCTGGGTTGCAGACCAGGTCCCCAGTTGGGGGCACACAAGAGGTAACCACACATTGATGTTTCTCTCTCTCTCTTTCTCCCTCCCTTCACCTCTGTCTAAAGATAAACAAAAAAAATCTTTTAAAAAATTATACAGGGAAAATATATAGCAATAATTGAGAGATCAGATAGACAGCATATCATACAACCTAACATCATTAACAGTGAAATAAACTGATAAATATTTTCTAATCATAATAGTTATATTATATCACAAGAAAAGTAATGTTATTTTATTCCCAAACTATCCTAATTTTCAACATTTTTTAAAAGAAGAAATATGGTATGACTCAGTAGATTGAGTGCCGGCCTACAACCAAAGGGTTGCCCATTCAATTTCCAGTCAGGACACATGCCTGGGCTGCAGTCAGCCCTAAGTGGGGGATGCTTGAGAGGCAGCCACATATTGACGTTTCTCTCCCTCTCTTTCTTCCTCCTTTCCTCTCTCTCTAAATATACATAAATAAAATCTTTTAAAAAAGATTTTAAACAGAATTTATTTCCTAAGTTGGCAACATATCTTAGTATATAGAGAGGGTACTAAATACTATAGAGAGGAAACTAAAAGGTTTCTCTGGAAATGCATAGATTTTAATAAATAAAAACATAAATTTTCATTGAGATGATTTTAGCATATTCTCCTGTCTTTTTAAATATGTTTTTAAAATAAGCACCAATAAGGTAGCATTTCAATATGAAAAATAATTTTTAAATGAATATTTTCATAAGGTCCTGGTAAGTGAATTTTGAGGATGCTGACATAGTGAGCTAGATTTACTATGGTTGTCAGATACAATTTGCTCATATTTGAATCCATCCCTGCCATTCTATGTTCTTCTCTGTATCCTGCGGAAGTTCACTCGGAAACTACACTTTCCAGGCTTCATTGCCAACAGAATTTTTCTTTATATCCTCTAATAAGGCAGTTACATAGAGATCTGGCACAAATAATTACCTCCTTTTATTACAAAACCTTTTATTATAAAATCATGAGCATGAAATTCTGTAACATAACAATATCACACTCAAGCGCACCATATGACATTTTTGGTGAAATGTCCAAATTAAAGTTATGAGTTATTACACCCATGTTATTATCATACCAGCCACACTCAAGCAGGCGTGACTGTTGCTGGACCCTGTGTATTACTCATATATCACATATTTTGTATCTGGAAGGTAGAAGGTAAGAAGAAGCCATTTTCTCTGGCAGTGATTTCGAGCCATTTGTGAGTACCACTCAAGCACCTTTTTGGTACTTTTAGGCATGTGAGCACCTTGGATATGGCTTCCTTTAGTACCTAAGATTCCCTGAAAGCTGCTTTCATGATATTTGCTTCCCAGTCTTCAAATTCTGTATCAGCTTAAAGTTCCCTGAGCTAAATGTTTCCTACTTAAATAGCTTAAGTGCCTTCTGTTGTCAGACCAATAGACACAGTAATAGATAATGGAACTGGTCCTAAGATGGTTAGATTTAAAGAATGAAGGGTCACACCACTAGTGGAAAATGGAACACTGGAAGTCTATTGTATGCAATGATAAATAGGTAAAATAACTCAGTGAATGTTAGTCAGCTTTTTCTTGGTCACCCCTGTGCTTGGCTAATGGATATATGGACTAATCAATAATGGAATGATGAGATGAATGCTATGCAAAGATCAGTAGGTGGGTTTCTTTTCACTGTGTCTGACCAGGCTACCTCCAGTGCTACATTCTCGATGTGTAAGTACAAGAGACTGATACTGTGCCTCTGCTATCAACTATTCTATGGCAGATCAGCCATCACTTGGTAATTGGCAGGTTCCATTTGAATCATCTCATCACAGAGTGGTCAGTAATCAGAACATGGAAATGTGTTTTCTGTCTACAGTGCTGTAAAGTATTAGTAAGTGGAGTATTTCTGGATCTCAGATGATCTGCTGTGTTGTCTATGAGTACTTCTACATTTGCAGGTAAATGCTAATAAAACATCATTGAGACACAATATAAGAAAGATCACATATGGCTCGGATCTTTCAGGAGTGAAATTTCTCATCAAAGGAGCTTAAGAACCTTGTTTAGCTGAGATGTTGACTGATGCCAAAGGAAATATGAAATATATAATGGAAGAACATTTTACCTGAAAAAATTGACTTGGTTTTTGTGGAAACAAGACTTTAGTGGCTATGAATATTTTTCCTTCTTTGATATATATATATATATATATATATATATATGATGTTGCAAAAGGAGGTTTACAGTTGTTAATATAGAAAATAATACAATAATTAATAAATAATAATGCAAGAAGAAAGTGTTTCACATACTCAAAGCTGTAACCCTTCTTTTGCCCCATATTGTATATTTGATATGTTAACTATTATTTTTTCTCTAGCTGTTTCCCACCAAGGTTATGTAAAGTATATTGATGGTTGTGATTCAGTCCTTAAATCATGAAATATGAAAGGGAAATTGTGAATTGGGTAGAAAGCAATGAATATCACTCAGAGATGAATATATATGGATATAGAACTTTGGATTTTCCTTTTGGGGGGGAGGAGCTTGGAAATTCTTTATTTTGAAAAAGGATAGAAGCATAATATTAGGCCAAGAGGCAAGATAATGTTATTTAAGTTGCTTGGGAGATAAATGTACTGAAAAGAACACAAGAACAATGAGTATCCAAAGGTATGGACTGTGTTGGATATTCTTTTCTTCACTTAAATTCTGCTCTACACCTTAGGAGTCAAAGCCTAGAAATTAGATTTCTAGAATCTACTTGTATTCAGAGTTTTGGGTAGATTCCATCACTTGGAAGTATATGCATATGGAACTTGAATTTTGCTTTTGTCTATTAAATATTTTGCTGAGAATCACCTTTCTTATTACTGTAGGTACAAAACCATTGGAAAAGGCAACTTCTATGTTCCCTTCACTTCTCATTCTTCAACATTATCTAAGCTTCCAATTGTACATATGATTTCTTCTATCAAAATACCTGGGGAAGTATATATGTAGTTTTAAAACTGTTTTAAGCACAAAGTTCTAGCCAGATCATTTGAGTATTAAATTTAAATGACCCCAGAGAAAACTTGACATTTGTTAGTTTCTTTTCTCTTTAAAAAAGTCTATTTACCTAATAATATATGTATTTATTAAGAACATATTTGCTCTGTTTACCTGAAATTTTGATAATGGCAATTAAAATGTATTACAACAATAAGATCCTTATGTTTTAAATTAAAAACAAAAGTCCATGGAAGTTGAGGGGCTTTTCTAAGGTGGAACATATTTAGTGGTAACTGATATTCAAGCTTATTTTTCCTCATTTTTAATTCAGAGCCATTTCAAAGTTACTACTTGCTTTAAAACAACAAAAAGGTCATTAATTTTAAATAAGTACATGGCATGCTAGTATTTATTGGTACCACAATGCTGAGTAGAAAAAAAAAATGGACGTGTATCTTTCAAATGAGGTAAAGGGAAGGACATTTAGCAATATATTACAGAGGAAACTTTCACTCCATGACCCAGGAACAGATACATAATTTGAGGGGCCCAGTGTGAAATGAAAACATAGGTCTCTCATTTAAAACTTTTAAGAATTTCCAAGTGGCACGGCAGAGTATTAACCAAACACGAAGTCCTTCCGAGCAGAGAGCCCTGTGCGATAGGGCAGGTCACACGTGCAGGAAGCCGTCTCTGCCATGGCCTGCAAGAATGCTATTGGTTGCCGGGGAATCTTGTTACTTTCTCAATCATTCTTATTTCTTAAAAACACTAACTATTGTTAGTTTTTCACTGGGTAAACTGTCAGTCATGAATCACCACAATTATGGCAAGTTAAAGCATTTAACATACTCTATTTCCAGACAGTGAAGTCTTTTTTGCCTTTTTTCCAAATTCATTTCCAAACTTGTCTGTGTCATGATTGAAACCTACTACATTTGTGAGACAATATTGGTAAAGAGTGATGGGATTAAAACATCAAACACTATTTGTCTGAAAGCTTATAACTAATTCAAATATTTATGTTTTTTTTTTCCTATACCTTTTGAGACATTTTTAAAAGTTGGACTTTAACCTACAAGTTCTGATCAGCCTTCTAGCATCAGCCTTTATATCATAAATAGTAGTCTTTTACATAATTCACTCCTGTCCTATAGATCCTCAATATAGTTCCTTCCTTTCTTTTCTTTCTTTCTTTCTTTCTTTCCTTCTTTTCTTTCTTTCTTTCTTTCTTTCTTTCTTTCTTTCTTTCTTTCTTTCTTTCTTTCTTTCTTTCTTTCTTTCTTTCTTCTCTTTCTCTCTCTCTTTTCTTTTTTCTTTTCTTTTCCTTTCTTCCTGTCTTTCCTTCTTTCTTTCCTCTCTCCTTTTTTCTTTATTCTTTCTCTCCCTCTCTCTCTCTCTTTCTTTCTTTCTTCCTTCTTTTCTTTTTTGTTTATTTTTCCTTTGAAGCATTACATTTATTGGGGTGACATTGGTTAATAGGATCATATAGGTTTCAAGTGAGCATTTCTATGATATATAATCTATACATTATTATATCAATATAGTTTTAAAAGAGTAATCTTTTATTATTTATAGTAAACAAGGATATTTGATCAATTTGAATAAAGTGGATCTTATTTAAATAAAACAGTATGTGAAGCATTTAAAATATTATTTACTGGAATAAATGTTTTATGCCACCTCTGGCTTGCAAGAGTAGCTTTTAGAATTTCTTTTCTTTAGTCAAAATATTTAGCCCTGGTTGGTGTGGCCCAATGGATTGAATGTGGATCTGCAAACCAAAAGGTTGCCCATTGAATCCCAGTCTAGGGCACACGTCTGAGTTGTGGAACAGGCCCCCAGTAGGGGGCATATGAGAGACAACCACACATCTGTGTTTCTCTCCCTCTCTTGCTCTCTTCTTTCCCCTCTTCCTGCCCCAAAATAAATAAAATATTTTTAAAAACGTAGTTGTATTTGTTGAAATGTTATTTAAAACCTATTGTTATTATTGAGATGTATTTTAAATGATTTGCTATTATGTAAAAAGATGTTTTAGTTCTTTAAGGGTCTTATGCTGAGCAGAAGTTACTTTGAGAAACCATCACCTCTCTGGGATATTAGGATTTTTTTTTGGTGAGTCACCACTTGTCCTGCAAAATCGCAGAGAGATCTAAGGCCAAGAAGAAACCTTAAGACTCTAAAAGGGAAGTAAAGAGTTTATTATTTTGTCATTTAGCCTAGACTTGCTATGATTTTCCCAGTGCAGAAAACACTGTATAGCAAAATGACACCCCATGTGATTTCATAAGAAACTGAGGAAAAAACATGGAATTAGAAGAACCATATTTTGTTTTTTGTTTTTTTTTTTTTTTGGTTTGGTAATAAAAATATTGATGTGAGGGCATCAATAAAGAAATACAAGCAAGAACATGAGGAATTATCTATTTCTAAACATTTAGGAAAAGCATTGTAGGAATTGACCTAGCATATCAGAGCATTCACAAAAAAGGAGGCAATATACTTTTCATTATTAATATATCATTAATATCAAAAACCTATTGATAAACGCTGAGGTCTACTGTTGTTTCTTGTCTCCAATCATTTTTGTCTATAATTTTACTTTGGCATAATAGACTCACATTTATTGTTAAAGGATGCAGAACTAATTTGCAAAATGTAAATCTTGAAGCTGTATATTTTTGGCAAGCCAGTTTTCATCGGCTTATTTCTAAATGAGTTTTGTATACACACATTTGTTGTCTCTACGTATGATGATTCTTTGATTAAAAAGCGAGGATGTCTGCTCTTTTCTTGTCTATGGGTTAAGTTCTCTAACATCCCAAGAGTTGTTAATACCAATGTAGACTCAGAGAACATTGTAAACAAAGTTACGTACTGAAACTTAATCGAAGCACATGGTTAATAAATTAAAAATTTTTATTATAAATTCAAACCTTACAATCCAATATAGTTATCAATCATACACTGTATTCCACCATATACTAAGAGCTTAAAAAGTGGATGAAATATGGGCTCTGTCCTGAAAAAGATAAAAAGTAACAGTCATTCTGCTTTACACTGATTCAAAAGGTATTGAATTCAGTATTTTAAGGGCAAAAAAAAAGGATCAAGCCCTGGCCAGGTACCTCAGTTGGCTAGAGTGTCATCCCAAAATGTCAAGTTTGCAGGTTCCATCCCTAGTCACAGGGCACATAGAAGAAGCAACCAATGAAGGCATAAATAAGTGCAACAACAAATCAATGTCTCTCTCTCCCTTCCTCTCTCTATCCAAAGATCAATAAATTCATCTTTAAAAAAGAAAAAAAAAACCCAGAAGATAGAAACTACAAAGAAAAAGAACAATATAGTAACTTGATTTTAGTGTAAATAATTATTTATTATTGAAACTTAGCTTTTCCTGAACTTGGCCTGTGAGTAAATAATAGATTATGATAACATTAATATTTAAAATGTTGTCAGTTTCTGGTTACAGCTACCTATATGTTATTTCTAGATACTCTTGAAATCCTTAGTTATTTCTAAACATTCCCAGATGCCGTCTCAGGTGCACACTCAAAGCACTCTGGTTATAGTGCGGAACATGCCCTTAATCTCTTGTTCTTGTCCTTCATTTCAGTCCATTGCTTGTAAAGTCCACAACCCTCTGACAGTGACTTTGTTGATTTTATAAACACTAATGGCTACACAAAGTTGGTGCCTCTCCATGCACAAAATGTGGGTACTCTGAAAGTGCCAGATTGTCGCTACATTTTTGGCATACTCAATATGTTAAATTTCTGCTGGGCCTGTTCAAAAGTAGACCAACCATCATATTACACCATATGGCAACAAAGCAGCAGAGCAATCAAAAGATGCAAAGTGACAAAAACTGCTTCAGGTTCTGCTGATAGCTTTTTGTCTATGAGGCTCAGTTATGAGTCTTATAACTGAGATGTGGGAGGTGACAGATGTGACAATCTTTGCCTTTCTCCTTACTCCTCCAGTATACAGCCTTTTTTAAACTCTTACAATTAATTTATGGAAATGAATGCCTCATGGTCAACCTGTTCCCTAAGTTTATCACAGATACACTGTCATGTCTGGGTTTGATTTGTGAACAGACCCTGGGTTTATAGTAGAAAATTAGGTTAATTTCAAAATCAGGTTATAATTTTCTTCCAATAGGATGATAGCTGTATTTTATGTCAAGTACATCTTTGTTTCTTCAACTTTCTAGCAAAATATATCATGACATCCTTGTGAAACAGGTTGAGAGATATGGAGTGAATGAGCATAATTAAGGACATTGATAATTTGATAAACTAGGTAATCAGTACCATAGAGTCGATGTCAATCTAGACAGTGATCTCCAGGGGACAATCCAGATCTCTGTCTTAGGCTTTTCCTAATCAATAATTTTTATATATACATTGATGAGGATCATCAATGTGTGCAACAGGATTATAAATAACATGTTTTACAATGTCACAAATGTATAATCAACACAAAGGAAAACTGGACAGGCAAAGGGATGAGTCGAATTGAATAAATGGAACATTATAGAGATTAATGTGTATTCTTTGCTTTGAGCACACTAAGAATGTACACATACTCCTAAAGCACTTGGTGTAAACAAAACTTAAGGAATTCATTAGATGCCATATAAATCAATAGTATAAACTGTTTTTTTTTAATCTATTGATGGGTCAAGTACATCTAATTGAATTATTTTGGTGTTCTTTTCCCTATAACATGTTAGAAAATCACACCTGGAACATTACTTTCAATTTTAGGCATTACCCTTTGAGAGAAAATAGAATGCACTGATCTTGTCCTGAGGTTAGTGACAAGAATTTTAAGGAGAGAGGAGACAAAAAAGGGGAGGAAAAACCAAACACATTTCACTTACTCAACACATTTTTTTACAAACATTATTCATTTACATTTCACACATGCTATATGAGATACGTAATACTGTATCTTATTTGCAGGTAAAAATAAAACAAAACAAATTAGAAATTTAAATCTTAAATATAGAAATTTAAGATAAAGGATCACAGTAAGAGGTTTTTGTTAAGAGCCAAAGCCAAGTTTGAAATGACACCTGGGTAACTGTAAACAACTCTATATTGACATCAATATGTTGTCCTTTTATTACATGAACTTAAGGGATATTAAATGAATATCATATTTGTTTAAATTAAATCTAAATATTTGAAAAGCTATTGCCCTGGTCAGTGTGGCTCAGTTGGTTGGAGCATCATCCAGTATACCAAACGGTGGCAGGTTTGATTTCCAGTCTGGGCACATGCCCAGGTTGTGGGTTGGGTACAAAAAGGCAAATAATTGATGTTTCTCTCTCACATCAATGTCTCTCTCTTTCTCTCTCTTCCCTTCTCCTTTCCTCTCTCTCTAAAAGCAATAAAAAATGAATGTCCTCTGGTGAAGTTAATGTTTTACATAAATTAATATTTGAAAGCCTATTGAGTTCTAAGCACCAGGATTCTCTTTACTGTGAAGAGCTCATGATTTTAACCCTAGGACTGATTTACAAGCATATAAATTCTGGAACTAGGGGACAATAATATAATCCTACTCTGTTACCCTTTGAGTATGTTATTTTGTTTGTTTGTTTTGTTTTGTCTTTGTTTCTTTCCATAATGCCAGGATAGGGGGGAAAAAAAAACTACTTAGATTTGAGGCAGATAGGATTAGTCTTCCAGAACACTCTCCTTTGAACGAGAGGTGGAACTGGGTCAAGGGAAAAGGTGTGTATACAGAGAAAATGTTCATCTGGGCAGTCGCTGCCTCACACCTTGTTAAGTGAAGAAGACTCAAGAGCACAAAAGAGGGATGTTTTATTTTCTCACTGTTTTAATAACTTGTCTACACAGACAGATAAATGTGAACCAATTTTTGTCAGTTTTGACCTAGCTCATCCATCAAATCACTGCCTGTTCCTCTTAAAATAACGGAAGACTAAGAGGTAGAATAAACTATTTGGCACTCAGTATAAATTCCTACTGCTAAAAACTACGTATTTTTAATCCCTTGCAATTGGGCACATGAATGTAAATTGGCTTTCACAAATAAATGCACTGACTCAAGGTTTGAAAAGTGGAACTTGATGAGAGTACTACTCCTGCTGCTTGTTGCAGTTTCCTGCTGGCAAACCAGGCTGTGGAGATGTGGCAGTTATTGCAGCAGCATTGCTATATCCAAGCTCCAACGGATGGGTGTGCGGGGAGCAGCTAACGACCTCTTGCCACCCCCTACCCCTGGCCCCCATCCTGGAATCCCAGCTACAGCTGTGCATCCTTAAGTAAGTGATTCAGCAGCATGTTCTTGATTTTTCTCCTTCCTCATAGGACAGAATACAGTCCCTGGTGGGTTAGTTCTGGGAATTGTGCCTGGAGACTAATCAATCAGGTTCCTCCAGCACTTCCAGCACTTTTAAATCATTTAATTATCTCTATTTAGCCATTTTCTGTCTGAAAGACTAGAGATTCTGGTTCTTTCAGGGAAGGCTAAATGATAGAGTATTGAGGGATGTATCCTCCCTAATGCCATACATGGGAAAAATTTTCTGTATTTTTGGAAAAGAAAAAAAACATTCTATCTCCAATAACTACATTACCAATGGTATTAAAAAGAATCCAATGATACACAGATGAAGAAACTATTAAAGTGCCTTCAGGATCAGTGGCAGTTTGCAGGAGATCTGACATTTGAATGTGGTATTGTAAAAGGAAAAAATGATTTTATCAGGTGATGGCGGTGGAATATTTTAGCTAAAAAAATAGCTAGAAATGCATGGCAAGTTGGAACTTCATGATACATTTAAGAAGTCATGAATCTGCTTTTGTGATGGAAGAACTGGGTAAATTCTCAGGCTTTGCAAGACATAAGGCTTGAAAGGACTATTGGGGCCAGAACATCAAGTGTTTTAATGTTATTCTAACAAAAAAGAAATGGTTACATGAACCGAGTACCATACTTTTTCTTTAAAAAATGTGTAGGGATTTGTCCATGGTTGCAGACTTTCACCTATTACGTTAAAAAAAAAGATTTTTTTTTGTGGGTGTAGCTACAGTGAGGAATTTAGGAACTAGTAGGTAAAAGTTATAGCTACTACATATGATAGGTTGGGGTATTGTTCCCAGTTCTGTATTGTTCCCAAGTTTTTCACTTAGCATAATGCTTTCCAGTTCCATCCATGCTGTCACTCAAGTTAGGAGTTCTTTCTTTCTTTCTGCTGCATAGTATTTCATTGTGTAAATGTACCACATTTTTTTTTTATCCACTCATTTACTGGTGGGCACCTAGGTTGCTTCCAGCACTTGGCTATTGTAAATTGCACTGCTATGAACATTGGGGTATATAGGTTCTTTTAAATTAATGTTTTAGGATTCTTAGGTTATAATCCAAGCAGTGGAACTGCTGAGTCAAAAGGCAGTTTCACTTTTAGTTTTCTGAGGAAACTCCATACTGCTTTCCACAGTGGCTGCACCAATCTGCCTACCCACCAGCAGTGCACTAGGGTTCCCTTTTGTCCACAACCTCGGTAGCCACTGTTCAAAGAGGCTGGGATTACCCACTGAGTACACCTGGTCACAAACCAACGTCTCAGGCCAAGTTTGTCCAAATCTGGCAAAGTCACTGCTGACCTGCACACTGGAAAGAAGAGTATAAAGTAATGCTGTTGTATGTCAACAGATTTTGAGAGTACTTATTATGAAGCAAAACAAACTGACTCATTCTCAGGAAAACCTTTTAACAATGCAACTCTTTAAAATAAACAGGAAGTGTTCATTTTAGACAACCTCTGGAGGCAGTTTTTCCGGGGGTATTCAAGACAGGCTGACAGTTAATACTTTCCATCTCCACTGCTACTTCCCTTCCCCTTCCTGTTATCTTCCGCTTGGAAGACTCTAAAAGCCACTAAACACATCCCATCATCTAAACTATCTATCACATGAGAGCAAGAAAGGCCTTTTACCAAGTTTCTGGGTCATTTTATCCCACTTTGAAAATACTTCCGTGCTTTCAGATGCACTTAGAGGGAAACCCACACTCCCTACAAGACCCTGGCTGATCCTCTCCCATTTTTGCCACAATTCTTTACTACTTTTGAACCATACTGAATGTTATCTACCATCAACATCCCTTCCTCATGAAGAGTTGTTGGAATTAACTTTTTTGAGGTAGTCTTTTCCCTTGATCTTCCTATTGCTGTTTCTCTTTTCACATCCTTTATATGTCCATCGCAGTTGAAAGATCGGTTCCATGTGCCTTTCCTGTCCATGTTGTCATTCTCTATTACTTAAAAGTGTTTATCAAAGCAAGCAATCTGTTTACTTACTTAATTACTTTTTCCCCACATAAGTGTGCGTTTACTGTAGGCAAGACCAGATCTGTGTTGTGATCATATTGCCTGTATCAGGTTAATATATATTTACCTAGCAAAAGAAAAAAGTGAGTAAATAAATATATCATTAGAGACATAATGATGAAAATTTAATTATTGGATAGAGATCAAATAAAATGAACTCTATAATAATTTTAACTCAGAAATTTGTTGTATAATTAGACTTACTCACTTTATTAAAATAACGAGAAGAACCTGGGATCATATCTAAGCCTCTCCTCCTGCTTTTTTGCATGGTTAAACTTGAACTAAACTAAGTGAATAAAAGGAAGAAACCACTAAAAGGTAATGGCGCTCCTGCAACAGGCCCCAAGATCCCACATCGCACCAAAAGCCACCATAGTATATTTTACAAAATCAGACTCTCAGTGCATATAAGGAAGAAGTCACCTTTTCATTTCAGATGGCATTTTCTTCTCCAATGTAGGTTAAACTTTATTTTTCTCAAAAATTTTCTGACCTTTAGATATGTGTGTGCAATTAAGTAAACAGGCTTGTCTTAAACACACAGCAGTGTGACAATTAAGAAGGAAATCAGGTTGGTGATGACACAGAAATTTTAAATCATAAGAATGAGAGCAACAAAATCTACATTCAACAGCCAAGCACCATACCACAATCTATTTTATAGTAATTGTGTGTGTGCATGTGAAATATAATGTTTCATATTTGAAACGTTAGGAAAAGATGCTTAGGCAAAGATGCATTAAAAAGCTTGTGAAGATATTTAAGAACCAGAAAGTGGAAACAATCCAGAAATCCATCAACTGATGAATGGGTAAATACAATGTGGTTTATACACACAATAGAATATTATTTGACATAGCAGAAACAAGACACTTATAAATGCTACTACAAGGATGAAACTTGAAAATAGTACAAGTAGAAGAAGCCAGTCACAAAATCATGAAAAATATATGATTCCACCACATAAAATGTCCAGAACTGTAAACCCATAGAGAAACAATAGATTATTACTTGCCAGGATTATGGAAAGAGAGAAAACAGAAAGTAGCCACTAATGGCTATAGGGTTTCTTCAGGGGGTGACACATATTCTAAAATTAGGTAATGGTGACAGTCACAAAATACACTATTTGTACAGCTTAAAAGGGCAAACTGTGTATTATGTGAGTTATATATTACTGAGAGTATTATAACCTATTCTTCATTAAATATTTGTCTCAGGATTTCTTTAATCATTTTTAAAGAAATAGTCACTTAGAGATAACTGATATCATTGAAATAATAAATCACAGTCTATTCTGACAAATTGTCAAATAATGTTTCCATTACTGAAATAGATCAAATATAAAAATTTTTATAGAAAAAAGGTAATAATTTTACATCTATTTCTGCAACTGTTAAAATTATCCTTTGATTGCTACTGAATTTAGTCTCTGATTGTTTTGAGAGCGAAGGTTAAGTCTTACTGTTGTTGTATTATTGGCTCCTGGGAAAGAGTCTGACACATTTCAGGGACTGAAAAAATGTTTGTCAAGCATACACTTTTTATTTAAAAATTTTAATTGATGCAATGTTTTTAAAGATTGCATTTATTTTTAGAAAGAGGGGAAATGAGGGAGAAAGAGATGGAGAGAAACATCCAAGCAGGAGAGAAACATCAATCGGTTGTCGATCGCATGCCCCCACCCCCAAGTGGGCATGGCCCACTTCCCAGGCCTGTGCCCTGACCAGGAATCAAACTAATGATTCCCTCAGTTTGCAGGACAACACCCAACTGACTGAGCCACACCAGTCAGGGCTTGATCTCTAATTTTGACTAGAAGTAGGTATGTACTATAGTCTAAAAATTCAGGTGTGGAAGAAATATCAGATTTCCCCCTTCATATCAATTCAATTTCTGTTTTTTTCTCAGCTGCTATTCCTCTGGTCCATGGGAGAAATAAATCTAACAATTTTGAGGGGGCCTCTCCTTTTTCAGTCCTTATTGTGCCACTGTTATAATACAGCATGAAGACTACATGAATCAGACCTTCCCTTTGCTCCCGCATTACTCATAGTACTTATCCTTATTAATGTTGACATTTTAAATGCTCTTATATCTCTTTATCATCTTTAGCTTTGCTTTCTCCAACTAGTTTCTTCACCTACATCTCATCATCTGACCTTTTCCTGATCAACAGTCATACCTTAACATCTCATTTTTAACTTGGACATTACCAGAAACTGCACCAATTTGAAATCACATTTTCAAAACACATTTTAGCCTAAGTTTACAAGCTTCTGATTTACATACTTTCTTAATTACCATAAATGTCAAAATTGCTAACCTCTAAAAACAGATGTGTCAGTTTCCTTGGGCTTCTGTAACAAATGACCACAGACTAGATGGGTTGATAGAAAATTGTTCTTCACCATTCATGGAGCTACAAATCTAAAATAATCACAGTCTGACATGGCAACCTTCCTTCCAAAGTCTCTAGGGAAGAATTCTTACTTGCTTTTTCAGATATTGGTGGTTCTTCCTATTCTCTGGATTGTGCTAGTATCACAGAAGTCTCTGCCTGCATCCTCACATGACCTTCCCTGTGTGGCCATCTCTGTGTTCTCTGCTCTTTTGTAAGGACCCTAGTCCCTGGAATCAAGGTCCACTCCAATGCAGTATGACCTCATCCTAACTAATGATTTCTATAAAGAACATATTTCCATATAAGATCATATACTGAGAATATGAGTGAACATGAATCTTGAGGGTATAACTATTCAAACTACTAAAACTAATCTATAAACCTTACTACTTTCTCAGTACCTTTTAACAACCTCCTCTCTCTTACTCATCATCCAACATAGTTTCCAGTGCTCCTTACTAACATTTACTCCCTTACCTATCCTTTGTTTTTTACTTACCCTCACCTAAGAATGAACATAAATACTGCATTAGTCTTCTAGGTATCTGCAGCAAACAGATAACAAAACAATAGGACTGAAAAGTTTTAATTTACGTTAATGATCCTAGTCTTCAAGCGAGAAATCAGAATTGTCTAACAATTTTTAAAAATTCTCTCTAAAGCTCATTTCATTATTTCCAAGGACAGCAGAACATTAATATAATTGTGTCTCCTTCCCTACTTTTAACTTTATCTACTTTAAGCTGATACACTTCTCTGATCCAGCAAGAGACTTCTCATCTCCTCAACTTTATAATAGGTTTAGGAACTGCTCACATCTACCCACCTTCTTCTCTCCTCCACCATCCCTAGCCTTCTTCCCACTCATTCGCATCTTCTCTTACATTTTCCTGCTTCTGTATTCCACCCAGGTTCTTTCCCCAGAAATCTATTTCTCTCTATTTGTTTATTATTTTTAACTTATGAAAATACTTTTTTATTTTCAAAATTTATTAATCCATTATATGTTCTTCCACAGTCAATAATTTTGTCCCCCACCTAACTTCAGCCGGACGCACCATTGGCAATAATTGCATCCATTTCAAACCTTTCATTTCTTTGACATTGTCTCCTCTGTTTCTTGTACTCTTCTTTTAGTTTCACCACTCCAAAAAAATCCCGCCAGTTGTCTACTTCACCAACTTTACCATCTTTTCACTGTTATTCTCTTCTTCCTTGTGTTCTGATGTCTTTCCTTAACTACTTGACTCAGATTCTATGGCCCATCAGTTTCATCTCCTCATTAACATGTATGCTCAGTGTACTCTTTTCTCTCTTTCTTCAGAGGGAAACATAAACTTATGCTTAGAAACACCTGATAGTCCACAATACCTGCCAATCATCTTTTTAGATATGAAAGCAGCAAGCACTTATATGTATGTGTGTACATATATGATATATATAATCTGTATGAATATAAAATTTGATCATAAATATAGGTCTCTTTAAAACTACTTAAAGCTAAAATATGCAAAACTACTTATACAATAGTTGTATTATTATATGCATGAATTTCTTATAAATGTATTTCTTCTACTAATTTTTTTGCTTTCATTACTTTCTATTTTTTCTTATATTTTCTGCTTATTATTTAATTCTAAAACATTTACCTTTTTGATTTTATAATTTATAAACTTTATAAATAAATGATCATGCAGTACATTTAAAATTTATTGTTTATTTTGTTTAAGTTTTGTAAATACATTTTTTCCCTCCTCGTGTTACAGTTTATCTTGGTAGGTCAGTTCCTTAGTACAAGATCTTTAATCTCATACTAATTATTCTTACAACAATTGAAATATGTAGACAAATATTCCAGTTTCAAAAATGGGGATGAAAAAGAAATATACTAAAATTATTCAAGATAAATCTATTTTAAATTATTTATCTATTTATTTATTTTTTCAATTATAGTTGGCATTCAATAATACATTATATTAGTTTTAGGTGTATAGCATAGTGTTTAAGTAACCATATAATTTGCACAGGGATACCCTTGGTATCTCAAGTACCCTCAACGTACCATATATTACATAGTTATGAAAACACTATTGATTATATCTCCTATGTTGTACTTTACATTCCAAATTGCTGATTGGTAAAGGGAAGGAGCTTGGGTGCAGAGTGAAAAAGATGAAAGGAATAAGAATTTAAAGTTGATAGTTTTAAAATACAGGGATATTTAAATTAATAAAATAGCATTTCTTCTAAATAATGTATTATTGGCATCAGAGGACAGATAATCTAGAAATACCCTAAGTTCATTAGAGCATTAATACCTAAGCACTACACCTGATACTCAAAACAAAACGCATATCCAGATAAATTTTAAATACATTTTAAAATGTGTTATTATGCTATAAATATTATAAATTTTATTTCACATATTATTCATTTACTTTTATTACATTACTTTAAAGATTGTCTTTATTCACTTTTCAATAAATAAAATATACAGTACTAGAGAACATTGTTTTAAATACTATTTAAGCTGTATTGCATTCTAATATTAGAAAATTCTGAAAGTTTAGCAAAACAAAATGAATGTGAAATATCATGATATGTTCTGTCTTTTGGGAGGCAGTGATATTTCAAGCATTCTACTCTCCTATAATGTTTAAAGGATGGCAATGGGGAAATTTACTGAGTACCTATTGTGCAATAGTTACTGTGGTAAGCACTGGAGAAAAATAATATTGACTAAGGCAATATTTTAGCGTACAGTCACTGTAAAATCTACAATTTAATTTAAATTATTTAATGGGGGTTAAGAGTTAATCACAAAGACAATGTTGATAACATAAAAATAATAACATAAAGAAGTATTAAAGTACCTAGGAGTAAAAAAAGAAAAATCATATGCTCAAGCCACAACACCCTTTATTGGTTTGATGAACTTTAGGTAGGTAATTTACCTTCTGTAAGTCCCCTCTGATATATGAGATTTTTAATATTTAATGAGTGAACTTTAACAGCTTTTCATATTCCAATATGTTAGAAGTTCGCACTGCTCTATGTAATTCTAAAGAATTAAAGACTTTCAAGGTCTAATTGATGAGGGAGATGACTAAAATTTTTCTTTTTTTAGTTCTTTATATATTATGAAGTTAGCACTGAGAGATAGGAGTTATAATTTTTCCCAGTATTTTATTAGTCTTAAGATTTTACTTATTTTCTCATGCAGTATTTATTCTTATAAATGAAATTTATATGTAATACTCTATGATTTATACCCATTTATTATATATTTATATTTTTGTATTATATAAATAGTGAAATTTACTAATTTTACTTTTTGGCTTTTGGGTTTTGAGTCATAGCCAGAAAGGACTTTTATTTCTTCTTTTATTTAGTATATTATGGTTTCTTTTTTAATTAAACATATAATTTATTTAAAATTATTCCTGATATGAAGTATGAATATAGATCTATTTTTTTTCCTGATGGCTACCAAGGTATTCAACATTAATTTATTGACTACTCCTTTTTTTGGTAATTTCTTGGCAACTCTTATTTTGTACACTGACATGCCTATTCTGCTCAATTTCTGGATGCATTATTATATATCATTGTTCTATTCATTTTCAGGATCACACTTTTTATTAATAGAGTTTTATGGCATGTTTTATTATCTGGTAGATTTAGATTCTGTAATCCCCCTTTACTTTTTCTTTCTTACATTTCCTAGCTATTTCTGTATGTTTATTATTTCATATAATTTTTAGAATAAACTTGATGGCATTTCCCTTACACCTCAAAAACATAAAACACAGTTAAATTTTTGCAGGGGTAGAATTACCAAGACCTCACTTATTTTCTGTTACCATAAAGGCAAGCTCTTGTCTATAAATTTGCTCTTTGGCAATTATTTTTGTAGCTAGCCCTTCCTACTCTGCTTTCCAAACACACCGGGTCTGGAACTTCTTTGGCCAGACTATCCAGCCTAGCTCCCACACGCATTACTGCAAAAACATGCTGAACGAGTTTTGTTGGCACTCTGAAATTGATTGTTGATTCTGCTGGAAATATCTCCACTCTGTACTTTTGCACTTTATGTGGTACAGGGAAATTTAATGATTTAAACTTTATAAATTTTCTGCACTGATTTTAAGTAAAATAAGCCATTGCTGTTTCCTAAATTGCTTAAGAATGAAATATATTAAGTTATGATTAATTTAATGAAAATATAATAACAGGATATCTTTAGAGGGCTTTACTTTCATGGATACTTGTAAGGTTACAATAGTCAGGGCTTAATGTGTTGATGATAATTTCTAGAACTCAGTTAAAAATCTTAGACTAACGTTAAATTAAGTTAATTAATAAACAAACTTTTGATATCTTGATAATTTTAAGGTATGAAAATGATACAAACATTGGTCACTACATGTAGTTTTAATTTAGCCTTAGTCTTATCATAAAATATATTAAGATGAATAAGATATTCAAATACTTTTGGTGATTCTATATATATCTTTTTTTGCTACCCTAAAATTTGTAAAAGTGATTGAAACTATTTAAAGTATAATATTTAAGATATGTATGCATATATATGAGATGATTGATATAATTACTTTCTAAAATAAGTTATTAATCATTTTATTGAGATAGAAATTCCCATAAAATCCCCATGAAATTTATTATTGAGATAGAAATTCCCATAAAGACATACAGTTTTATTAAACATACTTATAGAATTCATTATATTTTAAAGGTAAATTTAAAAGTTTGATGCCCATCTATTTATTGTGCATATATAGTTACATATTTATAGTATACCTAACATTATAATCATAAGTTTTATTAATTTTAATAAAGAAGAAAAGATGAAATAATGCCATTTGTGACAACATGGATAGACCTTGACAATACAATACTAAGCAAAATAAGTCAGACAGAAAAAGCTAAGAACCGCATGATCGCACTCATATGTGGAATATAAAACTGAAACTCATAGACAGACTACAGAGAGAAGGGGGTGGGAGAGGGAGTAAAGTGTAAAGGGGCCAAGTATACCGGACGGAAGATGAACTGATTATGGTGGTGGGCATACCATGCAAAAGACAGATCACATATAAATATACACTTGAAACTATATAATCTTATTAGCCAGTGTCACCTGAATAAATTTAATTAAAGAGAAAAGATTATGAAGCTTATGAAAAATAAAGTACATATAAAAGAAATAATTGTTACATTTTGAGGAAATTTCCTCTGTTCACTGATTTCTTTATAAAGATCAAATGGTATATATTTTTTACAAACTATTGTATCAAAAAAATAAAGATGGTAAATTTAGAATCTGGGATTATTTCTGTGGAATAAGCAATTTATTTCCAGCCAAGAGAGCAAAAGTTCCTTATACTAAAAGTTATATTTCTATTAATAGTTGCTCAGGATTGCTGTGATTTTTTATTTTTTTACTTTGAAAAACATTTTTAATGAAGTATATTTTATTGATTATGCTATTATAGTTATCCCATTTTTCCCCATTGTCTCACTCTGTCTGGCACCTCTCTGGCAATGGACCCCCTTAGTTCATGTTCATGGGTACGTATGAATGCTTTGGCTTTTCAATTTCCTATACTATTCTTAACATCCCCCTGTCTATTATGTACCTACCATTTATGCTTCTTATTCCCTGTACCTTCCCCCCATGCTCCCCTTCTCCCTTCCTGCTGATAACCCTCCATGTGATCAATATTTCTATGATTCTGTTCCTGTTCTAGTTTGCTTATTTTGTTTTTGTTTTTTTGCAGATTCTGATGTTGATAGTTGTGAGTTGGTTGTCATTTTATTATTCATAATTTTGATCATCTTTTTCTTAGATAAGTCCCTTTAACATTTCATATAATAAGGGCTTGGTGATGATGAACTCCTTTAACTTAACTTTATCTGGGGAGCACTTTATCTGCCCTTCCATTCTAAATGAGAGCTGTGCTAGATAGAGCAATCTTGGATATAGGTCCTCGCCTTTCATAACTTTGAATACTTCTTTCTGGCCCCTTCTTGCCTGCAAGGTTTCTTTTGAGAAATCAGCTGATCATCTTATGGGAACTCCTTTGTAGGTAACTCTCTTCTTTTCTCTTGCTGCTTTTAAGATTCTCTTTATCTTTAAACTTTGGTATTTTTAAAAATGTTGTTGTTTATTTTCTTTTTTTAAGTATATTTTATTGATTATGCTATTACAGTTGTCCCAGGTTTTTCTTCCCTTTATCCCCCTCCACCTTGCACCCCCCCACACTTAGTTCATGTGCATGGGTTGTACATATAAGTTCTTTGGCTTCCCCATTTCCTATACTATTCATAACCTCCCCCTGTCTATTTTGGGCCCATTAATTATGCTTCTTATTCCCTGTATCTTTTCCCCATTCTCCCCCCTCCCCACTGATAACACTGCACGTGATCTCCATTTCTGTGATTCTATCCCTGTTCCAGTTCTTTGCTTCAGGTTTTTGTTTTTTTTTTTTTAATCTTCAGCATTTTAATTGTGATGTGTCTTGGTATGGGCCTCTTTGGGTCCAACTTGTTGGGGACTCTCTGAGCTTCCTAGACTTGTATGCCTATTCCCTTTGCCAATTTGGAGAAATTTTCTTTTGCTATTTTTTCAAATAAGTTTTTAATTTCCTGCTCTTCCTTTTCTCCTTTTGACACTGTATGATTTGAATATTGGTATATTTAACATTGTCTCAGAAGTTCCTAAGCCTCTCCTTTTTTTAAAATCTTGTGTCTTCTTTTATTCCAGTTGAATGTTTATTTCCTTTTGTTCCAAATTGTTAATTTGAGTTAATTACTTCCCTTCCCTTCGCTGTTACTTTCTTCCCTTCGCTGTTAGATCTCTGTAAATTTTTTTCTTTATTTTACTTTATATAGCTTTCCCTTCTCCCTTTATTTGTGGCCATACTTAATCATTTGTCTGAACATCCTGATGACCAGTGTTTTGAACTCTGCATCTGATAGTCTGGCTATTCCTCATCACTTAGTTCTTTTTCTGGAGTTTTGACCTGTTCTTTCATTTGGGCCATATTTCTTTGTCTCTTGAATTTGGCAGCCTCCCTGTGCTTGTTTATCAGGTAGAGATGCTTTGACTTCTCTGTCAGCACACCTGTTACATTGCAGGGGGCAGAGCCTTAGATATTTGCCAGGGCAGTGCAACCCTCTTGGCCATTTTGTGGTGCTGTATGTAGGGAACAGGTCAAAGAGGAAACACTGCTTCTTGCTTGTCCCCCGTCCTGTTTCAAGCCACTTCCCACACTTCCTATATGCAACTGGCAGCCTTCTAGATGCTTCTTGGTGCTGATTCTCAGAGTGGGTGGGTTTGCATATGTTCTCGGAGCCTGTGGGTCCTTTAAACAGACTGTCCTTAGAGATGGGCAGTTTCTTCTGCTTCCCAACCTCCACTGGTTTTTACTGCCAGAAGTTTTGAGGCTTTATATCCCCAGCACTAGAACCCTGGGCTGTAAAGTCTGGCCTGGGGTTGGGATCACTTGCTGTGCATTTGTCCCTCTTGGTTTTTGTCCATTACAGGTGAATGTGGGACCCCCATTCTGCTGACTGCTGACCTCCACTGTTGTCTTGCCATCTGGTCACACCACTCTGCATCCTCTTCACCCTTCCTACCTATCTGGATGAATTCTTCTTCTTTAAATACTTGGTTGTCAGACTTTCATACAGTTTGATTTTTTGTCAATTCTATTTGTTTTTTTTGTTTGTTTGTTTTTAGATTGGCTGTTGTCCTTCATATGGTTGTGCAAAGAGGTGAAGCAAGTCTACCTTCACCTCCATCTTTGCTGGAAGAGAAAAATACTAATTTTTATCAATTCCTCTTAGTTTTGCTTTTCTCAAATTCAGGACTTAGTTTTACAATCAAAATAGGACTTTGTGGAAAAATCAGAAAATCCGAATAAATGTTCTAGTTTACTTAATTTTCTAATTTTAGCAATTATTCTATTGTGTGAAATGATAAAGAGAAAACTGGGTAAACATTACATGGAAACTGTGTTCTATTTTTGTCATTTTACTGTATCTAAAGTTATCTCAAGAAAAGCAAGAAAATTTTTTTCTATTCTGAATAATAAAATTAAGGTGTTTTATTTACTAAAATTACCTTTGTGTGTCTTGGAATGGTTACCTTTTAACACAATAACTAACTACTTCATTTTATAGAGGGAATGAATATAAAATGAATAATAAATATAATTAAGTTTGAGCTCATTCATCCAATTATAACTAAATTGTAACTATTGCCAATATTCTTTTTATCAAAATAAAATAACAGTGGTAAAATGATATTAAACTGCTAGTTATCATAGTTTAATTAAATATAAGTAATATATATGTGTACATGTATAATACATATATACTTGCCTATTTCTAAACTAAAGGTAGGTACTTAAAGTAATGAATAATTGTCCGTAAATACAGTAACTGCCTGAAAATTTTTTCTGTTTCTGTATCTTAATAGACTTAATTAGAGACAACTGAGGTCTGTTTTATGATACAAATGAAAAGTCACTGAAGATTTGCTAATATCCTCACTGGGTAATTATTAACTCAGTCCTTATACAGATTGTGTTAAGCTTCAAGAGGCTATCGCACGCATGTTCATTCGAATAACTTTGGCCAACCTTAATATATTGTCTAAAATTGTTCAGTTTTGTCTTCCTAGCTCAGGTTAATTTACGTCAAATTCAAACGCGCACTGCTAAGGCTACGTTATTGAAAGTTTCTGAGGACGTTCTGGGCCAGGTTTCATATGCCTAACTTATAACCCTGCCAAACAGTAAAAGTGGGATCTGGTTAGGAACTCTAAAGCCTTAACATTGATTTAAACATTTGAAGATGTATTTTTCACAACTGCTTCTTTAGAATCAGTATAAATAAGTTCTTACTATTTTCTGTCTATATTCCTGATGGCTAGAAGATTTTTACTGTCAAAAGGCAACTGTGTAAATAGTAGAAAAAGAAACAGAAAATAAATAAAACGAAGTGCCAAACTTAAAAAAATCTAGAATTTGTTTGCACGTTTTTTCATCACTTCAATTAATTTACCAAGTAAGTTATCAAGAGTTCTCCATTGACCAAAACCTAATCAATAAGCTTTGTAAAACACTGTTCCCCATGCGAAAATGAATTATGTTATCTTTGTCGGTCATCAATAAAAATGAAAAGAACTAATGTTTCCATAAAATCAAACTTGCAAGCTTATTTAAAAAGTTACTTTGAAATATTAATGTAATATGCACAACTTTTTCACTAAGAGTGTAGCCAGCTTGTTCCAAGTTTAAGTACAGGAGCTTCTGCATGCCTTCTGCCCTCAGACCTGACTTACTGCGATGACACTAATGTAAGACAGCTGCTGAACTTTATTGGCATGACCGCATCAGGAGTCCTCACCTACTGACCAACAGTTAAGTTGTTAGCCATAGATCCCTGTATCTACATTTCACACTTATAAAATTATGATTCCATGATATGATGTCTTCACTTTTCACAAGTTTAATCCTGAAGGTCTCTTGAAATTTTTAGTAACAGATGGCATAGTGAAAGAGAAAACTTCCCCCAAAAATTCAAATTAAGGAGCAGATTTCCATATGTAGACAGCTTCCGCCTAAAATTCCCAAACTAAGACACTTCAATGCCAAGAACCATTTTGTCTCACAGTATCTTTGTCTCTGTCTTCTTTTCATAAGTATATCTTAAATTTTCTATCATTTATATGTATAGATGATTATAGTTTTTTCAACCTTTAATTCTAGTTATTTGCTTTTCAAGGTATAACCCTTGAGGTTTTGTCAACATCTGACAAACAGAATAAAGACTGAGGTGAATACTATAATTAAGCTTGGAAAACGGACCACTGTGTCAATTTCTGGGTCATCTATCTTAGCAAATTCAGTTAATGAATGGAATTGCTTTTGCAAACCAAATCTTGCTGTCCTTGGCATTTCAGTCTTACAGTGCATTCTGTTCTGCTCCTATATACCTGCTAGCTCAACATACGATTGGAGTCAACACAAGAAACAAGAAATCACACAGGAAAATAATGATCTTACTCAAGACTCAACTACCTCCTAAGTTCACATATCTCATTAGTTTTTCAGACTTAGAAATATCATATAGCTGTGAGAGTTTGGACTCTGGCTTTTGCTTAAGCATGTCAACCCTAATGCCAATGCTGGACGAAAAAAATAAGAACAAAACAAAACTGAGAAAGACCTTAAAGGATAAAACTTTCCTATTGAGCCTTGGAAGAGCTTGGCCGCCCTCTTAGCCAGTTTGGGTCTGCTATCAATATTATATACAGATTGGCTTAAATAGCAATTTACTTCTCACATTGCGGAGATTGGGAAGTCCAACATCAAGGTGTTGGCAAGTGTAGTGTGTGATGAGAACAAACTTCCCAGATTCCAGATGGTGCTTTTTCAGCTGTTTCCTCACATGCAGGAGAGCAGAGGGAGAAGAGGCAGGCTCCCTGTTGTCTCATCTTGTGAGAGCACTAATTCTCATGAGGTCTCCACCTAATGGCCTAACTACCTCCCAAAGGACCACCTCCAAATGCCATCATACTGGGGATTAATGTTTCAACAAATGAATTTGGGGGACACATATTCAGTCCGTAGCAGCCCCCAGTTGTTCATCCTTAACACTCTGTTAACCTCATATTGCTCGAACAATGCATACTAAATTAAGACCCTAGTCTTGCAGCCTTTATGTCCTGCCCCACATCTAATATGACCTCAGTTTTCCCATATCTTCTGAGAAATTCAACAACAACAACAAAATTTAGAACAAGGTGGACTCTAACCAGATTTACCCAACTGTGCCACAGAATCTTTAAATTCTTTTTCTCACTTCAAAACAATTATTTTAGAGTTGTTCTCAGGTTTTAATGATTTGAAAATGTTTAACCTAATCAACAAAACAAACAAACAAGCATAATATAACCAAAGACACTGAAATTGAGAATAGGCTGACAGTCACCAGAAGGGAGAGGGGAGGGAAATTCAGGGGAAAAGGGGGAGGGTTTGGAGCAACGAGTATGAAAGACACATGGACAAAAACTAGGAGAGGTGGATATGGGAGGGAAGTGGGGAGGGTTGGGGCGGTGGGCTGGGATGAGAGTAAAAGACAGATGACTGTACAAGAACAACAATTAAAATAAAAAATTATCTCAAAAGCATATTCAACATTTTACTAATACATGGAATTAATTTGGTAAAATCATTAATGCAAATTCATCAAAAGCCTACTATAAAAAAAATTTAGCTAAAGGTTTTTGGTTTGTATGTGTATTTCCATCCATGTGTATAAAAATACACAGTAGAATTTCTTGCAAAATATTTTTATTTTTTCTTTTGATTTTTTTAGTTTCTAATTAATAGAGTTACAGATTAATCTTATTGATATTTAAAATATATGTGGGGATCACATAGCTTATTAAATTATAATTCTGGGAACAAATATTTGTGAGCCTATAAAGTATCAGTTATTATGTTGGAGATTTTGAAATAAAGTGAATTTTATTAAAAATATGTTGTGATAATTTAATTAGCAAGTAAATTTTAATAAAATCAGATTTGCTAAGTAAATGCCAATCTGCCTATGTGCTAATAAACCAAATATACTAAACTGATATGCCATCAGTTTTTACTCATTATCATTTTAAAGTGTACATGAAAATGTGCTTGTAATAGAGTTATAGTTTTAAGAGACCAAATAAAATAAAATTTAAAAATTGTTGATGAGCACCTAAAGCACATTTTAATATCACACAAGTCTGTGCCAAAATGTGTTTTTAAAAAGCAAAGTCTGAACTACATACATGTCAAAAGTTAATTCTATTAACATCACGGTGGGTTTTGTATTGAAAGAAAAAAATATCTCATTGGTGGTTACTATTGTTGCAATTCTGAGTCCTTGAAACAACAAAATAAATCATTTGCAGCTTCAAATTCCCATTGAGGAGCAAAAAAAGAATATCTTATAAAGGGCATACCTGAAATGTCATCCTCATAAGTTTTCTTTGAAAACTGTGATGTCACTTTCAGTTGGTGACTGTTGATTTTCCCCCTGGGAAAATATAAATAGCCTGAAGTTATATATAATAAAAGTATTTCACCTTAGCAAGAAAATATATATTTATTTCAGTATACTGAATAAGATTCAGTTATCTAAAATTTCTTATTCACTTTGATGAAAATGTCACAAAGTGCAAATCGTTAAAAAGGAAAGCAAGAAGAAAAACAGCTTTCATTATTGTATCAATAACCATTACCACGTTTTTTAGTGTTGGTCAAATATATTCTGTGGCTGAAATAAACACAAAATAGAGTACATGCATAGTCTTCAGATTGTGCAATAAATGTTGAATAACACTATATTATTTGATCCTGTTTTTCTTCATCTCGTTGACATTTTTTTCTAGTTGTTGACATTTTTCATTTCCCAGATTCTTCAATGTTTGCAGCTGAAGAGGCTGATGCATCTCTGTGGAAATGCAGAAGGAAAAAGAGAAATAAAGAACAAGACACAAAAACAAGAAAGGGTGTTAGGTCATGGTTTGCTTGCATGCTTGTTCCCAGAATTTTCTTTGACCTATCTCAACCTATATATTATTGTAAAGTAAACACTGGAATTCCCTTATGAGTATTCAGTGTGTATATAGAATAAATGAAATATTTGTAACAGAGGTAAATATAAAAATGTGAATAATAGAAGTTTGCTGTTTAAAAGAAGCCACAGATTTCAGATAAATTAAAATAATTATTGATTTCATTCAGTAAAACATCTAAAATCATTTATTACTTTGTTTATTTATTCATTGAATTCACTGGGGTGACATTGTTCACAAAACCACACAGGTTTCAAGTGTACAAATCAATAAAACATGATCTTCACACTGCATTGTGTGTCCATTGCCCAAAGCGAAGTCTTTTTCCATCACATTTGCCCCTCTGTGCCTACCTCCACCTATCCCCCTCTTTCACTCCGGCTATCACCTCTCTCTCTCTCTCTCTCTCTCTCTCTCTATATATATATATATATATATATATCATACAAATATAACATATCTATAACATACAAATATAATATATTCATAATATACAAATATAATATATTTATAACATACAAATATAATATATTTATATATTATATATTATATAGATTTAGATTTAGATTTAGATTATTTTTTTCACTTCAGCCCCTCAGCAACTTTATTTCCCCTCAGCAACTTTTGCTTCATCCCCTCAGTAACATTTTGCCAGCCCTCGCCTGTTTGTTTTTAACAGGAACAATAACAATGATCAATCTAATGTTAAGGGGACCAAGATTTCTCTAATAGTTTCTATAATCAGACTTAGCCAATTGAATTTTGAAAGGTAATTATCAAGGTAGTATCATAATAAATATCCCTTTTATGTATTTATTCATCAGAAAGTTAATTTTATTGTAATTATTATCTAATTATATTATTTGCAACACATCTTAGATAACACAATGCTTAAAGAAAAATAAAATATATTTAAAAAACTGCTTAAGAGAAAAATGCCAAGTATGTTATATAATTTGGTAAACCAAAGAAGAAAAAAAATCAAGTTAATTATATGTAATTCCTGATAATGGTAATTCAGAATAGAATCTGTTATTCTACCTACTTCCATACCTCTCCTTTCTCTTCACTATGTCTTTGTCAGGACTCCCCTAATTTTGTACTGGATGAGTAAAGATGACTATCTACAAGTCAAGATTTGGTAATCCACATATTTTACTGGATAGAAAGAAATGGACTCTGGAAACTG
This sequence comes from Anoura caudifer, assembly GCA_004027475.1. Classification (NCBI taxonomy): domain Eukaryota; kingdom Metazoa; phylum Chordata; class Mammalia; order Chiroptera; family Phyllostomidae; genus Anoura; species Anoura caudifer. The sequence goes on from PVKU01000172.1 coordinate 227,237, forward strand.
CATTGCTCTTAAAGTGTTTTTATGGTACCTAAACAGTACTTTTAAAAATTCTACAAAAATCTTTTATAGAAATAAAATCATCCATGTCTTGGTGTAACATAATTAATAACATTATTAACGATAGGTCATTTTATTTGCTAATTGTACTCCTTAAAAATTAATGATAACCTTGATATTATTTACTCCATATATGAAGGTTTAATTTTATTATAGTTATGCTACTATGAAATATCAAAATAATAATTATTTATCTATCAATGAGTAATGGAGTTTAGTAAAAATACCAAACATTTGTATAACACAAAATTCTGACCACCTAATATGTCTACTTAAATACCTTATCTAATACTAATTTAAAGAAGAGAACACCAGGACAATGAAGTTATGTAATTTCCACAAGCAAATGCATCAACATGGGTAGGAGCTCAGTCAGTCCTAGATATTGACCTAGTCAGAGTCTGTGTTTCTAACAGACATGTCACATTAAAGAAATATAAAGGAAAAAATGGAGTGAAGAGAATTGGTTCAGGAGAAAACAGAGAAAAAGAGATAGACATTTGCATAGGTAAATAAATGATGGATGATTAGATAGGTGATAGATGATAGGCAGGAGATACATAGATTAGAGGGATGATAGATTGAAAGGTAGATGATAGATAGATGGTAGATAGAGCAAATTGACAAATGACAAAAAGAATTTCAAAATCATTCTCTGTTTGCTCTCTTTGACAGGAGCAGTTTATCTACATAAGATGTAATGACTGTTCCTTTCCTCTCTCCAGCAGCCCACCTACCTGACCATCTCTTCAGAACCTCACAGTTAGCAAACATCTCAAGCACAGCATCAGTGAGAAGGGGTCAGCCTTTCAGCCTACATATCGCAGGTGGTAAATCAAATGCACTTGTTGTGATACAAGTAAATTTAACATTTTTATTTTTCTTCCAATGGATGAGCAGAGAGCACTAACGTCTTTTAAATGATTGTAACTGCATAAAAGAGCCATAGCTTGGGGTTATTTCGCTATAGAAAGTATCTATTGCTAAGGGTCAGTGCAGGTTTTATTTCAAGGAGATTAATCGTTCTGAAGGAGAAAGATAAATTTGTGACATATTTCTTCTGAGTAGCTTTCACGGATGTGCAGAATTAACTGATAATGAGGCTTACTGATGCCATCAAGGGCAAGGGGTATTCCATCCAGCACTGTATTAATCAACCAGGGGATGATAAGGGGGCATTCAAAGATCCTATAAACACTTTTATCCCCACTTCTGTGCATCATGTGCTATGGACTGAGGGATGGCGCTTAATCTTTAACTAGAAAAGAGAAATAGACCTCTGCTAACACAGCTATTGCTTAATCTTTCTTCAATACTTATAGTTTCCTACATGCTAACTTCCGTCAGTTGTTTCAAATGAAAAAGTGGGTTCACAACATTGGATAAGCAGTTGCCCTAAGCCAAATCCACATACCAAATTGGAAGATGGATTTTTTCTAGTATATTCTTCTGATGAGATAAAATTGGATTGAAAAATAACTTAATATCAGATTTATTAACTACAGTTTGTAATTATTTTAATATTTTAAAAATTAAGTAGAATACTTTTATATAAATATTTTTACTTATCAGAATTAACACAATGGTTAGACTGCATTATAAGTTAAAATGAAAATGTGTATAAATTAAATTAAAATATGTATTACTTTATAAACTCTAAAATTTTGTGTTACAATGAAATACATCATTTGAATATTTTTAAAACCAATCTTTAAAATTAAAAATTTCTTCTTAAAAGTTGATAATCCTTGCAACTGAACCCAAGGCGTTTCAAGCTCTATGAGTCTTTATACCTGAGATGAAATCTATTATACAAAAGATAAAGTCACAGAGCACGTGGGCTTAGGTCATTTTGAAAGAAATCTCAATCTCTCTCTCTCTCCCTTATCTCAACGTTTTCATCTCACATTTTTCTATTTTTCATTTGATTTTTCATCAACATAACAACTATTTTTCCTCTGTAGGCATTACTCCTGTCTTGTTCTACCTACTTAATTTTTAAAGTTCTGTTATTACTTCTTTTGAAATCAGTTTATTCTGGACAAGACGGAGGGTTACATGAGATGGTGAGATATGGAACCACCTTCTAAAACAGTGAGATAAATGAGAGACAAGTTGAGGGTGCACTCAGTTGGCAACATGCAGCCACATACATGACTGGAAATTTCGATATGAACTTGATGCCACTGACCCTATTGAGCAGAAATTTTGATATGAGCTTAATCCTACTGAAGTAAGCAACGTCTTCTAATGTTAAAAACAATGCAGCTACAAAATGCCAACAACCTCTAATCATCTATGCTAACCCTTGGTCTAATTATAAGGCCCATGAATCTTGCAGGCAGCCAGCTCCCAGTGAACCAGAATTCTGACAATAAATATTCCATGGTTTAATGATACTTTCAGTGAACAAATCATTTATTTTCTTTTATAATCTTTAAACATTTTAATTTGCAACCAAAACACTGATGTTAGGGAAAAGTTGAAAAAAAAAGGATAGATAATGAGCTATATAGACAAAAATCAACATTTTGTTGAAAATGTAATGGTTCTGAATGATGCCAAGTTATTATCTTGTATGGAAAATATTGTCTTGGTCTAAATAAAGTTGTATTTTATTTTATTTTGCTACCATAACATTTATAACATGAGTTATGTTCCCTTGCATCTCCCATGTGGTTACATTTTAAGATACATATTACAGTTCTGATATTACTATTATATTTTTCTTCTATTGGCCATAACTCTTGACTAGATACAAATAGAATGTTGATAAGTATATATGTATGTCTGCATATACATATATGTGTTGTTTTATATTTGTATGTTAAAACAAAATTTGAAAACACATGAATCTTGATAAAATTGTGTACATTTTTCTTAATCTGCAAGTGGCATCTATAATATTTTGATACGATATATTCATAGGTTTTGGTGAAAAATGTAACTAACATTAAATTCTGTCTCAGAGTCTCAGGTTTCCTATTCTTGGACATTTTGAGGTTTCAGGATACACAGTGGATAATATGTTTTCTGGGGTGATATTTTAAGTAATTCTTAGCTTATTAATTTATTCATCAAATAATTATTGAGCCTTTACATATGCCAGATGCTGACATTAACGAGATGGAAGATATAGTCACTTTCATCAAGGAATGAATCTTTTTTAAAGGATGATACACTTAAGGGAAAAGTTTTATTATATTACAGAATGTTATAAGAAAAAATTTTCTACTGGGTGCTATAACCTCACAGAAGAGGAACACCAATGTTACAGAACTGATAAGGCTCCCAGTTCTTCAGCTATCTTGAAACACTAAAGCTGAGTTAGCCTAACCAGAGAGAAAGAGATTGAGAAAGAAAAAGAGAGAGAAATAATATTTTAGTTAAAAAAATATCCAGAGCAAATACATTGATAAGTGGAAAACACACAGACAAATGCTTGTAATTTGTTGACTGCATTACCTAAAATGTTCACAGCGAAAAGTGTGGCGAGACTGGACAATAAGACACCAAACTGAAAAGGTGCGGACGACAGATTGTAAAGGTTCTCTGTTGAAAGGCTAAGAATACACTCGTAAGTCAAGGAATTACTTAGGGTGGCAATGATGAGATAAAACCAGGAGAAAAACCTCAAGAGATGTATATTTGACAAAGAACAGGGCAGCATTTTAGAGTGTGTTGGAGGGCAAAGCAAGGAAGCAAGTACACAAACTAGGAGCCTTCCTTAGCCTTCCCTGTAAGGCCTTAAGACAGCATCCTTGGGGACATAAAGGACAGATATGAGAAAGAGCCAAGTAGAACTGACAGAAAACAATATATTATTGAGAACAATTCTCCCATCTTTCTTCTGCATTGTCATGTCTTCCTTTTAACTAGGTCATTTCCATAAAGATATGCTGACTTCTTTATTTTTTTAAAGATAGAAAATGAAGAAAACCTAAACACTCTCTTGCTTCTATTTCCCTTTCAATCTACTTCATATATTTTATGGCAAAACTGAAGAAATTGTCTATTTTTACAATCTATAATTATTCTCTTCATATTTTCTCTGAACTCATTCCCTCAATACTCAGTCTTTATCTAACAGCTCTGCAGATGCATTTATACATTGATCACTCACAGCTTTTTTTTTTTTAACTTTATTCACTTGGCTGTTAGGAACTGACACTTTCTTATCCTTTCTGCTGTCACTGCTCTTTATTTCTGTCTTTTCTTCATTTGTGCATCCTCACATCCCAAACTTTGATGGTGGGGTTTCTCATGGCTCCATCAATGAACCTATTTATCTATACCCATTTCTTTAATGTTTTCATCCTATCTCAAGGCCTCACTTGTCATCTACAGCTAAGACCCACAAAATTAATCTTCTATTTAGTCTTCTCTTCTGAACACAGTCTCCTATATTTTGTATTGGACTGCTTTTCTGAAACCAGAAAAGTCGGCATTTGTGCTGCCTGTTACCACCAGAACCAGTAAATAGAGACAAAGATTGAATCTTTATGGGCACTTTATTCAGGCACCAGTGAGCTGCAAAACTAGTGAGTTATATAACCTCAGAAACCATCTTAACATCTCATCCCAAGCTGACCTTTTTGTAAGTGGAAGAAAGGGGAGGTGAGGTGTATGGAGATAAGGTTAATCAGATAAGAGTTGCAGTCCAGATGTAATTGTCCTAGTACTTCTTTATCTGTTGATCATCAATAGTTGGTCAACAATTTTTTATCTGCATTGAGGGATGTACCCTCCCCGGAACACAATTGATCTGATACAATCTCCATTGTTTTCAGGCCCCCAGGGCACAAAGTTTGAAAGGCTTTTTGACCTCCTGGAATTATATGGGTTATATATTCCAGTACCTGGTATAACAACTTTACTCAAAGGTTCATATGCCTTCTTATAGGAATAATTCCCCAGTCACATAGAATGTCCATCTTCTACATATACCCAGTAAAAGAAACACAACTCCTTTAAATATATAAAATTTTGCCTTAATTTAATTTTTCTTGAACATTGAAATTAAATTCAGAAATGGAATATTACTACCAAAACTTTTTCATCTTTGATATGTAACTTTGGGAGTTATTTATATGGAAAGTATAATTTTTATCTTAGGCAGAATTCATGATTGCAATTTGTTAGGAGATGAGAGGATGGAAGTTAAACATCTGTAAAGTAAGATGAAATGGGAAAAAAGTCTGCAAATTGTGAACTGCTTGTAACATATTTTCATTTGTTTCAGTTTGCTTGGCTTTCCATCCATAAAATGAATAAGATTTTGATCTCATATAAATCTCCATAAATTCAAAACTATGTGAGTTTAGTTACAAAGTTTTTTAAGTCAGTATAAGTCAATATATTTCTCCTAGACAACTATGTGGACTAAGATGAATTCTTTGGAATAATATTCTTCTAAACTAAGCAGAAATGTGATCTAACTTATTTTACCTCATGTGTAGTTGATTAGACCTCAGATTTGTAATTTAAATCGGTCGCTCTAAAAATCCAAGGAAAGGAATACCATTAAGAGGGCAAAATAGCATATTCTGTGTCTTCGTGGCATTAATAAGAAATAAAGATGGATGTATGACAACCCTTAAATATCTAGATGGCACTGAACCCAATGCTACTCTAATAAATCTATATGCAGCCAATATTTAAAGCTCTTAATTGTTGGTTTAGCAGTCTTTCCTGGACTTGGGTTTCCTTAATCTAATTGCTTTAACATCTGACAAAAGATCTAGGTACTGTTTAAGAAATGAGACAAAGGTAATTTACATTTTTCCATTTCCGAATGTGAGAAAATTTGAAATGCTGAAAAAAATTAAATAATATTCCCCTTACATTATGTTTTCTTCAATTTCTGTATTTTAATAACTTTTCTTTCTTTCCCTTTACATAATGAATGAATCACATACAGTGAATTTTTTAATTGATAATTTAAAAATTGAAACAGGATGCTATTAAAAAAAAAAGAACCAGATTTCTACCTCTTTGATTCAAAAACTCACCCTTTCTTAACTTTAAAATACCATACTAATGATATGCTCTTGTAGTCTATCAATCAATTGTTTTAATGAACATGTGCTCAGTAAAAGACACCTGGTGACATTATGCTCTCAACACATCACCTGGGGGGTGTTGCCATGGGGACTAACCCTGCCAAGCATCTCTGTAGTCTTAGTTCTGATCTCTGAACAAAATGCCTTGTGTTTCTGATAGCACATGTTTATTTGTGGTGTGTCCGTGTGTGTAAGGTAAACTTCCAGACTGTTCGTTATTTCTGCTTCAGTGGGATATAAATCCCCAGGTGTAGAGACTGTGGTGACCTTCCTGGGACAGCAGAGTTGACTGAGGTCTTGACATCTATATTGAGGAAAAACAGCCCAAGGGTGGAATTATCAAAGAATAAATCTGGAGGAAACACTATCCTCCAGAGAAATTTATTTAAGAGTTTTATCTCTTGGAAACTTGAATTTGAAGGAAGAAATCTAAATATATGTGCCTGTGTTTTTTTTTTCCTTTGATGAAATCATGTCATTCACTGTGTTCCTTTTCTCAGGGTCAGTTTCCTCATCTCTAAGAAAAAGTACATATTGGGGGATCAATAGGAGGAAATTGCCTGCTTTTATTCATAGAACTATTATTAAAATTAGCTTAAAATATGATAGAAACATTTGGTACTCTTTGATGTATTATATCCGTGAGTTAGTTGACATAAATCTACTTTTCCATTCTCTGCAATCTTAATGTTCTACCTTCAAAGTATTTTGAACAGTAAATACATAATTTGCAAGACGTTGCATTTTTTCCCCTTGCTTGAAGATTTACAACATTGTACATTACAGTGAATTCTAAAAGTTCAGCACGAATTTTTTCCTCCACTCAGAATTCCACCACGTTATCTCACCGTAGAATACTTTTTCTGAACAGCTTTACATGACACGTACATCTCAGAGAACAACAGCACACCTACAGGAGCACTCTGTACGCTTTCTTTTGACTCTTTAAGGAATATTGAACATTCCTAGGTCCCAGTACCTGTTGTCTAGTAACTATCAGAAACACTGTCATTTTGGGGACTATGTCCACTTGTATAGCTTTCTATCTCCTTCATTCCCGTGTTCTTTCTCTTCTCTCAGCCCGACCAAGGAGGAGTGAGTGCTGTGAGAACCGGACTGGAAGGATCTGAGGGAGGCCGAGTGGTGGGGAAATAACTTGAGCGGTTCCAGCACACTGTCCGACCTGAATTACGTACAGGTACTCATTTTTTGAAGTTCAAATGTCCTCAAAAGAAACAGAAGAATGCTGATGTTGACTGTTCACAATTCTGTTGTTATTTCAGGTGTTTCCAAAATGAAAAGAAAAACATCCACTTCAATGACACTTTCACTTCGGTTCTATGTGCCTCGTCATTTGGCACTAGGAGACGGGCACTGATGCCAAGCTGTTAAATTTCAAGATATTGCCAGGTCTGTTGGACCGGTGCTGGATGTCTTTACAATGAAGCTATTACAACTCTTGACTACTTTTCTCCATCTCTTCTTTTCTGTGCTTATCTCCTTGAGGGCTGTTCAATCAAGACCCAATAAAAATTGTTGAACTACTCAGCTTTTTATTGAGAGACTTGATGCTACAGCCCCACAGGAGCCCACTGAAGAGGTTAGGCTCATTACCATAAAGAGGCAAAGAGAATGCTAAGGACAGGGAAAGGCGCAAATCAAAACTGCAATGCACTGCACTTGACCAACTCAGCCACTTTGAGAAAGGAACGAGGTGAGGAAGACACTAACATCAGAAGAAAACTAATATTGATAAAGGACAATGTATTTGTTTAAAAAGAGCATTCATTTATAACTTGTATCTGTCCATTTTTATTTACATGGATACAAATGGCATTTATTCAATAAGATTTTTTTTATTAAAAACAATTTCCCTTGTTGTAGAGGAATGTACATAGGTTACATTTCATGCAAAAGGCCCCTGTACTTCTAGAATTGGAATTGCTGGGTCAAAAGGCATTTTCATTTTCAATTTTTTGAGGATATTCCATATTTTTTTCCACAGTTGCTGCACCAGTCTGTGTTCCCACCAGTGGAAAGATTTTCTTCTTCTTCTTTTTTATGGACAAGTAGTATTTCATTGTGGAAATTTACCCCTGCTTTTTTATCCATTCATTTACTGATGATCACTTGGGCTGTTTCCAGATCTTGGCCACCGCAATCAATAATGCTACTATGAACATAGGAGTGCATATATTCTTAGGATAAACCTGCATATTATAATGCTAAGTGAAATAAGCCAGTCAGTGAAAGATCAATACCCTATGATCTTACTTATATGCAGAATCCAATGATCAAAATAAAGTGACAACAAAATGAAAACAAAGGTTTGGATTCATGGAATGGACTGACAACTGTCAGAGAGGAGGCAAAAGGGGGACTGGATGAGACAAGGTGAAGGGGTGAACCAAAGAACACACATGCGTAATCTATAGACTCAGACAACGTGTGGTGATGGCCAGAGAGAAGGTAGGGCGGGGGCTGGGTGGAGGAGGCAAGGTAGGAAGGGGACATCTGCACTGTTGTCAACAATAATCAATCAATCAATCAATCAATCGGTCCTGTCTATTTAGACAGGTCATGTTTTGAAACTTTTCATTAGAGAAACATGCAACTACAATTTATTGGCAATATTCTCAAGAACTTTGCTTTGTTATCTTTCTCTATGAAAGATTGAGGATTTATTTTATGCATTTTCTAGAAAAAATATAAAATACAACATAATGCAGCTGAGATAACTTTATATGTGGGGAAAAAAAGAAAAGCCACACTATACTTTGGGGAGCCAAATTAAGGGGAGTGAAAATGTGTAACATCATTTGAGCTTATTAATTCATTCACTTCACTGGTCAGGCAGTCTACGTGGAACTGGGGATATAGAGGTGACTATAACCTAAATTCTCAAGATAAGCACTATATTAAAATCATTTAAGTAAACCATAAAGTGATATAGAAACAGATGCAGGTAAACAATTAATAATGTTTGTATCAATAGAGACTGGAAATGAAACTAAGTGATCATCTTGTTTTTAATAAATTGAATAAGTTACTGAGCAGTTATTTTAGTAAATAAACTCTAAATTATTTGAAAATTTATGTACTCATTTTGGTTTCTGTTAAGTTCTATTCAAAATGAAGAATTACAAGGCATTTCACAGAACAAATATTTCCATGATAAAAATGTTATACAAAACTTAGTACGTAAGCTTTTCTTGTCTAAAGTTCAAAAATTCAACATCTGAAACCATTATTTGGACAAAATAATAATACATTTTTATTGTTATTAATTTTCTGATATAGAAAGTATATGCTATTCATTCACCAATAATAGAAAATGCAGAGTTGATCTATCAATATTCCTTGTTCAAATATTCTCAAAATAAATACTAGGATAAAAAATCAATATATTGACTGGTCATCATTATCAACATCCCTAACCTGACATTTTTCCACTCTGGTGATTTCCATGTTTCTATTCCTGGCTACTATAAAAAAGGACAATGCTAGATTCCCAGCCAAGATGGAGGCATATGTAGATACACTTTGCCTTCTTGCACAACTGAGAGAAGGACAACAACAAATTTAGAAGCAAAATGACCAGAAATGCCAGAAGATTGAACTCTATGGAAGTCCAACAACCAAGGAGTTAAAGAAGGAACATTCATCCAGACCTACAGGAGGGGCAGAGATGGGTAGTTGGGGTGGAGAGGACTCACAGCAAGGTGGTGGCTGGTGGACTAGGTGGTTCCACATTTGCATGCAGATAAACCAGGAGGAAAAACTGAGGAATAAGACACACTACGCAACCCAGGGTTCCAGTGCAGGTCCATAAAGCTTCAAAACCTCTGACTGAAAAATCCTGTGGGTGTTGAGATGACAGGAGAAACTCCCACCCTCACAGAAGAATTTGTTGGAGAGACCCAAAGGGTCCTAGAATGTACACAAACTCACTCACATGGGAATCATCAGCAGAAGGGCCCAAATTTGTATGGGTAGCCAAGGAAGTGACTGACAGCTGGCCGGGGGTCCAGAAAACATCACTGTTCTCTTAGGACCCCTCCCCCACATACAGTGCCAGAACACGGTGACCTGGGTTGCCCTGCCCTGGCAAATACGAAAGGCTCTGTCCCTTACCTTGTAACAGGCACACAGAGACAAAAAAGTATGGCCCAAATGAAAGAAAAGATCAAAACTCCAGAAAAAATACAACTAAGCAATGAAGGGATAGCCTGCCTATCAGATGCATAGTTCAAAACACTGGTAATCAGGATGCTCACAGAAATGGCTGAGTATGGTAGCAAAATAGAGGAAAAAATGAAGGCTATGCAAAGTAAAATAAAGAAAAATATACAGGGAACCAACAGTGAAGGAAAGGAAACTGAGACTCAAATAAATGATTTGGAGTAGAAGGAAGAAATAAGAATTCAACAAGAACAGAATGAAAAAACAAGAATTCAAAAAATGAGGAGAGGCCTAGGAACATCTGGGACAATTTTAAACATTCAAACACCTGAATCATAGGGGTGCCAGAAGCAGAACAAGAAGATCAATAAATTGCAAACTGATTAGAAAAAATAATGGAGAAGTTACCCAATCTGGCAAAGGAAATAGACTTCCAGGAAGTCCAGGAAGTCCAGAGAGTCCCAAAGAAGTTGGACCCAAGGAAACACACACCAAGGCACATCATAATTATGTTACCCAAGATTAAAGAGAAGGAAAGAATCTTAAAAGCAGCAAGAGAAAACCAGACAATCACCTGTAAAGGAGTTCTCATAAGACTATCAGCTGATTTCTCAAAAAAACCTTGCAGGCAAGAAGGGACAGGCAAGGAGTATTTAGAGAGATGAAAATTAGTGACCTATATATAGGATTACTCTATCCAACAAAGCTATCATTTAAAATGGAAGACATACTTCCCAGATAAGGTAAAGTTAAAGGAGTTCATCATCACCAAGCCCTTACTACCTGAAATGTTAAAGGGACTTATCAAAGAAAAAGATAAAAACTATGAATAGTAAAATGACAGCAAACTTACGACCATCAACAACTGAACCTAAAACAAAAACAAACTAAACAAATAGAATAGAAAATAGAATCACAGAAATGGAGATCACATGGAGAGTTCTCAGCAGGAAAGGGAAGGGGGAAAATGGGGGAAAAGTTACAGGGAATAAGAAGCTTAATTAGTATGTACAAATAGACAGGGGGAGTTAAGAATAGCATAGGAAATGGAGAAGCCAAAGAACATATATTTATTACCTGTGGACATAAAATAAGGGGTGGGGTTAATGCTGGTGGGGTGGGATGGGTGGTGCAGGGAGGAGGGGAATAAAGGGGAGAGATAAATGGGACAACTGTAATAGCATGATGAATAACAAATATTTTTTAAAAACGACCATGCTTGCATATTACCCAGAATGATTATACTGCATTCTTGGGTGCAATGTGGGTATGTGAACATTTACCAACCCAACCAGGTGATTCTAATGTGGAGTCAAGTTTAAGTTGTATCCTTCTACCTGTAATTAAAAAAGGAAAAAAAACTAAACCTCAAGACCTTCCTTGATAGCTTAATTTTCTAAGACCTTTTTGGTTTTGGTTAACAGCCATAAACAACTGAGGCACTATGAAAAATACATTTTAAATATTATAGATGACAATTTGTGCATCATAAAAATGAAAGATTCACAATTAATAAAAATCATAATTATAAATTAAATATTAATTAATATTTCATGATTAATGCAAATATGATACTTCTAAATATTTTAAATACATTTTGTTTTAAATTTATATTAAAGCAATCAAGAGTATTTTTTCTTCTAAGACATTTGACAATAAGTTGCTGATTGATTCCCCCATCACTCTAAAAGTTTTAGAGAATATTTCCTACCAAGAACTATTATTTTGTGTAATAAAAGCATAAACACCAAAATGATGAAGTTAACGTGGATATATTCTAATTGACACTCAACATTTAGCTCAATATTTACTTCAATGATTTTCCTCACAGAAAAATGATCCAGTCCAGGATAATGCATCATACCTCTCTAGCTTCCTTCAATATGGAACCAGTCCACTATCTTGCATCTACATTTATAATCTTGAAAATTCTGACAATTACTAGCAATTATTTTGAAGAATAAACCTCTTCTTTAATGTTTCCCTATGGCTCATTTCTGATAGTCCATTTTTTGGCAAAATATCATAGGAGAAGTAATGATACATTCTTCTGCTGTTGTCCATTGGGTGGCACAGTCTAATTTCCCCCATTACTGATGAAGCTGACATTTATCACGTGAATAGGGAGGTGTTTGATGACTCTCTCTACCACAGGGTAACTATTTTCCCTCCTGTAATCATTAAGTATTTTACAGAGAGACTATGTAAGTATTTCTTTATTCATCAAGTTTTATCAATTACTTTTAGCATCCATTGATTTTTTTCTTGACCGAATTAATCATTGATTTAATTGTTTTGCTTTGTGCTAGTTTTAGCAAGAGATATTAAATCACCAGATTCAGGGAATGTAAAATTAAGTTCATTTTTAACTCTTTTAGTTGAATGCTCCCACCTAGAAGGTGTCTTCTCTTCTCCCAGACTTAACAGTATTGCCCGGCTTCGCTCTACATTCAATCTTCTGTTGCTTTATTTGGAGCTCTAAGACTGTAAGTTTCCGGGCCGTATATTCTCAGGCCACTGCTGGTGCTTAGTTTTCACCTGTAGTAGTTGTGCCACCTTGAAACTCATCTGTGATGTATTGAACATTTCATGAGATCCATGCGGCCCTTCCCTTTTCCCATCTATCCATGTTATTGCTACGGCTGGGAGACAATTCTCCCTGAGTATTTTCTCATTCAGATTCTCTGCACTGTCTGCATGAATTGCAAACAAAAAGATAAGAGAATATTTGACCTCTATTATTGTTATTTTTGTTATTGCCACCTTAAAGAAACAGGGTTTTTTTTAAAAAAAACAATTCCCTTGATTTAAATTTCCTAAAGTAGATTCACTCCAGTCTCATCCTTGAAATATGGTCCCCTTTAATCCATGAAACTTCTTTCACAAGAGTCATTTTCTTTCTGATTTAATGAGGTTTGGTATAACAAAATATATCTTTACATTTACAAAGCTATAAATGACAAATAAAATAATAAAAAATAAGAGATGGCATTCTAATTATAAGACAGTGAGCAAAAATAATGAATGTTATGAGGACCGAACAAGGAAGTATATAAAAGAAGATAAAATAGTTTAAAATTCCCTATGGACAATCATACAAACCAGCTAAGTTTCCAAATATATCTAGGATAAATAAACTAATCAATGTGAAACTGTCTTCTACCACATATGGATTAGTGCAAAACTGAAAAGCATATTCAAAGGCAATATGAGTGTTACCTACATCAAAGAAACCACAAGTCTAAGGGGTTCCTCCTCTCCCCTCCTTTTCTTCTTCTCAGGCCAGTTTTAGAAAAGAAGTTTGAGCAGGAAAGCAAAGAACCATTACATTTTTCCCTTTATGCTCACCGTTCCCCAATATGTACCTCAGTTCTTAAGTCTTAAGGTTCATTTCTTTTAATCTATATAAGTTAGATCAGAAACTAGCTTTCTCTTAAATTGTGAGAGGTAAACAAGTTACAAGTTTACTGTATGCATTTATACACACATGCAGATGCTGTGTTTGGAGGTTTATGTCTCACACATCTGTGTATGTGCACATGTGCTCACACTCACATGTACATGTGTATGTGTTGTTATTTTCTTTTTTCTTTTCTTCCTTTATTTTTATCAGATTGAGGAAATTAGGAAAGAATCATACAATTAAAATGAAGTTCAAAGCATCAGTAAACACTGACTGACAGGGATGTTCAGGTAGAAAGAACAGATCTTATATTTATATCAAATTCATAGAAAATAGAGAGCACATGATACATTTAGGAATTTAAAAAATTGTTTAACAAACCTAGAGATTAGACTAAGAAGGAGATATGCCTGAAATAAGAAAAATACAAAACAACAACAACAACAACAACAACCCACAGAACCTGAATCAGGAAAAACTTTTGTAGTCATTTGGAGACAAATAGAATGTAACTCAAGGATTTTTAAAAGGGCATACATAAGGTCAGATATATGCTTTCAGGAGAGAACATTGTCTGCAATGTGGGATGGGACCAGGATTAGTGGATATCAATACAATTGGTCTTGAGGTTAGTTGCAAAGATTTTGTTTATTTCAGAATAGTACATAAGCAATCATAGTGGATTTGGATGAGCAGAGGGATTCTAGAGATATTTTGGAATGAGAGTTTACAGGACATGCTAACTGGATATAGCTTTAGTGGGGGAGAGAGTGACACACGTAGAAGACTTCAGTTCCTGGATGGTGGTGACTTTCACTAATGGAAGGAACAAAGAAAAGGTAGATTTGTAAAGGATAGGGGAGATCTCAGCTTTGAACAGGCTTTGTTGTAGCTACCAGTGGGATATTTAAGTGGAAAACTTCAGTTGGAACATAGACCTACAGGGTTGGAGCTTATAGGAGAGATTTGAAGTGGGGATAGAGATTCGGAAGTCACAAACAAGATAACGACAATAAAATCTCCTGGAGTAGTCAGATAGAAGGAGAGGGAAATAGCTGTGATGAACATCATCATTTAAAGAGAGTCAGACAGGGAAGGATGTCATAAAGATACCTGAAGAGGAGCAGTAAGTGAAAACTGGGAGAGATGAGTGTCATGTTATTGAGTGAAAGGTACTGGATGAATACTTCAGAATTACCTCTGATATTTAAAATCGCAGAACAAATCAATGTGGTTTGTGCCATAAGAAAGCAATTCTGTATATATGCAATTTTTAGTGTAAACATCTCTGAAAGTTTAAAAATATAAAGACAAGAGTATACTTAGGTCTTACTCAATGTAAATAGCACTGATGATATGGGAAAGGGAGCAAAATCATTTCAGGATATCTTAAGGCTAAAAGTTAATATAAATATATAATTTGAAAAATTATCAGAAAATAGTTTATTTTTATGATGTTTCTTATAATATAATTTATTAATTCTTCATTTTAATTGTATATTTTTATTAGAAGACAGTTTAAATAAATTAGAATTATCTGTAAATACCTATGCTGGAGTTTGTTACTTAAATATTAGAGACCTCATCAGGAGACAGAACTAAATAAGACAGACTATTTCAAATTTCTGCCAGAAATCCTGGCAGAATAATTCTCTCATCTTTCAGAAGGACAAATAAAGTGAGTCATCTTCCTGTACAGTTCCTACAACATTTTTATTTCCAGCCCTTTCATTCTAATTTTAGTTATAGAAGATATTACATGACACTATGACAACTACTGTTTATTTCCGATACAACATGACTACCATATATTTAATCTTGTTTTTTCCAGATACACTCAAAAGAAAGACCCTATTTTTAAAGATGGTGTATTTCAAAAACAAGTGTTTTTTTTTTTTTAATTTGTAAGCAGTAGCTTTAGTAAAAGATGATATAATCAGTGGATTAACAATGCACTTATTTTCATAATAGATATGACAAAAATATAGATTTATAATAAATACTGATATATAACAGCAAATCCTTGTCCCCAATTTTCATTTTCCCCTTCCCAAATCAAATTTTATATGGCCAGTGATGTAATTAGCTAAACAATGTCATTCCAAGGCTCCTATACAACCAGGCAGGGCCATGTGACTGAGTGCTAGCCAGTAAGAAGTTACCTTGAAGTTCTTGGGTGGGATTTCTAGATAGTCCTCCAAAGAGGAGGAAACAACTGATTTGCAGGGTTTTGTGTGTTTTGTGCAGGGTTTTGTGTGGTTTTTTTTGTTTGTTTGTTTTTGTTTTTGTCTTTTTGGTGGTGGTTGTTCTCTGCTCGTTCTGCATTCTAACACATGGAATATGGATGCAATGGATAGAAGAACTCTAGAAGCCAACTTATAGGCATTTGGCAAGTGTCACATCCTAGGGATGATGTGAAAGAGAGCTGATTCCCTGACACCACCGCAGTGCTGTCATTCCAGATTTAATCTCTTACTCTGGACTTTTATTTTTACAGTTCAAAATGCCCTTCTTCTTCTCCTTCTTCTCCCTCTCCTTCCTCTACTTCCCCTTTCTCCTCCTCCTCTTCTTGTTCTTCTTGTTCTTGTTCTTGTTCTTCTTGTTCTTCTTCTTCTTCTTCACTAAAGCCATCATTTTGACTTATGTCATAGGCTGAATATTGCCTCCTTAAAGATAAACATTCCTAATCTTTGGAATCTATAAATACTGCTTCATATGGCAATAGTAACTTTGTAGATGCAATTGAATTAAAGATTTTGAGGACAGATTACCTGGGTTGGTGTAATTTAGTTAAAATGGTCCTTAAAGAAGGAAGGAGAAAAAAAGGTTTGATTATACAGACTGATGTTACACTGGAGCAGCTGGTTTGAAGATGGGGAAAAAGGCCCTGAGCTAAGCCAGGTGGCTTTAGAAGTGGGAAAAGCAAGGAAACAACTCTCCTCTATTGTCTCCCAAAGTAGTGCAGCCTTGCTGAGACCTGGACCCCATGTAAACTGATGTTGGTTTCTACTGCCTAGAACGATAAGAACATGAATGTATGTTGTGTTTCTGGTAGTTTGTTACGGCCACAATAGAAAACTAGTAGAGGATCCTTCTTATTTATAGGTGATCACAATTCTTAAATTGTGCAGTACAAATGAGATTGTTAAGAAAGTAAGAAAAAAATGTGCTAATGTAATTTTCAAATCCTTTCAAGAGAAGGATTTTATTAATTTACATGGACGATACTAGTAACTGGTAGCTGGTACATAATAGGTATTGAATAAACATTTAATGAACTAAAATGGATTTCAGTCATCTATCCTTGTATTATGCTAAAGAAGAAAGGATTTTGGTCCTAGATGGTGTGGCTCAGTGGATCCAGAGCCGGCCTGCGAACCAAAGGGTCTCCAGTTTGATTCCCAGTCAGGGCACATGCCTGTGTTGCAGGCCAGGTCCTGTAGGGAGTGGATACAAGAGGCAACCACACACTGATGTTTCTCTCCCTCTCTTTCTCCTTCCCTTTCCCTCTTCTAAAAATAAATAAATAAAATCCTTTTTTTAAGAAGAAAGTTTTTGAAAAAGAAAAAAATCAGTTATTTTCTCCACCATAGCTTGAGAATGATGTTGAATCATATTTTTCTGTTGATTTGCAGTTTTGCAAATGTACAATAACTAATCATTTATATATAATGAATAGTATACAAGGAAATAAAAATGCTTTGGAGAATTGATATGATTGCATCAAGATGATCATATTTCTAACCATTAGTTGTTTACTGAGTTTGAATTATTGTGACATTTTTCAATAACTTCCAAAAGAAAGCATCTTTATGTTGTTGACCTCAGTTTACATTAGGTCAAAATCTAATTGATATAAGCATAAGATGATATAGATTTAATTATTTTTTGCCTTTGTTTAATTAATTAATTACTTTATCTATTTTGAATTTATTGGAGGGACACAGGTTAATAAAATTATATGAGTTTCAGGTGTACAGTTCTATAATACACCATCTGTACATTGTGTTATGTGTTCATCACCCCAAGTCCAGTCCTCTTCCATCACCGTTTCCCCCCCTTTATCTTCTCCTACCTCCCTCCACCCACATTCTCCTCTGGTAATTGCCATGCAATATAAACTTTTTTCTTGTCATAAGGTTAATCATTTACTTTCTGATACTATGCTACAAACCCAACTATTTTATTTCTTACCAAAACACAGCAGTTAATTAGGTGTTATAAGCCAAACAACTATTTTACTCAGTTACACATCTAGGTGTGCATTGGTTCTGAAAATGTCTTCATTTTTAGACTCAATTTATGACTATATTTTCTAGTGGACCTTAAACTATAGAGTAGATAAGAAGTAGAATCTATTGTTAAAAATGAAGATGTGGAAGCTTTCTCCCTGTGGATTCTTATCCATAAAGATGGATACCTGTGAAAATGGAGAAATCAGCCCTGAATGGTGTGGCTCAGTGAGTTGGGTGTTGTCCCACAAACCAGAAGACTGCTGGTTTGATTCCCAGGTAGGGCACATGCCTGGGTTGCAAGCCAGTTGCCCAGATTGGGGTGTGCGGAGGCAACTGATAGATGTTTCTTTCCCTCCCTTTCTCCCTTCCCCTCTCTCTAAAAATAAGTGAATAAAATGTTTTTTTTTTTTTTAATGGAGAAATCAGCATTTGCACAATCTCTCTACAGTACTCTCACACAGGAGGTCAGATATTTATACCCAATGCATTGGAAAACAGTTTTGCAATAACCTTTTGCATGACAATTTGAGTTACTCATTTTACTTCAGTATATTTTGTTTTAGTGCAAATATTTTAATGAAACTCATAATAAATAGTGTTATAATTAGAGAATTTTCATCCTCTAGACAATTGAATCTACAGTCGTATTTTCCAATGTTGGCAACTTTATTTGAGGGAGAATTCCCGGGATGAAACATTAAGAAGCATCTGTCATCTTTTCAGAACCTCATAAAACAAGGGGCACTGCAAGTTTTAGTAAATGGATTATACTACATAAAACACTCTGAAAAGTACCTTCATGCATTGAAACACCATGGAGTGCATTTTACAGTCTTCTAGTACTAAAATGTGGTTAGTATTATACTATAATATTCATGATAAATTTTCAGAGACTTGCTGGGAAAAATAAAGTATCTAGGGACTACAATAAAATCATAAAATTAAACATATTCAAGTAAGAAAAAGGTATACTTAATTTTTAGATGAACTTTAAAATATTCAAGAACGATTAGTATCTAAATCCAGTTTTGTTCATTTACAGGTGGTTCTCTTTTTTTATAGTTAAGATAATATGTTTATATTTTCTTAAGTTAGCAATAAATGGAAACCTTCCAGTAACAATAGGAGGCAATATTTACTGTATCCTTACTATTTGGCAGATACTGTACTATGTCTCAATATATTTAAGCCACATAACATCCCTGTGAGATATTGTGTTAGTCAGCGTTCTCCTGAAAAACAGAACAAATAGGATGTATATACATTGAAGGGAGATTTATTTTAAGGAACTGGCTCACGTGACTGTGGGGGCTGGCGAGTTCAACATCCATAGGACACAACTGCAGGCTAGAAATCCCAGCAGGGGTTGATGTTGTGGTCTTAAGTCTGAAGGCAGTCTGAAGTCTGAAGACAGAATTCTGCCTCTTCAGATGTTTTCTCTTGGCTTTCAACTGGTTGCCTGGGACCCCTCTACACACAGAGAGTAATCTGTTTTACTCAAAGTCCACTGGTGTAAATATTAATCACATCTAAGCAATAGCTTCAGAGCAACATTTAGACTGGTGTTTGGCCATAGAATTGGGCACCCTATCCTAGCCAAGCTGACTCATTATCATAACCATCACAGACAGGTACTAGTATTATTCCATTTTACAGAAGAGTAAACTGAGGCAAAAAAATTAAATTTGCCCATGATTATGAAATAAGTAATATGAGATCTAGGACTCAAAGGCAGACTGTGGAATACCTGGAGAGGTACTAGCCAGTTCCCACTTCAGGGAAAGACTTATTGCCAAGCTGTGTGTTGGAGAGGGAACCTGGGATAAGGGAGAAGATGGGGAAAGGGGAAAAACATAGTAAGCACATAGATTTGAATTTTCAGTTTATTTTGGGTCTGCCTTAAGTATAGAAAACCCCCTCTCTCTTTTTAGTGAAGCTTACATCTAGAAAGGAAGGACTGACTGTAAGGGCCCGGGCCATCTAGATCCATGTAGAACATTCTGAAATGTGATTAGTATTCCAGAGTTTGCTCCCAGACTTCTGAGGCTTTGTCAATATTGCATTTAAGTTTTGCATCTTTCTATGCCCCAATCCACTTCCCCTCTTTCCCTTCACAGGTGTTGGTTCATGTACACCCCAAACTTTATATTAGCATTTGTTTTAGAATAGTTAATCTGTGATACAGGGCATGTTATCCTTAGCGTGAGTTCGTAAACCACTAGTAAGGCATCTTATGTAGCATAGCTATAGTTCTTTATTATAAATATCTATTGCCAAAAATATAAGAATTAAATATTAATAGGCTAGCAAGATGATTATTGTCAGATAAAATGGAAAACATATCTGTTAAGAAGTTTTTTTAATCCTTCCCTTTTTGACTCTCCTGCTGTAACCTAGTAAATAGGAGTCCATTCATGCGGCACCTTGGTGCATGACCCGACAATCAGCATTGAGAGAAATGGGTTTTATTTGTCCCCCATATTCTTAAGCCGGCTGCACAAACAGTTCTCCAGTCCCTCTAGAAGTAAAGTTGTGGGTCTCAAAGTCGCCATCCTCCTGCAGCAGCTCTCTCCTTCAGGACCTGAAGTACATGGTCCTCAGCCTCCATGTAGTAGTCCATGAAAGCATGTGCCATGTTACACTGGGTCATGGTGAAATCCAAGAAAGGCACAAGCCCCGAGAACGGCCTTTCCTTATGTCCCAAGTCCCAAGAGTCAGCATCTTCCAAGGCAGAGTCCTTGATGTCTTCTGAGTCAGCTACAGCAGGCATGATCAGAGCATCAGCACGCTGTTCTCTCTCTCCATGTGACCAGGCCACCTGGTCAAATCCTGACTACACACCGCCTAGCTGCTGCATCATGGCTCTTTCTCCTGCACACTCGCTCCCCTCATATGACTTCTATCTCACCACCAGCAGCATGGCTGAATCTCCCATACATGGCTGACCTTTGTACTACAGACTATCAGGGCTGCTACCTACTGTCTCTGCTCTCATGGAGGACCAGCCTTTCTCTCTCTCCACCCACCTTAGTTTAAATCCTGACCCGGAGCTTCCTGCAGTTACCCTCTATGCAGCTCCTCCCACAATGAGCTGCATTTGACAGTTTCCCATATCGTTTACATTCTCTGGGCTGCCACCTTTAGTCAGGGCAAGAGTAACTCAGTGACCCAGGGAAACTGCCTCCCTGACTCTTGTGCAGGGGTTGTACAAACCCTGGCTGTGTCATGAGTCACCATACATTCTGAAAGTCACGAACACACCTTGTGTCCCAGAGTGGTAGTGCAGCTATGAGCTAGCCATCAGCTTGCCATTGTTACGAAAACTATCTTACCTATTATAGGGTCCACTCGTCCATCCCTAAACCAAGGGCTGTAGGGGTTTGGGGACATCTCTCACTCTGCACCCTGTTTCACTACTTTCATGCCACCTGTAATTACAATAAACATGGAAGCTGCATCAGTGAGGATCAAGGGCAAGTCACACAAGCGGTTTACGACACATAGTTTGTTGGAGTAAAATTAACATGAGGAAATAGCTGCAAAGGCATGAAAAACATGAAAGCCAACCAAAGAGCTATGAAGAAACTCAGAATAGCAGTTTCAGAAAATATCCTTAGAGGCAGATGGTGTTCTTGAACTCTAATGAAGGTGCTGTATAGAAGAAATTAGAAAATGGAGGGAAGCTATTGAAACATTCTCAATAATGGCTGTGAACACAGAAAGAGGCACTGTTGAGAGTAAACAAACATCAAGAAAGGACATCTATTCTTTTCCTTCTTTCTTTCTTTCTTTCTTTCTTTCTTTCTTTCTTTCTTTCTTTCTTTCTCTTTCTCTCTCCTTCCTTCCTTCCTTCCTTCCTTCCTTCCTTCCTTCCTTCCTTCCTTCCTTCCTTCCTTCCTTCTTTCCTTCCTTCCCTCCTTCCCTTCTTTCTTCTTTCCTCCTTTACTCCTTTCTAGAACCATCTAATGGTTGGGACTCCAGCAAATGTTGGACAAGCCAGCCTTCTCAACGTCTGGAGGAACAGGAGATAAATGGTCTTAGGCCAAATGGATTAATGACAAGCACACCAAGATGTAAAGTCAGTGACAAAGATTTTTAACTGTAGGAAAAGACCAAACTCCATGATATGCTGACACTCCTATCACTATTCTCAAACTATGTCAGTGTGATTAATTAATCTTAACTCTTTTTTCATAAAGCATTTCTTCATCTTGCCCACTAAATCTCATGGCATAAAGTAAAACTATACAACAGAAATTAAACATAGTTTGTAGCCATTATTCGCTGAGCGTACCCTTTATGAAACAAACCAAGCTTCACTTGTTTTTCCGTTCAAATCTGTAAGAGTCATGGTTTATCTTGCAAGCACACAGGAAAAAAAGGTTAGCATATGGCTTCTGAGATCTTAACAGAAGAGCAAGAGAAGCTAGACAATTTATATAATGATAGTTTAGGTAAATACAAGGCTATTCAAGTTCATTTACCATATAAGTGGGAAAAATTTCTTTCTCTAAGCCAAACATCCTTTAGATGTTTTGAACACTGTGATGTTTTACATGCTTTGAAGTTGAAGGTTGTTTACAAAAAGGTTTAAAAAGAAGCATGTGCTAACGCTCTCAGGGAACATTTTGTCATCACTTATGAATATCTTTGGAAATTTCTTGCTCCTTCTCAATAGTTAGGAGGACAGAATGAGTAAATAAATTTAAATTTCAATAAGATCTTTCTCCCACCTTTCTGCTGCTTTGTTCTGTAGGGCTTGAGGTCTCATACAGCCTTGTCTCTAGACTCTTTATCTTAACAGGAATCTAATTACCAGCTTGTACATTGAAAATGAAAAAGTAATCAATAAGTGATCTTGTTTTCTACTTAAAGCTATTGTCCCTTACAGATACTTTTACAATTTTAAAGAAAATTTACTGAGATATCATTTACAATTAATTTTACCCATGTAGCTGTAAATTTTAGTGAGTTTAATAAATTCATGTACTCATCTAAACACCACCACTGTTTAAATATAGAACATTTTCTTAACTCCAAAAGAGCTCAAATGTTTCTTCTTAGCCCTACTCCTAGCCCCAGACAACCACTGATCTGCTTTCGGTCACTGTAGATTTGATTTGTCTTTTCAGACTTTTATGTAGATGGAATCGTATAGTAAATAATCTTTCCTGTCTGGCATCTTTTAATCAATGTATTGTTTGCAAGATTCACCTATCTATTTGGAGGTATCAGCAATCATTTCCTTTTATTGTGAAGCACTATTTCATTGTTTCGATATAACACAATTTATTTATCTTTATCCACCAGTGGACATTTGAATTCTTTTTTTTTTTTTTGTCATAATGGAGTGGAAATGCAAAATAGTGCAACTATTTTGAAAAACAATTTGACACTTTCTTATAAGTGGAACAGACTAACTATTAAGCAAGATGGTCTTCGTGTTTTCCTCACCCTGATTACAGGTTTCTTCCTGATACAGGCTCCTAACCTCTCTTTTCTTAGATCATTTTATTTAGAAAACCTTCAGTTTTCAATTCTATCTCTGCCCATTTTGAGATGCAAAACTTCTCCTGACCTCTTTCCAGTTTCAGAACCCAGAGAATATCTTTCTCAATGACCTGGTAGGCATCTATCTCTTTGAAATGTGATTGTCAAGAATTATATAGTCCTTATCTCCCATTTTTCTGGGAGGGAATGAAAGACTGAATTTGATAAAGGCCAAATAGCAAACACAGATGGCCTATTCACATTGACCAACCTCCCTCACTAACCTTCTTCATTACTTTTCCATTAGCTCAACACAGTGATTAAAAATCCTCAGGCCTTTTGTTTCAGTGGGGTTAAACTGAGTCTTGATGGGGGACTCAAGTATTGGGAAAATTTTAGTTTAGGTCATAGCTAACAAGCTTAGCAATCAATGTATGTAAAAAGCTATTGTTTCAGGAACAATAGCTTTTTCATACTGAAGGTATGACCCACCTTGACTCCAGGAGAACATAAGAGATGCCACCTTTGTGCTTTGGGAGGAGTGCAAGCATCAAGATGGTATCTGAGCCACTGTACTCCAGGGTGAGACACCCACCACCCAATGCACTGCAGGACACAGATAAAGATCACGGCCCAAGGCACAGATGAAAGAATGTTGCAGCTTTAATCAGATTAACTTTTTCCCTGAATTCCAAACCCCTTACCTACACTTTTCTTCTCCTTACCAAAAGGCCAGTTTAAAATGGAATTTAACATGGTCTGTTAGGGTACAAACCCACCATCTTCTCAGATCGCCAACCATATGAATAAACTACTCATAAAGACTTAGTCCTCGTCTCTATTATCAGGTCTGGTAGGTGACAGGTAGCATGAATGCTGGTTTTTTTTTTCCAGTTTCAGCCTTTCTTTTATTGCAATAGTCCTAAATAAAATATTCCTTTGCCCTGTTTAACTCTTTGTGGTACAATTTCTCTTTGACACCCTGAGTCAGAGATTCCATTCCTAAATAATTATCAGAGGAAAAAAATCATATCTATACATATATTGACAACCTTGACTTTTACCTGACTTTTACCAAGGTCTGCGATGCTGGAAAACAGGTATGATTTCAAAACTCCCATCTGAGTTCCAGGAAAAAGGCTTACTAGAACCACTCCTTCTGAGATGACTCGCAGTTTTCCTCCCTGCGTTTATCTATGAAAATTCCAGGCGCAGACTCTCCAAAATCTGCATTTCATAAAAATTCGCTGAACTGTTTGACTCCAGGGATCAATTGAAACAAAATGCCCATTAACCTTACTTGATCAAATTTTAGTTGAACTTCTACACTTCACCCAGGCTTGTGGTCTTTGCTGCCTTCGCAGCTTGAGGGAGCACAAACCCTCCTTAACGACCCCTTCCAGACAGAGCAAAGGCTGACCTCAGGGTTAAACATAGTCTGATCAACTGCCGTATCACACTATCTGCATGCACTCTTCTCATTTATTTAAACCTGCTTTTTCAAGATTTGTTTTCTTTTCCATGTATGTGTGTATATGTTACCATTCTGCCTGCACTTCGAGATTCTTACAGATCTCATAGTCTGGAATGTTTCCCCATTGCATTGAACTGATCACCCTCCCTCTACTGCAATAATTCTCTTCCCGCACTGCAATAATCCATTCTAAGACAGTCTCTCTTTCCTGAATCCAGATTAGTTTTTATTTGACAATGCTAACATTCTCAGCTTCTTTTAATTTTAAATATGCTTCATTTGCATACAGAATGGCATGTGTTTTGTTTGAGATGTTTTGCCCTTGCAATAAATGATCAAATTGCATAGCTATAGGTTTATAAAATGTTCTAGTTAAAAGAGAACCCAAGTAGTGTAATACAATCTTTCACTTTGCGGCTACAAAATTTATAAATCAAGAAAATGAGGTCGCTTGACTAGGTTTA
Organism: Anoura caudifer; assembly: GCA_004027475.1. Taxonomy (NCBI): domain Eukaryota; kingdom Metazoa; phylum Chordata; class Mammalia; order Chiroptera; family Phyllostomidae; genus Anoura; species Anoura caudifer. The sequence continues at coordinate 252,604 of PVKU01000172.1, forward strand.
CAGAACAGGGAAGTGAAATATAAGATTTAGAATCTTGACATTCTGGATCATTGTCTACTACGAATTTGCTTACAAACCATCTAGTTTATAATTAATATTCAAACTTGCCTGAGAAGACTTTTAGTGCACTTTGCCTTTAGGTTCCGAAATACATCATCTTCTTGTTTACAAAAAATGTAGTAGCATTTGCATATTTTAAAATTCTGGCCTTAATCCTATTATTCATGATATTTCACAGATAGCCAACAATGATTGCACAATCACACTTTAAATTATTTATCAAGTCATATTTATAATCCTCAATGTCTAGAGATTTTAATTCATTTAATGTTTTCCTTCACTTGTCATGGAAAGAGTTCCCTCAACTATAAATTGCTAACATTCTCCAATTTGCAAATTGTTCTCTTTGACAGAGAAAAAACAAACACATTCATTTAATAGTATTTTTATTTCTTTAAGATTTGCCTTAAATGTTTAGTGTATCCATATTTATAAATTCCTTATTTTTTAAAAAATATATTTTAGAAGTGCTTATTTATTTTTCATAATAGTCACACTAGGACTATTGTGTTTTCATTCTATCAATGTATTTGTTCATAGTTAAGTATCATTTCTTTATATATGAAAAAAATGTATATGTATCCTTATAGGAGAAATACCTGAGCTGATACATTGCTTGTACTCCTTTATTCTCTATTTGCCATTTATTTAATTGATAGAATTTATTTATCAAAATTTTTCAGTAAGATCCTTTGCCAGGTACTATTCTAAACATTTACATATTTCAATTCATTCAGTCCTCACAATGAACCCTTGGAATGTGTACTAAATGTGTACTATTATTATCTTTATTTTATAAATAATGAAGGTTATATCATTAGTAGGTGGGATGGGCAGAATTAGGTGTTTTTAGTCACTCTGCCATGTTTCTTCCAATCTCTGACAATCTTCTGTATTGTTACATTCTATTAACAAATAATTATTCTATTATCTTCTTAAAGCTTTTTAAATTTTTTTTTCTGCAGAGTAAAATAGTGGAATAATGCTACCACTATAGCGGTAAAACAGTGTTTATGTCCATACCCAGAGACTTGATAACTTTTCCTCCTATTTTTCATCACCACTTTTCGGTAGACAGAACTTCTTTTTGTGAAAATTAAGTCAAAATTGAACTCCCTTGGTTATGTTCCCAATCTTCTGGAAGATGACCCTGTCAGCAAGGCAAAGAAAGAATTTATTACAGAGTTTTATTAGATGCACAGTTGAAAGAAAATGATTCCTTTCCAAAACCTCATCCAAATACAATTTATCATACCTCTACTATCATTTCATTGATTTAAAACCAAATCAAGACCATTGTTGAAAATTTTATCTTTAGAAATAAAAGCTATACATTTGAAAGTAAAAACTTTAAGTCATTGCTGGAATCATAGCACTTTGGGTAAGCAATGCAATCCTGCACTGAAAAGGGGCCTCTCCTGCCGAGGATGGACCGCGTGAAGCTGGTGACTAGTTGAGATAAGAAGCCAGCCAAGTTAGAAAAGAACACAGCCACGGGTCCGAACGCTTAGACTCATTTTGCACTGGAAAGTGAGAAAACAGCCCTCACAGAGTTACCTGCTACCACTTATTCATACTTTTATTCTGCCAGCATTATGTGATTTATCATTTTGTTTATAAAGGAATAATCAGGCATATTTTGAGGGAAAAAATGATAATTTACTGAAATACAGATAACTTATGTAAAACATATTTTCTGAGTTTAATTGAAGTATTTATGTTCTTCCCTTCAGTTGTATCAAAGTTCACTGACTGAATTATCCAGCCCATAGGTAAGGATATTAAGGGATATTTCAAGCCTAACTACATCAACATCTGAATGTATGTCCAACATCAGGAATCTCTTCACATGGAATAATATGTTGGTTTTGACAAAATTAATGTTAACTGAACAAGCATGACTGATATACATCATTGCTACTTTTTATTGTCCGTATCAATTATGGGTTTTATAAAAATTTCATATAATATTTAGAAAGGGAAGCTAACAATCTGCAGTGAACTCTGAGAAAGCAAAGCACGTAGCCAAAGTCTCTGATAACATGAAAAGCGAGGACAAATGAAAACTTTACCTTGGATAGAAACATACTTAGCACACGATAAATTTCATCAAGCATTTAGAGAATTTCCATAAAGAGTAGGCAGAAGATTTGTCAAAGGCTTTGTAAACACAGAACTGGGACACCACAAGAAAGAGTGTGTGGGAATGTCTGGCAGCAACAACAGTGCGAAGTCTGGAAAGATTTGAAAGTAGGAGCAGTAGGCATGCTTTCACTGGATTAAATGTAAAGCTAACATGTATGAGGTCATTGTTGATATGCAAGTTTGTATTAATTAGACAAAATATTTCCCACAATGACACCAATTTTGACTGTAAATCAATCACTAGTACCATTTAATTAAAAAAACTAATTACCAGAAAGAGGAACACCTTTAAAAAACAATAGACGTCTAAACAAAATATGAAATAAAAAAGCCCTCTTGGACTCTTACAGTTTAAAGTGACATACTTTGAACTTAAACATGTTTGATAAAAAAGAAAAACTTTTGGGGGGGCTCACTTAACTGTCTAGGTGTGATTCTAGTTTCAAGAAATATTGAGTATCTGGGGTCAAAGAATGTCAACTAGGCTCGTTATCAATCTATAAGTTCTGTCTATAATTGCCTTTATTCTGAATGCAAAAGTTTTCAGTGCTGTGAACATGATGGGTGTCAGCAACCTATATTCTCCAGGCTGAGAAACAGAATGGTTCTAATTATTTTTTTCTTAGATATCAATTCCATAAATAAATCTGAATGAATTTTATTGGATCTCAACTGTAGCGCAGCAGCTTTGCAGCTAATCCATGGCACAATCATTTAACATATCTATAGCCTTTGGCTGGTGGCTTAGATGTGTTAAATAGCTGTGGCCATGCTCTGAGCCAGGGGGATGGAAAGGACTCCCCCCAAGATGTAACTGGGGGACACGGGAACCCCAAGTTACGGCGCCTGCATGGGAGCTTGGAGAAGACTGGCTCCAGAACATGGGGACACACCTGCCCAGACTCATGATGGCAGCCCAGTAAACTTGGAATAATAAGGGAATGCTGGCAGGTGTAACTGATTGTAGGAGGAGTAGGAAGTGGGGGTACAGAGGAGGATTGACGCAGGGATTTAAACGGAGACGTGGCAGCCATTAGGGGATATCCACGTGGTTTCACCAGAGTCAGGACCCCCCTCCAATCCTGTGAGGGAGAATCACCATGTGGCTTTAGCAGAGAATCGCCACTTGGCTTTGTCCAAGTGGCAACCCTCTCCCCGCAACTTACGTGACGGGGGAGCCATGTGTCTTTGGCAGAGTGGAAACCCTCTGGCACCTTTGCCAGGGAGAGCCACAAGGTTTTGCCAGAGTGGAGACACCTTCCCTGAAACTCTGGTAGAAGAGGACCACGCAGATTTGGGGTGCTCCTTTTGGCTGCATGGCCTGGCAAGCAAGAGAGATTTTGCCTGGAAGAAGGAGGAAAGGACTCTTGACAGTAGGCCATGAGAAGGTGCCACATGGCTTTGGATTAGTTAGAGATCCTGCCTGGACGACAACACAGCTGATGGTGTCAGGAGCCTGGATCCTGGATGTTTGCTTCTTCTCCTTGCAAGTACGGTACCCTGACTTAGGGCAGAGGGAGATAGGAAGCACTGTGGGCATCTGTGGGTATCCTAAGGGACGTTGATATTTTAATGAAGTTAAGTCACTACTTTAACTCTGTATAACAATAAACATTTCCTTTCCTTTTCACAAATCGCTGCCTTTGAGAGACATCTTTCTGTAAGGTGGCAGACACAAGGAACCTTGGCCCCTGTGGCCTCTGCGTTCTGTAACAGGATGAGGAGGAGGAGAGCAAAGGTTGTTCAATTACATTCCTTTATGTCAATTTGAATAAAGCCTAAAATCAAATAAGAACATTTTTCCAGTTATAAAGAAGCTTCCTGGACATGTATTTGAACATTTTAATCTCTCTCTAATATTTTGTTTTGCATCATAACAAAACAGCAAGAATCACACATAACTGGCATTGGGATGGGGCGGCCACAGAATTCATAAATCAAATCCCAATGAATATAATTTCTTTGCTATTTTTGTCAAAGTTGAATTTTTGTCCATTTAGTAGTGCATTTTCAAATTTTTCTATAGGACCATTTCAGGGACTGGTAAGTGAAACCACTAAACAAAAAGGAAATAAATGATGATGAGTTGGTAAGGACATTTATAGAAACATCCAAACACTTTTACTTTTAAAGGGTAACATGTTGTGAGGGACAGGTGATATATTAGGTAACGGAAATAGCATGTATTTCTAGCACCTGGAAATAAGAGAAAGACTGAGTATTGGGGCCTACAATTCTACATTTTTATACTAACAAAGCATAACAATTGATTTATAAATATAAAATTTAGGGTATATTTGTAAGAATATTGTCTGAAATAGAAATAACATTGGTATCATAAAAAAGTTCTTAAAAGAAATAGGTAATATACCATAAAAGTGAAACCTTAGCATAAAACAGTAATGAATCATTTTTTCTTTAATTGTTATTATTACATAGTTTTAACTTGAAATATAAACTTTGGTGAGAAGATACTGTAGGTTTGTTGTTGTTGTTGTTTGTTTGTTTTGTTGTTTTTTTACATGGAGATTAGGGAGACCTAATACAAGTCCTGAAAAGCAAAGATCTTTCTCTGGTTTGTATTAGAAAGAGAAGTCAGCTCCGGCTGGTGTAGCTCAGTGGACTGAGTGGTGGCCTGCAAACCCAAAAGTTGCCGGTTTGATTCCCAGTCATAGCACATTCCTGGGCTGTGGGCCAGTTCTCCAGTAAAGGGTGGGCAAAAGGCAGCCACATATTGGTGTTTCTTTTTTTTTTTATTTTTAATTAAGTATAATTTATTGATTATGCTTGTACAGTTGTCCCATTTTTTCCCCTTTGGCCCCCTACATTCAGTGCCCCAGTTCTTTCCAGCAATCTCTAATGGAGTGCAGCCAACCCCCCTTGCTCAATGAAGGGTTTGTAACGGGGTCCAGAACTCAGGGTATCCAGGAAATATAAAAATATAGGATATCCTCACCCCACAAGTCTGGACTGGGGGATGGGACACAAGGAGCAGGGACATTGAGAGTTATTTTGCATATCAACAGTTGGCCAGCTTCATATCTGATATGCAAAAATGGTTATTTTACATATCCATAGCAGGCTAGCTAGGGAGATGGGAGTGACTTTGACTCCTGATGTAACTGGGAGGCATCTCCTCCTGGTTACAGTGCTTGCCTGAGAGCTTTGAGATGGTTCCCTGCACACCTCAGGGCCACACCTGCCTGGACTTACTACAGCATCCCAGAGAGGCTGAAAAATACAGGAATACAGGAATACTGGCAGGTGTAGCCAATTGTGGAAAGGGTCAGCAATAGGGTTGCAGAGGGAGATTTGCACCGGCATTAAAACCCAGGTGTGGCAGCCATGTGGGTTGGAACCACACGGTTTTGGGACTCCCTTTACCATGTAGCTAGAAAGCAGGAGAGGTGATGCAGGACTAGGGATGGGGACAATGGGAGACCTTGCAGGGAAAGAAAGGGGTGAAAGCTCTTTTGCTGGTGAGCCATGAGAAAGTGCCACATGATATTGGAGTAAGAACTGGAGATCATGGCAACACAGCTGAAAGTTCTGGGGACGATGGGAGACCTGCCAGCTGAGCACGGATTACTGGGAAGAACCGGGAGCTAGCTGAGCCACAGACTCCTATTTTTCCTGAGATATGGTACCCCTGACTGGCCTACTGGGCAAAGTGGGGAAGGAAGGACTGTGTATCTGTGGGTGTTTTAAGGGACTTTGAGTATTTAACAGCAACGTTGTCATTACTCTAAACCTGTATATCTTTTCAATAAATAGTTCCTTTTGTTTTCACCAAACTATGGCATTGAGAGCCATAATTCCAATTCACAGGGACAACAGGCAAGGTGAAACTGGTACAAAGAGACCCTGGGAGGGGGGAATCCATTTGGTAACAGTACCTTGTTTCCCCCACCACAGGGCCATTCTGTAGCAAATCCCCCACCCCTCGCCCTTAATTCATGTCCATGGGTTCTTTGGCTTCTCCACTTCCTATGCTTTTCTTAACCTCTCCCTGTCTATTTTATAACAACCATTTATGCTTCTTAGTCCATGTGACTTTTCCCCATTTCCCCCTTCCCCCTCCCTGCTAATAATCCTCCACATAATTTTCATTTCTATAATTTTGCTCTTGTTCTATTGTTTGCTTAGTTTGCTTTTGTGGTTTTTTTTTTTTTTTTTTTTTTTTTTTTTTTTTTTTTTTTTTTTTTTTTTTTTTTTTTTTTTTTTTTTTTTTTTTTTTTTTTTTTTTTTTTTTTTTTTTTTTTTTTTTTTTTTTTTTTTTTTTAGGTTCAGTGGTTGATAGTTGTTTGTTGTCATTTTATTATTCATATTTTTGATCATCTTCTTTTTCTTAGATAAGCCCCTTCAACATATCATATAATAAGGGCTTGGAGATGATGAACTCCTTTAACTTGACCTTATCTGGGAAGCACTTTTTTGCCCTTCTATTCTAAATGATAGCTTTGCTGAGTAGACTAATCTTGCATGGAGGTCCTTGACTTTCATGACTCTGAATACTTATTCAGCCCCTTCTTGCCTGTAAGGTTTCTTTTGAGCAATCAGCTGATAGTCTTATGGGAACTCCTTTGTAGGCTGTCTCCATTTCTCCTGCTGCTTTTAAGATTCTCTCCTCTTTAACTTTGGGTAATGTAATTATGATGTGCCTTGGTGTGTGTTTCCTTGGTTCCAACTTCTTTGGGACTCTCTGAGCTGCCTGGACTTCCTGGAAGTCTATTTCCTTTGCTAGGTTGGGGAAGTTCTCCTACATTATTTTTTTCAAATAAGTTTTCAATTTCTTGTTTTTCCGCTTCTCCTTCTGGCACCCCAATGATTTGGGTGTTGGAACATTTAAAGTTGTCTCAGAAGTTCTTAAGCCTCTCCTCATTTTTTTTTTTTTTGAATTTTTATTTCTTCATTCTGTTCTGGTTAAGTGATTATTTCTTCCTTATGTTCTAAATCATTGACTGGAGTCTCAGTTTCCTTCCCTTCACTGTTGGTTCCCTGAACATTTTTTCTCTATTTCACTTTGCATAGCCTTCAATTTTCCTCTATTTTATGACCATGCTCAACCATTGTTTTGAACTCTGCATAGGTTGTCTATCTCCTCATCGCTTAGTATTGTTTTTGGAGTTTTGATCTGTTCTTTCATTTGGGCCACATTTTTTTGTGTGTCAGTGCAACTGTTATGTTGTGACGCTGTAGTTTCTTTTTTTTTTTTTTAATGGTAGCATATTCCAGTGAGCTAAGAAATTATGCAATAACCTAAGTAATCCTAGTTGCATCAAAATAAATTTAAGATATTACTATTTGTAGAAATAGAACCTCATAGCAGAATCAGTGAGTTAAACACTCTTTCTAGTAATATTCTTTGTTTTACCATTTTGAGAATTCTCTCCTCCCACCGTATTAGAGAATACTAAATTTAAGCTGAGCTTATTTGATCAACTCTTGGTCATTAGAAATATATACTTGAAACATATATAATCTTATTAACAATGTTACCACACTCAATTTAATTTAAAAATAATAAAAAAGAAATGATACAACTTAGTATTCATTTCAGTATTTCTAAATTGTGATGTCTGTGGGTACAAAAGCAATAGCAATAGGCACTTTTGATTTTTTTTTTTTTTTTTTGAGTCATTGTTAAAGATAAAATTTTTAGCCCTGGCTGGTATAGCTCAGTGGACTGAGTGCCGGCCTGTGAGCCAAGGGGTCACTGGTTTGATTCTTGGTAAGGCACATGCTTGGGTTGCAGGCCAGCTTCCTGGTGGAGGGCACATGAGAGGCAACCACACACTGATGTTTCTCTCCCTCTCTTTCTCTCTCCCCTCCTCTCTCTCTCTAAAAATAAGTAAATAAAATATAAAAAAATAAATAAATATGACATATAAGAATAAAAGAGTGCTATTTATGATCTATACTCACAGATATTACATTAAGAAGAAAAATTCTGGGCCATTATTTAAGAAAATTAAGATTTAAAATTGAAAATATGATTAAGTAGTTAATAGTAAAATATTCATGTAGCTTTATTTTTATAAAATTACATTGAGAATGTGAGCAGAAAATTGATAAACTGATCAAAATAGATTAAATTTCCTAAGAATTAACTCAAATATAAACATATTAAAATTAACTATTTAACAGTTGCCTTGTATGAAACATTTTGTTAGGCCTCTATTACATTTTGTTGATACCATCCTTACCATCACTATTTATTACCTTGACTTAGTTCAGGATTTTAGAGGAAAAGTGACATAAGCTGTGCATACCAAGATCCTTCCATGAATGGTAAATAACTGTTCATGGCCCTGGGGTGGGGTTGGGGGAGGGAAGAAGTATAGAATAATTGATCTTTTGGTTGGTAACATTTAAATACTAAACTTTCTGGTATTACAAGTGATCTTTAATTTTTAGGTATTTTCTATACCATTTGTAAATTATTGCTAACCTGGTTCATGCATTGTGTGTGGTATATGTTGAATTTTGTCTATTATATTATTATAATATTATATTTTATCTAATAATATAGAGTATCATATTGTATTACTAATGTTCTTTATATCACAAATTGTTTTATTTTAACTTTTGAGGTGAGCCATATAAATGAAACCCATTGCCACCTTTTAAATAAAAATATTTAGATCATTTCATGCTCACCTTGTTAACTACTTAGGGAAGAAAATGATCTGGGTATATACAGTGGGTACGAACCATAATTTTCTATATATATGAGCAAAAATGGCATACAAAACCCTGTTGCCATCTGATTTTAAAGAATTTAACCTTAAATCAGTCACTGAGTTATTTAGCATTTGTTAAGAACCAAGAAAGTGCTAGCTATATGTAGTGACAAGATTATATTCATGGACTGATAACATGACAAAGTCCTATCTTGAAACTGCTTAATTATTAAGGAGTAGAAGGGAACTAGAAACAATACAGATTCTGACTAATAAGAAATAAATGAAGATCATGTCTATTAATTACAAAATAGACTGAAGAAGCTTGAAACCTTTAGAGTAGCAATCTCTCATTTGCAAATTACATTTGGTCAATTTCATGGAGTACCTCTTTTAGTTCTACTTCTCAGGAAGTAAAAGAATGTACACATCCTACACATTTAAAGAAGAAACTAGAGTATTCTGTGTTTTCTTGAATAGACATATTATTTAAAAAATATTACAATTTTATCAAAAATTACAATGTAAGATTTTTTTGTTAGGTTGTCCTGGTTTTGTGAAAACAGCATTTTCTTATGTGGTGTTTATATGTAAATTCTGTAAATTTGTGCTCACTGACAAAAGTTATCAGATCATAAACCTAACTGACAGAAATCAATGTCTAAGGGCATGTTCATGTTACACATATTACATAGGATAGATTGGTGGAAAAATACCACTAGCTCTTGGCAGAATAGAAACAAACAATGAAAGATATCTGAGAATATTTGTGTTATCTTTTCTAAAAGTGTAACAGTTTTCAGGGTCTAAAGTATAAATAGCAAAAATGAATTAATGCAAATCTTGTACTTCTAGTTGCCAACTCAGATATGCCCTAATGCATTCAAAGATCATTTCTAATCTTTGTCAGAAACATATAATGAGAGAATATTCTGGTGATAATTGAATATATATAACCATTTTAAAATATTTAACACTTTATTCTAGAAAGAGCAAAGTGATTAATCAAAGGCATAAATAAAGATCATGACTCTTTTTTATTAACATAATTTTCCAAATAATATTTAATTTAATCTTAATAGAGGTCTAAAAAAATACATTACAGAAAACCTATATGAATAGAGGAAGTTAGAAAAAGATGGATTAACATAAATGCCTAAATATAATGTGAAGTATAAGGCAACTTCCATTTTCCTAGTGAAAAAATTCCACAAAGTAGCTTTTTGTCTATCTTGACTATAAATTTTTTAGGAATTTAAAATGTAACAGCCAAACTTGAGGCATAGTAGTTAACTTACATATGCATATTTAAAATCATAAATTATCATGTTTAAAAATATTGCTATTTTTAATACCAAGATTCATGAAGATAAGTTTCCTTTTTAAGATCCAATGGAAGCATTGAAAAAATTATTGTCTTTTTTGTCATTACTATGTTTAAAGTTATTTAACATAGTTTATCCTAACAAGTCATTTTAATTGCCCTAAGCTGATGTGTTTATAGCACTTCTTGAATTCCTTAGGGATGCGGTCACTAGAAATTTTATTCCAAGTGACATATAACAACACAAAGTGTTGGGATAGTTTTAAAATTATTATTTATACTGGGTGTGTATATTTGCGATCTACTAAATGTAGCAGCTGCAATTTTATTGATCTGTATTGCCAGTTCTTTTATGAATGGATATTGTAGCTAAGTGAGGACAAAGAATTTGCACTTTATTACATAGACAAATGATTCATTTTTCCATCTTATGTACATGTGAAAAGGAACCACAGTCAGATGACATTATCATGGACCATTTTGAACTTCTAATGCAAACATTTTCAATAACAAGTATTTATTGAGTAAATTTCATGTACACTTAGCTATTCAGAATAGATTAAACAAGTATAAACACAAGAAAGAGAGCTTATAATCCCTGACTTCAGAAAAAATTTCAATCTAATTCAGCAGACAGTGCATATATTAAAACATAAAGACAAATGTTAATTAACCTTGTGATAAGATAGAATTAGGAGCTTTGAGTCAATGTGTCATTTAGTCTCATTTAGCCTTGCAAATCTCAATACATAGCTGTCATCCTAAATTTGAGGAACGTGGGATTTCTGGTTAAGCAAAAAGGATGGAAATAGTTTATCTCTCTTTTCTCAAAAAGTTCAAGTAATAGCATAAAAATGTATCAGTACATAAAGAAAAAATGAACAAAGCATTAGAAGAGACCTTGGAAGACAAAAAAAATAAATACATAAACACACTTTGGGAAGATCAGATGTGGAAGATCAGATGTAGACAAATGCTGACATTATCAGGGTAGAGGGATGCTGAAATCTAAATGTTAGTACTAGAATGTTCTAATGTAAACGAATCCATTTGAAATCAAGGAGATTTTGAAAGTCTCCAGAATCAAAAACACCTCATACTTGGATTAAAATAAAAGCAGAAGAATTGGTGGAAAATAAAGAACAGAGAATATTTAGACTCTCACCACTCTGTCTAAACCAGGAAGGCAGACAACCATCTGTCTCCCATCCAGGCAGAAGGATTTTACTTTCTTTCACAGCTGAATGTGAGAGTTTCTACACTCACAGACATCAGGGGAGGATGAGTTTGGGGGCGATGTTTTACTGAAGTTAAGAGAAATAAGTTAGAATCCGCATTCTAAAATGTGAGAACCTCTTCAACTCATCTCCCAGAATAATGGTAATCATATTTATACTACTAGCAAGATATAGATAAGGCATTTCTGGAAAGACTGACCCATGGGAGAAGGTCTATAATGACATCTAAAAAATTCTGCAAAACAAAGCAGATCCTGTTCAACACTCTACTTTTCAATATATACAGTTCACACACTTATCATATCCTGTTAATGTTTTACTGTTTTTCCTCATATGAAGTTGTATCCATATGACCTTTATATATTGAAGATTGTCTGCAAAATAAAAACAGGTAAATGAAAACTGGAGGAAATTTAAATGATTATAAAACAAAGCTTAAAAAAATCTACTTATAAAAATATTGTTTCAGTAAAGGAATAATAGAATGCTTTCACGTAAATATTTGGTTGGCCAAAAATGTTCTTTCATTTTTTTCCCCATAATGTAGCTCTAGTAGTGCTTAGTTGGCTTTAACTTCATTTGAAACAATTTTGTTAGATTGTATTGTGACATCTCTCATATAAGCATGCATTAAGAAAAAAATATCAAAATTGGTGAATTTTTGTGTAGTCATTTTAATATTGAAGATGGAAGAAAATATGCAACATTTTTGGCATATTATGCTTTATTATTTCAAGAAAAGTAAAAATGCAACTGAAATTAAAAAAGAATTTGTGCAGTATATGGAGAAGGTACTGAACACATCAAAAGGGATTTGAGTTTTGTGCTGAAGATTTCTCACTGGATGATTCTCTAGGTCTGGTAGACTAGTTGAAGTTGGTAAGAATCAAATTGAGACATTGAGAACAATCAATGTTCTACTGATAGGGGACTTAAGAGGTGGAAAATGTTAGTTGAGGTAATAGTTAATAAGCTTAGTAATCAATGCATGTAAAAAGCTATTGTTCCAGGGACCGAAGGTGTTGTAATTGGAGCTAGGCTAACAGGCCACAGAGCCCCTCCCCCACAAGTCTATTTGGGGGGCTGGGAAAAGCAGCAAGACAAAGATTGAGATTTATTTTGTATATCAAAAACAGCAGGCAAACATCATATCTCTATGCAAAAATGGTTATTTTGCATATCAATAGCAGCAGACTAGTCTTCCAGCCTGAGTGGAGTTCAGAAAGGCATGCATGGCTTTAACCCATGATGTAACTGGGAGGCAGCTTCCCTGGTTAGCAAGCATGTGGGAGAACTTGGAGATGGTTCCCTCCACACCACAGGGCCAAGCCTGCCCTGAGTAACTATGGCAGCCAAGAAAGGCAGAAAATACTAGAGCACTAGCAGGTATAGCTGATGGTGGGAGGAGTTGGAATGGGGTTTTAATGAAGATTCGCACTGGGATTTAAATGCAGGCATGGCAGCCATGCTGAAGCTTAACCACGTGATTTTGGGAGTGAAGTGAAGGCTCCCTTGACCTCACGGCTTAGGAAGCAGGAAAGCAAGATGTAGCAGCGATGTGGAGCTCTTCCTTAGTGGTTTGAAAGGAAGCAGAAGGATTCCCTGGCTCACCATGAGGATGAGGTTTTGAATTAATAACAGGATGCTAGACAAGCCACAGACTTCTGTTTTCTTTTTCTGACATACAGTACCCCTCACTGGCCTGGTTTGGCAAGAGGAGGCAGGACTGTGTGTGTGTCTATGGGTGTTTTAAAAGGGACTTGGGGATTTAATGGTGATATTCTGCCATTTCTCTAAACCTGTATAACTTTCGAATAAATAGTTCCTTTCCTTTTTACCAAACTCTGGCACCGAGAGCCACAGTTCCTACTGGTGGCGGGCAACATGAACCTGGAACTGAAAGACCCCAGGGGCAGGGCACATGTTTTGTTAACAGTATCTGGGCTCCCCCACGGGTTCGTTCTGTGAGAGTATGACCCACCTTGACTCCTGGGGAACACCAACCGTTCCACCTCTGTGCCTCAGGAGGACTGCAAGCAATCAAGTTGCTATCTGAGACACTGTGCTCCAGGGTGAGACAGCCACGGCCCAGGACACAGACGAAAGAATGCTGCAGCTTTGATCAGATGAATTTTTCCGAATTCCAAACCCCTTACCTACGCTTTTGCCCTCCTTATAAAAAGGGTCAGTTTAAATGGAATTTAAGACGGTTAGGGTACAAACCTGCCATATTCTCAGACTGCAGACCGTCTAAACACAGCTCCCATAAAGATTCAATCCCTGGCTCTGCTTAGGTGGGTCTGGTAGGTGATAGGCAGCACTGACGCGGGCTTTTCTGGTTTTGCTGCCACACAGGAGATAGCCTACAAAATCAAAATATCCAAGTAGACAAAGTTATTGGTGAAAATGAAAAATGTGCCTTTTATTTTATGGAGGAAAAAAGCACATGAACATTTTGGCCAATCCAATAATTAGAGAACAAGCCAGTGTTATTGAATATTAAAAAAAAATAATCGGAGCAAAGGAAATTTTAATACAATGTAAAAAACAAAGTAGAAGCAGCTTCCCCAAAACTAGACCAAGCAGAGGAAGTAATGAAAAGTCATTTTAACTCGTGAGTTCCTGAACTGAAAGGGCTCACTGAATTCCCAGCACAATAAATGATAAAGGTGTCTCACTGGGTCATCAAGACATTTCAGGGGACTGGAGATAAGAGAAGTTTCTAAAGGCTTTCAGAAGTTGTGATAAAGTCACACAAAGGAAAACTGGAATCCAAATAGCACCACCTATTTCAACAGCAATGCTAGAAGTTGCAGAACGATAGATGAGTGCTTTCAACTTCAGAAGGAAAATTATTGCCAACCGAGGTTTCTATCCTCAACCCCCAAAAGTATTCAGCTGTGAAGATAATGCAGTATAATCTCACCACAATAGGCAGTGTGCTTCAAAATTTATCTCCCAAATTTATCATTGAAGTAGTATCATTGTAAGGTTAACCCTTAGCATTTCCCTGTTGAGAATTTCTGTGTTCTCGCAATATGCTCTAATCAGGAGTGTAGTGTCCAACCTTTTGGCGCCTCCGGGACACACTGGAAGAAAAGTTGTTTTGGGTCTCACATTAAATACACAAACACTAACAAAAACTAATGAGCAAAAAAAAAAAAGTTCCATACATATTTTTTGTGATATCTACCGCCACAGATAAGCAAAAAAGTCCTCACATAATAACCCTATTTATGCAGCAGACTTTTCGATAGTCTTTTAAAATTGTGCAGCAGGCCCCAAGTTTGTGATTACTAATATAGAAAGTGTGTATATCTAAGTAATAAAGCTTAGTAATAAAACCAAGTAACGTTTTAAGTAAATTTGCGACTTTGTGTTGGGCAGTATTCCCGGCCATCCTGGGTCACATGCAGCCCGTGGGCCGCGGGTTGGACACCCTGGCTTTAAATCTTTCTAGGCTCAGATGCTGTTTAGAGTCACATTTTTGTCTGTATTGGTTAGAAAGATCACTGTAAGTGATTCAGTGTCCACTGGCTGTTCTGAACGCCAAGAGTCAGGAGGAATTCCAGTAAACACAGATTTGTTCAGTGCACATTTTATTCAATGCACAAAGGGGCCTGGAAAAAAAATAGGGATGTTGGGAATTATGCTTTGCCTTCCCTCTGCCTTGGTAAAAAGGATGCCTGCCCTTTCCTCACACACCCAGTTTGTACCTGCCCTTCGTTTTATGCACCTGCCCTTCATTTTAGCCCTTTCTCCTGGAAGGTAAGAATTTTAATCTGCCACAATTTTGAGATTGAGTGCTGGATGAAAGACAAGATTCATTTCCCCTTTTTGGTATATATATATAATGTATTTAGATGTGTGTGTGTGTGTGTGTGTGTGTGTGTGTGTACACACACACCTAAGTGCATTTTTTTCAATTATAGTTTACATTCAATATTATCCTGTGTTAGTTTTATACATACAGCAGAGTGGTTAGAAAATTATGTACTTTACAGAGGGGTCTCCCCTCATATTTCAAGCACCCACTTGGCTCCATATCATCATTATGAGATTGTTGATTGTATTCCCAATGTTGTGATTTACATCTCCGTGACTAGTCTGTAACCACCAATTTGTACTTTTAATTCCTTCACATTTTTCACTCAGCCCCCTCACCCCTCTCCCATATGTCAGCTATGAAAACAATATATACACCTTTATGTCATTGCTACATTATTGATGACAGCCAAGATATGGAGACAACCCAAGTGTCTGTCAATAGGTGAGTGGATAAAAAAGCTGTGGTACATATTCCCAATGGAATACTACTTGGTCATAACAAAAAAAAATAAAATCTTACTTTTTGGAACAGCATGGATGGACCTAGAGTGCGTTATGCTGAACAAAATAGGTCAGACAGAGAAAAACAAATACCATATGATTTCACTCACATATGGAATCTGAAAAACCCAAATAAATAAAATAGACTCAGACACAGAGGATGGACTAAATACATCATTAGGGCATCTTAGTTCTAACAATAAAATGTTTTGGTATGCAACATCTCAAAACTAATGTTATCACCAAAACACACAGCCCTGGATAGTATGGCTCAGTGGATTGAGTGCTGGACTATGAAACAAAGGGTCTCCAGTTTGATTCCCAGTCAGGACACATTCCTGGGTTGCAGGCCAGGTCCCCAGTAAGGGGTGTATGAGAGGCAACCGCACATTGATGTGTCTTGCCCTCTCTTTCTCCCTCCCTTCCCCTCTCTAAAATAAATAAATAAATAAATAAATAAATAAATAAATAAATAAAGTGCTAAGGATGCTACTGTGATTATGTGTCTTTTTTACATAAAATATTAAACCAAAGAGGGTCCAGAAATCTGCCCTATTCAAGATCCAACATGCAAGAGATTACGAGACTCAATCAGACTGGAAAGCTGGAGAGAAACATCATTAATAGGCATAAGGACAAATAAGAAGAAAAAGAATATGATGATTATTTTTCTAGAGAAAACTCTAAAACATCTAAGAAGTATACTATACTTGCTTAGTTGTGAATAACATTTCCATAGTCAAAGTAATGTATGGATTCAATTAGAAATGACATTTCAATTATTTATATATTTATGTATTTATATTATACAGTGATATTATTACCAAGATCAAAATAGTTAACATATCCATCATTTCCACATTTAACTCGTGTGTGTGTGTGTGTGTGTGATGAACATATAGATTCACTCTCATCAACTTTTCAAGTATACTTTTCAAGTACGTTACAAACTATAGTCACCATACAGTATATTAGAACCTTAGAACTTATTCTTCCTGCATCTGAAAATGTGTGCCCAGTGCCTGGCAACCATCATTATACTCTCCTTCTATGATAGGGCCTGGATATGTGATTTTATACAGTAATGCAGTATTTGTCTTTCTTTCTGGCATAAATCCCTCATTTAATCTGGATTGTCACCAATGACTGGATACTCTTCTTTTTTATGCCTAAATTATATATATATATATATATATATATATATGCACTCACATACAGTAAACATATGTATTATACCATATTACATCTCTAGTCATTCATCTGATGAAGGACACTTAGGCTTTTTTTCATATCTTGGCTATTGAGAATAATGTTGCAATGACCCTGATTTCATTTGCTTCTGATATATACCCAAGGGTAGGATTGCTGTATATTATGGCAGCTTTATTTCTATTTTTTTTAAACTACTGTACTGTTTTCCATAATGCCTATACCAATTTACATTCCCACCAACACTGTACAAAGAATCATTTTTATCTTTGTCCACATTTGTTATCTTTTTTTCTTTTTGATAGCAGCCACCCTAACAGGTGTGAGATGATCCCTTGTTGTGGTTTCTATTCACGTCCATGATGATTAGTGACATTGAGCATCTTTTTATGAACCTGTTGACCATTTCTGCTTCTTTCCTAAAAATGTCTATTCAAGCTCTTTTGCTTCTTTTTTCTTAGGATTGTTTGCTGTCTTGTTATCCCATTGCATAAATTCTTTATACATTTTCGATATCTGGCAACTTTACCAAATTCATTTATTAGTTCTTACATTTGTTAGCAGTCTTTATTGTTTTCTATATATAAGATCATGTCACCTGCAAACAGAGACAATTTAATTTCTTTCTTTCTGATTTGGATGTCTTTTAGTTCTTTTTCTGACCTAACTGCGGTGGCTTAGACTTTCAGTACTGTGCTGAACAGAAGTGATGGGAGTAGACATTTTTGTCTTGTCCCTATCACCAGGTGTTGGTAAGCAAGCTTTTGGTGAAATTTTGCGTAACACATTATCTTTTTTTTTTTAATTTCTCTTACACTAGAAAATACCTGCTGCTTTATCTCTATTACAATGAACAAAGCCTAATCATGAGTGTGTCAAGAGGAGCTACAGAAAAGTCTTTAAGTGTAATGACACTTCAGTGTATGAAAATTATGCTTTAAACCCCTAGCACAGAAAGTTATTGATCTCATTTGGAGAAAGCTGAAGGGTTGACTATAGAGTACTACTCTTTAAATAGTGACATTTTGTAACTTTATTACAGTCCAGAGGAAATATCACTTAAATCTTTTGCTAAAGTACTAGTGCTTGCTTGTCATTTAGAGGTTTGCTCATTCCTATTTTTTTCTTGAAGCTGTTTACATATTCCATAGGCTCATTTGTTTCATTTATCTTTCTATTTATATCAAATTGAATAGAATAGGATTATTTGGCTCTTTCTGTGCACAGTGTGGTCTCTCCAGTATGCTTCTCAACACATTGTAACATCTTCAAAGAAAACCCTATTACTGCAAGATAACTTTCAGATTAAAATGTAAATATGCCAGTCTATTGCTTTACCTTGTCTGGAATCCCAGGAGTCGTAAAACAGAAACTCTTGGGGTCCAATGCTAACATCTTTCAAATCAGCGTAATGGACTTTGTATCAGAGAATAAAGCTGCAGAAGGCAGAAGTTTTTACTTTCTTCTGGCCGTATAGAGATGTTAGGCACTGTTCACATTCATCTAATTCACTTTCTTATCTTGGATGCAGAAAAGGAGAGATAAAAAATTCTTTGTAAGATATAAATAAATTTTCATAACACTCAATAAATAAGAGGAGGATACATACTAAATCAGTAAGTCAAATAAAACTAAGAAAACAAGTCAGGCCTTAATTGGTTTAATAAGTGTTTCTAGAAGAATCCACAGGCCAAGATGTAGTAGAGAATAATTATTAAACAATTAGGAAATCAATTTAAGGGAAAAAAATAAGGTCATAAGTTATCAGAAGTGTTAAGGACTTTTTAAATGTGCTAATTAGGTAAGTCCTGGGGTCTTCATAATTTTATGTTAAAATAAGAAAACTTGGGTCCAGACTAATTGAAAGATTAGGAAATATTTCCCACTCATTTGGGGAACCTTAAATTTCATGTTACATGTGTACTTATTTCACTTCTAGTGATTATTCCAAAGTTTCTCTGGGAGTAACTAGGGTACACAGAAAGGGGTTTGTACTGTACTTTGGGTACATGAGAAGCAAGATGATGGCACAGAAACAAACAAAAAAGTAGAGCAGAGCTGCATTTAGAGGTAAACTGTAGTGAGAAAATGTGGATGCAAAAGAATAATAAAAATCTGTCAACAATAAAAAGCATCCACATCTATGATGATCTGTCCGTACATGATGTCTTTACCTCCACCTTGACTCATTTTGGTGTTTGCATTTTCTGAAGCCATTTAAGTTTATTTAAGAAAATAGTAACAGGTTACTTGTTCATTTATTTAGCTGTTATGATCTTGATGGGAGAATATTTCTAAAAAAATCAGTATCTTATGGGACATAATCCTTTGACTCTACCAACTTAAATTATTACCTGCTGTAGTTTTGCTGCATTTGCTCAAGTCAGAGCATGGGTCACACATTTCTAAGATCTCTCAGAGCTCTCTGGCTAAGGCCAGGGTTTAATTTATATTAACGTAAGCCTAGCAAATGGATAAAGCATTGATTCTCAAATTTTAGCACGTACCAGAATTACCTGAATGACTTGTAAAATTACAGATTATTTGGTTTTACCTCTAGTTTCTGAGTCAATATGTCTGGTGTTAAGACTGAGGATTTATACTTGTAATGATGGGACAGGTGGTGCTGGTGATTGTGGTCTGGAGACCACTTTTTAAGGGTTAGTTCTACCAGCAGAGTATAAATATTGCAAACATACGAAGTTTGAAAAAGATCCTAACAATTTAGATACTATTAGCTAACCTTGACTCCTATAGCTTTATGTATTTGTACATTAGAAGAAATATCTATTATTAGTTAATATAAATTATGTGATATAAATTGTATAAACTGAGCATAGACACGTGCATACTTTCAAGGAAACAATCATGGGGCATAGTATAAATCAGTGAAGACTATTATCCTCAATCTCAGTGCAAATTTTATATAATACTTTCATTATTTGAAGCACATAGACATCTGCATATAAAAGCAATTGTTTAAGATAACATATGTTTCCATACAAAATTGACTTACTGAAAAATTGCAACATATTACATTGTCATTCGCAGCTAAATAGCCTTATCAGAAAAACTATATGAACTACAGCAACATATTTCCACAATAAATAGGAAAATTAATATAACAGAAGACAGGATATACACATCATGGGGAGCCATGGTTCAAGATAAAAATCATTATTATAACTAATAATCTTCCCATGCAGATATTATTGCTGCAATCATGGCTTTGAGTGAAGTCGGAGCTGGCACAGCCAAGCCAATTTTTGCGATGAATAAAATAACAAGGCACAAACATATGTTACAACCTTAGGTTTTATAAACCTGCAATTTTCTTTGTAAGTTGTTGCTCAAATTTTACTTTTTATTTTTGTTGAGACTGTACATATACACTTTAATTTATTTTTCTAAAAAACTGTTGCTATCTTGGCCTCCTCATTTTTCTCCAAACATTACTATGTTAAACATAAGATGAGCCAAGGGAACAAAGTTATCTAAGTAATAGGTTAACTTCAAAAAGACTGTAAGGAATTTAAATTGACATGGGATATTTCTAATTATATTTTTATGAACCTTAAAGCATTACTTTAGTTAATATTAACAATCTTTGTCCACAGTAAACTGATATGGATTAAGAGAAATTAAGCAAGATAGGTTTATAGCACCATGTGCAAAAACACACACTCACATACACAAAAACACACATTCTACACATTTGTAGAGAAAGTTTCTGTGAATTTAAGAATCAGGCTTCTAAAATCTCAAATGTTATCAACATATTGAAAATCACCAAGTGGCCATACCAATATACATCTTATCCAGAGGGTCTTCGCTAACAAACTCTTCCGTGACATTGGCTTGCCTCCTTCAGGAGTTATCTACGTTCCCTTCTCTCTGAACAACGGCTAAACTTTGTAACTTTAATCCAACCATCGGATACATACGGCAGAAGAGGCGGAGAGGAGACTCTACAGGACATCCAAAAATGCATAATAAAAGGGTTTGTGTGCTTTAAAAATAATTATTAGGAATATCAGTATTATCGCATCAGCTAACTTTAAAAACTTTTTGTTAAATTCTGTTTCTGATTATTCTCTTCTAAGAGCAATATAGGTCAATTACAGCTTCTTCTGAAATCTCAATGTTTCTTTTAATAGGTATTTTTAATTGATTAAAATTACTGCAATATTGTAACATCTGAACTATTTTCAGTGTCGCTTTGCACTTTGCTTACAATGCTTTTTCTGCATTTCATTTTCCCTCATTTTTAACTGAAAATTATATATTAAAATAGGCTCTTTCCCATGATTTTTAAAAATAATTTGCCTTAAATATATTTTATACCCCAAAATGCTTAGTGCATCTATGCTTTCGTTGATCAAGACAAGGAACTCAATTTCCTCTAAAATGTACTACTGAAACTTATTTGTAATTCTTATGTAGTATTTTAGATTTGCATTTCTCAACTCACCTGTAAATTGATCATTACTACTTAAAATCAATTAGATTTATTATCACATTCTATTAGTTTTTGCGAATCACTTCTTTTTTGATAACTTGTTTTAGTTGATACATACTTTCAGCAGCTCTTTCAGATGAGATGCACATTTATGTTAGTATGCCTAGATATTTTTGTGTATTTCTTTCAATCTTGAAAGATATGTATTTTATTTTTCCTAACAATTGAAGCTGGTATTTTAATGTCCTTTGGAAACACTTTTGAATATAAGAAGCCTCTTCTAATCTGTTGTCATAGTTCATAATCAATTCTAAATTTTTTGTTATCTTCAATATTTTCTCACATAGTTCACATTTTCTGTTCTCTGTAATGTTAATTTTCATGCATACTTATTTTTATTTTCCTTTGTGTCTTTTCAATTTACAGACTCATATCTTTCATGATTTAAGAGATTATGTAGATAATATCTACTATATTTTCCATCATTTTCCCACCATTTCCTGTGTTGTTTAATTCTATAATGTCTATTAAATGTATAACTGAAATGTTTTACTAAACTCACTCTACAATTTATCTCACTGATACATTTTTATTTCAATATCTGATTTTTATTTTAATTTATATACTTTTCCAAATTTACATGTTTTTTGTTCATATCTTTTTTCAATATAAACTCTTGTCTTTGATTATGGATGTAATTATTTTCTCACATTTGAGAAACTGAAACATACTTCTAAAAGTGTCCTTTACATATCATGTTATAATTTCAGTTTCATCAAGAATGAATTCTTTAACTCATTGACTCTGTTGGAATTGTTATAAATTTGTCCCTGGGCTATAAAATTTTAACTTGAATATTTTTTTCAGGTAGGTTCCCCCACTTCCATCTCCATACCTTCTCTGTTCTCAGAGATGTTCTTGTCCTTCCCTTCTCTCCGCCCTTCCTCTAAAGTCTAATGAAGAAAAGCATTCATACATTGGTAATTTAAATGTAACGCACTATAAGGATATTTTATATTTATACCTCAAGCCAGTGCTCTGTTATCCCATCTTGTGAGAACGTGTATGATTCAGCCTGTCACTTTAAGAAATCAGCTACTTGTTATGATCAACAGTCTTACATAAATCCTTGTAAATTTTTAGTCTATGCAGTGAATCTTGGTCTAATCCTCAGCCACACACACATTAAATTCTCATTTTCTTTCACAGGAGCTCAGCTTTCAGAAACCATCGTCTTTTTTTCTATTCTAATTTCCATCACCACAGCCTAATTTGTCTTTTTGTTTCATTTAATGTCCTCAGAGAGAGTTTTCTCTTTATTTTACAAGTACTGTTAGGTTTGGATATCTTCATAAATTATTCACTATAATATTGTGACCCTAATTGCATATATATATATAAATATATATATACACACACACATATATATGCCATTTTTAAACAATCATAATTTCCACTTTTGATTTGGGGTGCAGGGTATAGTTCTACAAAGAGATTGTCCTCTTTACTCCTTTTTCTATGTCCTTACTTCAGTGTGAGGCACGTCATAGAATGATATAAAGACTCTTTGGTGGCTTTTACCAAAACATGTGGTGCTGTTATGTGCCCTTTTTTCAAGACTGTCAAATTTATTCTGGTAATAAGCCTCTTAGTTTGAGAGATCTGACTCTATTTCAGAAGTTAGACTCTTTTCACCATATGCACAGAATTATTAAAAACTTTCTCAATCTTTCAAGATTTACATGGTAGTTTGAGGACTGGCAATATCCTAATATAATGCATCATCCTACCTGTAGACTCACCATCTGTATGGTTTTTAATAGGAGCTATTCTAATGAGATTAAATGTACTTAATAGTGAAGTGTATTTATTGCTCCTTGAAAAATACACCATTTAAAAAATAATAAATAAACCATTTAGACTACCATGTTCTTGTATATGTTTCATGTTGCTACATTAATCATTGCGTTTATATTTTAAATCAATCAGTGGTTAATATTAGTGTACATATATAGTTATATATCTATAAATTAGTATATATTTAACATATGTAGTGTATATATCTTTCTACATCTACATCATCTATGTCTATAGCATCTATATCTCCATTTATCTATATATGTATTGCAAACTTTCTCTTACATGAATTCCACCCCTCATGTATTCTTTTTAATACAAGGTCATGTGACCAGAATCTTTGTCAAAACTATTTGATATAATATTCTAATGCACACATTTTTGGGAAAACTGCCAATCTGAGAAGAAAGGAGAACTTTGACTTCCAGTCAAGAGGGCAGCATAGGTAAACACGGCTCATCTTCTCACATGACCACATCAAAACTGTGGCTAAATTATAGAACAACCATCACTCGGAACTGTCAGAAATCAAGTTGAATGGAACTCTGAGAACTACAGAATTAAACAAATCACATCCATCCAGACTAGTAGGAGGGATGAAAATGTGAAATGGACTGGTCCCACATGTGGTGGATAACAATTAAGGAGGGATATTTTTAGAGTGAGGAGCCCCAGCCTCACACCAGGCCTCCCAAATCAGGGTTCCAGTGTCAGGAAGATAAGTCCCCATAATTTTGGCTGCAAAAACCAGTGAAGAGTGAGTCAGTGGAAGAAACCTCAAGCAGTTCCTCTTAAAGAACCCACACACAGACTTACCTCACACTAACTCCCTCTGAGCTTCAAAAACAGGGTAGCAGTTTGAGAGGCACCAGTGGTATACGGGGAGGAACTGAAGTGCCTGTCATGAAGAGAAAAGCTGTGTGACAGCTTTCTCCCGGACAGAAAGGCAGGCAGACAGAGGCCATTGTCCCTTTTCAGAGCCCTCCACCCACACAGTCACAGAGCAGGCAGGCAGGTGCCACATCTGAGACTCCACCAACTTGGCTAACACTGTTTGCCCCACCCTGGAGATTGCCTGAGGCTCTGTCCCACCCAACTTACAGTTGTTAACAGAAGTTTTTCTGTTAACAAACCGTATGAATGACTGGTCTTGTCTCTTGCTTCACAACTTCCTAAGTCCTCTCAAACAAGGAACAGCCAGCCTCAGTGATCCCTCAGCACCCTTACTACTTGCTACAGCACTAGCAGTAGCCAGCCTAGATTCAAAGCTTGCTTTCCCTTGGAATCTCCAAGCCCAGTACAAGTAGCAGCTATTTCAGGTTGCTTTATAGCTCAGACAGAATGGTCCCAGGAAAATCACAGGTGGGGGCTAACCTTGGCCTACAACACCTGGGAAACCCCAGGGCCTATGCACCCAGTGGACAATTACAGAATACATTGGACCACCACCGCCCTGCCCCTGCATAGCTGATCCTCCACAGGAGTGGAAGTTAATAGTCAGTGGTGATAACCAATCTTTGCAGCTGAATGACCAGGGCAAATCCCTCCCATTGACCTATCCACAACAATCAAGGCTCAGCTACAAGAGGAGTGTGTATTCAGCCTACATGAAGGGTGCACCTTGAGAACCCAGCTTGGGTGATAGAGGAGGCTGTGCTACTGGATCCTACAGGAGGACACCTTCTACATTAGGGCACACTACCAAGACACAGTCATAGCAGCTCTACCTAATACACAGAAACAAACACAAGGATGCTGCCAAAATGAGGAAACAAACAAATGTGGCCCAAATGAAATAACACATCAAAACTCTGGAAAAATGAACTAAACAAAATGGAGAAAAGCAATCTATCAGGTGCAAAGTTCAAAACGCTATGTTATAAGGATGTTCAAGGAACTTAGTGAGGACCTCAACAGCATAAAAAAGATCCAGTCAGAATGAAGGATACACTAATTGAAATAAAGAATAATTTACAGGGAAACAACAGTAGAGTGGATGAAGTTGAGAATTGAATCAATGATTTGGAACATAAGGAAGCCAAAAGCAACCATACAGAACAATAAGACCACAAGGAGGAGGTACAGTGTTCTCTCCTGAGTGTGAAGCCAGCTTTTGGTGTTGCTTTTGCAACTACCAATGTCCACTGATGATCATTCTTCTCTTCCTTTGGAAGAGTAAGAGGGAGTGAACGTAGTCTGAGTGGAAGAAAAAAAAGGAAAAAAAAAAGAACAATGAGAAAAAAAGAATCCCCCAAAAAACAAGGATACTGTAAATAGCCTGTGAGACAACTTCAAGCATTCCAACATTTGCATCATATGGGTGTCAGAAATAGAAGAAAGAGAGTGAGAAATTGGAAATCTGTTTGAAAAAATATTGAAAGAAAACGTCCCTAATTTGGTGATGGAAATAGACATGCAAGTCTAGGAAGCATAGAGTCCCAAACAAGGTGTATGCAAAGAGGCCCACTCCAAGACACATCTTAATTAAAATGCCAAAGCTTAAAGATAAAAAGAGAATCTTAAAAGTAGCAAAAGAAAAGATGTTAGTTACCTATAGTGGAGTTCCCATAAGACTATCCTCTGATTTCTTAAAAGAAACTTTGCAGGTTAGAAGGGACTGGTAAGAAATATTTAAAGTCATGAAAAGCAGGAACCTACAGCTAAAATTGGTCTACCCAGCAAAGATATCATTTAGAATCAAAGGGCAAATAAAGAGCTTTCTGGACAAGAAACAACTAAAAGAGTTCATCATCACCAAACCATTATCATATGAAGTGTTGAAGAGACTTATTTAAGAAAAAGAAGATCAAAGCTATGAATGATAAAGTGACAAAAATACATCTCTGTCAACAATTGAATCTGAAAAACAAAGTAAGCAATAAGAAGAACAGATAGAATCATCAATACAGAGAGCATTTTGATGATTGCCACATGGGAGGGAGTATAGGGGAATGACTGAGAGGTGACAGGATTAAGAAGTACAAATTGATAGTTACAGAATGGCCATGGGGATGTAAAGAGCAGTATAGGAAATGGAATAGCCAAAGAACTTATATGCATGATCCAAAGACATGAACAATGGTGTGGGGATTGCCTGAGTGATGTGGGGTGCAGGGTGAAAGGGTCAAAGAGAGAAAAATTGGGACCACTGTAATAGCATGATCAATAAAATATAATTTAAAAATAGAAGAAAGGAGAAACTTAACAGAAAAAAAAAATAAGTGTTCTGAAGCGAAGAGACTATCTGTTAAGTCTACAAGAAAATCCTTTGTGATGCTGTTATCAGCGGCTGGAGTATTAATCAAAGCTAAATATTAGTTCTCTTTCTCTTACTTCATCTGGAACTTTGATTTAGGTTATTTTGTTTGTTTGTTTGTTTTACATAATGCCATATTCACAAACCTTATTAAAATTAGTTATTTCATTTTAACCCGTATTGTCAAAAAATATAATTTCAACACTATAACTCTTCTACCTGCCAGTACTATGAACAAAATCCACAAAAATTTGAAAGTACAACATAAGAAAAATTACTTTAAAATGTACATAACTTAAACAAGGACTAATTAAAACAATCTATTTTTATTCAGAGGTGTAATTTTCTTAGACATCTGAAATTTAATGTGCTGTACTTATAATGTGCTCACCTGAAACTATTTATTTTATTTATTTATCAGTATAGAAGTCTTTTATTTTTTTTCACACTTATCATGCCATGAGTTCATAGGGAATGTGTTCCAACAGCTCACGCTGCTTACCATCAGTTCTCACAAAGTGTGCTTCTCTGGGTGGAGCAGGTTGATGCGTCAGTTGAACCCAGATACCTTTCTCTTTGGCTTCCTTCTTTTTCTGATTATTTTCCTTCACAAGTTTCAGGAAGCTATCTTGGCTCTTAGCATGCTTAATATGCTTAGTTTGTACATTAATTCTCTTGGCAAGAATCTTGCCCTTAACTCGTTTGTTTACAACAATGCCCACCACATGCTGGGTGACGTTGTAGACTCTTCCAGTTTTGCCATGGTAACATTTGTGGGGCTTTCCTTTCTGAACAGTGTCCATTCCCTTGATATCTACAATATCACCTTTCTTGTAGATTCGCATGTATGTAGCCAAAGGAAGAACTCCGTGTTTTCTAAAAGGCTTAGAGAACATACAACGGGTACCTTTCCTCTTTCCCTTTGTGTTAGTCAATTTGGTGAATTACTGGAAGATGATGGTTCTAGCTGAAAGAAAAAAAAACAAACATTTTAGTATTCAGCATTTTGTCTGAAAACAGCAACCCCTGAAAAGAAACAATTTATTTATATTTTATAAAGCTTTAATGACATAAATTTGAGTAAATTAGTGCATCTGAAGATTTGCCTCAATATTTGGACACCCAATGCACTGTCATGTCACAGAAACAGACTACACTTAGCCTTATTCTCATATCTCTACAGAAGTGTATAATGCCACCACCTACTTGGGCACACACGCCAGCATCCCTGAGGCCTCTTACACGACCTTGTCCTCTACCTCCTATGGCTGGTCAATTAGTAGATCATGTATTCTTCTCTCCTAAGATTTTAAAATCATCCTTTCTTCATTTTCCCCCCTCAGTTTGTAATAATTTCCTGAATGTGGTACATTTTAAAATTTCTCCTTCAGATTCATCAACCCCATTAATCACAAGTCATGTCTGAAAGATTTTCAAGTTTGATAACACCAGTTACTCAATTAAACTCTTTGAACTGCTCTTCCAATTTCTTCAGGATAAAATTAACCTCCATGTTAAGTTCATTCATGATTTTGCCCCAATGAACTCTCTAGTTTCATTTCCTAGCATATACTTATGTAATGCACTTTTTATAGTGCTTAGTATGTATCAGGCACTATTTTAAATGCTTTACAAATATCTGCCCTATAAGTAGGTATTGCTGTGTCCACCATTTAACCACCGAGGAAGCTGAGGTACAAAGCAGTAGAGTATCTTAGCCATAGTCACACAGTTGCTAAGTGGCAGAGCCAGCATTTAAATACAGGGTACCCGGCTCTAGAATCTTTGCTTTTGAAGATCCTTGTTCTGCCTTTCTGTTCTTTCTGCTTCTACTGGAAAATCATAGTTCTATTTTTTTTATTTTTTTAGGATTTTATTTATTTATAGGGAGAGGAGAAGGGAGAGAGATAAACATCAATATGTGAGGGAAGCATCATTTGGCAGGCTCCCAACAAGGGACCCAGGCATGTGCTCTGACTGGGAATCAAATGGGCAACCTTTTGGGCTGCAGGACAGTGCTCAGTCCACTGAGCCACACCAGCCAGGGCTAGCTGTCTTTTTCAGATATGAACTAGCTAATGCATATTTCCTTATAGATCAATGCCTTCAAATAAACTATGATTTCTCTTTGGAATATGTATGCATGTGTTTCCCTCTCCAATTTTTTTCTCATGTTTTAAAACAAACACAAACAGTAATTCTCCAAGACTTTAAACCTAAAATGTTTTTTTTTTTTTTTGGTTCCTTTCTCCCCTGCCTTTTCATAATCCATATGATAATCAGGGTGTATATTTTTAGCCTAAAAAAAGAACTTTCATACTATCACTTTTTTTATTTCCATAGCTATTAGTGCAGTTCTAGCCATACCTTTTTATGATGCGTATCAAAAAAGAAAAAATGTCGCAAACCAATTAGAAAAATTGACAGAGTTTATCAAAGGGGATAATTCACACTGCAACTGCAGTAAAGAAAAAGCAAGTGAATACAGATGAAGATACTTCCATTCTCCTTAACGAGGGTCGAGAATAGTTACTGGAACCAGAAAGCAGGACCCGGGAGCAGGCCACTTTCCCTGAAGCTGTGACATTTAGTGGAGAGATGCTTCCAGGCGAAGGCCATCCTACAGAGAGTGATCTTACAGAAATAAACACCCTAATCGCGACTTCTTTTCTCCCCACAAATTTCTCCTAGGCTCTCACTGCTGGAGTCCACCTGGAATCTAGAAGGCAAGGAGACTCATTAATTAGTCCATATAGGTCAAGCTTCAGAGGTAGAGAAGAGAATGGGAAGTTGGAAGGGTGAAACTGGAGGGGCAAGATGAAGACTCCCAGCATGCATCCCTCATGTGAGAGAACGACATTCCTCAATTCTTAGGAGCTCATTGAGATGTAAGCTTCAGAACAGATCCCTTCAAATTAATGATTAAAATGCTTAGATCTGCGTAAGATTGATTATTTAAGCAAAGTTGAATGTTTGAAAAGTTAATGTGAATAATTTTGAGTTTTGCGGTTGTCAAAATAATCTAAATCAGGACCAGATAGACAGCTAAAACGTATACAAAATGATTGGCTGTTTGCTTGACCAATGTAATACAGACTTTTTTTCTATTTGTTATTTGCTTTCTGCAGTCAGGAAATATAAGGTCACTGATCTTTACTTCCATTACGTTCCTGTCTGCATATCAGAGAATATGAATATCCACCAATACTGATGTTTTTATGTTGATCACTGAAGAAATTGTAAGGGACAAATTTGTTCTGTTGATAAGATTCACGAAATAACTACTTGGTTATTTTTAGCAGCTTATTTTTATGGATGTCATTTGACTCAGTTATACATGATTAAAGTAACCAAAGGGACATTATTAGTGGCATTTTGTCAATTAAAACCAATCAAATGAAAGGAAAGATTTGAGGACAGAAATTATGTTTAGTATTTCCTGGTTTCTTTTCTGTTTCCTTAAGTAATATATTTTCAAATATTTATTGTTAGTGCACATGGCTTCCTTGTTCATGTTATAAGTACTAAAATTCTACAGACTTGTAATATCTGTATTCTTCCCTCGGGTTATTAAAAATAACCGTGAGAACACTACTTAGTACTTCTTATTCCTGTCACCTTTTTTACTCCAGCCCTAACACCCCTCTCCTCTGGCCTCCATACATTTGTTCTCCATATCTATAAATCTGTTTCTATTTTGTTTGTTTGTTTATTTTGTTCTTTAGATTCCATATCTAAATGATACCATGACATCTGTCTTGCTCTGTCTGGCTGATTTCACTTAGCTTAATACCCTCTAGGTCCATCCATGAGGATGTAAGGTAAAACATAGGGAATGTAGTTAATAATACTGTAATAACTATCAATGATGCCAGGTCAGCATTTGAATTATCAGAGGGAAAATTTTGCAACCTATATGAATGCTCATCATATATGTTCAAGTGCTGCATACTCGAAATTAATACAGAAACATGTTGAATACAAATTGTAATTAAAAAATGAGATTAAAAATAAATTAAGAAATTGACTAGTACGCCAGTGGAGAAAAATATAAGGATGTTGCTATGAAGCATTTCTAATAATACATAGTGTGATATCATTGATATAAGTTACAAGGATGTTTCTTTTTGGCATTATGGTATATAAATATCCTGAAGTATTAATTTTATATGCAAAAAAAACAAAATATGCTGCATAAAATTATATATGCTTATCTGAATTGGCAAAACTAATAGATCCTCAGAACCTAAATGCAAAGGAAAAGAGCTAATCTTGAGAGGTAGAAAGCAGTTGGGCTGATTTTGCTTCAGGGCAGGTTCCATTTCCTGTTGACTTCAACATCTGTTTCATTTGCCACATGGAAGATGAAACAGACACAGCAATAGGAGAAAAACGCAGGAAATTTCCCCCTAACTATGAGTCTAAAAGGAGTCCGCGCAAAATGCTTTGACTCTTAGTGACTATGTAGACTAGAAATAAACCTACTCCTGAAAAGGTGAAATTAAGAACATTACCAGGCTTGATTTTGGCTCTGTGAGGAAGAAAAAACATTATCCTTTGGGAAGCTGCAAACTCAAACAAAATCTCCTGGAGTTTGGCAGCTCCAATTCACCCAATTTGGTCTGAGACAACTGGGCAAGAACACAGTAAATGTGTATAGTGGAACCCGTCATCCACAGCATAAGCTATTACAAATGGAAATCATCATCCAGGTAGGTCTTCTCCTGCAAAAAGGATAGAACTCCCAATCAAGAGTAAACAAATGGAGAGAAAATACAGCATCACGAGTGACAGAATAGAAAAATGGAAAGAGACTGGCAAAGATACACATACTGAGATTCTTAAACACTGACTGTAAAGAAATTGTGTTAAATATTTTTGAAAAAGCAAAAGATAGATGTTAAGATACGTATAAGAAACAAGATGTGTAGAAATAAGCAAGCTGATCCAAAAAGTTATTAAAGAGATCATGCAGAAATAAAAATAAGAAACATAATGATTGAAAAAGTATTAAAGAGACTATTTAAACAATGGAAGGAAGCTTTAATGAGTTAGAAACATATGTGATGATTATGCAGAATGCAGTAAGAGACAGGCAGTGCTGGGTTTGGTCATGCAGCCTCTGAACTCCAGAAGTACATTTAGTGTGCGAAGTGATCCCTGAAGAACTAGGGGGAAAAAAAGGAAGCTTAAGAGGTGGAAAAGATAGAGGCTGTTCTGACATATACCCAATAAAAAGCAAGGAATGGAATAAGAAGAGATGATGGCTTAAAATGTGCCAAGATCAAGAAAAGATACACAAATTCATTCGTTGCTTACGAACGGGATACATTCTGAGGAACGCGTCGTTCGGTGATTGTGTCACTGTGCAAGCCACATGGAGTGCACTCACACGGACCTAGCTGGGGCAGCCCACACACACTCAGGCTGCGGGATACAGCCTGTGGCTCCCGCACTACAAGCCTATACAGCATGTTACTGGACTGAATAGTGTAGGCAACTGTAATGCAGTGTTAAGTATTTGTGTGTCTCAGCGTATCTAAACATAGCAAAGGAAAATATGGTGAAAATCTGGAGTAGGAAATAAAAACTGGAACACCTGTATAAGGCACTTACTTTGAATAAAACTTACAAAATTAAAGTTGCTCTGAGTCAGTGAATGAGTGGTGAGTGAATGTGAAGGCCAAGAATGTTACTGTACACAGATATAGGTGTTATAAACACTGTACACTTAAGCCATACTGAATTATTAAACACTTATTTTTCAATGACAGATTAATCTTCACTTACACATTTTTTAGTTTATAAGATTTTATTTTTCCAACTTTTAGATTCATAATAACATTTAGCTTAAAATGCAAACATACTGAACAGATATACAAAAATATTTTTATATTTTTATTCTGTAAGTTTTTCTTTCATTTTATTTTTTTTTAACTTTTTACACTTTTTTGTTAAAAACTATGATATAAACATATACACCAGTCTACTCCTACACAGGCCAGGACCATCCATATCACTGACTTCCACCTCCACATCGTGTCCCACTGGAATGTCATCAGGGGCAATGACATGCCCGGAGCTGTCATCTCCCATGATAGCAGTGCCGCCTTCTGGAACACTTCCCGCAGGACTTGCCCGCGGCTCTTACGGAGGAGGTGTCACTCTTTTCAGAAATACGGCCGTGCTGGTTTTCTTGGTTTCCTTCCTTCCTTCCTTCCTTCCTTCCTTCCTTCCTTCCTTCCTTCCTTCCTTCCTTCCTTCCTTCTTTCTTTCTTTCTTTCTTTCTTTCTTTCTTTCTTTCTTTCTTTCTTTCTTCTTTCTTTCCTTCTTTCATCATAGAGTTGCTTGTAAGTAGATACTGCACCATAAACATTCCGCTCTATTAATAATAACTTTTTGGTGTTGGAATCTGCTTTCAAACTTTTTAAGGAGCTTTTTGAGTCTTCAAAATCTTCTGCCAAACCCTTCAGTGTGAATTTCCTCAAGGGTTTGTCTTTTCCTTCTGTAGTTTCTTTTGCTCTTGCCTCTTTCTTGGCTATCCATTCCTGTTCCAGATCCAACGAGTTCTTGTTAGTCAGTTCTTCAGGAACAACCTGTAGGAGCTCCTCTATTTTTTTCCTCATTTATACCCAAGTTAAAATTGTTTGCCATCTCACCTAAAACCTTGTTGATTTTCCAAACTCTTTATCTTGGAAAAACCTTTGAAGTCATGTATGAAGTTCTAGTGTGTCTTCTTCGAGATGCATTCATACACTCTTTGGTGATAACACTCTAAACCCAAGCAAGGTTTCTGATTAGTCTTAGATGTTGTGATCCTTCCAGAATTGCATCAGTATCTACTCAGCATCTTCCTCAATTGCAGTAATACCCTGGGTAGTTGTCTTCCTGAGATAGTAGGTCTTAAAAACTGCTATAACAGTGATGCATTGGTTGGAAAGAGGAGGTGGCATTCAGAGGGAGAAACATTACTTTGATATTGAGATTAAGATCACCAAATAAAAGAAAGATGTCCTGGAGCATTATTAACAATAAGCAAAATCTTGAAGGGTAGTTTATTCTCCAAACAGTACTTCTCCATTTCACCAGCACAGCAATTCAGGAGGGCACCTTGGATTAGGAGCTGGGTCATCCACGACCTCCTACTGCTCCTGTAGCACACCGACACTGTGTGCTTATTGCTATGCATGAAGGCCCCAGGGTTTTCATGGTGCCAGATCACTAGGGTTTCAATTTGGAGCCTGTGATGCTGTCCCCAAGCAACACTGTTATCCTGCCCTAAAAGTCTTGAAATCTGGCATTGACCTGGCGTCCTTAGGGATGAAATTCCTTTCAGGCATTTGTTTGCAGAATAGACAGGTTTCACCCATATGGATTATTTGCTTTGTCAGGCAATTTTCCTCTACAATCAGCTCATCTAGAATTTCCAAACATTCTTCAGCTTCCTTCACATCATCACTCAAACTCCACTACTCACTTTCCTCTATGTAATGAATAACTACTCTTGAATCTTTTAGATACCCAGAACTAGCAATAAGTTCGATATCATAGTGGGATCCAGCCTTTTCTTTCAACCTCATAAATAAACCCTTTGCTTTGGCCATAATCACGGTGCTGAGAGATATACTTCTGTGTCTGGTCTTCATTCTAGGTCATTAGAAGTTTTTCAGTCTGATATGGGCCCTTGTTGAATCTTTTGTTAGACTCATTGTCTTCAGTGAAGCACATCCCTTAAGCTTCCTTCCCTTCGTTCTTCAAGATTATAGCGATGGTGGAATGGGACATGCCTGACTAGAGAGCAATGACTATCACTAATTTTCTACCTTTGTAGGCCTTATTCACATCCCGTTTAATTTTCCCGGTTAGTCACTTGATGTGGCCTCTTACTGATAACATTAGCAGTAGTAGATTTTATATGCTTAAGGGCCATCATGAACAGGCAACACAGAAGTAATTCAAGCACAAGAGGAAATGATGCAATCAAGAGACATGGTAAACAAGAGAAATGTGAGGCTACTGTCAGAATAACATGGGTTTTGCAGCCGACCTTTTTTTATAAGTAGAAAAAGTCTAATCTAAAATAACAACAAAAAGTATAGAGTATATAAAGGAGTAACATAGTCATTTATTATTATTATCGAGTATTGTGCACTGTACATGACTGCAGGTGCTGGCAGTGCAGTAACCGTGCTCACCCTAGCATCACCACGACATGTGATTGAAGTGTTGTTCTATGGCATCACAAAGTGATAAGAATTATTTTTAACCCCACTATAATCTTATGGGACTATCATCCTATATGTGATCTTGGGTAATTTGGAAAACAATGAAGAAAATTGAAATTCTGGCTAAAGAGAATATTATATTAAGAATAAAGTTATATTTTCTCTGCATGTGTTCTCCTAGTGTAAGGAAGATTAAGAACAAAGATGGTTTATGCAAATGAATTGCTTTATAGGAGATAGAGAAATAATCATTTAACATATCTTGGAATTAGTCTGATGGAACAAACCAAGTCACTTATGTGTTTCTCAACTTGAGAGTTTTTAATATCAGAGATAAACTAAAAGAAATGTATGATGTATTAACATTAAAGTTTGTATTAGAGATAATTTATGCATCCCTTAAAGATTTTAACATGTACACTAAACAAAAAGATGATTAGAAAGCAATAATGAGATGAATGAGTTTCTTTGCTTGTTTATTATTATTTAATTTAACATTTGGCCATATTTGCCTGTATTAGAAATGCCTCTGTGGAAAAATATTTAAGGACCAGTTGGCAATGATCCTGAAATAAAAAAAATCATAAGTTCATATATAAGGCAGAATACTGGCCACTGAAAGATATCCCCACTCTTAACCCCAGAACTTGTGAATATGCTGAAGGACAAAGTGGAATTAAGGTTGCAGCTGCTATTAAGGTTACATTTGCTAATCGGCTGAATTTATGATAGGGAGTTTATCCTGGTTTATGTGAGTAGCTTCATTATAATGGCAAGGGTCCGTAAAAGTGGGAGAGGGAATCCAATAAAACAAAGAGGAGCTGTGGCAATAAAAGGAAGGTTATCATGATGCGGTTTGAACAGAATTTGAGCCCGCATTGCTGGCTTTGTTCAGGGAAGAAGGAGGCCCTGAGTCAAAATCTGCCAGCACCCTTTGGGATCTGGAGAAGGTAAGAAAGTGAATTCTCCCCTAGAGCTGCTAGGAAAGAATGTCTCCTTGCCAATACCTTGATTTTAGCCCTGAGACTTCTGGCTTCCAGATCAGCAAAGTGGTAAATTTGTGTTGTTTTAAGCTGTTACGTTTGTGCTATTTGTTGCAACAACAGTATAGTAAACACAATTCTCAACAGAGATCAGATAATGTGTTGTTTTATTCTATTCTGGCAACAGGAAGGCTAACAAGAAGGTCTAAATTATTAAAGTTAATCAAACTTTATGAAACCACTGCTATGTATTTAACATTTTGCAGTGGCACTAAAAATTAAGTCTAGTCCATTAAAATCTGTTTAAAGAATTGGGAGAAAGAGAATATGTACACATTAAAATATTGAAGCACACTTAACTATTAAATTACAGTCAAATATGGGTCAAAACAATGAGAGAAAACTGGAAGTAAAAATCTCTAACTTGAAGAAGTCTGGATATGCATATGAAGAAGAGATACTCTAGGAGCACAGCTGGAAGGAGCATCTGTACAGGGGAGATCTGTCTGGGAAAGAGCCACAGCAAGGACACCTGCCTAAAAATCCACAAATCTCTCTCACACACCTTCTCACAGTCTACACCTAGATATACCCCATCTTCCACGTTTCCAAAGCACGCATTTTGTGTTTCTCTCCAGATCTTAGAGCTTCGCTCATACTCCACAGCTCCGCTTGGCATGCTTCTCACTTGGTACTTAAATTAAGTCATAAGCTATTTATATTTCAAGATGCAGCTCATGGATCACTTCTTGCATTTATCTTTTTTCTATGATTGTTTGATTTTTCCCATAGGGCTCAAAAAACTTGCTTAGTTTATTAATATGTGTATCTTCTCCTCCTGTAGATTTCTCCTCATTAAATAATTTTTAGGCAACCATCCTTTGTATTTTACCCCCCATATGAAATGTGTCACTCAGAGTACGCATTATAAAAACATGAGTGAAAGAAGCATGCGGGCACGTGGTTTATTTTATTTTTTTTTATATAAACACCTTAAATTTTGAAAAATCCATAAATCTCAAGACAGTATGTTCAAACTTCAGAGAAAAACATTGTCTCATCAAAACTTTTTCTCTGTTGGTCAAGTGATTCTTTCGTCAGATATTCTTTATAAAAGATTCTGAAATACAATTTAAATCGTGTTTTCTGCCACTCAAGTCATTTGCTGCTACTTCATTAAGACAAAAGTTAAGTGATTTTATTGTCAAGCTTAAAGAAAAATAAATGAGCCCTTTAACATTATAATGACTGAAAACCCTAAATAGGTAAGAAATATATATTTTCAAAATTCAGTAAGAAAATGTGAATACTTGTAATTAAGAAAAACTCAAATGTAAAAATGATTCCATATTCCAATGAACATAAACTTCATTTCTTATTATTTTTCTCCCTGCAAACATTGCCATAAGTGAATAAAGCACACGCTGTTTGGAAAAATCATGTAAATTAGTAAAGGGATGGGCAGAAGGAAGTATCGTTTGGCAGATTGGCATCACATTTCCATAAGTACTGAAACTATTAGAAATGGATTTAGAGCATAAAAATTACAATAACGGCTTATTTGAATTCCAGTAAATACTACAAAGAAATAAGCAAAAAAAAAAAATCATGAGACTTTTTTTAATAGTAGAAAACCATGATTTTTAAAAAACACAGTCTGTCCCAAGAGGTACAGAAGCTATGACCACTAGGGGGAAAAAAAGTAATCTCAATAGGTGTAAAATTGTTTTGTTTTTCCTCTCCAGAAAATTGCTTTTAAAACACCCATCTATGGATGCTATAAGATTTTGTTGAACATTTTTTCTATTTTTTGTTGTTTATCCTTTGAGGTAACATTTTCCGTCATAATGTTTTTCCAGGGATCAAAGAAAAGGAAGTCATACGCTTGTGAAAAATTTAAATGTAAAGGCAACATGTTTTTACTGCCTAAGTAACAACAATTTCTCAACAAGATTCAGATTTTCTACAGAATAAAGTAGACAAAAATTGGAAGAATCTTTGCTTTCCATGTTTATTTTCTCTTTAATTGTTTTAATGAAAGTATAATTGTCATACAATGTTATATCAGTTTTAGGTGTACAGCAAAGCGATTCAACATTTATCAACCTCACACACGATCACCACAGTAGGTATTGTAACCATCTGTTGCTGGGCAAAGATATGAGGATGTTATTGAGTATATTTTCCCTTGCTGTACACTGTATTTCTATGGCTTATTTATATTCTAACTGAAAATTTGTATCTCTTATTTCCCTATACATTTTCCTACCATCTTTCATTTTCTTTAGTTCTCATGAACATCAGTTTGTTCTCTGTTCATGTGAATCTGCTCTGTTTGTTTATTATTTTTATATTCAACACATATGTGAAATTAGGTGGTATTTGTCTAGTTCTGACTTATTTCTCTTAGCTTAATACTCTTGAGGGCCATCCATGTTGTTACAAGGGGCAGGATCTAAATCTTTTTCTTGTTGCTGATTAATTTTCCAGTGTGCGTATGCATGCATGCGAGAATGTATACACCACCTCGTCTTTATCCATTCTTCTATTGATGGACACCTAGGTTACTTCCATAACTTGGACATTATAAAGTATGTTGCAGTGAACATGGGATGCATATATCTTTTTAAATGAGAGGTTTTATTTTTCTTAGTTAAATACACAGAAGTTGAATTGCTTGGTCATATGGTAGTTCAATTTTTAGTTTATTGAGGAATATCCACACCACTTTCCACAGTGTCTGCACCAATTGCAGTCCAACCAACAATGCATTAGGGTTCCCTTTTCTCCACATGCTTGCCAACACTTGTTATTTATTGACTTTCTGATAATAGCCATTCTGACAGGGTGAGGTGACATCTCATTTTAGTTTTGATTTGCATTTCCCTGATGTTAGTGATGGTGAACATGTTTTAATATGTCTGTTGTCTGTCTGTGTGTACTTTTTGGAAAAAAATCTATTCATGTCCTCTGTTCATTTTTAAAATTATTTTTAAGTTGATTTGTATGAGTTTCTTATATATTTTAAATATTATCCCCTTATTGAATGTATCATTGGTGAATATCTTCTCCCATTCAGTAGGCTGTCTTTCATTTTGTTGATGGCTTCCTTCTCTGTGCAAAAGCTTTTTAGTTTGATGTAGTCACATTTATTTATTTTTTGTTTTTGCTGCTTTTGCCTGGGGAGACATATCCTAAAAGATATTGCTAAGACTGAAGTGAAAGTGTTTACTGCCTGTGTTCTCTTCTAGGAATTTTATTGTTTCGGTTCTTACATTTAAGCTTTTAATACATTTTGTGCTTATTTTTGTATGTTGTATAAGAAGGTGTCCTAGTTTCCTTTTTTGCATGTATCCGTCTACTTTTTACGACACCACTTATTGAACAGACTCATTTCTCCACTATATATGAGGTCTGTCCACAAGTTATGCAGCCATGCACTATGAAAAATAGAGACATTTACTGAAGAAGATACAGGATAGAATAAACATTGTACATAGGACAGTGATGCTAGAGGTTGAATCACCTGGGTGGCTTTAATATTTCACCAAAAAAATCTGCACAAGATGTGATGCATGAGCAGGCATGTTGTTGTGATGAAGCTGCCAATTACCTGCAGCCTTCTGAATCATCTGAATAGTTTCTGTAGAGTAATGTTCAAACTTAATGCAAAATTTCATGCAGATTCATAGTGCTATTCACTCATATTTTGAATGTGATGACCACAGAGTACATATCATCACTCAGTAGCATCTACCACCCCCACTGACCAGTACAGTGAAGTCATCATTGCTTATGCAGGTGCATTCCAGTCCACTTACCTTGGCTCCCAGGTTACTTTGATGTTGTGCAAACCATTCTTGTTATGTAAACAATGGCTGGACTTTTTCCTGGCAGACCTTGTATTCTTACCTTCTTTGTTTTGTAGATTCATTATTTTTTAAATAGAAGAAACAAATTATAATAGCTATTCAAATAATTTAATGGATTAGATTACACATTAATTGTGAACAGAAGCTGGCTTTTAAATTAAAAATCATATTCTTTCAATCTTGATTACAGTGGATCTGAGCATAGACTAAACATTCAGCGCATTAAATTTAATTAAATTTCTTTATTACCAACCAACAAATATGAAACACACCTTCTTTTCTTTATTTTTTAATGATTTTACTTATTTATTTTTAGATAGGAAGGAAGGGAGAATGAGAGGGAGAGAAACATCAATGTGTGGTTTCTCTTGTGTACCCCCTACTGGGGACCTGGCCTGCAACTAAGTCTTGTGCCCTGACTGGGAATCAAACCAGTGACCCTTTGCTTCCCAGGCCAGCACTCAATCCACTGAGTCATGGTGCAGACACAATTTCATATTAATTTGAACTTTATAGTAAAAAGAAATAATAATTGTGTGCTTTTTCTTATCTTTTCAATCAAAATTTGTTTTAATGGAGGTTTGTATAGCATAAGGTATCTCAATATTTTCTTAGACATCAAGGATGTAGAAATTTTAGTGGATTAAGTGATTGGATGTGACTTAGGGTTGCCTGTCTTTCCGGAGAGGGTGAATATATTCTATCATAAAAAAGTAAAATTGATATTTGATTATCAGAAGAAGACTGGGTATGTCTTTACTAATTGTTTTATCTTCTCAGGAACAGATATAAATCTCATCTCCCACCCTCCTTTTTATTTGAGTGTTACTATGTGGCTGAGTTGTGGTCAAAGGAATGTAAGAAAATATAAATGTCACTTCCAGACCCCTTCCATGATTTGTTGCAAAAAAAATCTAGTAAAAACCTTGGAAGCCACATATTTCCAGATAGGGGTAAAGAGATGAACAAAATGGTTAAGAGTTATACAATAAACATAGACTCTAAAATCAAACTTGGTATATATTTTGAGTCTATGAACCACTTTTCATAACTTTTATTTAAACTTAAGGATAATCATCCGTTAATTGTTAATTGGGGTGTAGTTACTATTCATAAAGACCTCTTCT
This sequence comes from Anoura caudifer, assembly GCA_004027475.1. NCBI lineage: Eukaryota > Metazoa > Chordata > Mammalia > Chiroptera > Phyllostomidae > Anoura > Anoura caudifer. The sequence continues at coordinate 293,371 of PVKU01000172.1, forward strand.
TAGTTCAGTGTGTTCAGGATTTCAGTTGCTTTTTGCAGACTTGATTTACAGTAAATAACAGGAAGATATATGAGAAAATTGGAATTAATAAATACACTAACGTCTATTGCTATGCTATACCTAATATATATACAAATGCATTAATATTTATTATGTTTTGCTATAACTATTATATATTATATGTTTATCTTTTGTTTTCATGGCTTTAATCTCTTGGATTCTTTTTCTTTTTTCTCTCTCTTCAAAGAGATCCCTATAGCACCATCTCTTGACACTGTAACACTGTGGTTTATATTTACAACGACTCCCGGGAAAGCATCCTCAGGGCTTTGGGCTACAATTTTGCACACTGAAAAGCTCAAATTCATGCCCGGTTATGGAATTCAGCATCTGAAAAGATGTAAGTCATGCATTTGAAAACTAGACTCAGTGTATGTCTGTTAAGACTTTTGAACTAAAATAAAAGTTTTCTCTCATATATTTGGTAAAGGAGACTCATTTTTTCAAGAAGTAAATAAATAATCAAATGGTTGGAGTGAATAAATCATTTAGCTTGTAAGTGACACTGTTCAATGAGATTTCAAGTGTTGGAAGTTGTAGACTTGAATACTACTCACGTTGTATATACTCAGTCCATGTCTGCTGCAGGAAGTTGACATTTCCCTTCTGACAAAACCAAGATGGAAAATCCCTAACCTAAGAGCCCAATATTTTATTTTCCAACATGTTTAGGGTGAAATGAGAGACCACACTTCTAGTTTCTATAACATAGATCTAATGACAATATTCAAAGGAGGCATCTACGAGAACACATTTTTTTTCAGATTTGGAAAAGAAATATTAGTTCATATATTACAGGGAGGAAGGAAAGCAATTTTCACGTAACTCAGACTTGCACATAGCACGGAGTGCTGCTCCTCCGGTTGAAGGCTGCAGACCCAAGAACCAGTCCTCCGGGAAGACACATTATGAAACAGATGGAAATAGTGACTGTAATTTTAATGTCTGGAGATCACTCAGTCTAGATAAAAGGAAGCGCTGCTTGGGGTAAGAAGGGAGGAAAATACATGGTAAAATATAAAGTCCCCCAAAGGTGCTTAGGATTTTATTTCTGTTTCAAATTCTTGTCCATTGTAGTATTTCTGTTATCTATCTTAAATATCCTTTTGGCTGCTATACAAATTTTTGAAAAACAAAAGTCCGCTCTTTGTGTAATTTTCCAAATTTATTTTCAAACATTGGAAAGGCGACATGATTACTTGGTAACATGCTGTGACCTGTAACGCTGCCTCATGGCCATTTCTTCAGAGTCTGCTGTTAACTTGCTCAGTAAATATTTTACCCTTTTAGTACAGCTAACCAAGTGAAAACTGGATAAAGTAGTCCAATGTAATAGTTAATGTTTCTGTACTTCTTTTACTCAGAGGTTAGTTTATTACTTTGTTCATTTTTAGGAGGCATATTTATAGAGCACTAGAAATTCACAGCTGCTGTTCCAAGTTCTAGGAATGTGTTGTAAGATCTGAGAATAGTAGGGTGAGATGGTCAATAAATTCTCACAAAGAAATAGAAATGCATGGACTTAAAGAGTGGTAACAGTGTTTTGAATTAAATAAAATGAGGATGATAGGAGAGGATGACAGAAGAAGAGGTACTTGAGGGATGAAGGGTTTCCTTAAACGGAATGGTAGGAGTCTGAGAAAAGGAGATACTTTAATTACATCGAATGGAAAAATCAGCCAGACCTATAAACTTCCTTGTAAGATTACACTTAGTGGAGGAAAAAAAAGTTAAAAGAACTAAGGTGAAGAGAATTTTGGAAAACTTTGAAAGAGAACATAGAAGGAGCCTGGAGGATTTAAATGCTGTCAGCTTGGGGAAGAAGAGAAGTCAGAGTTGGAAGAGGTTGGTACCTCATTCTCAGTGTGATGCTATGACCCTGGTGGGGAAATGGATACTCATTGCATCCTTTTTTTAAAATTATAATACTTTTAAAGATTTTTATTCATTTTTAGAGAGGGGAAAGGAGGGCAAATTAGAGGGAGAGAAACATCAATGTATAGTTGCCTCTTGCGTCTCCCCCACCCCCACTGGAGACCTGGCCCACAACCCAGACACATGCCCTACACTGGGAATGGAACTGGTGACCCTTTGGTTCGCAGGCCAGCACTCAGTCTACTGAGCCACACCAGCCAGGGCATCACTGAGTCCCTTTGAAATGCATCGACCTGTTCTTCTGCAGGCAGAGTTGAAGCAGGGAAATGATTTAGTCAGTAATTGCAGAAGATTAGGGAAAAAGAAAGAGTGTCTAAGACTAGGGTAGTGACAGAAGCAATGGGGGGGATTATGCATTGGAGATGAGATAAATAGTATTATAATTAGCTGGATGAGGAGAGATTAGGAAACAAATTATTAAGGGTAACTGCTAAGTTTTGGGTTTACCCTTAATAATACTGGCAAGCCTGGAAAAACTTATTTTAAAGCAGTTGGGTGGAATTAATATTTCTATACTAGAGATGTTAAGTTTGAGATGTTTTATTAGAAATCTAAGTGGAGATTAAACATGCTATAGTAATTAGCGTGCCTGTATTAATTTAGAAGTCTAGCATAGTGAAGAAATGAGGATATGAAATGATTTGGTCTTACACAGATAGAATTGTCAGGGACCCGGGTCGACTAACTCTGAGAGAAACTACAAATAGAATGCTGATGAGAGAGTGAAGATATAAGAATATCCAAACATGTGAAGAGTGTTTATGAGTTTTTTTGAGTAAAATTGATGGCAAGTGCGAGAGTGTGGCAGTTTTACACCTTATTTATATATTGCGACCAAAGGAGATGTAAGGGGTTACACAAAATTCACTGGTGGCAGATTAGGGAGGCAAGAGAAAGCAAAAAGGGGAAATCTCTGAAATTGAATAAATAATAAAACAAAGAGACAAATACTTCTTTATATTGGTAGACACAGGATAGTTAACATTTAGGCACACAGAGATGGTATTTGGGGAACAAGGTAAGAAGAAAGGGTTCTGTGGTCACATCCTCTGGTTCAGTGGGTGTACCCTGAGGGATCTGGTAAAAGCTTACTTTGATGTCCGAAGGGTATGTTAACTTAGATACAAAAAGACAATAGATAGGCTCATTTTCGTTAAGGAAGCTATAGGCCTAGGATGTAACTACCAGCCTTGATTTGCTTTGAATTAGGAATTTCTATATTCGGACCATGCTGCGTGGTTGCTTTCAGTCTCTGAGTTGGTGAGGCCTCTCTTTAGCCCTCCCCTCAGTTTGCCAGGTTTAGTATGTGGCCCTTCTGTCATCCACAAAAGAAAAGAGGAAAAGAGCTGAGGGCTGAGACCTACAATGCCGGTTAGGGGAAGAAGATCCAGAAAAGGAACTCAGCAGCGCCTGGTGTGGGAGAGGGAAAGGAGCTGAGAACCCCACAATGGAATCTAAGATGGAATACACTTCAAGAAAAAGGGAATCATTAATTAGGAAGGAAAGTAATTCACTATAAATCATTGAAATGAATCAGGAGAAAGTAAAACACTGAAACAAGTGTCTATGTCTTTGTAAAACTATGGTGTAGAAAAATTATGGAAGAAGAAATGTATGAGTATTAAAAATTATGCTGCAAAGTATCTCTCCCGTGTAGATTTTCCCAATGAGCAGTTTTTCTTTTCTTTTTTCTTTTTGGTGCCTAGATGGAAATGAGATATAAATAGTAAAGGGTTTTAAATAGAATGGGCCCACAAAATCTGTATTTTTGTAGCTTTTATTGAAGATACTTTTAAAGAGATTGTTTAGTATAAGTCAGATTCTTAGACTTTATTGTATCAATGCATCTATAACATATTAAGTGGGGATATGTTAATTATATGAAAACATAACATTTTAAACTGTAGTAATTGAATTAATTATTCTTTCTCTAAATTTATTTCTCTCTTTTGTTCTCCCACCCACTCTCTCTTTCCTGTCTCTCACTTGTTAAAGAGTAGAAATGAACCAATGAAACTGTAGTTCTGATGGAATAAGTAGCACTTAAAATATCCTTTAACATTTTTCTGTGAGAAATGTTATTTGTTTTAATTCACTTTTACCTTTAAAATATCTCTGAAAAATCTCAGAAGGATGAGCTATATCATAAATTGCTGCTGGCTTTCAAGAGACAATGTATAGGTGTGTGTGTGTGTGTGTGTGTGTGTGTGTGTGTATGTGTGCATGTGAAAGAGATGGAGAGGTAGAGAGAGGAGGCTGTAGTTTATTACATAATTTAGTTTTTCTGGGACTATCACCTATTATATGTGGTTGTTAAATATTACTTAACCTTTATCTATCTCACTTTTCTTATCTATAAAAACGTGGAACCTAATAGTACTTACCTTCATAAAGTCATTGTCAAGATTAAATGTGTTAATATAATACATTTAGGCTCCTAGAAATAATCTCTATATGTTGGATAAACCAATAAATCTTAGCTATTATTATTATTATTATAGTTATGTTCTTAGTTTACAGAGTGAAAATTTATTAGACAGTCTATATATTTTATATATATTAAGTGTAATATATTTAATACATATTGAGGGAATCAATTATGTAAGATACAGGGTAATTAATGAAAAAATAATTTAAAATTCCATTAAATTTAAATATTTTTAATCATATAGTCTACATAAAATCTATACACACACTTATATTTATTTATTTATTTAACTCCCATTGAAGATATTAGTTTCAAAGTTTTGTAAATAAATGTTGTGAATAGTTGAATTTTCAGAAATGAAAATTAAAAAAATAACCCTGTGAGATACACCTGCGGGCACCACCCTTTTTTGCATTCTGAGACACGTAATTTTGATCAGATCTCACTGGTGTTGCCTGAAATGCTGGGGTCCCAGGTTTGTGTCCTCCTCTCATGCCAATACTGCTTCACACATACCCAGTGATGAATGGTTCTCAATGAATGCAACTATTGTCTTCCATTTTTCTGAGTATTCTCTCTCTTCCTTTATGACTCCACCTCCTTCTGTATCTGCACACTTCTCTGTAAAATACCCTTGTATATTTATAGTTTAGATACTTTAAAGCCATCTCTGCCAAAGAGAGTTAAAATGTTTCTAATGATTAATAGAAGAGAGTATTTTGCCAAGACCAAATGGACCAATAAGGAAAACAAATGAGGCTACTTTTATCATTTGTATAAGCTTCTTAGGATTAATTTGACACCTGATTAAGGACTCAGAAAAGCCAATATTTTTACCAAAGAGGAAGGGTAAAAGTCATGTAATATTAATGCTAAATGATCAGATGGAAATGCAAAACAAGGTGGACTGGATTAACTCTAGAAGTTGCAGTTTTTTTTAGCAAAGAAACATTCGATTGTTCAAATTATCAGCATGGTCAAATTAATTGCACTTAGTTTTCTAGGCCAGTGATTTCATTAAGCTTACACTGACAGTCCATTTCCCGAACTGCTGCGGCCATTGCTTTTAAATGTTGACAGTACTACTTTATCTTGCCTGATAGACACACCAGGAGGGTTGTGTGTCTTTGCTGGTCGTTGTTGCATTCAAAGTTATATATCTTTTTTCTTATATTTTTAAATAAGGAATACACTCAAGCACCCATTATTGTTAAAAAAAGATTATATAAGTGATTGCAATGTATGATTCCTTTGAGTGGGCTCTGGCCATTCAGCACCTATATGATCAAATCGAAGGTAATTGGACCAGGTGGCTGTAGACTCTTCTGGTCAGATTATAGCCCTTTTCTGAAACTGATGTCAGTTCATAGTGAAGCCTCCATGAAATAATAAATAATGATTTTAAAAATATAACTTTGCAACATGATCTTATTATTTATTTAACATTAGAATAAATAATGCATCACTGGTAATGAAAAATATCAAACCAAAAATTTGTCCAGAATGTCTAGGTTCTTAAAAAAGTGCTTTTTTACTAACAAATGCAAATAGAAGAGACAAAAGTTTATAATATAGAGAGCAATGGAGTGAATAGTTATGCAAGTAAAACCAAAGAGAGTAACAAAGAATACATGGTTAAGAATTTTAATAGAAACAAAAAAGATACTTGGCCAGTAGCCTTGAGAATAATAAGCAAGACTGGCTACAACTAAATGACAAAACTAGTTTTACCTCCCATTCTGCCTTTGAAACAAGTATCATCTGAGATTTTCAAGTATTTGTTATTCAATTTGTTATTTTAGTTTAAAGAATTAAATTAGAATGATCTTTAAAGTCTCATAAAACAAAATTATATGAGCATTACATTTATATCATATTCTGTTACATTATTTTATAGTACTTATAACTGTGTAAGATGTAGAACCTGCAGACTAAGCAGTATCTTTCAGTATAAATGAATATTTTTGAATGAGTAAAATAATCACTATATTTATCATTTTCACTCCTTTTATGTACTAGGTATTATTTTCTTGGTAAAAGCAGTGAAGATCAATTTTGTCTCTTTTCTATTCCAGTGCAAAGGTTTCTTTGCCCATCACCTGCAGCTATTCATCAGCAAAACCCGGAATGCATGCTGAGCTGCTGACCAAAATAAGGCTTGTAAAAGAATGTGCTCAACTCTGACATTTTCTCAACAAGGACACAATATTAACCTCCCACATCATAAAATAGTTCCACCCAATTTCCCAGAATGAGATCTTAATTTAATTGGTCATTTGAAGTGCATTTATGTATAAAGAGAATACAGCCTTATCTGAAAGAAGGGAATAATGTATAGATTAAAATTTTTAATGTCAAACAGATATGTAAGAAGAATATTGATGGAACTAGTGAAGGCTAAGGAAAAAAATATTACCTAAAAACATTTGTTCCCTGGCTGGGTAGCTCAGCTGCTTGGAACATCATTCCCATTTGCCAAGGTTGCCAGTTCAATCTCGGTAAGGGCACGCACAAGAATCAACCAGTGTATGCATACGTAAGTGGAATAACAAATAGACGTTTTTCTCTTCCTCTCTCTACCTAAAAATCAAGAAAATTTTTTAAAAAGTGTTGAAATTTATGGAATAACAAAAATGGAATTTATTTAATGGTATATTTTTAACTGCTAAAGTTGAAGACCTGTAATGGTGTAGGCCAGTGGAGAGGTCCTTGGAAAAGAGAGGAATCACCCCCATTTCTGCGTAAAAGCAGGGGCCCAAAGGGTGCCAGCAGAGCAGAAGCGCAGCATTTAAGGCCCACTGTTTAACCAAAGCAGTTTGAAACTGCCTGGGCTTTCCCGAAAGGCAGGGCTGCAGGAGGAGGCTGCTGCCTGGAACAAGCGGTAAACAAAGACGATGTGGCTGCGAGAAAGTACTGCAGAGTCACTGTGACGCAGTGATCTGGGGGTGAGGGGACGCTCACACGGCTGCGGGGGTGGGGGGGGGCGGACTAACACATTCAGCTGCACTTGTGCGTAGCTGTGGAAATTTTTCCCTGACTAAAGATGTCAGCTTAAAAGAAGGTCAAGGGCACTGAGAAGCTGGCAAAAATGGCAGACACTGACACACCACCGGAAAAGTTGGGCACTTGCACTGGCTTCCTGTGCACACGGGATTTTAGGAGGTTCTTTTAAAAGCAAAGGGCCGAAAATCTCTCACTCTCTCCCACTCTTGGTTTCGCGCTTGGTATGGAGAAGTAACTCTCCTGGTATGGGGACCCTCCAGGGGCTTAGGCCCCGCATTGGACGGGAGCCCAGTCCTGGAGGCAGGGTCGCCGGGCTCCGGCCTCTAAGCCACTATGACCCAGGGTATCAGGGCACCAGGTCCTCGAGGCCACGCGGAGAATGGAAGCAGCGCGCCCCAGATCCTGAGAGAGAGCTGCTGGGAGAAGACGGAAACTCTGCAACTCACCAGGTCACATTCCAGAGAGTTGGAGATCTGTGTGTGTGGCCGGTGTAAAGGCAAATAACGAGATGGGGAGCTTCTGGGCATGGTTTTGGCTTGTAGTTTTTGGGAGCGAGGAAAGTTCTGGGTCCCGAGAGAGAGAAGGGCTCAGAGCAGGAGCCCCTCCCCCCCAAAGTTGGATCCCTGTTAGTAAAAACCAGGTCCCTTCAACACAAATTTCTGGGTTGTATAGGAGGGCAACAAGTGACCAAAGCCCAGTACGCACGTTTATAGACCAACATATTTAAATATATAATAGGTTTAATATTTGAAAAAACTTCTGAAAAACAAACAATGCAAATAATTAGAATACTTCATTAAGAGAATGATTATAGTCACTTCTTCAGAAAATTAATTAACCTAAAATGCTGTAATACATGCATCTTGTATGCCCTAAGGAGAAAGCACAACAAAATAAAATCATAAAAAATCTAGATCTGTAGCAATCAATACCTGACAATATTACTCTGCCTTTTATACTGTTTATCGATAAGTTATATTCTCTCTAAATTTGATTCTAATTCATAATTTGAGGTCCTGTATAGCAGAAAACTCTTTCTTCAAGATTTACAAATGAATTTGAAAAATATTCTTTCCTTGTTACCATCATACATTAATTATGGTATTCTGATATTACATATTTGTATGCTAATATTTTCATAGTGAAGGTTGCATTTTAATATAAATTTTAAGTATTTGGTTGCTTTAACTTTATATTCATCAAATTATTACTGAAATCTGTTTACACTGAAAACAACTGTATATAAACAAATTACAATTTAATTGTATACTGAGTAGTTGTTAATAATGTAAGATAAAATGAAGATTTAAAGGGTGTTCTATTTATGTGCTTATTTCTTGAATAATTATGTATTAAAATTATTGTCCATCTTCTTGAGTCTACATAATATTTACTTTTAACAAAATGTACTCTAAAGTTCTTAAAATTTGACTCAGCCAGTACCTAAAACTTAGCTATAAAGCTCATATACTGCATGGGTCAGAATGATAAAAAATAAATTTTAAAAATCAACTCTATCTGAAATGAAGTTTATTGAAATGAGAATTCTTTAATCCACGAAGGTTTTATTTTTTTCCAGGAGCACAATTTCCTAAATCAAGTAATGTAACTGTCATTTTTGGAAAGTCCAACTTCACACTAAAACTCCTATTTTCATTACACTGTTTTTTTATTAAGAAAAAAAGAAGGTTTTTATCACAGAAAATAGTTGTGCTGACAACCTTGTTCCTATTTTTTATTTTATTGCAGGGTAGCTACAGCCACTGTAGAAATGTTCAGACTTTTCAAACCTGATTACACAGCCCACTGTCCTTCCCTCCTTGTTTCCACATATCTTTTCACATAAATGCATAGTTCCTGATGATTTGGCAGAATTTTCTTGCCCAGAATAGACATGAAATGATGCAGGGAAAATGACCAGAGAGTCAGTTACCTGTTTTTCTTATAACATACAATTTATGCTCAGTTTGCCTAATGATGTCAAAATGAAGAGTATTGCCTATAAAAAATGTGATAGTTTAGATGTGCCTTAATTCTGGCAAACTGTACTAATTATTTTCTATTTTTGTATTTTATTAAATAAGAAAAACAGTAGCAATCAGATATTTTGGACTTCCTAATTTAAGTCTATCTTATTCTCATTTTGAGTTTTCATCTATTTGGTCCCTGAAAACTTTCTGACCTTGCATATTCACCTAAATTTTTATAACAACTTAGTTGCTTCATAAACCATTTTCTCGAATAAGTAAAGTAAGAACTAATGAAAAGCCACCCTGAGTCCCAATATATGGAAACAGTAAATCTTGGCATAGCCTTTCCTATGTTTAGATAACTCTAAATAGTCATTTCTGGCTAGTATTGATTTTTTAACCCATTACTCTCTGTTCTTAAAATTGCTATTTTTTTTTGCTTGACCATGAGTATCTCTACAGTAGAATAACATGCTTTATGTTTTTAAATATGAAGGTTAGTGTTACTATATTTTTAAATATTATGCATCCTGTTATTAAGTTCAATATTAGGCAAAGAATAGACATTCAGTAAATATTGGCTAAATAACTACCTTTGTAAATGAAGAAGAATTAATAGGAATCCAATAATTTAAAGTATGTATAGGAATTTAAAATTATATACATGGAATTTGTGCCAATGTGTTAAAGTGTAGCATTTTCTTTCTTTTTTTTATTGATTATGCTATTACACTTTTCTCGAAATTTCTCCCTTTGTTCCCCCTCCACGCTGCATTCCTCAACCCTCCAGCATCCCCCCTCCTTAGTTCATGTCCATGGGTTGTAGATATAACTCTTTGAGTTATCTGTTTCCTATACCATTTTTGACTGTTCCCTGTCTATTTAATGCCTACCAATTATGCTTCTTCTTCCCTGTACCCTTTCCTCACTATTCCTCTCCAACCCCTTCCCACTGAAAACCCTCCATGTGACGTCCATTTCTCTGATTCTGTTCCTATTCTGGTTGTTTGATCAGTTTTTGTTTTCATTGTTTTTTTTTTCTTTTATTTTTTTAGGTTCATTTGTAAATAGTTGTGATTTTGTTATGATTTCACTGTTCATAGTTTTGATCATCTTCTTCTTCTTAGATAACTCCCTTTAACATTTCATATAATAATGGCTTGGTGATGATGAACTTCTTTAACTTGACCTTATCTGAGAAGCACCTTATCTGTCCTTCCATTCTGAATGCTAGCTTTTCTGAATAGAGTAATCTTGGATGTAGGTCCTTGCCTTTCATGACTTCAATACTTCTTTCCAGCCCCTTCTTGCCTGTAAGGTTTCTTTTGAGAAATCAGCCAATAGCCTTATGAGCACTCCTTTGCTACTTTTAAGATTGTCTCTTTATATTTAATCTTGGGTAACTTAATGATGATGTGCCTTGGTGTGTTCCTCTTTGGGTCCAACTTCTTTGGGACTCTCTGGGCTTCCTGGACTTCCTAAAAGTCTATTTCTTTTGCCAGATTGGGGAAGTTTTCCTTCATTATAAGTTTTCAATTTCTTGCTGTTGTTCTTCACCTTCTGGCACCCCTATAATTCAGATATTGGAATGTTTCAGGTTGTCCCAGAAATTCCTCATCCTCTCTTCATTTTTTTTTTTTTTAATTCTTGTTTCTTCATTCTGTTCCGATTGGATGTTTATTTCTTCCTTTTGTTCTAAATCATTGCTTTGAATCCTGGTTTCCTTCCTGTCACTGTTGGTTCCCTCAATATTTTGCTTTATTTCATTTTAGGTATGTCTCATTTGTTCTTTCATTTTTTGACCAAGTTCAATCAGATCTGTGAGCATTTTGATTACCAGGGCTTTAAATTCTCCATCATGTAGGTTGGCAATCTCCTCCTTGCTTAGCTCTCTTTCTGAGGTTTTGCTGTGTTCTTTCATTTGGGCCATATTTCTTTGTCTTGGCACACCTATTATGCTGTAAGGGGGTGGGGCCTTAGGTATGCACCTGGCAGGACAACCCTCCTTGCTGCCCTGTGGTGAAACCTGCATGGGACAGGCCAGAGAGGGAACAAGCCAGCTTGACTGCTCGTCTCTAGCGCACTTTCCAACAGACTCTCTGTCAGACTGCGAGTATCTCCCACCGTAGCAACTGCCACCCTAGTCCACAGCCACCTCTGCATCTCAGTTTCCCCTTAACTCAGCCCCTCCCTCACAGCCCACTGCTGCCAGCCCTGCCCCAAGGTCTACCGCCTCACCTTGGTTTCTCTCTGTTGGTTGCCTTACTGATCTGGTTGCTTGTTTGACTGTTTCTTTAATTCTGTGGTTGTTAGAGTTCCATGCAGTTTGACTTTTTGGTACTTCTGGTTGTTACTGATTTTAGATTGGTTGTTTTTCTCCTTTTGGTTGTGTGAGGAAGTGAAGGGTTTCTACCTATGCCTCCATCTTGGCTGGAACTCCTCCCTTCCTCTCAGCATGCTTTTCTATTCTTTAAACATAAAAGAAAATTGTCCAGGTCTTTATTGGGGATTTAAAAAACTCTGAGATTAACTACACTGAAGATAATGCTCATGTAATAAATGAATTCTGTATACATGGCACAGCTATAGTTTGTTTGCACTTTTTACCTGCTAGAATGAAAAACATATGATTATAAAATGACTAATAATGTATACATCTTAGATTGTGATATTGGATAAACCATCTAATATTCTTCAGTCTTATTTTCTTAATCTGTGAAATAAGAATTATAATAATACAATTAAAATATTCACAATATCTCTGAGATGATTAGAAAAATTGTCTTAAGCCCTTGCTGGTATGGCTCCATGGATTGAGTGCCAGCCTGTGAACCAAAGGGTCACTGGTTCGATTCCCAGTCAGGGCACATGCCTGGGTTGCCAGACAGGTCCCCAGTAGGGGGCATGAGAGACAGCCACACACTGATGGATCACTTCTTCTCTTTCTCCTTCCCTTCCTCTCTTTCTAAAAACAAAGAAAATTTAAAATAAAGAAAAGGGTCTTAAAATTGTTATCATCTCATACAACAAAATGGTGTTATTAGTGAAAATTAAATCCATTAACAAATAATTTTAATACTTGAATTTCTTTGTTATTCAAAAGTTACCTGGGATGTTATTAAAAATACACAATCCCATACTCTACCTCAGGAATACAGACTCAGAATTGCTCTTTCTTTTTTCTTGAGAGCTAAGATATGAAACGTGACCTTTATTACAGGAAAAAATAGATCCATTGTGCAAGTCAATTATTGTGCACTTAAATATCAGGCAATGGGACAGACACAGAGGTAGTGAAGGATAAGGAGCACACAATCACCTCCCTCTCAGGGGGCTCGTCACCAGGGTGGTGGGAGAAGCGTTCATCAGGTTAGTGAAGATCCAGGTTTGGCACAAATGTCCGGCCTGGGGCCATTAGCTAGAGGCACAGGGCAGAGGGAGGCCAGCGGCCTGCCTGGGGCCTGTAGACCTTTCAGTGGTTTCAGCAACACTGCTGAGCAATTCAGATATGTTAAAGTTTGGGAAACACTAGTTTAAAAAATGTTTGAAATTAACAAATGTGATGGGAAACATTCTTATGCAATTTTTTGTAATAAAAACATGTTCTCTTTTAAGGTAACAAATCTTTATACTCATAACTATATGAATACTTTTTGGCCTTTTGACAAATAAAAAGTTTTGCCTTCCTTATCTGAGCTTAAAAGCACAAGATATTTTCTATCTTGTTTCAGTGATGCTACAGACTGAGTGGGAAAGAGGGACTGATTTTTCAAGGTAGCATTTCTTGTTACCAACATTCAAAGACTATTCTCAAAGGATGTGCGTTGGATTAAATGTATTTGTGAGATTCCCCCCCCCCCCCCGCTCAGATTCTTATTTTCAGTGCCTCCAATAACTAGTTTTTTCAAGGACTATTATATTTAGTTGTCTTTCTTCCTCTTAGAATCCTATTTTTTTCTCAGACACTTGTAGTTTACAGTTTCAGTAATGAGGAGAAGGAAAAAGCTTCAGCAGGCCTGAGTCAGTAAATTAGAAAAGTTACAAAGAACAAAATATTGCTGCTGATGCAGACGTGTTGTTTTTTTTTTTTTTTTTTCTCCCTGATGGCAAAAAGTCCTTTACAGCTTTTTATTATCCAACTGTACTTTGGTCCCTCAAATTCAGGTGCACAAGTAAGGAGACAGATGCTTCTTTGCTAATGGTGTTGGGTTCCAGGTGTTCTCTTAGAATGCTTCAAAGGCAGAGTGACAATTTTGTGTAGATTAGTGGACCCATGAAGAACGTTTAAATCGATTCTTACAAAAACATCTGTCACAAAATATTATTTTAAATGTAGTACTTGATCAAGGGGACAGGCTTTTGCCTAAATGTGGCACAAATCAAGCAGTGTAATTATCTCATTCATTTAGCAGATACTTATTGAACACTTACTTTGCACTGGTCATGAGGCTTCACACTGGACATATTATGCTGAATAACATAGATTGGGCTAGTTACCTTGTGCAATATCAATGGAAAATGAATGTAATTATTACTAAGTGATCTTACTGTTTTTTATAACCATATAATGAGAAAAATTAACAGGAAAATCTTATCATATGAATTATTACGGAAATGCCTTTCTGAAAAAATGGCATTTCAAATAAAGACCTTAAAATTAAAGAGTAGTCATTCTTGTAAACAGAGGGCAGAGAGTGTTGTCAGCAGTGGGTAAGGGGTGGGGTGGGCAAAAGCAGGTTGACAGTTGTGAGTAAAATGCAAAATACAGTTTTTGTCTTGTATTATTATTTATTAACTGCTGTATTATTTTCCATAATCAGAACTGTCCACCTGCTTTCCCCACCCCTGTACATGGAAAAACTGAATCTGGAGGCTGATGAAAAGACTTCAGCAGTAATAGAAACAAAATTAGAAGAAAAATACCCACAAAGATTTGCTTATGAAATTAGAAGAACAATTTATTACCATGAATGTCAGCACTGTGCACCGGAAGAGTGAACAAAAATAGAAATAAATCAAGATATGTTCATGTGAACTGTACTTCTAAAACAACAATAAAAAAGAGTAAGAATTAGAGAAAAGTAGTTCCCTCTGCAGGAGTTCATCAAAGTATTATAATAAAAGAGCTATAGTTCACTTGATGTTGAATACCAACTACTTACTGATAACTGTGTTAACACATAACTATATTTTTCATTTTAATTCAAGCATTTTATTTTATTCATTAATTTTATATAAAAGAAAATTAAAATCTATTATGCATTACTTTTTTTTTAACTGAACAGTCCTTTCCTAAATTGATTAAAAAACTTTATAGGAATACCAGGAGTCACAAATGACCTCTAGAACTTCAATTACATATGACACATATATCTACTTACTTTCCCATGTTTTATTAGATATTAAAAGAGTAAAATTATTTTCTATCCTGAAATTATAATAATACTGAATTCAGTGATTTCAATTGTCTTTTACTCTGCATTGGATCGAATTCCATTTTTTGGCTGGCTGTCTCAGTCTGGTAACTGAGCAGAGCAGATTCCAGCAACGACCAATAGAGCAGTAGCATCTAAAACTGCATTATTTAGAGCGGAGAGTTACATATGCATGTATACTCACACCTAATCCCATGTATGTGTATGTCTATATCACATTCTTTAGTCACGTCTCCTGTATTTTTAAAAAATCCTTTTAACATTTTATTTATTTATCTTTAGAGGGGAAGGGAAGGAGAGAGGGAGAGAGGGAGAGAAACATCAGTGTATGGTTGCCTCTCATGCGTTCCTTGCCGGGAACTGGCCTGCAACCCAGGCAGGTGCCCTGACTGGGAATCGAACCACGATCCTTTGGTTCACAGGCCCGCACTCAATCCACTGAGCTACACCAGCCAGGGCCTCCTGTATTTTTATATGTGTCCTTCCAGAATTTTTTAATGCATCAATTTTGAGGTTATTTATACATGTAAATCAATATTGTTTATCAAAATAAAACTATGCATTTTATATTTTAAATGTAACAAATTATTTTGAATATGTGCAATATAGAAGATATAGCAAGATATAACATACAATTATACTGGTAAACCATAGTTTATTTAAGTATTCTCCTTTACTTCTTAACTTTTTTTTTTTACCTTTCCAATGAATTCCAACATGAATATCCTCTTCACAACAATAAGAAATGATGTGAGAGAATATTTAAATAAGATAAATAACTAATGTGAAATTGCTGAATCAAAGATATTGATATATTTTGGGGGGCTAGATATGACAATATAACACTTAAACCAGTTGAATTTATCCTCTAAAGCTGTAAGAACAATCATTTTCTTATATTCTGGGAATGGTGAATATTTCCAAGATTTAAAATCAAAATGATTTTTCATTAATTTGAGTGATCTAACTATGATTATAATTTACATTGCTTTGCTTCTAAGTTTAAATAATACTACAAGGAGCTTTTCCTCATTATTCTGGAATTTCACAATGTCACTTCCTTATGTTTTAATCCATATCAAACTATCTTTTCCGTTTATGGTGTATTAAAGAGTTTGAGTCAAATTTATGGAATAATAATATTTAAGAAATGTAATCATGAATGGTAACAATTATCTAAAGATTTGTTGTAATAAAATTAAATTTAGAATTACTATTTTAATTATATTTTTCAATGAAGTTACAGAAAAATATTAATAGACAACTTTATTTCACTTTAGATTAGGAGTAAATGATGATGATGACAATGATATTAAACAACCCCTTGAGAAGATCTCAGCTTGGTGCCAGATGAATCCCTGCTGGAAATACAAATGGTAAGATTCTCTGCCCTTTAATCTCCCTTTGACTTAGATAATTATTTCCAGGAAAATATCTCCTAGAGTAATCCAAAAATTCTAAAATGTCTCTGAAATATAAATAGGAAGGTGATAAAAAATACACATTAAAAAGGTAGCATATAAGAAAATAAAAAATATAGATATAACATTAAAGTGGTAACATATCAAATTAAATCAACTTATGCTATAAGGGGAACTATTTATTTAAAAAATACCAAACATATATATTAGCATTCTTCTATTTATTTTTTTTAATTTATTAAGCACACATTCATATATATAGCATTAGGCTTGGTGTAGTGATTTCTATCATGATGTAGAAACTATAATCTCAGGTCTCAAAAGCATGATATTTACTTTTAAAAATTCTATATCAATGTTCATATATTTAAATGCCTATATATCTATAATTATATATCTAATTTAGGACAATATTTTGTAAGCAGTATATGAGGGTTACAAATTCAATGTTTTTTAAAGTATTTTTATTGATTATGCTATTACAGTGTTCCTAATTTCCCCCTCTTCATCCCTTTTCCACCCTGCCCTGCCAACCCTCCAGCATTCCCTCCCTCTTAGTTCATGTCCATGGGTTGTACATATAAGTTCTTTGAGTTGTTTCCTATACTATTTTTATCTTTCCCTGTCTATTTTATGCCTACTAATTATGCTTCTTCTTCCCTGTACCTTTTCCTCCCTATCCCTCCCTTCCCCCTCCCCACTGAACTCCCTCTGTGTGACATCCATTTCTCTGATTCTGTTCCTGTTCTAGTTGTTTGATCAGTTTTTGTTTTCATTGTTTTTCTTTCTTTTATTTTTTTAGGTTCATTTGTAGATAGTTGTGATTTTGTTATCATTTTACTCTTCATAGTTTTGATCTTCTTCTTCTTCCTAGATAACTCCCTTTAACATTTCATACAATAATGGCTTGGTGATGATGAACTCCTTTAACTTGACCTTATCTGGGAAGCACTTTATCTGCCCTTCCATTCTAAATGAAAGTTTTGCTGGATAGAGTGATCTTGGATGGAGGGCCTTGATTTTCAGGACTTCAAATATTGCTTTCTAGACCCTTGTTGCCTGTAAGGTTTCTTTTGAGAAATAAGCTGATAGTCTTATGGGAACTCCTTTGTAGGTAACTGTCTCCTTTTCTCTTGCTGCTTTTAGGATTCTCTCTTTATGTTTAATCTTGGGTAACTTAATGACGATGTACCTTGGTGTGTTCCTCTTTGTGTCCAACTTCTTTGGAACTCTCTGGGCTTCCTGTTTTTCCTGGATGTCTATTTACTTCTCCAGATTGGGGAAGTTTTCCTGCATTATTTGTTCAAATAAGTTTTCAATTTATTGCTGCTGTTGTTCTCCTCCTGGCACTCCTATAATTCAGATATTGGAACATTTCAGGTTGTTGAAGAGAATCCTCAGCCTCTCTTCATTTTTTTGGATTCTTGTTTCTTCGTTCTGATCCAAATGGATGTTTATTTCTTCCTTTTGTTTGAAAGCATTGCTTTGAATACTGGTTTCCTTCCTGTCACTTTTGATTCCCTGAATATGTTGCTTTATTTCATTTTAGGTATCTGTCATTTTTTCTTTCATTTTTTGACCAAATTCAATCAGTTCTGTGAGCATTTTGATTACCAGGTCTTTAAATTCAGTCCTGGTGGTCTGCCTTACCAGTCTGGTTGTTCTGGTTGATTTTTTCTTTAATTTCTTGGTTGTTGAAGTTCCATGTAGTTTGATTTTTTGGTGTTTTGGGTTGTTTATTGATTTTAGATTGGTTGTTATCCTCCTTTTGGTTGTGTGAGAAAGCTAAGGGTTTCTACCTATGCTTCCATCTTGGCCGGAAGTAAAAATTCAGTGTTTTGCGGGAAGGAAGCTGTCAGCTATTATTAGTAGAATAAATAGGGAGGTTCTCATGGAGTTAATTCTTTAAGAGACTTTGCATTTTTAACAGATGGATGGATCTGTGTTCTAAACCTAGAGAAAGGCATGGATGAAGACTGTAACAGCAGTGATATGTCCTTGTATTTTTATTGCTAATGAAATTGACTGTGAAACTTTGAAGGTATTTATGTAATAAATAAAACAAGAAGTGAGAATTTAACTTTGTTATACAGAAATACATTGCAAATAAAGACTATCTTATTTATGCCTGTAAAATTTTCTCTTCATGTATTATAATTCAGAATTCTTTAGTCCTCTTCTATGATATGGTATTTTATATATATATATATGATGAATTTTAAAGTTACTGTTATTTATAAATTTATAACAAAGTTACAGCTATACCCCCTATTCTAAATAGGGAGTATATTAAAAAGTAAAAATTAATGGCATCTCTTCCAAAGAATTTTATTTCTTGAAATGGCTTATATTTATTTATATAATAAGTCACTTCAATAATATAAATTTCCGTGTACATTTATATGGTTTTATGGTATCCAGCTTTTAAAATATATAGTATTAAACAGAAAATGCTGAACCTTTTAGGAAACAGAATTGTATACTATACTATATTGAACTATACTATACTATAATAATGTCCAAAAATAATTTTCAGATCATCTCATATAGTGGTTATTAAGGAATCAATTATAATTATTTCAAATTATTTTATACCTTTACTAAAAATGACTTAGAAATTGTATTTTCTTTTAAATGTCACATAAAACATAGACTACAGACATTGATATACAACATTGATTTTCAAACTGGAGTCTTAGGTTCAACATTTATAGATTTTGTTTCCCTTTTTTTATAATCAGTAATATTATAAACCCAATTTGAATGTTCATGAGGGCTGCTATGAAAAATATCCATTTTGTACAAAAGAAAACATTAAAATTAATGTAGGCAACAAATACTCTTAAAATTATTTGATGAGTAGTTTCAGTCTTTCATCTCGTTTCCTGATAGACAGTTGGAACTCCCTGAAGACTTTTGAAGCTCGGTGTAAAAGAGCTCTTGATTTGGATTCAGATGGCCAGGAATTAAAGCCCAAGTCCAACACACAGACTGTTATCCTGGGCAATTTATTGGTTGCAGCTTTCTCTTTGTGTTTTAGCTCTCTCTTCCATAAAAATAGAGACAGGGGTAGTAGCTACACTGTTGATATGCTTAGATTATTTTTATGATATAATAAATACTAAACAATTGCCTATTATTATACTTACTTAGATTTTAAAATTTTCAATATGCTTTAGTATATGGTCAAATAATAAGTTATTATTAATAACAAAGTCTAAGAGAACATTCTTATGAATTAATATTCTCTGAACTAAATTTCTCAGTGTCTGTCTGAAAATGTGAAGTGCTGATAACAGCGCTCACTTAAAAAGCACATGGCATTTGAGGATTTATGAAAGCATACATACACCCAAAATGTAGTGTGGTCTGAAATAGATGACACTAAACTACTTCCTGTTAGAAATAAGAATATGTGATAATTGCATTTAATATAGTTTACTACAGTGTAGTCAACACAGGCCATCTGTCCACACAGCTGTGTCTTTGTGGTTTCAGCAAAGCAAATGAGTGTGTGTCTTAAGGGGAAGTATAATTTTAAAAAAAGCAAATTAGTCCACATTAAATTTGTGATACAAAACTATGTTAAATATTTTTTAAAATGTATACCAGACTAAATATGCTATATACCAGATATTCTCCTGGGGTATGAAGTAACTTTGCTAAGAGTATATCTTAAAATGCTGATTGAAAAATAACTTCGAAGGTTTTCATTGACTAAGGACAAAAATTAAAACATGAGCATACACATTCACACAACCAAACTGCCTTGCTTAATATATAAATAGAAACATGGATTTGAAATTAAGTAGAGGAGAGAGAAACAGGGAGAGAGGGGCCAGAGGAAAATGAGACAACCCTACAGCACCTAGAAATTATGTTCGGGAAATGAGTTGGGTACTATGAAGAATAATGTTAAATATGCAATCGGTTATTAAAAGTTCAGGAAAGCCTACTAGTCATACAAAAAATTATCATGAGCACCATGCTTTTGCTTGGTGAAGATCAAGGACAATGCTGTGTTGCTGGCTGAGTTTAAGGAAGGTTCCAAAGGAGAGGCATGGCGTGGGATAGAGTCAGACCTTCTAAACCAAACAAACTTGAGAGAAGAAGAAAAATCATGCAAATATACCTTATTCCCTCCAACTTTACATACATCTAGAGATAACGATGCTACCTTCCCCAAGCAGATGAAAGTTATTGTTTTATTTGAATTTACTGTAATTAATTTTACTGTAATTAATACAGGCTTATTGTAAGGGGAAAGCAGCCTCAGCAGGTAATTCTGTTGTGTAAAGTTCATTAGTTTTGATCAGTATTTATTGAGTGCTTTTCTCTGCCAGATGAGTTTTAAATCATTGCATATTATTATGGTGAATAAAGAAAACAGAAATCCTTGCCCATATGATGACTAGATTCTGGTGGAGATAAGAGCTAGCCAAAAAACAATATATAAATAAAATATCTAGTATGTAAGTGGATGATAAATGCTATGAGGTAAATAAAGCTGGCAAGAGAGCATTAGGGAGAGGATACAATTTTTATTTGAGCACATACCTTAAGGGGCTGAAGGCATAAATCACACAGAGATGTGTGTGAAGAGAGTCACAGAAATAGGACAGCATATAGGTTCTGAGGCTCAGTTCAACCTGGGTGTTCAAGAAAAGGGAGGTCTGGGGTCACAAATTATGATAGGGCCTTGATATCAACTTCCCCATGATGGAAATATCACCAAATTGGTAAGCACTAGCTCACCTAATCAATGTAAATTTGTTTCATAAACAGAAATATTAAATAAGATTTCTATTTGCCATAGGTTATAACCCCTAAATTATGTAAAGCCATATTTTGGAATGTAATTTGAATGTTACTCTTTTTATTCCTACTCCATTAGTAGAGTAACTATGTATGATTTTGCATCTCTGTGTTACTTGACTTCATGGTTAAGAGGATGAGCCAGAGTATATGAAGTATTTCTGGAGCTCTTTATTTTCCTTTATCAGAATAAAACTGAAAAAGTGTCAGAAGCTCCAGGGAAAAGAAACAGGAGATATTTTGTAAAATAGCATGCATTCATTTATTCATTTCAACATATTTATTGAGCAGCTGCTATATGCCAGCAGTGTGTTAAGCACCTATAAACAGACATGATTTTGTCCCTAAGAAGGTTGCATTTTGGTAGGAAATTCATACAAATTTGCTGGGCATTGTTATGCAAAAAATGCCCAGCAAATTTGAAAGAATGTTCCATGGAAGCACGTAGTGGCAGGGAGTTTTATTGTCTTGGAGATCAGGAAAGGCCTCGCAAAGTAATAAGGTATTAAAATTGCTTATGGGATAAAAAGTAATATTTTGGTCAAAGAGAGAGAAAGATCAAAAATACTAAATGATGTTGATAATGGCAATATCTCAAGTTCTTAAAATTGGCCACAAGATTGGAAAAGTGGGTAGGATATAATTTGTAACTCTAAGTACACTTTGGACACAGTGGTAAAAATGAAAGTTTAATTAGAGTCTGCTTAGAAGAGAATAGAGGGGAGGAAGTAGAAACCAAGGCAAAGACCATCAACCTAGACCTGTTGATGACCCCTTTGAGGGGTTTTGTGATGGAGAGTGATGACAAATGAGGTAGAAAGTGCAGGTGGCATTAGAAGTCATTCTGTTTTTCAAGATTTGATTTCTATTGTATTTTTCTCTGTTGATAAAATTTTTTAAAAATGGATAATGCAACACAAAATTGATATCAATGATTTAGTGAATGTCCTTACAAAAATGGGAGACCACAGGACTTAATAGAGTTAAGAGTTGGCTGTAGACAATGGCAAAAGTTGTTAATCCAGAAGGCAAGGTACATGTTTTCAATGCATGTACTTTCATAAATGTAGAATGAGAGAGAATTTTTCTTCTCATGCCTTCAACTTAATGGAAAAAAAAAAGGCAGTGTTATTTACTAACAGTGGCAATTGGAGATGGGGTCTTGGTAACTTAAAAAAAGAGACTACATGAAATAGTCACTGAGCTGAATGACCTCCTTGTAGATAATGGTTGTGAATTTAAATTAAAATCTTCAGGAAGCCATGTTCAGAGATTGGGTTGCACATGGGGTATTTGTGATGTCTGAATTAAGCTAATGGAATTTCATTCATGAATCTGTTGAAGAGAGAGAGAGCTGCAGAAACTGAGGGTGTGTAAGGGAGAAGTTAAATGGCCACAGAATCTAACGTGTGTGAAGGAGGAGTAGAGACATCAGGGGCTCTCGTCATTGCAAATACAGTTGGGTTGATGGATACAGCATTCCGTGGTGTGTAATTGTTGGAGATGGGATATCCAAAGAAGAGAGCTGGGGAGATGGGAGTGGTGTTCAGAGAATCGAGTGTAGATACTGAAATTATAATGGTAGAGCTATTGGTATTGATGATGACCAAGGGATTAGGCAATGGTCTTAAGAGAAGAGGTGAAGGAATTGTGAAGCTAGGATAATAGGTGCATTATCTACATGAATTTTCAAATCATTAAGAATTCTGATAGGATTAGTGTTACAGAAAGTTTAAATACGCCAGCCACAATCCACATCCAACGCCATGTCTGTGGGCCAAATTTATAACACATTTAAAATCTGAGGATAGTTTCAGATCATTACATTTCCAATAATGCTAAAAATTAAGTTTGCCATGAGTCATTTCAGAGACCTGCGTCTCAGGGGGTATGACACAGTCTTACCTCTCAAACATGAACACCAGTGTGTCTTGGTGAATGTTCAGGAAATCATTTGATTGGAATTCCCCTCCATATGCAGAGCAGAATATTGATATGCACTTCAAATTTATTAAGTTCTTCCACTCCGACTCTTCGTCCTATCCAGGCAGGGTTCAGCATTCACTGGAAGTATGCTAAATCTCATCACGGGTAGACAGGCAAGAGGGCTCAGTGGTGTATTCTCTGCAGTCAAAAAGTGGCCCTGTGTCACCAGTTACCAGATAGCGGCCTTTAGGATGCCACAGTGTCTGCCACAGGACAGCAGTCATTTTCCAATTTTTTTTCAAATGTTCATTTTCTAAGAGCTCTGCTAATCTATAAAATTTGCATCACTGGAGAAATGTAGCATTTAAGATAACTTGTCTCACCCTGAATATCCAGTGTGTTTATACCTTTCTAGTAAAAAATAGTTTTATGCCATGATTGATATGTATAAGTGAGAAATGCACTATTAAGGAATTCTCTTATTTAGTAAGATATTCTGTCAGTTTACTAGAGTCCCACGTAATGTATGGTATTATCAAATTACAAAGAAATGGGCTTCACATCTATTTCCTAATGAGTCTTGGCATAAAATGAAACTAGTCAGAGTTTCTGCGTATTGTTACCTGTCCATCATGTCTTAAGGGCTATTCCCCCATTGGTCATCAGGAAAGAGTGAGTGAAAACCAGGAGATTTTTCGCACATAATTGTTGTGACTACTCCTGGATGACTTTTTTGCAATAAAGTTTTTCTGATAGGACCAACAAATTTACATCTTCAAAGTTAGCAGTGAAATGAGATTAAATAAAAGTGAGACATGCGATCATTTCTGTTATAAAGACAGTAATTAATGTAACACAAAGTGAATTTTCCTATTAAATTCACAATATCTTCTTTTACCAGAAGTGAGTTTTCCAACCATGTAAGTGTGGATGTTTTGTTGCTCTAAATATTTCCTGTTTATTAAAAACTGTTACAAAAATATCTTATATGTCAATAATTTTGCACATATGTGAGTAAACCTGTACATATGTAGTATATATATGCTACTGAAAACAGAACTGAGAGGCTAAAGGGTATGCATTTCCATATTAACAATGTTGACGCAAACTCTGATGATAGTTTGTGTCAATTTGTATTCCTACCAATAATGTGTGACAATACTGAGTCTCACACAAATTAATTGGTTCCTATTAATTAATTTATTCTAAATCTTTTCCAGTCTGTGTTCTGGAAATAATATTTTATTGATTGTTACACATATGTGTTTCATATGACAGAGGTCATACATTTTTAACATTTTCATTTTCTTTGTGTTCTCTATATGTTCCTGATTTTCCCCATTTTTTAAATATATCCCTCATTTATTAAAATGATATTTTGTTTGCAGGATTTTTCTTTTATTTATTGAAAATGAGCTTTCCCCATTTTGTTGATAGATATGTTTAGAGAAAAAAATTTCCTTTTTAATAGTTAAAAACATATATAAAATGTGCTCAGCTTTCATTTTCATTTTGACTGCCAAATATTAAATCATGCCAATAAAAACCTTGTTTCTCTAATTTAATGTTATATTTTAAAATTCTCATGTTTCTTTTTCTGGTACTGGTGCAGTAAACTTTTTAAAAAAATAGTTTGTAAACCTTGGTTCCACTTGTAGTTTATCTTGGTATAATGGAAATACTAAATTATTTTATTTTAAATGACTAGCAATTATTAGAAAATATTTTATAGCCCTGGATGGTGTGGCTCAGTGGATTGAGTGCTGATATGAGAACCAAAGGGTCTCCAGATCGATTCCCAGTCAGGGCACATGCCTGGACGTGGGCCAGGTCCCCAGTAAGGAAGGCACACAAGAGACAACTACACATTGATATTTCTCTTCCTATCTTTCTCCCTTATACTCTCTCTAAAAATAAATAAATAAAATATTTAAAAAAAGAAAATATTTTATAATTAATCAGTCTTAATACTATTTTATTAGTTAAAAAAGGTTCTATTATATTTCATTTATTTATTTATTTTTGTCATAGAATATTATATATAGGTATCAATATATTATTATTATACATTTGAAATGGTTAATATTTGAAAGTTCCCTATTTTCAAAACAATTTATATCATGTTAAATGTTTATTTTTTAATCTGAAATTTATGAATATTTTAGTATATTTTTTATTGTTATTCTATTATGGTTGTCGCAGTTTTTCCCTCTTTGCCTTCCTCTGCCCATCCTACCAAAATATCACTTTGATAGCATGACTTGGATTGCTTTGAATTTTAGGCTCACTGGGTGAAACTCAACACTTTTGTTACATTGGCTTCCTATCCAGGGTTTCAGTTAATTAAACCTTCCTTTGGATCATTCCTAAATATATTAATTTATTCACCAATATTGGTTTATTTTCATTTGTCTACTGAAATTGCCATCTCTTCTTTTGTTATATTATCTAGCTAGTTGTTATTTTTATATGTTTATAGTATTCACATCTATAGTTTTATAACCACCCATTTAGCTAAATTTTAATATTCTACCCATAATAAGTTATTATTAAATTATCTTTAAATTTTGTGCAACTCTAACCATGTTGATATTTAATTTTTCTTTGCAAACTATACTCCTACTTTTTTCTGTTATCATATTTCCTTAAACAAACTTGCAGAAGCTTTAATGAGACTGGTAAGGGTGTGCTTACTGGTATCATTTAAAAATAGTTTTAGAATATTTTTAGTAGATACATATTAAGAATGATCATAGAATATACTGGTTAAAAGATTAAGATTCACAAGTAATGAGATAACATAAATTAGATATCTTTGTGAATAACTTTCAACATCAACATTTTTTTTTTTTTTTTAGTTCTTGTGTGACTAGCCACTTGAGACTTCTTGTCTGATGCTGATGATAAGCCTGATCCTCCAAATTTCCGCAAAGCGCACTTCGGTGGTACGAACCACACGTCAGGGCTTGCAACGCACAACGTCTGTGCGGCTGCCCATCTTCCTTCTGCCCCTTTGTCCGTGTAAGGCAGAACTGAGGGAAATAAATTCTTCTTGGGGGATGAGTGTTCCTTCAGATTTCTGTGATGTCCTTCCACTTCTGCCCATGGCATGGTTTCTTTCCTGGGCTTTCCTGTAGATATCCATTAAAACGGAGCTTGTTTACTCCCTCATCTGAAAATTTGGTGGTCCAGAGAACTGCCCAAACTTTATAACGCAAAGTGGAGGGGATCAAAGGCCTGGATGAGAGATGCCAAGCTCTGCTTGGCTGTTCCCGAGCTATCGAACGTGTAACTGAAGGAAGGTGTGGCTCTAACCTGCTTGTGAGGGACCTTAGCAACTGCCCACGGAGGTGGTGTGCAAGTAGCCGTGGGGTGGAATTGCCTGCTATGGGAGGGGAGGAAAAGGCTATAGCAGACCAAGGCCGCCAGGAAAGCACACAAGCCACAAGGAAAGTTTCTGGAGACTATGGATGCAGGGACGCAGTGGGACCTACCCGCAGGCTGTCTTAGAAGGAAGGACAACGAAACTCATCAGCAACATGGTAGTTAATAACTTTCAGAAACTTCTCATCCTTCACTCCTGTTCTCTTCCTCTTCCCACAGTTGACAGTGTTAGAGTCAGGTGACTCTTGTGCCTGGAAAGGTGAGACCAGGAGTAAGAGGAAGGGGAAAATCCCCAGGAAACAAGGAAAGCTTCATTTTGGGATTCAAAATGATGTGATAACTAAAATTTCCATAGCTGAATTGCATTACAAAAATCACCAGATAATACTAAATTTATCCCAAAGGATGAGATATGTTAATTGAAAATGTCAAAATTTCCCCACAACTATCAAGCCATATGGTCCTAGCACATGATGTTGATTCCATTTATTAACAGAGGCAAAGTATTCATACCTGATACATAGATTATCATCTGGTTCCCCAATTTTGAATAATATTAAAAAATATTATTGTCTGGCAGCTAGGCAGCTACTCTATACTGATTTAGTTACAATCTTGGGTTTGGGTTCCATGATCTATTTTCTTTTCCTGTCCTTTTTTTTTTTCTGTTTTGTTTTGTTTTGTTTTATAGCTTTCTGAGTGATTGTAATGTATAAATGATGCTGAGTTCTGTTCTAACACAAAACTCATACTTTCATGTGCATATCAGTTGCCACGGGTGTCTTGTTGAAATAGGTCCATCACGCTCCCTAGTGATGCCAACACTGTAAGTCCAAGAATTTTAATAGAAAACTCCATAGCACAGTTTGAATGAAGCATTGGAATCATCTATTTTGAGAACTTTTATTTAAATTTACTTTTGAAATATATATGCCTTGTATTTATTTGTGTGTGAGAGAGACATTGTGCATTTAAAATGTACTGCTTTTTTTCACGTGTCAATTCCCTTGCAAATTTATTTTCAGAGATAAGCAAATTATCATCTCTCAACTCACTACATTTCTCTTGTATTTATGTGTACATTTTATTTCTCATTAGTAGTTTTCAACTTGGTGCATTTAGGATAATTTATCTTAAGTCACTTACTGGCATATTTGTGTTACTATATATATTTTAAATTTGTATTTATTGATTTTAACGAGAGAGAGGAAGAGAGAAATATGGATTTGCTGTTTTAACCACCT
Organism: Anoura caudifer; assembly: GCA_004027475.1. Lineage (NCBI taxonomy): Eukaryota > Metazoa > Chordata > Mammalia > Chiroptera > Phyllostomidae > Anoura > Anoura caudifer. Next base: position 320,992 of record PVKU01000172.1, read on the forward strand.
GTGTATCCATTGGTTGACTCCTGTACGCAGTCCGACCAGAGGTCAAACCTGCAACCCTGACACACCGGGATGTCGCTCCAACCAACTGAACTACCCAGCTAGGGCCTGCGTATTTCTATTTTTAATTAATAATTTATATGGTTCTTTATAAAACACATTTTGTTTTATTATTTATGTAATGCTATTTATCTTGTTTCTCTTTCAATACTTTTATTTTTATTTTATAATTTTCAGTCAATAAATAATTAATCTTGTACTTTCTTGCTTAAAAATACGCCTTTAAATCTTATAAATATGTCTTTACCTATAATTAACCAAACAATTAATTTTAGCCATCTTTGGCCAGAATGAGAGTTTGGGAAAATTAAAATTTCATTGCAATTATTATCTGTTTTGCAATTTGTGTTTTAATTTTTCTTTTTATTCAGAAGTTGTTTTTCTTCCCTTCAAATTTCATTGGAGAGTTTTGGGGGTTTTCTTTTTTACTATTAAACTATGTTTTTTCTTTCATTTTCATTAGAGAATATGATTTTACTTTCAGTAAATGTTGACATTTTTTATTTGTCCTTAATCTTTAGAAGGATATTATATTGTCTTTGTTTACAAATCATATGGATTTAAATTAATCTATTAGTGCAAAGTTAGTATTATGATGATGTGGTTCTCTGTACTATATTTTAAATTTTTTGTCCATTTTCTCTTTTATCTCTTTGTATTTTCTCTATTTCTCCCTGTGTTCTGTATAGTGTTTACATTTTTATGTGATATTATATGATCAAAAATACTCATGGTTATTATATTTTGTTACCATTTTTTCTTATCTATTATTTTGCCTTGAATTGAAACTCTGCTTCCCTTTCTTTTCATGCATTTGTCATTTATTTGGCCAAGTGTTAATTTCAATCACCTCGAGCCAGTTGGTATTATACATTTGTGCTATTCTAAATATTGGTATTCTATCTTTCAACTTAACTGAATGCATTTATTCCCATGCACTTTTAGTTATATGAGTTTTATAATGTAGCTCTGGTTTTAAAATGGCTCTTTCATTTTTATTTCTGTTTTTAATGTTTTCTTCAAAATTTTTGCTATATATGTATTTTTCTGTTTTTCTTTATGGTAGCATTATGTACTTCTTGAAGTTTTATAGAATTTTTTTACTATATTATTAGTCTTTATGCTTACTGGTTTATTTTTTAAGTATTAAAAAACATTGAGGAAGGCATTGTCCACATACTTTTTTTTCACTTTTGTTGGGTATACTATTATTTTATATTTTTAAGTTTATGCTATTATATTGTGTTAATCAAACAAAAAGAAAAATAAATTTCTACAGTCACACAGACTTAGACATACACTGAAAAGGAAATGATTTCCCACCAGCTCTTTCTTTTAACTGTTTCTCCACTTTTGAGTTCTACATTATACATTATTTATTGCTATTTCATATTCATGCATTCATTTTTTCACATACACCAAAATAAATATTTTCTTTCCTGACTATCTTTTTAGTTTTCCAACCTGAATTGCATTCTGTTTTGTAATAAAAATAATTTTATTTTGCCTGAATTTGAATGTTTCTATAAATGAAATCATATAACAAGTATTCTTTCTTCTATGACTTACTTCTATCTTCTATCATGATGTTTCAAAACAAACATAATTGAAAAGAACCTATGCACCCCTATGTTCATAGCCGTACGACACACAACAGCCAAGTGCTGGAAGCAGCCTAAGTGCCCATCAGTAAATGAGAGGAACAAAACACCATAGTACATTTACAAAGCGGAATCCTGTGCAGCAGAAAAATAAAGTGATGTTATAAATTTTCCTTATATACCTTAAATATATTTTCATATTTATTCATAAGCATTTGCTTTGTCAGATGTTATTTTATGTATTTATTACCTTTTTTCCATTTTAGTTGGCACGAGAAACAAAATGTTATTTATATTGATTTCTGTTGAGAAACCTTGATGAACTTTCTTACTAATTCTTTAAAATTTACTTTTAGCATGCCTTATTTTTGGTACATACATGATCATATCACCTTCCTCTGCAACCTTTATGGATTCTTTGCACTAATTAGAACTTGCAGCTCAGAGTTCATTGAAAATAATTGTAGTAAACCTCTTTTCCTTCTCCTTAATTTCAGAGGAAAAGCATTAACTGATTAATTGATTGACAGATTAAGTACAAAGTGATGATTTAAAAATATATAAACTGTAAAGATATTCAGAAAATTAAGTTAATTAACACACCATCACTTCATTTAACAGTTAAACATTAAATATTATGGTAACTGCAAATATTTGGTTTATGTCTTTATCACTTTAAGTCAACTTCTATTTTTAGTTTACCAATATTGTGTATCTAAATTATTAGAAAGTGTTAAATCTATATTTATAAATAATATTAGAGTATAATTTTCTTTCTAGATAGTGTCTTATTGGATTTTTTAATAAAAGTTTTACTGTCCTCATAAAAGGACTTGGAGATTATAACATGCATTCTATTCTCTCTAGATTTTTATGTATTATTAGATCATTTTCTTCCTTGAATGCTCAGCAGAATTTACTATTAAAGACAAGTAAACTTGAAGTACTTCTTTGTAGGAATTTTTATTCTCATGCAAATCATTTCTCACTCTTTTGTTTAGGAATGCTATTTATTTTACAGAAAGTTTTGGTAATAATGTTAATTAAAATATATTAAAGTTCATAGTTGAGTTCTCATGGCCATTTAAAGATTAAATATCAGAATCTCAGTATATTAACAAATTACAAGTCAATTTTATTTCTTTTTAAAATTTGTGAATGGATGTTCCCGGTTGTCAAGTGATTGTCTTCTAATCAGTGACGTCAGGCACCCAGGCCCCTTTTCCTGTGGCTTTGCCGCCTCCGGTTTATGGAGCTGGACTATGTGAGACATTAAATGAGCACAGGAATTTCATGAGATCCACCAGAAAATGTAAATACTTTCATCTTGTTCAGTTTACTAGGACTTGGTTACATATCCTTTCCACAATTCATGTCTGGTCTCTCTGCTTGACAAGAAAAAGTGAATGATTTATTAGGTAGATTACATTTCAGTCATTGGCACTGTATATTATTTCCAGTAAACTTTTCTATTTATTTTACATGTTCAAATTATCTTTCCTAAAAGTACTTTTTGTGTAATTCTGATTCTAATTATGTCAATTATAAAGTGATTTCTACTTTAAAAAATCATTCTTTCCATTTTTTGTTTCTTCAATATCATCATATCATTAAAAGTATATTCTCTTTTGAAAGAAGTAATAGCTATCTGTATTTGTAACTAGTTTCTACTCTTCCTGTTTGCTGTTTTCTTTCATGCTTCATGTGTGTGTATTTATTAACACTGGTCATTTGTATTGATATTCAAGTCTACTCCTAAATGTTTTAACTTAAAAAATCTAATAAACATTATTTTTTTTTTACTTGCCAATTAACTAACTAATTTAAACATCTTTTTTGTTTTCAGCTAGCTATTCAATTCTGGGCATCCTAGTATCTCTTTAGGATCAACACATTTTAAACTATGTCTAATTCAATAAACAACTAAGAACATGCTTAACATGTTGATGTTTACAACATACATGGAGATGAAAGTGAGACTGTAGAAAGGAACAGGTAATTCTAAACAATTGGATTTTCTCGAAAGGCAAATTCACAATAACTAGTGTTACATGCTGGATTTGTGTCCTGTGATTTACAGTTATTTGCATTTCTGCATGCATTTGTACACGTGATAGGATAGACAAAATTGGGTCCTGTGGCCAACACCACACTCACTCTCTCGAGAACTATTGCTATACTGGAACTGGCGCAGGGACTCAGTTTCACCAGTCTGTTGCTCCTGGATGTTTGAGCCATCTTCAGTGTTTGAGATAAAGCTTCTCATGGACAAATATGGTGTACCCACTCCTCAAGATTCCAAATTTTCATCATTAACATTCCAGTGAAATGCTCCAAACCTTATTTCTATTGTACACTTTTTCTAAATAATTCATAAGCTTTGTGTGTCCCCCAAACATTTAACACACTGGGTATTCTTGGCTATATTGTGCAGCCCTGGACATCAGCTCATGTGAGACCTTATTCCACAGATTAGTCTATCCAAGAGACTGTATACAGCCCCGGTGTCGGCTCAGCTGGTTGGAGCACCACAAGTTGTGGGTTTGATTCTTGGCTGGGGGCATACAGGAGTCAACAGTTCAGTGTTTGTTTCTCTCATACATTGATTTTCTTCTCTCAACCTTCCTTTCTCTTTAAAATCAATAAAAAATGAGGAAACTACATGAAAATATATGATTATATACAGTCTCTTATATCATGAGTTCATAGACCCTTCATAGGCAAAACGTCTTTTACATGCAGCTCAAAGTTTGTAGGGGTGGAGAGCACGGAGGATGCAAGATGAACCTTGGGAGCTAGGAGAGACACCTACTCAGGTTTAAAGATCAGTAAAATTATGTGTGAGTGGCATACTGGTGTAGAAATCAAACAAGAGATATGATTATATTGGTAATGGATCAAATGCAGCACTTTGGTTTCAAGTATATTTATACTGTGTTTACACATGTATGTCTAGTTCATTTATAAAATACCTAAGTCATACAATTAAATCCTTATATGATTTTATTGTCCATAATATCTGGATTTTGCTCATGGATTAATTATTCTACATATTTTCAAGTCCTTCAATTTAGGATAGGAATTTAGAATCCGCAAAGCCTACTTTTATGAAGTTTTCAGGAAAATAAATAGATCTGAATATGATAAAAGTATTACAGAAATAGTAGTATGTATTTAAGTGGGCAAAGGAGGAACATATGATTAAGTCACATTGGATGATAGGCATATCAGAGAGATTTTCCTTCAATAAATGTTGCTTATGTTAATCTTATAGAACAAGTAAGGCCCTGGCTGGTGTGTCTCAGTGGATTGAGTGCCAGCCTGTGAACCAAAGGGTTGCCGGTTTGATTCCCAGTCAGGGCACATGCCTGGGTTTTCAGGCCAGGTCCCCAGTTGGGGGCACAGGAGAGGCAACCACACATTGATGTTTCTCTCCCTCTCTTTCTCTCTTCCTCCCCCCTCTCTAAAAATAAATAAATAAAATCTTTAAAAAACAGAATAAGTAAGATTTCCTAGAGATACATGCTAGCAAGGATCAGAGATATGTCAGCAATTAAAACATTTTGGGAAAAAATAATATGTGCAAATACAAGAAGATCTGAATAAACATGATTTAATGAAGCAAATTTAAGTAGTATCAATTGAAACTTGAAATGTTTGTGTGATATTTTAAATCTTTAGTGCTTAGATTGAAATGGGATCTATAAGAGATACAAGCTATATGGACATGGGGAAGGAGAAATAGGCAATAAAAGCATGTGTAGAACAAAATGGCATAAAGGGAAATTTTGAAAGCACAGTAGCAGTGGTTTTGACCAATGGCATGAGGAGCAGTGAAGGGAAGGGTATAGTATTGTGTTCACTGGAGAAAGAGAATCTCTAGTGTGATTCTCAGATTTTAGGTCTGAATGACTAAACAGCAGATGAAATGGTAGAATGTCAAAAGGGAGATGAGAGTTGAATGCTAGCACATACAATTACAGGTTTATATGAGATAGCTAAGTAAAAGCTCCCTGATATAAGTGTTCAAGAGATGAATTGAATTCATGGGCATCTCTGTGACATTTGAAAATGTCGATATGAGTGAAAAACCCACACAAGATTTAGGGGAATAAGAATTGTGTGAGTTTGCAAGGCCATTTATAAAGATGGAACCTGGAAAAAAAACCCCAAAAAACAAAAAAATACATTATTTTGTAGGTAGTCAGGCAAAAAGCTTGATAAACAGAGAAGAGAAATTGAAAAAATAGTGAGAAAAAATGTTGGAAGAAAACTAAAATTTCTGTGTTAGAACCCAAGGGAAATGAGTTTCAAAATGTAAGAAGTACAGAATAATGTCACAAGAAAAAAAAATAGTACATTAGGGTCTAGACATGTCTCACAGTTTTATCCTCAAAACAGTCATTACTGATCCAGGGAAATGTAATGTCCATGGCAGGTCATTACTAGAAATTTAGTTGAATGAAGAGTAAACGAGAGATTGGGAAGTGAGAAGTATAACTGTGATGTACCCTTTTCATTCAAAGTATTCTGGAAGTTAAGGAGTGGGTGGAAAAGAGAGATGTTAAATAAAGGAAGAAAGACTTTCTTTTAAAATTGAAGAAAGAGAAGTGAAATTTATCATCTAATATCTAATGAAATGTCAAATAACTATAAAAAACTAATATGTGAACATAGGGTACATATATCTTTTCAAATTAGTGTTTTCACTTTCTTTGGATAAATACCCAGAGGTGGAATGTCTGGGTCATATGGCAGAACTTCTTTTTAGCTTTTTGAAGATTCTCCACACCGTTTCCCATAGTTGCTGCACCAATCTGCAGTGTTTATAGTGGCACCATTTACAACATACAAGATGCGGAAGCAAGATGTGTCTACTGAATAGATAGATGGATAAAAATGCGGTCTATATAAAATGGAGTATGACTCAGCAATAAAAGAGAATGAAATTTATAATAAACATATGTAAGTACTTCTTGTAGTCCAAATCAAATTTGTAAAGGTGAGCACAAGGGTTACTATGTACAGGCCACCAGAAACAGAGCTACTACGTTCACCCAGTTTACTTGAGGGACAATTCTTACCGCCACCTCATAGTCACCTTTCCCAGACAACTGTTCCATAGGCTTAAGACTCACCATAGCCTATGCTTAAATGCAGTGGTACCTCGGTACTTGTCATTCATTCGTTCTGGAACTCTTGAGGAGTTCTGAACCCAATGAGTGTATCACTTGAGCAGGCAACAAGTGATGAAGCATTTTCTCTTTCAGGGCAGTGTGGTGCCTCATACAAATTCTACCAAGTGTGACAAGTCCCAAGAAAGCACTGAGTGCTGAGACATTATTTTTTCTCATTAAAATGTGATGAATGCAAAGGTCCATGAGTCCTGAAGCCCAGGAGTACCAAGGTGTAACTGTATATCAGTACAAACTTAAGATCAATAGTGAATGAACATCAATGCAGGGTTTTAAAGTAGTCTTCCAAATAACTTCCGTGTTGCATTTTCATGGGAATTTCCACTTTGAATTTACTTAATGTGTATTTTTAGAAGGTAGATACTTTTTTCCATTCTTATTTTCTACTTACATATTAGTGATCACTGAGTAAAATTTTCTAGCCAGGTAAACAGAACTTAACGCAACAGATGAAAGCATCCTTAGATTTTTATAACTCTATTCAATATTTTAAAAACAAAGTTTTTAAAAATCAATGTGTCTAAATACTATTTAAATTGTCTTAATTTTAAATTAGTAGGGTTTTTTTGCAGATTTAACTTGTTTGATTTTTTTATTATCTCCTATATACTGGTACCCACAATACATTAAATCTTATGCTTTGAGCAATTTGTGAATATTATACGTCAGGATAAGGTTTTCTGGTATATAATATAATAGAAATAGCTTCTATAAGAACATGGTGCAGCGATGATGGAGCAATACATTTTTAAAGCAATTTTCATTGTGATTTTAGACCTAAATGTAAGTGCCTTCTTTGCTTCTCTGTCCTTACACATATTACTGGCTTTAAAAACAAAAACAAAAACAAAAACAAACAAACAAAAAAACCTATTATCATACCTGCCCCAACCTCTTTGAGACCAAGTTCATATATTTCTTCAGTCTGTCTCAGTCCCATCCCTGCTCAGGATTACTGGGCATTTATATCTGTACGTTGTATCCATGATTCAATTCCAATTCCATTTAGACAAGATTCTGTGTCAGTGTTTGCTGTGTTAAAATGCACTTCCTGTTCCTTCTGCTCTCAGGCCCCTGATTCCTACCCAGCTACTTAACTAACTAACTTTGGAGGCACATTCTAATGTTTAATGTTGCACAAGGTAGTTTTATTTTTCTGCATGGGATTTTTAGCCTATTGTTTTTTTGTGTTTAAGAACACTTGCATTGAAACTCTGCCCTTCATTCTGAAATGCCCATCTGTTCCTGCTGTTTATTTCTAGACTTGAATAGTGAGTGACATCATTAAAATTTCTATGGCAACCAACTGCATTGACATTAAAAGATGATACATCCTTCAGATAGTATAAAAACAGCTTCTAGAAGCTTGTGAACTGTTAAAAACATTGTCTTCTGTTCATGAAAATTTCTTTAATTTAGAAAGGAAGAATTTGCTGTAACTCTTTGAAGTCATTATACACTTAAAGTCTCCAAAATTGTGATGAGCACAAAAAAAATACTTTATGTACAAAATGTCCTTACATTTTTTACTTTGATATTCTTCCCAAATTCTATACAAACTCTTTATTTTTCTAATTTTAGAATGAGAAATTATGAGAAGACAAAACATGTATAAACATGCTTTTGTAAAATTGTAATATAATAGCTCCTGGATCGACTCAAATATGCTCTAAGTCTTGAAATCTACGATCATATACAGCTAGGCCTTTATAACTGTGACAGGAGAACTGTGTTAGAATATAGTATCAAGAACCTAACATTAAAATATGCTCTGAAATTGAGAGCATTAAAATTCGGAAGCAGGGAGTCTGAGATACTCTCTCAGGTACATGGTGTACTTAAGTGAATTGTGTGTAAGAAAGCGATAATACATTGTGCAGTATGATGGATAATCTCAACAAGAGCATTGCAGTGTTGGGATGGATGCCACCCACATCCACCACCCAGGCACTCATCCCTGCCACTGAGAATGTTGGCACATGGCCACTCGAATGAGGAGCTTCCCCCAAATTGCCCTCAACTATTTGACGTCACCTTCTACTCTCTGGCTCGCTTGCATTCTATGGCAGGACTTGTAGAGGCCATTCTATATATAAGAATATAGAGGCTTAGCTACCTTGCTGCAGGGTTGGACAATTCCAAAGGACCAGCCTAGGTCCAGGTTTCCCTGAAGGTAGACTGAGACATTTGTGCTCTAACTGTTCAGCTGAATTCCTCTTTTGCCTACTCATGTGTTCTTTAATTTCTCATAGGTATCAATTACTAGGGTATTGTGTGTATAAATCTCCATCTCAGAGTTTAATTCCTGGAAACTTGACCCAGGTAATTGATGTCAGGAGTAGTTCAAGGGAATGAGATCTTTGAGGTTCATCACCTAACAGATAATAGGCAATAAAAAGAGATCATCATAGCTGGAGGTGGACACCATCTCTGTAGTGATCTTGATGGGAAAGAAGTGGAAGAAAGTAGCTGCATTAGTAGGAACAATACCATAGTCATTTGAGAAATTTGTAGGAGGTCCCTATTCTAGGACTGTGGAATTGGTTGGCTATTGCTGGGTTCAATTGATGCATTTGGAGAAAGAGAATGGATCCTTGAGGGTGTGAAATTGAAGCTAAGTCTGAAAGTAAAAGGCACTCCTTGGCAACACATAGAGAGTCTCATGTCCTGTGGCCAGAAGGAATTGAAGGCTAAGAACATAAGGGTAGCAGAGCTCCAGAGGAGGCTGAATTCTCAACTTCAGCAAGCTGGATATCCTAAAATTGTGTCCCTGATTAGGAAAAAATGATATCCTCAGACATTGCCTGAGGACACTGGAAAACCTGAAGTTCCCATATGCCTATGGACCTTCTAGGTGGGTAGGGGTACCCACTACTTTCTGCTAAAGCCCAATACCTGTCCCTGCCTTTGATGGAGGGTGCCACTGTGGTCTCTGCCTTTATGAGAAAATAAGCTCCCTCCTCATGATCTACCCCTTCAAAATAATAACTAGGGCTAATTAACCATATGATATGGCTAATGAAGCACTGTTATCTTAAAAAAGAAAAAGGATTATACTTTAAAGGAAGTACAGGAACTAACCTATTTGTGGAACAGGAGCCTGGAGAGTGTGCCTGGGGTTGGATTCATGGGGAGCAAAATATAAAGTTATATCAAGAGGAGTTTATTGATATGGGGTTGCTCTTCTTGATAGAAGGGTTAACATTCTGGTAAGGATCCCAGGAAACTGAGCTCACACATTACTGGATAGTCCTTGGAGAATGTAATAACTAATCCTAAGTGCAGTTCAAAGACAGAAGTACTTTGATAAACAATGAAAGAGAAAAATCAAAAGATTCAAAGAAGGAGGTAGATATCTTAAGTGAGGTCCGAACACTCAGCAACTGACTGTTCTCTGGAGACTGGGACTATTCTGAGGACACTGTGTCTATCAAAGCGGTAGTCACTGTGCTAGAGAAAGAGGCAAAACATCACAGAGAAACTCAGTGTTGGGCTTTCTTCTCTGCAAGCGAGCTGAAAATGCATGATATTATTACAGAACTGGAGTCCCATATAGCAAAATGATGATAAGATCCCCAAATATTAGAGGGTATATATTGATGCTTAACTATCAGAAGCAAGGGAATTGAAGCATAATTATTATAATGAGTAGCCAAATTAGAGAGGCAAGATTACAATGGCAATTCCACATTTGGGAATAGAAATTCAACACATTTTTTCTGAGTGGTGTGCAAAGATGTCAGCATTTAGTGAGTCTAAATGCAAGAAAGGGCCCTGAAACAGATCTAAGCCATTTGAATTGTGCCCATTCAAAAATAGCTACTGCAGTGCAAATGAGTCCAGGGTGGGGGCAGGGGGATGCATCTGACTACGACACGGTGGGTGAATATGCAGCCAGGATTAGTCTGTCATGGCTTGGGGTCTGTCAAGCCTACTGAGCCTGATGCATCTTAAGACAGAAGTGGTATGTTCAGAACTGAAAATGATAATGTTCTAAGTTCACAAACAAGCTGTATCACCAGGGAGGTGAGAACCTGGTATCATTAAGCATTGTTACACCACTGACCTTCCCTCAGCTCACACCTTATGGGTGATCAGGTAATGATGTCCCTTATGACCAGTGGATTGAGGAAGAAATAGGTCACAGTAAGTTAGAAGATGTTTCAATTCAGTGATTGCAGACTTAAAACAGGAATCTGCTACCCTATTGTCCTTCTATGCCTGGCCCTGAAAGACAAAATTTAAAGACAATGTTTCCAGGGGTCAGATATGTGGGTAATGTTCTTTGTCATCTACTTTTTGTTAAAAGAGAGGTGGCCAGAGCTAAGAATACGTACGTTCAGATTTATAAATGTTTAGCTGGTTTTATCAGAGGCCTGGCAGTTGAAAAGGTGTAATGTTAAGGACAAAGAGACTTGGAAAAAAGGCATATGGATGGGCTTGAAAAGTGATGATGATCTTTGTACTATATGTTAATCAGGAGCCATCATGGTAGATGCACTAAACAACCAAGAAGATGGAACAAGTCCACCAGCCAGCCTTCCTTATCAGTCTCCAGTATGGGCACTGTGGCAGGGGGATTGAAGCAATCATCGCAGTAGGCATGCAGATAACACAAAGAGCTTATGGTTTGGCCCTACTCAGCAAAGCCAGTCTAGTTATTGTTGCTGCAGAATATCCAACCTGCCTTCCAGAGAGACCAATATTTATCTCCTGATATGGCATTAGCAGACCATATGTAAAATTCTATGTAAATTCTATAGTATCTTAACTGGAATCCAATATGTTCTTGTTACTGGTTTGCCTTTCTTGCTCTCAAGCTTTTAGCTAGCACTGGTATCTGACCATTTATAAAATGTTGACTTTCTGACAGAGGATTTCATGTAACACAGACCAACAGATACAATTTATAGCAAAGGAAATAAGCACATGATAGTGAAACATCCACTTGTCATATGGAATATGTATCACCTAGAAGCTACTGGCTTGACAGAGAAAAGCGATGTCTCTGAAGATGGAACAACGTGTCACCTTGGAGTTGTTAATAAATCAATAGTTGTAATATTATGCTGTGCACCCAACAGATAGAAAACTTAGGTCTGGGAACCCAGTGGTATCGGGAGTAGTGTCCTTGCTTACTAGCACACCTAGCTACCTGCTCAGGGAATTTGTACTTCCCACACCAACTCTGTGGATTTAGAAGTGCTTATTGTTAAAGAGGAATGATTTCACCAGAGGACTTGGCAGTAGCTCTAACAGCTAGCTTATGACTTCTGTTTGGTTAGTTCAGGCTGCCTGTGTCATGAAACCATGAGAAAAGAAATGAAGTTATTCTCCTATCTAGGAAAAATGACCACAATTATCAACAGGAGATTGGCCACAGTTACAATCCCAGGACATGGAAGGAAATATGTGGCTCCTCAGGTTATTCTTTGGAGCATCTTTTCGTACTTTGTAGTAAAACCTTGGTAGCGAATGGACGGTTATATTTACTATGACCTGGAAAAGATATGGTACCGTGAACTTAGACCATTAGAAATGAGGTTCTTGATCATCCCTTCACAAATGTACTAGCCTAACTTAAGAAGAATCTTGAATGGGTAGTAGTTGACAGAATCAATGAATATCGTTTGAGAACTACATCCCACTGTCAAGGGCAGGGATGAGAGGTGGGACTGTACTTCATCACACTATTCTTCTTAAAAGTTTTCTCAAGAAAGATCAATCAGAATATTGTAAAACTGTTTAAACATTGTATCATTAAAAATGATCTCAGTGAAGCAAGAATTGGATGGAATAAGGTCTTTGGTAAATCACACATATCTATCTTTTATAATTGAAGCATTCATCCCCCCATCTGCTGAGTGTATTGAAGCCTGAGAGCTCATAGCCAAGTTGCTCCCCCCAAACTGCTACCTCCACTGAGGTCAAAGACCCTCCCCAGAGGCACCTTAAGTCCAATGAGGGTTTATACAGTGCTATAAAGAAAGATCCCCACTCTCTGAAGACAGGTTAACTTTGAAGGGCCTTCCTAGCTCCCAAGCTCCCCCTAATATTGGCAGAGGCCTACTGCAATTTCATTCTAGTTTAATCCATGCTCTGTGCAATCCTTCTTCCTTCACTTTGGCACAGATGTTGATTCCAAGGGCACTCCCATCCTGCATTGAATAAACCTCCTTCACGGGCCCCAAGGCAGCCCAATCTAATTAAAGTGTCTATGAAGTTAAAGTCATTAGAGGTATTATGTCGTTATGTAGTATATTTTCTTTTTTTTTGGGAATGTGTAAGTATAAACTTATCTAACTCCAAGAAATGTATTACAGAGGGAGATTTTTATAGTGGAGAGGATTTGAATCTAAAAGATTAATTCATAATTTGAAGATTATTTAGAAGACATGTAATTTTAACTTCATCTAATATAAAAATCCCCATCTATAACACAGCTCTTGGAGTTAAGTTTATGCTTATGCATTTCCAGTAAAAGAAAATACATTACATCATGGCATATACCCCTAATGACTTTAACTTCATAACCATTTTTCATGTGTATATTTATATATAACAAAATAAATGCATCTATTTTTCTATGGGTGTTAAAATAAGATGACATCTTCTTATAGGCTGAGAATATTTTTTTTTCAAACATTAAGCTTCAATCCACTTAGGCAAGATATATGAGTTGTGAATCTGGAGTAAACAAATGACTATGTAATTAAAGAAAGGAGGAATTGTGATTGAAAGTAAATTGATATGTTAGTTTCCCAAAAGTTAAATTATTGGTAAATTATAATCATATGCTTTTTAAGAAAAGGTTTTTATTAGCATTTTAAATATAGATTTACATTTTTTTTTACTTTCTCTCATACTAGTGCTAGTATCAGCATTTTTTCTTCCTAGAATTGTCAGGCCACTATAAATATGGTTAACTGCTTGACTAAGAAAATAAATTAAACTTTGAAGACAGTAATTTAAACTTCAGTTTACTTGAGAGGGGGAACTAAATGAAAGGAAGTGAGTCAGGACTTCCCAGCCATGTGGCCTGTTTGCTGACTCAAACCTATTTAGCTTTACAAGTTTTTTCTGACTAAAATTTTTTTCCCACATTGTGATAGACTTGCAATTGGAAGAGTTATAATATACAGCTCCAGATATATTCTTACTTATAACAATTATTTTTACATTTCTAGCACTTACAAAAACATATGTTCTATAAAAATTATCATGTTCTTTGGTTCAAATCAATAAAGAAAAAAGTGTATTTCTGTTTATTTTAAAACACATATTAAATAATAAAATTTAATTTTTCCTTTTTATTTTTTATATTTAATTTTGCTTTCCTTATTTTTTAAACCATTCATTTCAAAGTAAATATATCACACACATCCATATATATACATATACACATATATATCAAACAAAGGAAAATTCATGTTCTTCTGTGATAATCTTTCCCTTCCACTCATTTTAATAACATTTTTGGGAGAGCACACCATGACAATATATGCTTTGAATATAGAACTGTCTTTCCTGTCTTTTATGAAAATTCATTTAGTGAAGATGAAGAAAGAATATAAAGAGAAAAATGCACAAAAATGAAAACATTTTAAGTATTTATATATTTACATCATTAAAATGCATTTCATTAATGTTGCAAAAGCAAAACTTAAAAAGTTATTTTTTATTATGAACTTTATCTTTCTATTATGGTTATACAGTGAAGGAATCAAATTAAATAGTACATGTCTTTTGAGGTTCTGATGTGTGGAACATAACGGGGAGAAAGCATAAATGTTCCTTCACTTGTTTCCTTTAGAATGACGAGCTATTCTTACTTGGCTCTGACTAGACAAACTGGTGTTATTAGTTGATTGTTTTTCTTCTAAGAGAGAATTGTTTCTTTGCATGTATGTCTTATCAGATGGTTGGAAAATATGATCCTGAGAGTCCCTTACAAAAGTTTTAAGGAATTAGAAACTTATGGTCACAAAACATCTCCCGTGCTAAAAATACTACTATATCTCATTTCAAATATCTCCTGACTGATCATCCAGGAAAGTCACTTTCTACCTAATTTTACTTAAGTGGAATTGTATACTAGCTCTGGTCAACAATAAGAGAGCTGAAGTGATATATTTTACATTTTTAGCTGGGCCAGAGTAAAGTCTCTGCATTGTTTTCCAGCCTTTTTATTTTTGTCTTTCTCTTTTTGATTATGTAAAATGACTCAGTTTTCAAAGGGTGGATCTCAGACTGGAGAAGCCTCCATTTCAATGAACCCTGAGTGATCCTGTGGCCCGATGCCTTCACCAACTTGCAGTGGACGTATATGTTGAAATGGTATTAACATGTATCACATTACACTACTTAGATTCAGGGGTTAAGTGCTGATGTACCTTAAACCTTATATATATCTGCATTCAGAGATATTGACATGCAATGTTAATATTTGATCAGATTAAGCAGGAAAAACAAGCAATCAGTGCAGTGAAATATTATTTCAGAAATCTTAAAAGACTCTTATTTTTGTATTAGTATTGCCTTCCTTTTGTTCTCTTATCTTTATTTAAACAGACCAGATATTTGTTTTTGTTTTTGTTTTTTTCTTTTGCAGAAAAATGAGGCAGGATATATTGATACATGCTCTTCTGTTGAGTGTAATTTGTATAGTCCATTATCTCTTAAAGGAGAAGACTACCGGGCATAAATAAATGCATTAGAAATTGGGATTTGAAAAATGCTGAGCTTTCTTTTGTATACCGTATGAAGGGAGTCGAAGCGTAAGTGATAAGGCTTTGCTATGCCTAAAAAAGTATCTCTACCCCTTACCCTCAGGCAGAGCCAGAGAAGGCTGCACACACAGACACACAAGTTATAGAGCAAGAATAGGTAAGTGGGGCCTATAGCGATTTCTCTGCCAAAGAATATTATGGAAAGAGCAAGGTGAGCCACGAGTCCCCAGGAATGGCCTTGAAATAGAAGCAAGATCCAATAGACATGTAAAGGAATGGGGTATAGAAGAAATGTCTTATGATGAATGGTCTAGGTTCCTTGAGCAAATGGCATATAGAATATTGGATAACCCTTGAATGCGTCTGGACTAATAACTAAAACCAGATAAAACAACCATAACCAGTCCTCCCAATATTTCTGTAGTTCAAATACACATAGGAATTATCAAAAGAGGAAAACCCACATTTTGACACATTGAGTTTAAAAGTTTCCAACCCAGAAGGAACATGGATTTAAAATAGAAATTATAGTTGAAACATTTTAACGTATGAGATTTGTCCAGAAAAAATCCAGTCACTGTTAACATAATGAGAAAGGTTTGTGTGACATCAGTGTAACCTGGCAGCCAGGGGGAGGGGGCTGAAGCGGACATGAGTGAACAGTGACAACTTCACTGTATTCGTCAGAGGGGATAGTAAACACTGTTGAGTGAGCATGTGCACTGTGTGGATGTTGCATTCAAAATGACTGAGTGAGTAGACCAACGAATCCGCATCAAATTTTATGTTCAGCTTGAACATTCCTCTGCAGAAACTATTTGGAGGATTCAGAAGGCTTTCAGGGATGATGTAATGAGTGCAGCACAAATAAAAGTGTGGCACAAATAAAAGATAGTCAAGAATCTGTGGAAAGCGATTCATATTTTGGAAGGCCTAGGACAAACAGAACACCTGAGAATGTTGAAGGTTAATGTGCTGCAATCAACAACGATCAGTGACTGACAGTGCAAGGGGTAGAAGCTGATGTGGGGATTCCAAAACTACTGTGTCTGAGGTTTGATACAGGATCTTGGCATGCAATATGTCATGGGAAAATTTGTTCTGTGGCTTCAGCTACCAGAGCAGAAGCAGCATCATGCTGCAGTTGCTAATGACTTGGTTCAAACTGCTACCAATGAACCAGATTTCCTCAAGAAGGTCATAACCAGAGATGAACTGTGGCTCTACGGCTATGATCTGGAAACAAATGCTCAGTCGTCTTAATGGAAGTCTCCTGGTTGTCCATATGTGAAGAAGGTGCAGCAAAGTCGCAGCAAGTTCAAGACCATATCGACTGTGTTTTTTGATTGGGAAGGTGTTGCCTATCATGAGTATGCCCCTCCAGGTCAAACAATGAATAAGGAGTAGTACCTCAATGTTCTTCTTGGGTTGAGAGATACAGTGTGACAGAAATGGCTGCAGCTACGGGTAACTGGTGACTGGTAGCTTCATCGTGACAATGTGCCCACTCACGCATCACAAAGATTTTGCAGAATGTTTTGAAAAGTGAGAGAGATGCTGGGTGAAGTGTGTGATGTCCCAAGGTGCTTACTTGAAGGGGACTGGGTGTCTTTGTCCTATGTATACTCTTTCTTGTATCTTGTATCTTCTTCAATAAATGTCTCTATTTTTCATGTTACATGGATGGACACTTTCTAGACATACCTGGTACACTTATTTTATGCTACATATGTGGACTGATGTTCCACCCCCGTTATAATAATGTGAGAGAGAGTGAAAACCAAAATTACAATCTTAGCCTATAAATCATTCCATGGTTATCTATAACTTACTTAGGTAAATATTTGAAGGTGTCCAAAGTCCAAAGTTAAAGGTGTCCAGTTAAAGATTTCCAGTTTTGTGGACCTTCCAGCCAGAGAAATATTTGCTATTCTTATATACCACTTATAACTCAAATGGCATAAATCTCAAGATAAAAAATGATCTCAGTCTAACTAAAATTCAGCACAATAGTGAATACTAAATAGTAAATATTTTAGGCTTTATGGGCCTATTTGCAACTACTTCATTCTGCTATAATAGCATGAAAGTAACCATAGATAATTTCAAAATTAATGAGTGTGGTGGTGTTCTAATAAAACTTTATCTACAGAAATAGGCAATGAACTGGATTTGGTCAACAGGCCATAGTTTTCCTACCCCCAGGTTAAACTACTATTAAATTCTATATACAGTTAAAATCATACTCTAGATGTGGATATTTTTTATAAAATTTGTGATATTTTTTCTTTATTCAAAAAAGCCTTTTCATATGCCATCTTCTTATGTGTTTATTCATAAAAAGTAATTTGACTTCTTTGTCTACTGATAAATAATTTCAAATACTCTCGAAAGTTCAGATGAAGTGATTTTATGATTAAGAAAATGGAATGAGTGATGAGTGCATGAATTTTGCAGAAGATTGGAGACTGATAAGCAACTTGTATAAATTGGCAGTCAAAGAAAAATAACAGAAAAATAAAGTACATCACATTGGAATATCTTATGAAATATGTCAAAATTTATGGCTTTTTCATCATTTCAACCTTGCATGTTTGTGTTTTTTATTATTGTTAGGCAAAGATACTTAGTCTTTCTAAAATGCCCAAAACTTCATGAGTTTGGCCCAAACTTCAAATACATTTTATAAATAAGAAGCTACCATGCAAAATACATTTTCTTTACCCATTTCCAGTGAACTGTTAATGGGCTGTCAATTTCCGATATATGCTAAAGAGTTATAGCAGTTACCAATGAATTCTAGAAGCAGAAATATGTTACATCCCAAAAAACATGATCAAATGAATTATTCCAAGATTTATAATTACTCTTGAGTTATACTGACTTTTTGGGTTATTTCTCAATTACTAGTTATTGAAGATCAATTTATGATCTTAAGTGTTTTTTATTGCACATTACTATTTCTCATGAGTTATTATTTAAATTATTATTAAGTATCATTTATTAGGGAACTACTTTGTGCCAGCCATTGTACCCCCGGAAGTTACAATTTATTGGAGAATATGCTGAGATATGTAATTATTTTAATAATAAAAAATAATAATATTGTAACATTTGGGGATATAGGCAAACCTATCTTAGGTAAATGCCCTGACTTAACTAGACATCCCTAGAAAACTATATGACACAAATATAGTGAAATTTATTTTTTCTAATTCAGACTTGCAATAAAAAAAATTTGCTGTCCTCACCCAAGGTTATGTTATTGATTTTATAGAGAAGAAGGGAGGGCAGGGGAGAGAGAGAGAGGGAGAGAGAAACATTTATGTGAGAGAGAAGCATTCTTTGGTTGCCTTCTGTATATGCCCCAACTGAGGATCAAACTCACCACCTAGGTATGTGACCTGACAGGGGACTGAACCCCCAGACTTTTGGTGTGCAGGACAGGGTTCCAACCAACTGAGCAACCTGGTCAGGGCTGTTTGTTTTTTATATTATTTATTTGTGGAAAGCAGGACCGATAAAATGGCATTGGTCTGATTAATATAGGTAAAATATACAAAACAAAATGGAGTCATTCATGTCAACCAAGAAAGCTGTCAGTCAGCTATGACGCTTTGGTTCAAGAAGGAAACTACCTAAGTTATTTGAGACACACATTGTAAGGAGCCACGGCTAAGATATCCGCACACATGACCAGAACAGATGTGTCTGCAGGGTGGGACCACCCACAGATAGGCTCCTAGGGAAATTCTCCACTTGCATCGGGGTCCACAGATATTTATCAAGAGACCCAGAGGGAAGGAGTGCACCATCTTCATGGACATAACTGACGTAGACTTCAGACCACTGCTGAGAGAGCTGAGTGCTAATCTCTCTTGATATCAGCTACTGAAGGCTCTGCTCCGCTGGGTCAAGACCATACCCTCTCTGACCCATGAGACCAGCTCTTCCTTTCAAGATGCTGATGGCTCCTTTGCCTACCATGTTGTCTCCCGTTGACTGAGACTTTGGGATTCGGGCTCATTATCCCCCATTGAGTGCTATGTGTGTTATATTTCTCCTAGACTGTGAGTGTGAGTAGGATATTAATGTATGGTAACGTTGCACCTTGAGTGAACCCGCATTCAATAAAAAGTGGATAACAGTGAATAGCATAGCATAGTTAACTTGTGTGACTTTTGTCTATTTCCTTGTGTAGCACTGTTCCATAGGCAGCTTGCTGAGCTGTCACCTGGCTGACTTACAAGAGAAGCTATGACGTGACTCCTCCTCACAGAAACTTTTGAAGAACGGTCTCCAGGGTGTTCACCACATTGTTTAATGTGGTGAGACCACTATACATGATCACTCCCCAGTTTATATAAAGGATGAAAGGAAGAGCATGATGGGCAAGGCAAATAATCACTTTGAAGGAGCTGAAAGTTCTTGTAGTGGAGCTATTCAACCATCCACTGCTCTCTCATAGAGGAACCTAACTTGTGGTTGACTGGAATGCCCTCCCACTGCAGGAAGTTGGAACTGTAGAGCAAGAGGCAGGGGAGAAACCATAGAATTTTGCAGTGAGCAGCTTGCCAGTAAGTCCAGTTGCCTTTCCACAGCAGGTCTGCATGTACAGGTAGATGTCTCTGAACCTTGAGTCAGGAAGATACAGGACTAAACTGTTCTCTAGGATTCCTTTTAAGAGGTTCCCCTCCTGGGAAAGAGAAGACATGAAACGCCTCAAATCACAGCAAACGCATGAAAAGTTTGGATGAATAGCAATAGGATGTTTCAAATGCATCCTTTAGTTCTACAGCAACAAAGGGAATTTCACGTGCTAGAAACGAACAAGAAAAGGATTCCACTATGCGGTTGTACACTAATGTCAGAGGCAGCAAATGGCTGCAAAGAAAGATTTCATAAATATTTTCACAATGGTTCAGTAAACCCAATGAAGAAAAGAGAGAAACCCCTAAAATAAAGGCATCGGATCCCCAAGTTTTTATTATCTCTGAACAGCAGGAACGGAGGGGCCAAACCTGTGATCTATTCTGGAATCTTTTAAAAGAAGTGAGGAGAGCATGGGAGCTACTCTAGATGTTAGAAGGATGCCTGTAAATGTTAGCAGAAATGCTTCTGTTCTGTGGTGCCTCATCCATCCATCCATCCATCCATCCATCCATCCATCCATCCATCCATCCATCCAATAAACGCTTGCTGAGCATCTTTGAGTTAGCTGCTGGATGTCTCTGTGCAGAACTCCCAGTAAAGGGGCATATAACGCTAAAAACAGTTGCTGAAAATGCTGAGCCAAGCATTTACAGGGTAATTATTGACCACAGTGCTATTCCAAACTACCTGCCTGGGAGTTGTGCATTATTGGTCTGTGATGATACTGTTCAGAGTTAAGTTTCAAGAAATTTTAAAGAAAATTGACATATTTTATCTCTGTTGTATCTAATATAAATGATTGTACTTTTACGATAAAAAAGAAATAAAAGATACCATTATGGAACAGAAAGTAAAGCCGCAAAGCTTTGGGAGATATTAAAATGGGCTATTTTTTTTTCTGGGCAAGACATTGGCTAAAATATAAGTTAGGGTGCTGTATGAAAAATCTTCTCTGCAGTTTGGAGCTGAAACTTTGGAGGACAGATCATTTCATGTAAGGGAGTCTAGCAATGTCACAAGGAAGTGTGTCACTCAGGCGAGATTGTGTGTGCTCTAAAAGTGTCCTGGGAAGGAAATGAGAAATTAAAATCTGCTGTGTGCTGCTAGGGGTCCATATGCACATTAACTGTGTTTTTCAGATAA
Source organism: Anoura caudifer (assembly GCA_004027475.1). Lineage (NCBI taxonomy): Eukaryota > Metazoa > Chordata > Mammalia > Chiroptera > Phyllostomidae > Anoura > Anoura caudifer. The sequence goes on from PVKU01000172.1 coordinate 342,370, forward strand.
CTTGAGATTGGTATTTTGTGCATAATTAGTAGAGATGTACAATATCATAATAGAGTGGTATTTCAGGCAAAGGAAACTCAAAACTTCCATGATTTCTATAGCATGTGAAGCTGATAGAACAGGCAATTAGGCAGGAGCAGAGCAAGAATGATAGGCCAGGTGCAGAATGTCACCAGGGCGGACGGTCCCAGGTGCTTAGCAACGGGAAAAACCGGAAAACAAGCACTATAGGGCAGGACTCTACCCCAAGGGTGACCTTTCCACCCTTAGCATATTGTTACTCATGCAGTTTAGACTCCTTGACCTTTCATGCAGCTAGCCGTGAAGTTTAGGCCCCCTTGGAAGAAGGGCATGGGGGCCAGAGAATAGCTTCATATGACTCCCATACAAGACTTTGCTCAACGACTCCCTGAAGCATTAAAACCCCAGGACAGACCTGGCCACATAGCTCACTCAGATGGTTAGAATGTTGTCCCAACACACCAAGTTTGCAGGTTTGATCTCCCATCAGGGCACATACTAGAAGCAACCAATGGATGTATAAATAAGTGTAACAACAAACTGATGTTTCTCTATTTCTCTCTTGCTCTCTTTCTCTCTCTAAAAATCAATGATACCTATATGTTTAAAAATGACCTTAGGAAAATCAGGTTCTGAACTGCATCAGGTAATCTTAGGAACAAAGCCTTGGGCGTGTTGACCACAGAGACAGAGTTTTGGTCAAACTGGAAAACGTCTAAGCCTCAGTCCTGTTTCAGCTCCATGAGCAGGAGAGCAGCAAGGCCAGGCAGGGTGACACCATGGCTGACATTGGGGTCAGATGCAATGACTAATGACCCCCTGGTGCTGACCAAGCAGCAGAGACCTTGACACTGAAAGGACACACTTGGAAAGCTGATAAACATTATATTGAGATCGTTTCCTGATGCCTCCCCTAAAATCCCTTCCTGTGGAAACCTGATAAAAACCCTCAAACAAGGACGCAGCCAGTGAGCTCTCCTCTCTCTCTCTCTCTCTCTCTCTCTCTCTCTCTCTCCCTCCCTCCCTCCCTCCCTCCCTCCCTCCCTCCCTGCCTCCCTCTCTCTCCCCCTTTCATCTCCCCTCCTCTCTCTCACTCTTTCTCTTGCCAGCACATGCACCTTTCCCCATACCCTCTTTCCCTCAGGTGGCCCGCTCTCTCTAGAGCATGCCCACCTTTCTCCCTTCCCTTTCTTCTCTCAAGGTAGGTAGCTTTGCTATCTACCTCCTAAGCCCCAAGGGCCCTACTTTTGCCTCTAACTTCTTACCTGAACGCATGAACCTCAGTTGCCTCACTTCTCTTACCTCTGTGACTTTCTAAACTTTTACTTGTGTGATTGAGTTCTTGGTTCTGAGCTCTTTCTTAGCCAAACTCATGGATCGAGGTCTAACTTTGCTGGTAACAGCTGCTGCTGTTCACCATTAACAAAGCTACACAAGTATATTCCGGTAACTCAAAGAGAATCTCATAGTTAAAAAAAAAGCCTGCTGAATATTATTTCACAAACTAAGTTGCAAAACAAAAAAAGAAATAAACTCCTTGAGAGACAACTGTTAGATGAACTAAATATGATCTCTGACATACAAGAAAGAGATATTAAAATAACATGAGAAATATTTAATATGCAAATTAATGGGTTCAAAGACATCAATTTAAAATTAATATTAATAAAACAAGAATAGTACATTTTGTAAAAGCACATGCATATGAAAAAAATAGTAAGTCTCATAAAAATTTTAACAATTGAAATAAATTTAAACCTTGATTGGGTAATTAATTGCACACAAAGTGGAAAAGAAGCCAGCGCAAGAGCTAATGTGTGAGCATCAGCAAGTTACTTAATCCCTTTTTTTTAGGTTCCAATGTAATTCCTAGGAATTCAATATAAAGTACTTATACTGTTCCTGGAACAAAATTCAGGTACAAGAATGATAGCAGATATTATCATGTTATCAATATCGAAATGTGCCGCAAAAGCCAAAAGGACGGTAATGAAGGGTAGAGTGAGAAGGCCCTGCGTTAGTCTACAATGAGCTCTACTGAGACGCAATAGGAGAAATAGCAGCAAGACAATATTTGAAGTGATCATAGCTGGTGATTTTTCACAATGAATGATATATATCCTAAGATTAAAGAAGCACTCGCTTAGACAAATTTTTGTGTTACTGCAGAATATTAAAGATAAAGGGGAAAAAGGTGCTCTAAGGTACAGGAATACTAAATTCAAAGGAATTATAATCAGAATTCATATCAACTTTTTGAACTCCAAAGGAGAGTAGCATTTTTAATTGTTGAAAGAAAACAGAATTAAATTATATTAAAGTTTTCTATTGTGTTCTAAATTTTGCTTATTTATTTTTCAAGATTTATAAAAGTATTTGATTCTTAATCAGCTAGGTCAATTTTTATGGTTTTCACTTCCCTGGGAAAAATTTTCAGACTTGACTTAGTTATTTTATTTGTGCTTTTCAATTCCATTATCTGAGTTTCCTATGGATCTTTTCCTGTTTATTGTTTCTGCTAGTTTTCCTTCAGTTTGTCCTATCTCTTCAGGTATTTAGAATTCTGGGATTTTTATCTCCTCTCACAGATGCCTTTTATTTGCTCCTTCCCAGGTGCATACAGGCTCTGGTGACTTTGGATGAACTCAACAAGGTCCTGGTATGTTGAGTTTGCCTGGAGAAAGCAGTATTTATGCCTATTTTCCTACCTGGTTTAGTGTTTGCACAATTATTTAAAACTTTAAAAAATATAATTATCAAAAGTTGTTACATTGAAATAAGCCAAGATGATTTTGATAAACTTCTGTTTTTGCCGATGCTCTCTAAGGGTGCACAGGTTTCAAATACTGAGAAGTTTAGGCAGATTCTCCTAAGATTGTAGTAGAATTAAATGAGAATGACATGTTCCCCTTCCTAAAACCTAGTTCAATGATAAATGTGTCCATAACTGGCCACAGCAGAGCTAAGGTAATTGAATGAAATGAATGTGTGATTCTACATGTTGCTAAATTATGAATTACATAAGCAGAATTCAGAGCATTGCCAGGACACTTATGCAAAATTTGGGGGCACTGAGCAAAGCATTTGGTCTGTGACATAGAAAGGGTTAGCATAGATGAAAGGAAATATGTGAAATGAAGGAGAGGAACCTGGATGGAATGAATCTTTCTGAAAGCTAGATCAGTTGTTCCTCGTTTTTTACATTGCGCCTGTTAATGCTTTTCCTGCAAATCTCATCTGAGAAAGTTACCCAGGGAGGTGAAGCCAGTTAAGCTCAGACTTCACCCATAACTGACTTCAGACTCTCAAATTTATAATTAGCGTCAGATCCCAGCACACTGACATTACGTGCTCTCATATCAGGAGTACTGAGATCAATTCTCCCTATTTGCTACGATTTAGGCCTCAAGAGTTCTTGACCATCTGACCCTACAACAGAATATGTTGTTGGTCCATTGAGCAACAAGCTTATGATGACCTGTCCCAAAGTGAGGGCATAATAGACAACCTAGATCCCTGAGAGTGTGGGACAAAAAACCCAGAAAAATAAAATGGCTTTTTTTCCCTCAGTGAAATTTCAGAGGGCCTATGGTTTATTGAGATAGCTCTTGTAAAACTTAAGGAAAAAAGTTTACTGTGCATAGTCCCAACACTTTATTTGTGAGTTGTTATAGCTTCACAGGAGGCTGCTTTATTGATAGGGACCTAAATTTGTAAAAGTTTCTCTAGGCTGCAGGGCAAGGAATTCAGCAACTTGGCAGCTTGACATTAAGATCTAGAAAACCAATGCAGAGTGGTGTTATAGATGTTATGGCCAGAATAAAATGGTAATAAAGACTCTCTAACATTTTTAGGGAAGGAAAAAAATGCACACATACATTCTTCATCAAATAACTATTTTTAGTGTGTACTCACGTACATGTGCAAGGATACTAATTAAATTTTATTAATAATATTCAAATTTGAAACATCTGAAGTATATAATCTGTATAATTGTATTAGAGAACAATAATCTATCATAATTATATAGATATATCACCAAATCTTATTGAGTCACATAAGATGACAGTCTTGAATTTTAGTAAAAAAATGTGACATAACAATATCACATATAGAATAACATTATTTTTATATAATACATGGCACATATGAGGTATTCAATGTTATCTACTTCAATGATGAATAAAACAATAAAAATTTTATTGTACAAAAACAATCAAAAGATACATTCTTTCTCAAACAAAATTTTTCCTCACAATGTCACCCTAGTTTTCCTTTCCAGAGAACAAGAAGAGCATATTTCCATATTTCCTGTCGTATGTTCCTCACATCATATTTGCTCTTTCCACCCACTGCAGTCTGGTTTTCACTTTCATATTCCACTGAAATATTCTGGGAAAGATGTGAAATGATCTTTCAGTGGTACATCCAAGGAGCTCTTAGCAGTCTCCACATCACTGCCTGTTCCACTCTGTGGCTCCCCCTCAGTCTCTCCCCTTGGCTTTTCAGACAGCACCAAATGTTTGTGTTCTCACTCCCAGACCTGCTCTGCCCCATCGTTTGTGTTTGTTCTTCTCTCATGTTGGTAATTCTTCTATTTTCCTCCTTCAAGGTTTGATCACTCCTATAGCTACCATTTCAAACCATGGGTAATTTTCAAAGGATACTCAGTGGTGAGATTACTCTACGGAGTTATGATCCAATCTATTCAATTCATAATCTTTCTTCCTATTCTCAATCTCACTTCATCTTCTGTATATTTTTTGTATGGTAAGAGTATGTTTCACTTTATTTTTCAATTTTTATAATTTATAAAAGATTTTTCATTTACAATTGACATACAATATTATATTAACTTCAGGTGTACAACCTAGTGACTATATATATATATATATATATATATATATATATATATCTCACAAAGTGATTACCCTGGTAAGTCCAGTACCCATTTGACACCATATGTAGTTATTTTAAAACATTTGCATCTCTCATCTGAGCTCATGACACCTTCCTCCCTTCACATGCCAATCAGAAGGAAGAAAGTAGTCTCACTCTCTCACTCTCTCTTTAATAACACACAAAGCATTCCTTATTTCACTTCATTAACATGTCTCCTTTCCATCCTTTCTCCATTGCCACAGCTACTCCCTTACATTTGAACCTTATCATCCTCTCTCTGCATTATTGCAATGACCTCCTGATTGGAAGAGTTATCTTCTATTTTACTACTCTGGAATTCAAAATACAATTACTGGTGTGGAAACATTGCAAATGCTAAATGACCTTGACATTTCCTGACATTAATCTCAGAATGCTGTTACTGATTTTTTTTTTAAAAGGCTACTCCCCCCCCCCCAGAAGTCACAAGAATTCTGTCCACCTTACCAGCTTTGACTTCATGATGCTCTTTTCCAAATTGCTTGTAGTATTCATCATGCAGAATTTCTTTTTTATGTGACCCTGCCTCCATACACTAAACTGCCTGCTAAAAAACAAACAAAAAACCCCACTGAAACCTGCTCTGTTCTTTTTTTATTTTGTCATTTTAATGGCACTTTCCCTATGTCACAGGGAGATATTTTCTTTTATTATTATATATGTGCTTATTTTTATTAATGTTAAGGGTTGAATGTTTCCTCAATGATATTTAAAAGGCATTTTAACTTCCCAGGGAACGTGTCCCTAAATCACATGAAGAATAAATATCTATATTAGTTGATCTCAAGAAGTGGACATGTTCTTTCTCTTGCCTCTTCACCTTTTTTTTTTTTTTTTTTAATTTCCTCCATGAAGTCAATCCTGGACTGAACTTTAAATTAGTACCTTGTTCTCCTGGAATTTATATTAGAAATTCTAGCTTCTTGAACATAGAAGATCATCATAACCTAATAATAATAATTTGCAAACATTTCCTCTTTGAAATACAAATATACATACACAAAGAACCCAATACACACACAAACACACATCAAATAGAAAACTATATGGCTTAGGATTTGTTGTAAAACTGAAAAGAGAAGGCAGTATTATGTCCTGGCCAGGTGGATCAGTTTGTTGGAGCATTGTCCCATACACCAAAAAGGTTGTGGGTTTGATTCCTGGTCAGTGCGCATACCTAAGTTTGATCCCAGTCAGGGAGTGTAAGGGAGGCAACCGAACGCTTAATGTCTCTCTCTCTTTGTCCCTTCCTCTCTCTCTAAAATCAATAAATATATCCTTGGGTGAGTACTTAGAAAAAGGAGACAAAATAATGTCATATCTTTCTTTAAACACTTTAAAAAAAATTTTAGACAAAGGGGAAGGTAAGGAGAAAAAGAGGGAGAGAAACATCAATGTGTGATTGCTTTTCGTGCCTCTCTTCGTACTGGGGACCTGGCCCGCAACCTACGCATGAGCCCTGACTGGGAATCGAGCTGATGACCCCTTGGTTGGCAGGCCCCCACTCAATCCACTGAGCCTCACCAGCAAGGGTGTAATCTTATATCTTGTACTCAGTTAGAATAAAATAAAACAAACTCTATCAGAGATCATGTTAAGGTATTCTGTAAGGGGTCCTTTTTCTTTCTTTTTATCAAGGCTCTACATGAGAAACTCAAACAAGGTTTATCCATCTCTGTACATATGTATAGAGATCCTCAAAAGTATTTTTAAATCCCAAATTTTATAGAGACATAAAATTTCTTGAAGATAACTGAAAACACCTTAAAATAAAATTATGTGTTATTATATAAGCTTGTGAGGTTAAAGTCTCTAGAAGCTGACAGCTTAAAGTTAAATTGTAATATTCCCTACTTAACAATAACTCCACAGAATGTCAAAAATATTTGGATGCATTCAAAAACAAGATCTAGCCTCATTTTTAGACATAAGGCAAAGTGAAGGACACTGTGCCACCGCAAAAATAATCCAATACACTCCTTTCTCTTGGCTCCCTGAGTGGCCCATTACATTTTCAAATGACACATCAAATACTTTTATTTCTTTTATCTCCTTGATAAAAATTATTAAGGTCAATCAAGAAATTTCTCCTGCTTCCTGAGAGCACCCAGTCCCGACTGGACCCTCCCTCCCTCCCTCAAATCACCCAGGACAATCTGAAATCCCACAGCAAGCTTCTCATACGTCCCTCTTCCTGAGAGTCTCTGATGCGCTCCCCTGCACCCCCCAGAGTGTGGTGTTCTCGAAGCTATAAATAAATCCCTTATTAGATTATAGGCAGCTTCCAGATGCTTTTGTTTATTGGGATTAATCAATAACTATAAAATGCATTCTGATATAATTATCCAGATTTATCTTAAAATAATAACCCATGGGATAAAGTCTACTCATTTCAATGGCAGCAACACTGATGTTCCATTCAAATCACCTGGAAATTGTAATATGTGTTAAGTGAAGCTTGATTATGGTCATTTAAATTTTTTTCAGGTAATACTAATACAAGGGAAAGACCCAATAACTCTGATGCAAAGAGAATGAGTGTAGTTGAGTTTACACCATCTTTCTCCCAGGCTTTGTCTTCCAGTTCCATACCTTCCATAGCACTTTACACAGGGGTACAAGGTTCTTGCTGTTAGGCCTCTTCATTGAAGGCAGAAAGATTTTTGCCTATGAAATTGCCAAAAATCCTTTAAAGGGATCTTCACACGCTGCCTCTTTCAGATGGTTTCTATAGAAGATTTGGCTCCCCTTTAATATTTTCCTTAAAATCCTGAAGGCCAATGTTAATAGCACTACGAATTGTCTTTTGATGTTAATCAGCCTGTCTTTTCAGTGTTGGCTGCATTATTTCTGACCCCCTCAGCAGTCCCTGTGTCCTTTAGTCATAGCAGGAACAATTTTACCCCAATATCCATGAAGAGTAATTTCTCGAAAATATGTCTCTCCCTGTTTGGGCCCATTTAACTCTCCTATGTTCGGCAATGAAACATCTCCCAGTCCCAGTTGCCCAAAGGCCTTTCTGTTTAATGAGCTGATGCTTGATGAATTTTGCTCTATGGATGCTCTTCAGTTTACCATCCCTGTGTGTGTGGTAACAGCTTCAGACTTTGGGCTTTCACGAAACGGTGTAATCTCATGGAAAAAAAAAAAATAAGACACTGACAACGCACTTCCTTTTAAAAAGTACAATTAGTTCTTTTCATTAAAAGTCTACTCTTTTTTCCTGTCCCAACCAGTCTTGTAAATATTTTACTACAAACTAATAATGACTAGTATTTAGAACCCACATGTGTATTGATATTTGATAATAGAACAGTCAACTTTCAACTATTCAAATTAAGCATATGTATGGAAAGTGATCTTATTAGCTGAACTGAAACTGCTCACACCCTACCACAGCTCTTCCTGTGCTTTGAGTAATATCTTCATGTCATTTAAACCAAGACTCAGATCTTCTGACTCTTTCTTGCTTCAAGATATTAGCTTCAGTCACTGTCACACTTTTTCTTCAATTGGACATTCCTTAGGAGGTAGGGCAACCAGGTCTTCTTACTTAAGTTTGACTCAACACATTGCATGTATATGAATTAATATCCTTCAAGGTTTTAGAAATAGGTGGAAATGGCATATTTTTTAAATAAAAGCATACAAATTGTATGAAAAACTGTTTCTATTTATAAATTTATTATATTAACAAAATTCAATTTAAATCATCTGGTGACAAAGTCAATACAACAGAATGTTGTATATGTGGCCACTTAGAACTTTGTAAAATGACTAATTTATCAAAATAATAGATATATAATTTAGACTAGTTCTATTAATTTCAAAGATTCTCCTCATCAATTCAAACTTGTCTTTTTTTAAATTATATTTTATTGATTATGTTACTACAGTTTTCCCAACTTTCTCCCTTTCTCCCCACTCCATTCTGTACCCCCCAATACTCCAGCACCCCACCTCCTTAGTTCATGCTGTGGGTTGTACATATAAGTTCTTTGACTTCTCTGTTTCCAATACCATTTTTGACCTTTCTTTATCTATTGAATGCCTACCAATTATACTTCTTCTACCTTTTACCCCCAATTTCTCTCCTCCCCCTCCCCACTGAAAACCCTCCACATGATGTCCATTTCTCTGATTCTGTTTCTGTTCTAGTTGTTTGTTTACTTTTTGTTTTTGTTGTTTTTTTCTTTTGTTTTTTTTCCCCCAGGTTCATTTGTTGATAATTGTGATTTTGTTGTCATTTTAGTGTTCATATTTTTGTTCTTCCTTTTCTTAGATAATTCCCTTTAACATTTCATATAATAATGGCTTGGTGATGGTGAACTCCATTAACTTGACCTTATCTGGGAAGCACTTTATCTGCCCTTCCATTCTGAATGATAGCTTTGCAGGATGGAGTATTCTTGGATGTAGGTCCTTGCCTTTCATGGCTTCAAATACTTCTCTCCCGCCCCGTCTTGCCTGTAAGGTTTCTTTTGAGAAATCAGCTGATAGTCTTATGGGAACCCCTTTGTAGGTAACACTTTCCTTCCCTTTTGCTGCTTTTTAAGATTGTCTCTTTGTCTTTAATCTTGGGTAACTTAATGATGATGTGCCTTGGTGTATCCTTCTTTGGGTCCAGCTTCTTTGGGACTCTCTGGGCTTCCAGAGCTTCCTGAAAGTCTATTTCCTTCACCAGATTAGGGAAGTTTTCCTTCATTATTTGTTCAAATAACTTTTCGATTTCTTGCTGTTGTTATTCTCCTCCTGGCACCCTTATGATTCAGATATTGGAACATTTCAGATCGTCCCAGAGATTCCTCAGCCTCTTTTAATTAATTTATTTATTTTTGGATTCTTCTTTCTTCATCCTGTTCCAGTTGGATGTTTATTTCTTCCTTTTGTTCCAAATCATTGCTTTGGTATCTGATTTCCTTCCTGTCACTGTTGGTTCCCTGAATATCTTGCTTTATTTCATTTTGGGTATCTGTCATTTGTTCTTTCATTTTTCAACCAAGATCAATCAGCTCTATGAGCATTTTGATTACCAGGGTTTTAAATTCTCCATTGGATAGGTTGACTATATCCTCCTCACTTGTCTTAATGAAGAATTAATCTACAGTAATAAATTCTTTTAAAAATAGTTAAGTACTAAGAACTACAATAAAACCTGTGTAGTTATATTTCTTTTCTTATCCCAATAATCTAACATAGTATTTGTCCAACAAAAAATGAGCTATTTTCTTTTTTTAAAAGATTTTATTTACTTATTTTTAGAGAGAGGGGAAGGGAAGGAGAAAGAAAGTGAAAGAAACATCAATGTGTGGTTGCCACTCATGTGACCCCCTCCCCCCTCTGGGGACTTGGCCGGCAACCCGGGCATGAGCCTTGACTTGGAATTGAACTGGCAAGCCCTTGGTTCCCAGCCCAAGCAAATTGAGCTATTTTTTCTTAAGTTCTGTGGTCAAAGTAGCCTACAACATTCTTTGCTTCATGATAATTAAATGTTTGTTGTGGTGTGAAATGTTTTAAACCCATCAATATAACCACATGCAGTATTAATTTACAAAGGGAATATAAAATAGTTGTAGATACTATACCCAAATCTATTTAAAAACAATCTTTTTTTTTTTTTGTCTTTTTGGGCATAAGAATTGCTCATTTTAGTCCCTATTTAGAATATAAACCATGCAGCAAATAATTATGAGACCTGGAAAGAAGAGAATTTGATCCATTTAAAAAGGATTAATAGATTAATAGAGGCAAACACAGATATTTCAGATGTTGGAATTTGAATGATCACATGAGAACTGTAAGATATTTAGTAAAATAATTTTAAAGAATTTTGCTCATAAAGTATGCATAATTAGATGTGAAATTTTAGTAGAGATGCCAATTATAAATATTGAATTTGAAGTGATTGCAATAGAAATAATTTAAACTGAAAACCAAACAGAAAAGAATACAAAAAATGTTTTAAGAACTATAGATGTATCATGTTTAATTGGAGTTCTAGAAATAAAGAAGTAAGTGACATGAAAGAAGGAATTTATGAAAAGATAATGCTCATCAATGTGGGAGAGAAACATTGATTGGATGCCTCCTGTACATGCCCCAGCCAAAGACTGAACTTGCAGTCTAGGACCAAAGATGGTGGAGATGTAAGTGGAAGCTGCACTAACCTCCTTCCAGAACCAATCTGAAATTACAGCTAAACTGTAGAGAAACCATCCTGCAAACCAACTGAACACTAGCTGGAGTGAACCCTTACAACCACAGATAGACAGAGGAAGGCACTTGAGCACGGCATGACTGGCGGGGAGTGCAGAGGCATGACAGGGCTGAATGGGCTCTCACAGGTGGCTGCTGAAGTTCCAGAGGGATATTTCAACATCTGGGGGGCTCTGCCTGGAAGTGTGGGGTCTAAACCTCAAGCTGGGATCCCAGCTTATAGCAACAGAGCTGGGAAAAGAACCCAGATAACATCCAGTTGTGAAAAGCAGTGGGGATTCTGTCTGCCAGGGAGAAACATCTGGAGACACAAAGAGCCTCTAAAAGGGCCAACACAAAATTTTGTTTGCAGCCACTTAACCTAGGGTCTGGCAGAGTGAGAGCAGAGTGGACTAGAGATGTGTGAGCAGAGTCTCTTGGGAGACAACTGAGGGAACAGCTATCAGGGTGTCTGTGCTGAGTTATTCCCCTTACTGCAAAAGCTACCTTTTTCAGGCAGAGCACTCCCCTCCAAGTTACATCAGTCTGAGGGGAACCTAGAACCCCACCTGCAGGAATTACTGAACTATACACTGATGAGCTTAAGCTGGGCTGCTTAGTACAGCTTGAAGCTATATCACTGATTAACAACTAAGGATGATAACTGGGAGCTCTGAGCCTGTAGCTGACACTCGCCTGCCTGGTGCTTATAAAAGCTGGTGGCCTTGGTGTGCAGCCTGGGTTTTTTCTGCACACAAACAGGACCAGTTGAGCAAGCCACAAGTTGTGGATCACCGATAGCTCCAAACAGTTTACCCAGGGACAGACATAAGCAGCATCTGACAAAGGTCTACATCAGCCTTTGCAGGATCTATGTAATAAACAGAAATACAAACAAAGATGTAGCCAAAATGGGAAGACAAAGAAACAGGGCACAAATGAAACAGCAAGAGAATTCACCAGAATAAGAACTAGAGGAACTGAAGGCAAGCAATTTATCAGTTAGTGGGTTTAGAGTAATGATTACAAGGATAATCAACACCATGAAAAAGACATATGAACTATAAAAAATGACAAGTCAGAAATAGAGAATGCAATATCTGGAAGAAATAATAAACTGGAAAGAATAAACAGGAGGTTAGATGAAACAGAGGACTGGATCAGTGATTTGGAACAAAAGGTAAAAAAAAAAAAAAAACAGCCAAGGAGGGTAAGAAAAAAAAGAATTTATAATGAAGTGAATTTAAGAAACATTTTGAACAACATAAAGCATAACAACATCCACATCATGGGAATACCAGGAGAAGAGAGTGAGAAAAGGATAGAGAAACTATTTGAAGAAATAATTACTGAAAACTTCCTTTAACTGCTGTGGAAAAAGTCATACAAATCTAGGAATCCCAGAGAGTCCCAAACGAGTTGGACCTAAAGAGGCCTACAGTGAAACACATCCTAATTAAAACGGCAAAGCTTAACGACAAGGAGAGAATCCTAAATGCTGCAAGAGAAAAGTAGGTAGTTAATATAAAAGGGATTACCACTTAGACTGTCATCTGATTTCTCATCAGAAACATTTCAGGCCAGAAGGGAGTGGCAAAAAATATTCAAGGTGATGAAAAGCAAGAACTACAACCAAGGCTTGTTTACTCAGCAAGGCTATCATTTAAAATAGGAGGAGAAGTAAAGAGCTTCCCAGACAGGAAAAAGCTAAAGGAGTTTGTCAACACCAAAGCAGTACAGCAACAAACGTTAAAGAGCTTGCCTGAGGAAGAAGAAGGAAATGAAAAACAAACATACAAAATAAACAAACAAACAAACAAAAAAACAGATGAAAATGGTCTAATAATAAAATGGAATGATATGTATATATACATAGTTATCGATAATCACTTTAAATGTAAATGACTTAAATGTTCTAACTAAAAGGTATAGGCCAGCTGAATGGATAAGAAAACAAGATATATATATGAATGATGTCTCTAAGGGACCCACCTCAGATTGAAAGATACAAACAGATTAAAAGTAAAGGGATGGAAAACAATATTTCATGCAAATGGAAATAAATAAAAGCTGAGGTAGCGATACTTATATCTGACAAAACAGACTTTGAAACCAAGGCTGTAAGTGACAAGAAGGGCACTACATAATAAAGGGAACAATCCAACAGAGGATATAACCGTAGAAACAATTACACACCCAACGCAGGAGCACTTAAAAGTGTAAAGCAAATCTTGAGGGACATAAAAGCATAGATTGACAGAAAAACAGTCATAGTTGGGGATTTTAACACACCACTGACTTCCATGGATAGATCTTTCAGACAGAAAATCAACAATGAGATAGTGACCTTAAACACACACTAGATTAAATGGATTTAATTACATTATCTTCACAGCATTTCATTCCAAAGCAACAGAATATAGATACATTTCAAGTACAAGTGGAATGTATACTTAGGTCACAAAACAAGTCTCAAGAAAATTAAGAAGACTGAAAGAATATCAAGCATCTTCTTTAACCATAATGCTATGAAAGCAGAAATCAGTCACGAGAAGAACACTGAAAAACATGCAAAGAGACATTGTTCCATAGCGGTCTGGCCAAGATGGACATATACATAGATACACATCACCACATTGCACAACCAAAAGAAGGAAACAACCAACTTAAAGACAAAACAAAACAAAGCAGAAACAACCAAACTGCCAGAAAATAACTGCATGGAAGTCTGACAACTAGGAGTTCAAGAAGAAACATTCATCCAGAGTGGTAGGAGGGGCGGAGGCAGGCAGCTGTGGTAGGGAGGACACACAGCAAGGTGGCTGCTGGCAGACAAGATGGGCGAGGTGGTGGCTGGCACACCTGATGTTTCCACATTTGCATGTGGATAAACCAGGAGGAACAACTGAGGAGCTAGACAGACTGTGCAACCCAGGTTTCCAGCTGTGGCTAAAGCCTCAGAACCTCTGGTAGCAAAAACTTTGGGGGCTGTGATGGCGGGAGAAACTGACAGTCTCTTGAAAGCAGGGCAAGAGCCCAGCAAGCAGCATTGTTTCTTCTCTGACACCTCCACTGCATAACAGCGCCATAGAACTGAGAAGTGGGTTGCCCCGTACTGGTGAATACCTGTTACTGCAATACCTGTTGCTAGTAACTGCAGTATGGAGACACCTCAAATAATTGAAAATGGATCTGCATTTTGATCCAGCAATCCCACTTCTGGGCATATATCTGAAGGAACCCGAAACACTAAAATGAGAGAACATAAGCACCCCTATATTCACTGCAGCTTTATTTACAGTTGCCAAGGTATGGAAGCAGCACAAGTATCCTTCAGTAAATGAGTGATTAAAACAGCTATGAGATATTTACACAACAGAATACTACCTGGCCCGTAAAAAAAAGAAGAAAATTTCAGCCTTTACAACAGTGTGGATGGACCTGGAGAACATTATGCTAAGTGGAACAAGCCAGTCGGAGAAAGACAAATACCACATGATTTCACTCATATGTGGGATCTAATGAACAAACTGAACTAACAGGGAAATTTGAGAGAGGCTAACAGAAAGCAGGATGACAGCTATGGTGGGGGGTGGACAGTTAGGGGGTGGAGAGATAGAGCAAACAGGAAAAAGGACTCACGGACGTGGACAACAGTGTGATCATTGCTGGGGGGTAAGTGGTATAAAGGGACTAAGTGGCAATGGGAAAAATACAACAAAAATAAAGTGCAAAATTAATGAAAGATAAAAACTCAAAGATCAAACAAGCTTAGAGAAACCTGTATAAGACACATACAAAAAATCATACCTAAGGATATCTGAGTAAAAGTGCTAAAAACTAAAAAATGAGTAAAATCTTAAAAACTATGAGAGGAAAACACTCACTACATACAGAGAAACAATCATCAGAAACAATGGCTTTCAAAGCCTATGGGATAACATCCTTGTAGCACTGGAAAAAATTCTTAACAACATAAAATTTAATATGAATATGAAATCGAGTCCCAAATATATACAAAATAAAGAACTTTTCAAAAAGTCAAAAGCTGAGAAAATTTATCTTTACAAGACCTGTACTACAAGAAATTCCTTAAAAAGTACATAAAATGCACCCTGGCTGGTATAGCTCAGTGGATTGACTCCCAGCCTGTGACCTGAAAGGCCACTGGCTAGATTCCTATCAGGGCC
Organism: Anoura caudifer; assembly: GCA_004027475.1. Classification (NCBI taxonomy): domain Eukaryota; kingdom Metazoa; phylum Chordata; class Mammalia; order Chiroptera; family Phyllostomidae; genus Anoura; species Anoura caudifer. The sequence goes on from PVKU01000172.1 coordinate 357,717, forward strand.
CAGGCCTGGGCTGCAGGCCAGGTCCTCAGCTGTGGGTGGTGTGTGAGAGGCAATGGACCTATATAGCTCTCACACATCGACGTATCTCTCCCTTTCTTTCTCCCTCACTTCCTTTCTCCCTAAAAGTAAATAAAACACTTTTAAAGTACATAAAATGAGGGTAAAATTACACCAAATGTAGACTTGTGTCTGTAGATATAAATGAACAATGGAAGAACTATGTGGTCTTTGTGGGCAAAAATAAATAAATATATCATTATGTAATTTTATCATTATATTTTTTCTCTCAGAGAAAAACCCAGACACAAAATGTCATACTTTTATTATTCCACTTGTATGAAATATAGAGAACAGATGGATCAGAAATTGTTCTTTGTCAGAGTATAGTTGAAGGGGGAAAATGAGGAGAAACTGCTAAATGGGGTAAAAAAATTTTTGAGAGATGAAACATTTTGGAACTAGATAGGAATGGTGGTTTACACAACATTGTGAATGTAATTGATTTCACTTATTATACATTAAAATTGTATTGTTAAAATAAAAATATATATGTTTAACACAATAAAAACATTTTAAATATAAGAAAAAATGGTTGAGAAAGGTTAAGAAAAATATACCATAAAATAATAAATATAAGAATGAGGGTATGGTTTTACTAATGTCAGAAAATAGATTTTAAGACAAAGAGTGTTACCAGAGATGAAGAAATGCATACCATGTTATTCAAAAAAGTAAATACATCAAATAGATTATGCAATCTTTAAAACATATAGCACAAAATGGAACTAATTTTTTTAATGTAGTTTATTGATTATGCTATTACATTTGTCCCATTTTTTCCCTTCACTCCCCTCCACCCTGCACACTCTCTCCCACCCACATTCCCCTCCTTTAGTTCATGTCCATGTGTCATATTTATAAGTTCTTTAGCTTCTACATTACCCATACCATTCTTACCCTCCCTCTGTTTATTTTCTACCTACCATCTATGCTATTTATTCTCTGTACCTTGTCCCCCTCTCTCCTCCTCCCACTCCCCTGTTGCTAAACTTCCATGTGATCTCCATTTCTGTGGTTCTGTTCCTGTTCTAGTTGTTAGATTAGTTTATTTTTCTTTTTGTTTTAGATGTGATTGTTAATAATTGTGAGTTTGCTGTCATTTTACTGTACATGTTTTTTATCTTCTTTTTCTTAGATAAGTCCCTTTAACATTTCATATAATAAGGGCTTGGTGATAATGAACTCCTTTAACTTGACCTTATCTGAGAAGCACTTTATCTTCCCTTCCATTCTAAATGATAGCTTTGCTGGATAGAACAATCTTGTATGTAGGTTCTTGACTTTCATGACTTGGAATATTTCCTTCCAGCCCCTTCTTGCCTTTTGAGAAAGGTCTCTTTTGAGAAATCAGCTGACGGTCTTAAGGGAACTCATTTGTAGCTGTCTCCTTCTCTCTTGCTGCTTCTAGAATTCTCTTCTTCATTTTAATCTTGGGTAACATAATTATGATATGCCTTGGTGTGTTCCTCCTTGGGTCCAACTTCCTTGGGACTCTCTGAGCTCCCTGGACTTCCTGCAAGTCTATTTCCTTTGCTAGATTGGGGAAGTTCTCCTTTATTATTTGTTCAAACAAGTTTTCCACTTGTTTTTCTTCCTTTTCTCCTGGTACCCCTACAATGTGAATGTTGGAACATTTAAAGATGTCCTGGAGGCTCCTAAGCCTCTCCTCAATTTTTTGAATTCTTGTTTCTTCCTTCTTTTCTTTTTGGTTGTTTCTTTCTTCCTTCTGGTCCACTCCATTTATTCGAGTCCCAGTTTCCTTCCCATCACTATTGGTTCCCTGTATATTTTCCTTTATTTCATTTAGCTCAGCCTTCATTTTTTCATCTAATGTGCGACCAAATTCAACCAATTCTGTGAGCATCCTGATTACCAGTGTTTTGAACTGTGCATCTGATAGGTTGTCTATCTCTTGGTCACTTAGGTGTATCATTTCTTCATTTCTGGAGCTTTGATTTGTTTTTTCATTTGGGCTTTTTTTTTTTGTCTTGACACACCTGTTATGTTGTGAGGGGCAGAGCCTTAGGTGTTCACCAGGGTGGGGCAGCCCATGTTGCTGGGCTGTGATGCTGTATGTGGGGGAGCAGTCCAAGAGGGAACAGTGGTGCTTGCTTTGCTCTCTGCTGGATTTCAGTCACTTCTGCCGCTTCCCCTAAGCAAAGTGGGCCCTTCGGGTGCTGATCCCTGGTGGGTGGGTTTGTGTACATTCTAGGACCCTGTGGGTCTCTCCAATGAACTCTCCTGTGAGGCTAGGAGTCTCTCCCGGCACGTCAACCCCCACAGGTGTTTTTAATTGGTGTTTTGAGGCTTTATTTCCCTCAGCTCAGACCTGAGTTGCATGGTCTAGTTTTCCAGTTTCGCCTGGTTTGTCTGCACGTGAATGTGGGACTGCCCTGTCTGACAGCCTCCTTGCATGCCATACCCCTCCACAATCCACCACCTTGCTGGGTCCGCCACCTGCCACTTTGCCATGAATCCTCTCCACCAGGTCGCCCAACTCTGCTCCTCCTACCATTCTGGATGAATGTTTCTTCTTTAACTCCTTGGTTTTCAGATTTTCATACAGTTCAATTTTCTGTCAGTACTGGCTGTTTTTTGGTTTCTAAATTTTTGTTGTCCTTATTTTGGTTGTGCCAGGAGGCATAGTGTGTCTACCTACACCTCCATCTTGGCCAGAAGTTGGAACTAAAATTTGAAATTGACAAATGTACAAGATATTTGGACCCTTCAATACTACTATCTTAGAATTTGGAAAATTAAGTAAAACAACTATCTTCAAAGATGTAGAAGATTTGTACAGAATTATGAAACAAAGCACTACAACTAACAATGACAGAATACACATTCTTTTCAAGTCCAAATAAAATTCAAAAGTTGGACCATAAAATCATTATCAATGACTTTCAAAAAACTAAAATCTTTGAAATGTTTTCTTTCCACAATAGTTTAATATAGGAATCAAAGAAAATAATAATTTTTACAGCCAATGAATATTTGGAAATTATTCAAATGCTCATTGCCATCTCTCAATCATCCTTAGACCGTACAAGGAATGAAAAAAAATATTTTTCACTGAATAGAAATAAGAACAGAATATAGGAGCCTGTGTTTGCATTTTAAATAAATGGCCAATAAATGCATAAAATCTTGCTCAACACTGTATTAGATAGCAGGAAAATACCAATCAAACCCCACTGAAATATTTTAAACTTCCTGGAATGTTTCTAAAGGATGGAGACAGCGAACAACACACACACACACACACACACACACTTCCAAAATTTGTATCTTATCACATATAGTCAGAAGAATACTTGCAAACATTTTATTCAAAGTATTGTTATAAGTGTTTACATCATGCTAGAGCAAAATCACTTTTTATGGTTACACAGTGGGTAAAATTGAAACCATGGGGAAAAAAATCAAACAAGTCATCCTGTCTAGTAGTCATACATGACTTCTTATTCTTCCAGATTGTCTATGGGAAGATGAAAATTCACAATTAAACACAAAGGTGAAATGGGTAGATTCTCCCTCTCTCTCTGATATATATAATATATAATATACACTATGTAATATGTAATAATATATAATATAGCAAAGGGGTAGAAGAAGAATGATTCTATTAGTCATTAGAATTCTAAGTAGTACTCTTAGAAGAGAATAATGGAACAAGCATGAAGCTGTCATTCCAAAAAATGCAAATTAAAATTGTATAAGTAAAGGATTTAGCTGACTCATGTCAAGCCACATATATGTTCCATAACACTATATTTATAGGCTAATACTTGATATATATATTTGACAGAAGATAGCAATATGAAAAGAAACAATCAAACTGGACCTATGCAATTTGAAGATAGGGCAAATGAGTGAGCGAGGAAGAACTCACATCTACCTTTTGTAATCCCAGTGATGGTGATTTCTGTTTCTTTTTCAAGCATAAGAATAAAAATGCAAACAGTAATTCTCTGTTAGGTGGAGTTAATGTCTCAATGAAAATTGCTTAATAAATGCTATTATTTGTAGAGTAGCAAGAGTAGTTAAAACAGTATTAGTAGAAGTGATAAGTCATAGATTTGTGATGCACTTAAACAGGCAAAAAGTCAGTAAAGCACATGGCGTGGCAACACCCCTGCTCTTTCTGTTGGGTGGCATGTCACTGTACACCATAAAAATGCAGACACTTAGAACACAAATAAACAGGCAATTGTTTTTAGCTGTTGTTCTAAAGAAGTGTTTTCTATGACATTGGAAATTAAATGATGATAATTGGGTGTCACAGATATTATTTCTCTCATAATTCCCTATATTCCTTTTCTCCTTTTCCAATGTCCACATTTATTTTCTTTTTTGCCATTCATTTCACTCTACATTTCTTTTTTTAGTATTTTAAAACTCTGTTTCTGTTTATTTACTTACTTTTTTTACCCTTACTTTATTTTTCATTTTTGTTTATTGGGCATTACCTAAAATTCCTAGCACTTTATTCAAGGGGAACTGGTTTCGGTTATGAACATGCACCCTAGAGAAGAACATATTCAAATAAGTGCAGAAATCTATACAGAAGATTGACCAAGATTTGACGAGGTGTCAGGTTCTGTGTCTCTGAAGCAAAATCAAATACTCATGAATCTAATTATTTAATTCTCCTTAGGAAAACAAGGTAACTAATAATATTTTGAATTGCAAGTGAGCAATAAACATAGTTTTATTACCAATCTTAGTCCTGCCGTTTCATAAAAATTTGACATCAGAGAGTTTTCTTAATCCTTCTGAGCTTAAAAAATATGTATAGAACTAGAAATATGGTATTTCCCTGTTTGCCTCATACAATTGCTTTATAAGGCAGGACAGGTAATGCATGAGAAAGTACTTCACAATCTGTAAGGCACTTTACCAATACACAAAATAGGGTAAAAAGAAATGAAATTGTAATAGGTTCTTTGGTGCTGTATACATATTTTCAAGAAAAAATATGAAGTGATATATTACTCTAACTACAAAATAACTTGTTAAATTTATAATTTTTCTACATCCAATAAAAGAGTTTTGAATTAGATAATAGCATTCTATTTATTGGCCTTTTGGTGTATTTTATTTAACATAAAGTTTTTGCTTACCAAAATTGAATTTGTTTTAAATTTGGGAATCTATCTTTTCGATAGCAGATATTTTGAAAGTTCAGATCATGTGTACACACACAAACACGCACATTCATACACAGTTTATGCACCATCTTTTTCATAGTCAAACTAGATATATAAATAAGGTATATGACACATAGGTGAACTGGAAGGAATGCATCATTAGTATATAGTTTTGTTTTTATTTTTTAGTAGTTGCATGTGGTGTTACTAAATCTTTTACACATTTGCAAGATAATAAACTAGTCTGTGGATTGAAATAGAATTTTTCTCTTTTTGATGATGATTGTTTTGTTAATGTTTTGAAATCATGAACTTTGATCCACATATTCTTGTATTATTGAAAACAATTGGGATAAATGACTACTTCAGACTTTGAATAAGGGATTTACATAGCCATATAACATACACACAATTATATAATATTATGTGTACATATATGGTAGTTGTTTGAAAATCTAGCTTCTTCTATGTTGGCCATACCCTTCCCTTTAAACGAAGGAGACTTGGTCACTTGTCCTGTAGAAAGATGCACTCTTGTCATCTTCATTTGCTCCTTCTCAGTGACTCTTCTCATTCTCCTTTGCTGTGACGCTGTCCTTAGAACATGAGATGCAGTAATGGTCTCTTTATTCATGAGAATGATATAATGCAGTGCTAAACAGTTAGGTCTTGAAGGAAAGGCAATTTCACATTTTTTTAAAATTAAAAATGTGAACACTGTCAAAAGTAAGCTTTGATTACACCATTTTTATATAGAAAAATTTCCATAGCTGGATCTAGAAAACCCTTGATATACTCCCTGAGAAAGTTCTAACCTCCTTTTCTATACCACTAACACTAACAACCAGTGACAAAGATAATAATTACATTATTATCAGGATGCTCAGCTCAATACAGTATGTTCCAGACCAGTGTAATTTTCTTTATAAATCTGCTCACTTGTATGTGTATGTATAATGGCTTTCTTCCAAGCAATACAAAGTCCCACACTTAACTCCCTCATTTATTTCTAAAATGTGCCTTTAAAAATATATCATGACCAGAAGTGAAAACAAAAATAGAACATGTTTATAAACAGCTAAATGAAATGTATTGTTTCAACATGCTGGCATCTACAACCACTGGTTTGCCTTTCTGTGGTAGGAATAAGAGACAAATTGCAGTGTATTTGTCCTTTAAGCTGTTATTGCTGATTTTTGCATTGCTGCACAATTACATATTTAAATATTCAGTGACCATAAAGAATAACACAGTGCTAATAGTTTCTATTAGATTAAAAACACTGTTTGGATATTTGAACACACACACAGGTAATCAGTTTGATGATGCCACTGTTACTTCTGCCAGTTTCAAGCTATAGACTGTATAGCCTTTGTTATATAAAACCACCAAAACTTCCCCCAAAATGCATGCCTTTTAATAATATTTAATGTCTTCACTACATGAATGGTGAGGAGTCTTTAAAGGACTGATCAAGGACAGAGTTGGTAGAGTTTTATCTGATAAGGTGGTTTTGAATTTTCTTTTCCTGTGTGCATTCAATAAAAAAAAGTTGATTAGGCTATTGAACTTCCAGGGGTTTTTATATAGAATTGAAATAAGATCCCGACTCCCTCCCATATCCTTTTGTGGTCAGTAGAGTCTCCCCTGCTAATGTATCTCGATATTGGCTGATATCTGCCAGGAGAGTAGTTAAACTCTTGGAGCAGCTTCTCAGTGGGGCTATGATTTTTAAGTTACTGTGTAATGGACTGTGTTACCATTTACCATATGATGAGATAGCCTGTCTGTCAGCCAGGGAGCTCTTTAAAGTTATATATAGGTCAAATGAGCCAAAAAGAGCAAAGGAAGATCAAGAATATTGAGTACCTCAAAAACAGAATGATCAAAATATTTTAGGAAACAGTGTTTGGATTTACTCAGCTATTAAAATGGTTGTGAATCATTAAATGCCTTAACAAAAATGTATTTTAAGATGAGGCGTTTTCCCGCTTGAATCAGCCATACAGCGGTGTAGACCTTATTTCTACAAATGGGTTTTTATGTTACCATTCCGACTTAGTAATGAAAGGTGTCTTAACATTTTCAATTTCCACTTCTGGGAACAAATTATGTTTTCATCTCCTTAAGAATCACTAACTACTGTTTCCTGTGTTACTATATTTTTGGAGTTAAAACTACTATTCATTCACAATTTGCTGTTTAAAGATGCTAAATAAAGTATATTGAATGATTAAGAAAACATGTTTCATCTATCTTTTGCCATCTTTACTATTGGGGTTCTGTTCTAGCTTGCAAAACATGGTAAGGTTTGATATGTGTTTGTAGCATTGAAAATGGAAAATTCATTAAAAATTATATAGTTAATTACTCTGAAAATGAGAAACAGTAAATTACATTTTAAGATTATTTAAAGAATTCTAACTCCAGACAACATGAACATTGGTATCTGAGACATTATAAATATGTGTCCAATTAAAGATTTTTTATTTACCTTGCTATAATTTACCAAAATAAATATTATTCAATATTTATATTTGGCTATATAGCTCATTATATTGTTAATCATTCTGTTGAAAATATAACAGTGCATGGTTTATAGGAAACCAACTAGTAAATATTTAAAATAAAAAAAAACTCTTAGAAGTGTTTACATAAAAAAACAAAATATTTAGTAAAGTCAGGCAAAATCTGTTGTTCTGAGGATAAGACTGTTTTCCAGTAAAGAGTTACAAAGCCTGCATTAGCAGAACAACTGGCTTGTAATGAGCATTTCGAAGACAAGTTTTAAACCAGCTGTTTACTCTTTCAGCTTCAATTTTTTTGCTATCTCCATTTCTAACTAAAATGCTTTCAAATCATTAATACACAGATAACACAACCTGCGAAAAATGTATTCCTGTTTTACACAATTTAAGTCCTTACATATCTACAAGGACAACTTTCCTACTGACCTCTAACTCACTGTTACATATCCTGTGTATTATTGTTCAGTATAAACATTGGTCATGAGTGGAGGAAGGGTCCAGATTTCAAAACGCAGCTTAGCTTAGTGGAATCTCTGTCCATAGAGTTGAAAGCTGAAAAATATGTAAAAAGTCAAAAATGTTTTGTGGATTAAATTGATTTCTCCATAACAGCAATGGGGCAGGATTTTTAAGACCCTTTGCCCACTGTCTCTGGTAGTGTCAATTAATACAATCAGATTTGGAAGACAATTTGGCACGTGATGTGTGAGCAGTTCTTCCACTTTTCTAATACACACAAGAGCAAACCCCATCAGTGCATACAGTAAAAAATAAAAAATAGGTATATTTGAATACTTATAATAGCACCAAATCGGAAAGAATTTATATATTAATCCATTGGTAAAGAATCTAAATGAATTATGATAGCTTTATAATAATGGACACTATGCAGCTTTTAAAAGTGTGAAATGACGCCCTGGTTGGTGTGGCTCAGTGGATTGAGTGCCACTCTGGGAAATAAGGGGTCACCAGTTCAGTTGCCAGTCTACGAGCTCATGCCTGGGTTGGGAGCCAGGTCCTCAGTGGGGGGGCGTGTGGAAGGCAAACCCACACTGATGTTCTTTCCCTTTCTCCCTCCGTTCCTCTCTCTCTAAAAATAAAATCAATTAAAAAATCATTAAAATAAAGTGTTAAGTGATGTTGGTAACTGAGAAATCTCACATTTGTAAAGCCACATAATACTCTGTCAGGCACTATAATGAGGCAGAATAGTAAAATAGGGTTAGAGCATGCAAGAGAGCCCAACTTCCTGGAAGGGAATCTGAACTCTGCCACTTAATCACTGTGATGGAAGTAGTTATTCAACTTCTGTTTTTTTTAGTGTTTTCACCTGAAAATTGAGTTTAATAGTGTTTGCCTCATGTGTATATTGTAGTGACTAGTATGTCTGTGTATAAAATATAGGACTTATTTATTCATAGGTGTGGATATAGATGTACATGTACTTTAATACTATCAGGTAGTCCAAAAACCATGCAGATAGCAAATTAGTAGCAGTACTTGTATTTAGAGAAGGATGTGAAAATACATCACTCTTTTCTCCCATATTCTGATTCTTAAATATGGTTATTTCATGTGCTAAAGAGTTAATATAAAAAACAGATAAATCAAGCTAAGCTAGTAGTAATATTTATTTTAACTTTACCTTTTTCTGGTATGCAACATTTCAATCTCTTGTCTCTTCATTTTTCAAATTCTAGTGTTAAAGTGTATGTAGTAATTATAATTAAATAAGCAAGCCGATAATATAAACACATTGATATGGAATACAGTCTGGGAGTCTTTGAAGGGTGGAACTTTAGGTTGGAAGTTTCACGCTAAGATGGATATGTAGATGACATAGAGGGTTGATTTCAGGTAATTGTGATAGAATAAGCCAAAATGTGAGGTGAGAACCAGCAGGAAAAACATGAGATTTGTCTTCAGAATGCTTACTTGCAATGTGCTGTTGAATGAGTTGATCTGTTTTCCCACTGAAACACAAATATAAAACTGCTTATCTCGAAGGGATAGTGTAGGATTAAAAGCAGTAGCATATGAAGAAGGGATTTGTAAACTATAAATCCCCCAAGTGTATGTTAGTGATTATTTCATTGTTATTAAGAAATATATATATATATATATATATATATATATATATATATATATACAGACATGGGGAGCTCAGTGTGACTAGGAATAAAAGTATAATTTGACAAGAAATAGAAAATTGTTTTGATATATTGGCTACACCAGATTATGGAGGAATTTGGAAAACACATAGAAATCTTGGACTTGAAGGATTGTTTCAAAAGTTGTGCTTCAAAAATTAATCAATTTTACAATAATATTTATGATTATGTTTCTCTTACTATGCTAACATTTTGAGGCATGTATTATATGCATGATACTCTTCTATGTGCTTTGCATGTACTAATCTTTTGAAACAAAAGTATGAAGAAGGCACTATTATTCTAGAGTTCAAAACTAAAACAAACAAAAAATATGTCTCTGAAACACGAAGAAGTTAAATAACTTGACCAAGGAAACAGCTAGTGAGTATTAGAACATGGATATGAGTAAACGCAGCTACGCTTTTAATTACTATGCCATGTTTACTGCCTCCATGTAATAGTTCCCCTTAGTTAATACATATAAATAAGGACAATTGGGATTAATTATGCAGACATGTTTTTTACTACAATACACAAAAGAATGACTTAATGAACGGAAAACAGATCAACAAGCATGATTTAGGAATTAAGAAAACTGTAGAGCAGAACAAGTAGACAGTGTCCCATTAACCACCCTCCTCTGACTCACACCTCACTATGGACAAACCGTGTTAGATCTTACTAAGAATAGGTTTCCATAGCGGAAACTTTTGAGGGCAAAGGGGTGTTTTGCTAGATTGAAGTTTTTTATCTACTCTGCATCATCTTTCCTTTTCTACTTCAGTAGTAGACATTTGGGTTTCAAGGCTTGGGAACATGGAGTATGATTTTAGATTTTGTTCCTGTTTAGGAAATAAGTTTTCCTGGATCTTAAAAACAAAGATAAACTAGAAAAATGCGCACATATGTTTAAATACATACAATAGGCTCTAGTTTCTTAATGGAGTAGGGTAAATGGGACACCAACTTTTTCTTATACGTAATCCTAGCCATGGATTTGAATATGAAGTGCTTTCTAGGAATGGGAAGAGCATATGTCTTCTGCTCTTAACATTTTCTACACAACAATAGGCAACTAAACATGTAGCTGTAATGGAGGACAAAGAACCCTGAAAAAACAGAAACAACAAGGTAAGATAAAAATTAATAAATGCCAGGAGGGATTTGAATATCTCAGCCAAAGTAAGATGAAATGCTGAAATGAAAAATCAGGTGGAGAAGTACTGAATTGTAGAAGGACTTCATTTTTGTTTGGAAATGTTTCTATGATTTTAGGAATACTGGAACTCATCCTTAATTACACTGTTCTAGAACCTGATCATTGGGAACATCTATTAATAAGTAGTCTAATGATAATAGGAAAAATGTTTTCTGGTAGAAAATCATTCAGATTTGATATGAACCTGGTTTGATGATATAAGAATCATACAAAAGATTCCATTATTGAATACAAAAAGAAAAAAGAAAGAAAGAAAAGAGATGAGAAGAGAAGAAAAAAGAGAAGAGAAGAGAAGAGAAGAAAAGAAAAGAAAAGAAAAGAAAGAAAAGAAAAGAAAAGAAAAGAAAAGAAAAGAAAAGAAAAGAAAAGAAAAGAAAAGAAAAAGAAAAAAGAAAGCCCAGGTATTTGGAGATGGAAAGGATTCAATACAGAGAATTAGAAATTTATACAACTGTGGAAGGCTGAAAGAGCAAAGGTTAGAGAGGTCATTTGTAGTTTTAAAGAACTCATGAAGTGAAGAAATGGAAGGAAGCCATTGATAATGATCTCAGCTGCCAACAGAACTCAAGTAGGTTATATTCACAGCAGGATGGTCTGCTGGCTATACCCCATGTCGGCTGTGGATCCCCACACATCCACTGGCTCTTGCACAAGTACTTCTCATTAGCTGAAATCTAGTAGGAGAAGCTTGCGGGAAATATAGCTGAAGAACTACAAGAGTAAGGAAGTGAGTGGATGTGATATTAAACTATTCACAGATAATGCAGCACAGGTAATGAGGAGAGATACAAGGTTAGAGGTAAATATTTTTGGGTATAATTCAAAGCGAGCTGATGAAAACATGGGTCAAATAGAGACAATGGAAGCTGAGAGAATGAATAAATCATAACGTATAGCTAACATTTGATATAGAATGATCATCTTTGAGCCCTTACAATGTGCCAGCCACTGTGGTCTACTCCATGTGTAAACATGGGCTTTATTTAACAAATACTTACATAGCATTTCCTGTGTGTCAGAAACAGTTCTAAAAGCTCTACAAATATTGTTCATTTAATGCTCATAACAACTCAGTGAGGTAGGTTACATTTCTTTTAAAGGGGGAAAATTGAGTCATGGAGATCACACAGCCAGTTAACTTGCCAGAGTTCTCATAAAAAGTGAAGAGCATATAGCTAGGATTCAATCCAGACGTTTGGGCCACGAGGTTCATTCTCTGAACCACCACAGTATGGTGCCTCTTACTTTCTAGCTTCAATAGATCGTCTTCTTCATGATGGAGACATTCATTCTGGTTTGTTGAATGAGAAGATGGAGGCCTATAATGTTTAACATGCCTAAGGTGACACATGGGTTAAATTGTCTAAGTATTTTGATTTAATTTTGCGGTTACAGGATTTGGTGACCAAGCCATAGCAAACAAAGGGAAACAATTAAAGATTATTTTTAAACTACCTCACCACTACTGCAAACAGTGGTGCCACTGAAGGAAGTAATGAAGTAAAGCAGACGATCATTTTCAAAATGAAATTCAGATTGAGATGAAGTGAATGTGAGCAGTAACAGAATATGTGGGTGCAAATATTTCCTATCCCGGTACACTTCATACAAGATTGGACAAAAGGTTTACAGTTATGAATATGAGACACACGGAGTTTATTTTTGTATTGTTATTTATTAATTATGGTATTATTTTCCATATCAAAAATTGTAAACCTCCTTTTGCCTACCCATGCGTTGGGGATGAATTTTTACCAAAGATTTTAAGTACTGATGGACTGTATAGTCTCATGCTGCATTACGATATTTAGGTGAGAGATAGCACTTACAGGATCCCATAAAATGACGATAGAGCTAAAAATGTCTGTTCTCTAGTGATGCCACAATTGCCCTGCCATCCTAGCACAATGCACTTACCATTGTGTTACAATTGCCTCTAGTATTCGGTACAGAAACACACGGTACAGGTTTGTAGCCTGAAGCTGTAAGGGGGCAGAATTTGTCACCCTAAAAATAACTATTTGGTAAAGGATTATTTTAGGTTGGTTAATTTTCAGAAAAAGTAGACATAAGAGAAGCTCTGAAAACCAAGTAGAAGTTACCCTTTGAAAAAGACATTTATTGCAAGGTGTCTCTCTTGCTGTACCAGGAAGAGGAGGATAACCTTAGTTCTAGAAACTCTTATCAATGCAGAAAGGGACTTAAAGTTGCATACCAACCTTGCCCTTGCTTATTGTGTTTTTTTCTGTTCTCATACTATTTAATAAACGTTTCTTCCATTCCATCGGCCCAAGAGAAGCATCTGATTCCTCAGTACTCTGTCAATGATTGTCTCCTTTCATCACGCTCATGGAAGTTTGGGTTTGGGTTTGGAACTTGGAATAAGACTTTTATTCACTGCATGATATCTCTTCTGGGTCATTAGTGACATCGTACATTAATGTTGCTGGATGACTCCTTTATATTTATTGATAATTTAGGAACTAGATTCAAAATCAATATCAACTTCTGTTATTATTCTTGGAGAAATAATACTGTTTGCTTCAACTCCCATTTAGGTGGCTACACCCACAATATCAGTCCATCAAATCTCTCTTTGAAACCTTATTTAAATGGCCTGATCTGTGTTTGGCTGTGGCGCCCTCTTTCTTCACCTGCCACCTACATAACGGCTTAAACCAGGAATCCTGTATCATCCCAAATCCTCCTATTTATCATTTTTTATATACATTAATCATCAGAGACCTTCCATTAAATCAAGTTTACACGTTTTTTCTACCCCTCTGACTACCTGAGTCTAAGTAACCATCTTTCCTTATCTATGAATAAAATCTGAAATGATCTCTTTATTTCCTTTTAATCCTGCCTTTCTCCAATCCATTTTTGATACTGTATGCAGAGTAATATTTTAAAGTGCAAATTAATCCTGCAATTTTCCAGCTTGACTCCATTGATTTTCATTATATTGCCTATAACAAGGGTGAAGAGACTTTCTGTAGTGATTAGATAGTAAACATTTTAGACTTGCAGGTCCCATAGTCTCTGTCCCAAATGCTCAATCCTGATGCTGTAGCACAAAGTAAATCATAGACAACACTTAAACCAGTGGGGGTTCCTGGGTTCCAATGAAACTTTATCTACAAATACAGATGGTAGGTTTATTTGTAGATAAATCTACCCATGGGGGTTTGGCCCATGGGGTTGTACATTCCCTATTCTTAGTTTCAAGGATAAAGTTCAAAATCTTGACTGGAGCTTGTAAGTTTCTATTTCTTTTGTCACTAATTCATGTTATTTCCTCAATCTGAAACGCTCTTCCTACAACTGCTCTTGAAGAATCAAATTTCTTTTCTTTTTTTTCTGGTCTCAAGTTAAATGTCAATTTCTCAGAGAAGGCCATCCTGACCTTTGATTAGGCAACATGTTCTCATGGCATTCTGTTTTTCTTCTTGTCTTCACATTTACACATACAGTATTTTGAAAATAACATAGTGGAGAGGTTCAGTGAATGGAGCCACAGTTTTTGGTTCAAATCCTGGCTTCATCACTTTCTAGATGTGTGATTTTAAGCAAGTTACTTAACCTCTCTTTGTTCATTTTGCTTGCTTATAAAACAGGAAGGATAACAGTTCCTTAAAAAATGTTATAAGATTTTAAAAAGTTAATTTTTGTAAAGTATTTAGGACAGTGCCTAACACAAAGAAAATGCTAAATAACAATTTTTTCTCCTTGGTTTTCCCATTTTCCATTAAACCACAGACACTAGAAGATAAATAGTATATATCTCTTGGTCACTATTCTATCTATAGGATATTCCACACAGAATGTATACTATAAACAGTGAATTAACAAATAGATTATGGTATATCAATCATTTAACCATTATGAAATATACTTATTTTCTTTATTTTGTAACAGTCAAATCATTTACCTGATTTTTGTCTGTGATATACTCTAACTCCTAGAATATAAACTCTATGAAGGAAAAGACCACTATACCCAAAACTGTATAACCAGACAGTAGTTGCTCAATAAATATGAGTGGATGAGTGTATACCTACCCATAAGTCTCAGTATAGCGCAAAGGCCCTGTGTAGGTGGCCGCTGACTTCACTGGAGCCTAATATTTGTTTTTGTCTGTTCCAACCATGAAGAGACACTTGCAGGTCAGATCAGCTCTCTGTACATGTGGCCTTTGCCTATCCTGGAACACTCCTCAAATCTTCACACGGACATACTCAGCCAAGGTAATTCTTTCTATAATATTATGAGTAAACTCATATTCATCTTCACGGTTATTTCTTGACTCCCCAAACCTGACTTAGGTACCTCTTCTTTATGTTCCTGTAGCAAGCACCCCATGCTTATTGCCATAAACACTTACACAATGAATGGAAATTGCCTATTTGATTATCTTCCCCACTAAATTGAGATTGTCTGTGCCAGGGACTTTATTTATTTCCCAAGAACATAGCACAGTGACTTGAGAATAATAAATATCTAACGTCTACATGGTGGGTAAATGAAAAGAAATGTTTATTGAGTACCCAGTAGGTTTGGTGAGAAAAAAAAATGACCAATTATTCTGCACTTGAAGATTGTATCTGTATTAAATTTTATTATGAAAATGAAGCTAATGTCATTCCAAGAGGTTAGAATTGATTGGATTTTAGGTGATTAGATCACCTAAATTTACAAAATACACAAATTAAAGAGTCAGTTTTTATGAGGAACTATACATTGATTTGTCTACTTTAAGCAGTTTGTAGATGTTATTTTACACCTGAGATATATTCTTCCTGTTTAATATTTTATTACTCATCTTTATTACCCTCTCACATAACATTAGAGACAATTTTCATCTGTTAGGATGATTTTTATGTGACATTCTGAGCCTAACTGGTCTCTTGCTCTTCAGATATATGGAAGGAAGGCAACCTGCTAAAATACCACATAAATTCTATTGATATTTATTTTTTATTACCTTCACAGCAGCTCCCCTTCTCTTTGTTGCAATTACTTGGAGATCATTTTGTTTAACTCAGAATAGTCTGTCTAGGAAAGGAATTTACTAGAATTTTATGGGAATAAAAATGTCAGATTTGCATTTTTTTAAATGAAGTCTTCCTTTAGTCGTATAGCAAAACAAAGCATATTTTATATTTCTAATAATTATTCACTCATAAACATAATCTTTAGCTAAGGCATTAATCCATCTTCCCTAAAACTGCTAAAGTATAGTAACAAAACGTTTTTATTGTTTAAGCCCTTTGATTTTAGCATAATTTCAAACTTACAAAAACTACAAAAATTAAAATAGTACTAAGAACATCTGTATACTTTTTACTCAGATTCACTGATTGTAAACCTTTTGCCACATATCCTTTGTCATTTGTTCTACTGTTCTCAGTGGATTTCTGTGTCTTTCTCTCTTTAATTTGAGGTTAAGTTACATATATCATGGTCCTTGCCTAAATTCAGTTTCTATTTCTTAAGAATAACAATATTTTTCACAAAATCATAGCATATTTACTATCACAGTGAATTTGATGTTGTTTCTAACGTACCATCCCAGTTGCATTATTGTTAGTGGATGCTGTAGTGCTATTTATAACATGCATGTCCTTTCTCTCCAGCGCAGGACTCAGTCTGGGGAGAGGCCCCGCACTGGCCGTCGGGCCACTTTAGCCTCCTAACTGTGAGACATTTCCACAACTTCATCTTTCATAAAGTTCACTTTTTAAAAGAGTACTATTTCCTCATTAAAAACATAGGATTTTAATTACAGGTTTGTCCAGTGTTGCTTCATGGTTATAATCAGATGGAGTATTATTGGCTGGAGTGTGAGGGTGGTGTTTTGTCTTTTCCAGGGCATCACATCTGGAGGGACACAAATGATGTTCATTCTGAGTTTACGAAGGTATTGTCTGATTACATTGCTATTTTTATGTTGTCCATTTTTCCCTTGCAACCAATAAGCTATTTTTTTAGGGAAATGCCATTTCAGAGCAAGAAAGTAACCTGTTCATTATAATTTTTTCTAGCCTTGTGTGTACACAGATATACATGCATATACACAAGTGTGCACATTTATACATGCAATTATGTATATACATATTTGAGAAATTGTGAGTTTACATTGATACCTACAGTTCAATGCATCACTACATGGTTCTTTCTTGCTTCTTCCATTCCATAATTATATTTTCTTCCTCAGAACTGGAATCATAGTATCAAAGCATATAATCTTTTGCTCAGTCCTATGTCTGAAATAGTTTCAGATTTCTTTGTCTATAACATTACAAAAATAAGCCTACTAAAACTATTCTAATATTTGCTTGCAAGTTCCACAACTAAAGACTTAGGACAGCTTGTGAACTATTATATTCCTAAAATGCTTTGGTTCTTTTCTTTCTTCTCCCACCACTACAGTTTTCCTTCTCTCCCTCCCCTCCTCCTCCTTTCCATCTCTGTCCCTCTCTCCCTCCAGCTTCCCGGGTTCTCTCCCCTCTTCTCTCTTTCTTTTTCTCCTTTCAGTAAGATTATAGCATTCATTTGAAATTTGTCTGAATACATTTATTTATTTGCTTTCTTCTACATTTTTCTTTTTCATTATTCTTGACTAAATTTAATTATATTAAAAATGTAGGAAATTAACATGCTTTTATAAGTCAAAACCAAATGAAAATAAAGTATCTCTTTTACCTCATTTGTCCCAGCATATTGTAAGTAACAAATTTAATGCTTGTTTCTTTTTCCCTCTCGTATTTCTTTTGTAAAGATGATATGTATATATTATGCTATTTTACTTTTTATGTCCCTTTATAGAAAGATATATACTATCATGAATAATCTATTATACATATATGTGTAGTTTATATTTTGGTTTTATTTACTTGAGAATATCTCCTGTAACTAATTTCGTATCAGTTAATATACATACCATTTTTACAACTGCACATTGTAATTGTACTTTTTAAAATGTGTGCATGTATCATAGTATATTTACTTAATCTCTTATTACTTTCAAATATTTTGCAGTTACAAATAATGCTTTAGTGAATAACCTTGTCCATGCAAATTTTTGTATTGCTGGACTTCTATCATCAAGATACTTTCCTAGGTGTGGGATTGTTGAGTAGAAAGGTAAATGCTTACACAGAATAGTTTTGTTAGACATTAGCAAATAATCACCAAAGGTATTGTATCAATTTTCATTCCCATCACACAAAATATGCAAGTGCCTGATTTCTCAAAGCTTTATCAATTCTCAAGTTTTGCTGTTTTACTCACCCAGTGATAAGAAATGGAAGTTCAATGCACTTTTCATTGCATTTCTTTCATTATGAGTGAAGCTGAAATTCTTTTTTAAAAAAAAATTATTTACATATTTTTAGACAGAGGGGAAGGGAGAGAGGAAGAGAGGAAAACATCAATGTGTGGTTGCCTCTCATATACCCCCTACTGAGGACCTGGCCCGCAACCCAGGCATGTGTCCTTACTAGGGAGCGAACTGGTGACCCTTTGGTTTGCAGGCCAGCACACAATCCGCTGACCCACACCAGCCAGAATGCAAATTTCTTCTTTTAAACTTTATATATATATTTTTTTGAGAGAGAGAGAGAGAAATTTGTTCTTCCATATATTTGTGCATTCATTGGTTGCTTCTTGTATGTAACCAGACCGGAGATTGAACGCATAAAAATATGCTCTAACAAACTGAGCAACCCAGCCAGGGCAAGTTGAGTTTCCTTTCAAATGTTTAAGGCTGTTGTTATGATTCTTTTTGTGAGTTGTTTTCTTGTTTTTTTTTCAATATTTTTATATTTTTGAACTTTTTATTTCATTTTTTTTCATTTTTAATATAATAGTTATAGTAATCCTGTATTTGTGATATATGTTGAAAATATTTCTTTTGCTCTGTTATATGTCTTCTGATTTTTCTTCCCATACTTTTGCCATGGAATTTCTTTTTACTTTTAGATAATCATTTTGTTTCAATTGCATTTGGAATTTTAGTAATAGTTAGAAAGTCTTTTCCTATCCCAGGTTATAGTGAAACAAAGCAAAAAAATAAGTTTACATAAATTATACATTTGTTTGTTTATTTCTTGTATATGGTATAAGGAGTTTTAGATGTTTTCAAAAATATTAAGTGATTTCAACATACTTATTCCAGTGATTTGATATATAACCAATTAATATATAGTAGATTTAAAAAATATATCTTGTTGGATTTATTTCTAGCTTTTATATACAAGTGACTTTTCTGTCTATTTATGCAACTGTTTTAGCTGCAGTGGATTCGTAATACACTTTAGGACCTGGCAGGACAGTTTAGCTCTCATACATGTTGCCATTATTTTTCTAGTTACTACTGTTTTCCTAGTTATTCTGAAACAACAATTTTTAAACTTGCAAATAATCATTGCGTTTATTCATTATACTAATCCCCTAATGGCTAAATATCTCATGATCAGTATTAATTTTTAGAATATGTCCATGGTCTTTCAATCTAAACTATGCCTGAAATGTGTACTTTTTTTTATTACACCTTGTTATTCCATTCATAATGTATGTCCACGTACATATACACTAGTTCTTTGAGACCGTGTGCTTAGCCTCCAACTTCTTGCATGCAGCAGGACCTTGGAGATGTTCATTGTGCCAAGGGAGAGGCAGAGTACAAAAGGTAGGACATGAAAGGTGCCATACCCAGCTGAAAAACTTTGCTCATGAGCACATATAGAGAACCTACATGACACCCCAATAAATGATTTATGGACTTTGTGGAGGAGTAGGAGTTTTGCAAAGCCAGTAAGGGAAAGAGTCAATGAAATATACAGCAAGATTCACAGAACTGAACCTTCTGTCTCTTACATGCAATAAAATATTCACAAGGGAAGAGTGGAGAATGGATCTCAAGTCCCTATCAAGTTGATGAATATCCAGGAAGTTAGATGGTAGACATCATGGAGAGTGACATGAGGTGAACATTTTTGAGTTATTGGCATCAAAGAAAATACCTAGCACAGCTCTGTTCTTTAAGATACCTCATATGTAGGAAGATTTTGACAATGTTAACTATATTTTAGTTATCATACAAAGAGTCAATATGTGACTTTAGCAATTATAATCAATTAATATACATTTATCATTAATCTATCCAAAGGACTAGGATAGGTTTGTAAATAAATTCCTAGGAAATTATATAGAATATTCTTTCTATATACTTTAGATCTTACATCTCAGGTATGAACAATATTAGAAGAAACACTAAGGTAAAGACTTGACACTAAGCCATGACGATTTCTAAGGTAAAGGTTTTTAAAAGGTGTGTGTGTGTATGTGTGTGATATGTTATGTTTAGAAATTGCATCACTTTGGTGAGAGCTGTTTGTTTGAAGGTTGCTTAGTGATTTAAAATACCAACTGATTTAAAAAGGAAAGATGACATAGAATAGAACTAAAAATGATGCTGAATTGCCTATTCTAAAATTACGTATAAGTATTTATTCACATAAGTGTTTGGCTGAAATTTAGCTTTTTCTCTGGAAAATGTCTTATTTTCCTCTTACACAGAACAAATTTGAAATGATTATTTAATTACTTGGTAAAATAATCTACAACATAGCATTATTGATTTAACTGTGTTGCACAGAGAAAGTCATTTAGTACTTGGTAAATAAAAGATTTAGGAATTTCTTTAAAGAATATACTGCTTACATATGCAGGTGTGTATGTGTGTGTGTATAAAAATGTTAGTTATCTATGAATAAAAGAACCAAAACATGGCCAATTAAATAGATCATTGTGGACATCCATTAGTAGCTTTAAAACAATCAAAACAAAGATCTACATTGACCATGAACAAGGTAAAAGAAGCAGAGTATCAGTCAAATAGGTGGTGATCAAGTACGCTAGAAAAATGATGAAATGCATCTATAGTTGTTTCAGTTGTGGATAGCTGATATTGGTTCTAGGCAGTAGATTTTGCTTTGGGAGGATGAGGCTCATTAACTATGAAACACTTTGGGGTAAAATTCCAGTACTTCATTTCTTATGACAAAATTAATAAAGGACAGGGATTAACACAGCATTAATCTATTCTAGTGACAAGGATTGAAATATAAATGAGAATGGGAAGAGGCTTCCTACTCGTTACTGCCTCCCGATTACAATTCAATATTACTCTCTATTTTTACATGTCTAAATGTAAAATAATATAACCTATGGATTTTTATGACATAGTATATTTATATATTTATTCTTACATGTATTTCCTACTTTCTTGGAACTGATTTTTTTTCTAAAACCTCATGGCAACCCATGCAAAACATATATTTAACCAATATGAATATAAAGTTGAAAAGAAGGGACGCAGGAAGAGGAAGCATGAGAAGGAGAGTGTAAGGTCGCATGGTCTCAGGATAAGTAACTAAATGAGGATGAATTTAGGAAGGTGTTGGGAAGAATGTCCCTGATAAATCCCACAGATATGTCTATATTTTTCAGACTCTTTTCAGATAATATTTTCGGATTATCAAAAAATTTAATATAAGAACTTTTCTGGGATTTCTTTCATCTTGTATTTTAAATCTGTCAAACAACATTTAAACACACAGAAATTTTAAATCTGTAATCCATCATAGAGAGGTGGGTTTGAATAAGGAATATTGAAAATAAAGGAATATTGATATATAAATACCTTTAGTAATTATAAGTAAATTTATGAATTATTTTTATCAACAAACTCTAAATCAGTATTTATTTAGTGTTATGAATAATTATATTATAAAAAGATAATTACAAATAATATTTTAGATGATTTGATTTAACAATCATATTTCCTAGATTGCCATTGTTAACTATAAATTTTAATATTAAATTAATTTTAAGCTTTTGATGCAAACATAATAGTTTCCTTATACTGCAATTTATTTGGAATATAATTGTTAGATTTTTTGTGAATGATTAACATTGCATGCATATCATAAAACCAAATTTGTCAATGTTATTCCAGTTCAAGAATGTCAGAATTCTGTTTCAAACCAATTTTATCAGTGTCAGGTATGACTCTAAAACTCTCCATTAATTAAATTAGACTTGGTTTACTATCTCTAAGAAGTTTCTAATGCCATTATGGGTTCCATAAATCTCTAAATATGTAATATTCTAAGGTTTTTTGTTTTTTGTTTTTTGTCCCTGGGTTGGGGGAAGATTTAATCTAATCTCTTATTTTTAGGACAGGAAACCAAAGAGTCACAGGATGTAAAATATAGTATAGGAAATATAATCAATAACATTGAAATAACTATGTATGGTACCAGATGGGTACTAGACTTATTCATGAATCATTTTGTAAGCTCTATAAATATCTAACCATTATGGTATTTCACATGAAACTAATATAATTTTAAATATCAACTGCAATTGTAAAATTAAAAAAATCAAATATGGCTATTAAAATCATTTCTTATCCTTCAAAGAATACTGGTTTAGAGATGCTTTTACTGTAATAATAAAAAGTAAAAAATAAAGGCTAATAAGTACAATAAAATAATAAGAAGAAAAATTGGGACCAATTTGAAATATCTAACCTTATTGAGTATATGAAAAAATATAATCATAATACTTATAGTTGTATGAGTATTTTAGCCTTTTGGTATATATGGCAAATTCAGGGAGATTTGACATTATATGTTTAAATACATGGGAAAGGAAAATATAAAAATCTAAGTATTTCTTAGAGAACTTTTCAGTTTATATAACTGCAGAGTACAGTTAAATAATTTGACCAAACAAGACAACAACAGAGGCAATCGTTTAAATACTGCTGTTTGTTTTCAATGACTATGAAAAGAACGTTTTAGTTAGCATCCTGGCTTGACTCCACATAATGACACCCTTAGCTCCTGTCCTAGCACATCTCCCGCCAACCTCAAGCCACGTAATTGGATACTTTGCATCTACCATCATCCACATATTTTGTTATTTTAAAATATTCTCCTTTTTGTGTATTGTTCACTATTTTTCCTTTCCAATAAATTTAGAATTATACCCCTTTAAGCAATTATCTTTACTTTCCCAAGTTTCCAAGAGAAAATTAGCCTCTCTTTCATCTAGATCTCATATTCTGCACCTTTAATTTCCCCTTCATTTATAGCTAGTAGTATTCAGAATTGTCTTCTCCGTTTTTCTTTAAATTTAAATACATTTGATTTTTCATTTAAAAAGTCAAGCATCTCACCTTTATCTTTGTGTTGCTCACAACACTTGATGATGATTGTGACGATCCTGACAGTGACAATATTATCTATCACTGACATACTGTTACACAGTTCCAGGGACTGGGCCAAAGATCTTACATATATCATCTCATTTAAAACTCATTTAATGCAATTTAGCATGGTTAGTAGTTGGCTTTAGATAAAGGTACTCATAAATCGTATTAGCCATCAGACATAAAACATAAATTCAAGTTGAGGTTCTCTTTGTCTGTCATGAAAAGCCAACCTTATTCAGATATATTGAAAGAGACAGTATTCGTGGTGGATAAGAACATGGTGTTTGGGGAGAGTCAGTGAACATCTTCCCCACTAACTGTGTGATTGAACCAGTCATTTAAGTGCTAAAATAATACTTTCCTCAAGGGCCTATAACAAACAGAAAGTAAATTTATGCATGTGAAGTTGCTAAATATGTTGAGCAAGAGTTATATATTCCAAAAATTACATCTGTTTGTATAGTTAAAGTTGTTGTTTTTATTTTATTTTTTCTAGAGAGAGCTCAGGGCAATAGTAAAGAAAACATGATAAGAAAAAAGCAAAAAGCCTTTAATTTGCCTGTTTTTCACATAGATCATATACATATATATTTGAATTTTTTAAATTGAAAAATTTCAAACATGCAAAGAAGTATAGAAAGTAATGTAAGATATGTCCATAAACACTTCATCCAGATTACTCAGTTTGCCATATTTAATTCTAAGTAACTATTATTGAGAAGATATTATACCTTAAAGACAGCCTCACCCAACCTAGTCCTATCCCTCTCTAGTAATAATTCTTTACAAAAGATTGTATCTATTTTCTCCATTGATTTTTATGTTCTGACTGTGTTTGTAAATATGTACAATGTGTTTAAATACATACATTATAAAATTCAGTACATTTATGATTTTTGAATATCTCTTCAAGAACAGAATAGAAATGTGTGTATCACAAGACAGTTTGGATATTCTCAATTGGTTCTCCAATATGAGTCTAAAAACACATACTCCTGTTTCAGCATATGAAGGCTCTTGGTTTTCCCAATATCCCAGAATATTTGATAATGAACAGCTTTAATTTCACCATTGGATTGGATGGGAAATGTTATCTTGTTGTGATCATAATTTGAACTTCTTAGTCAAATTGCATTCTGTATTCTTTAATTTTTATAACTTTTGGTGATGTTTCTATCCAGTTGCTTTATTTCTCCTTTAATTAAATAATTTTGTATCTAATACACTAATTCTTTGTCAGTTTTATGTGAGCATCATCTCATTCTGTAACTTGTTTTTAACTTTATTTAAAATACAAATTGCTTTATATTTAAGTTTGATGAACTCAAATTCATTAATAATTTTCTTTGTGATTTTTGCTTTTTCATGACTAAATTAGGAAACCTTAATTGAAGCTGAGCACTCTCCGGAACTCTCTCTGCAACTCAACTTACTTTCTCAATTCTTAAATTAATTTTTATATGCTCTTCCCACTCATCAAACCTCAATTACCAAATATGCACTCTTAGATGTTAATTTGGTTTCTTATTTCAATAAAATAAATTCAACAAAGGAGAACTCCTACATTTATTTACCAACCAATGCATTAACCTTGAACACTGGATCCCCTTCTATTTCCTCCTTCTCAAGGCTTACTTATAAACTTGTTCTTTTTATCTTCTCTGTCTTCTGCCCTACTGGTTTGGCTCATTCCACAGGCTTATTCCCATCTGCACAAAAACTTTGTTAAAAGGATCCTCGCTTAACTATGTATCTTTTCCAGCTACTACTTTATCTCAAATCTCCCTTGTACCAAAAACACTTTGTAAACTATCTATATTTGGTACCTAAGCTTCTGCATGTGATTTTTTTTTTCCTCAACCAACTAAAATCTCACCTCACTCAGACAGCATTTGCCACTGTCACATAAGATCTTAATCTTGACAAGGTGGTGGCCAAGTCTATCTTCATGTTGCTACATCTCCAAGAACTTTTTGTTACTGTGGATCTCTCGAAACATAAGCTTCATTCTTTATGTAGTCATCACACTTCAGTGGATGTTTCTTCTAAGCAGACTTTCATCTTTTTTTAAAATATTGGAGTAATTTCTGTTTTACCTCCAGTTACACTTCTGGCATATGATTTTAAGCACCAAAATACTTGGATGATTCCAAATTTGTATCTTGGTCTTTGTGGCTAGACTCATCCAGCTGTTTGTTACTTTTCCACTCGGGTGTCTAATAAATATTTCAAATGTAGGCCATCCAAGAATAAACCTTCAGTTTTCTCTCTCAAAGTAACTCCTTTCCCAATTATATCAACTCAATAAATTCACTGTACCTTTGCCCAACTGCTTAGGCTCCAAATCTGAATTAAACTCTAATATTTCTTTTTCTCCTATCCACATGCAATCTATTTATATTAAGAAGTTTAATTGACTTTACTTGAAAATGTTATCCTAAATATAGTAACCATTTACTATCTCTTCATCCTAGGCAAGCCACTGTCTTCTGTTCTGACAGCTGCAATGATCTCTAGCCTCGTCTCCTGATGCCATACAGTGCCTCTGTAGCTGGATTTCCAACCAGAGTAATGTTTTTAAAATGGAAATCAGATCATAACTCACTTGCACAGAGCTTTCCAAAGTGTTCTTATGACAATTGGGATATAATCCAGGCTCATTAGCATGATCTTTAAATGCTTTCAAGATAGCACATGCTTAATCTAATGTTTTAAATATTGTAACAGCAAAATAAATCTTGATATATGTGGGTGTGTGCTCATGCTTGTTTTTCTTGTTCAAATTCTCTTGAATATTCTCTATGCTTGTGTATGTATTTTGGATCATATTGTTCAGTTACACAAAGCTTCTCTTGGGATTTTTTAAAGAAATAATTGAATTTTAGATATCTTTGACATTTTCCCAGGGGACTAGTTCAAATTTTTCAGTATAATAAAAAGTAAAAAAAAAAAAAAAAAAAAAAAAAAAAAAAAAAAAAAAAAAAAAAAAAAAAAAAAAAAAAAAAAAAAAAAAAAAAAAAAAAAAAAAAAAAAAAAAAAAAACAAAAAACAACTTATCCAAGGAGAGGAAAGAGCTAAATTAATCAGAAAACATAAAATAGGAATCATTTATTAAGAATAGTATAAAACTCTAAGGGAAAGCATGCAAATATGTTTTTAAGTAAGTAAAATTTCACTCTAGCAGAGAAAAAAGTTATAAACCATAGAGATAAAAGATATTTAAACAAGAAAAATATTAGCACCATGATGCAAAACTAAGAACACAGTTAGTAAATAATTGTGTGCAGATAAATTAAGATTAAGAAAAAATAATTTTAAGATTAAAATGATAAAGAAAATGTAAACAACATTTGAAATAAGGACTTAGGGAAAGGAATATAAAAAATGAGTTATACAATGAAAATCAGTGGTAGGAAAAATTATATATATATGAATGTATCACCTAAGGAGAAAATTGTATAAATTTCCAATTGCAACAGAATGGGTACCAGATCATTAAAGAAACTAAAGTAATACTAAAATCCTAATGATGCTAATGATACGTGTACTTTGTAATGGTCTTTGAATAAAAATAGTTTCTCGAACATAATTTCATGTAGGTTCCTCCCTTATTTCTTGAGGTGAGGCTTTGGACAGAGAGCTAGCTGCAGCCCCTCAGTTCTGCACTCACTTTGCCGTCTCCTGTCTCCTTGTTCGGCAGGCCATCCAGGGACACGCCTCTGCTCATCAAAAGGCTGAGGCGCCCACAACCTGCAGAGCGCTCGCCTACTAGCAGTCACTTGTATTTCTGCAACTAACATGATTTTAAGTTGTCAAAAAAAAAATCATTGTTAAGAAAACAAATCCTGTAAAATGAATGACAATATTTCGGTTACTATAATAAGAAAAACAGCATGAAAATGATATTTAATATGTAAAACATAAGCCAATGATTTTCACTGAGATGCAAAAATCTACAGGAAGTGCCTATGGATGTGATTTGCATGCATTTTGCCTTAGCTTTTGTAAATATAAATCACTTTTAATAAAAAAGTTTATCTTTTAGGCTGCCTTTGTTTCTCTAGTTATTAAGTTAAGCTTTTTTCATAATTATTGCTATCTAACTTTCATTTCAAGGTCTTCTTTATAATAATCACAATTTACTTGAGTTACTCTCTGATTTTTCTTTTGCTGCAGGTAGACTGGATTTAATATTCCCAACCCACACTATGCCTTCTTTCCTTTGTTTTTTTCTCCAATACCAGCCATCTTTTATTCTATCACTTAAATTCTACTATTTTTAATTTTAATTAGTTAGAAAACACAGAGAAGTTATACTTTATCACTGCAAAAAATAAAATAGTAGAAGTAAAAATACTGTTATTTGTATAGAAAAATGAGTAGCAATAGAATGAATAGTAAAAAATTAAGAGCAGCCAAACAAATAAAATTATAATCATGTATTTCCTTTAAATAGGTGAACTCTTTGCCTTTCCTGTCTTAGAGTATTTATCGTGATTTGATATGGATCCTTGTTATTTATTTAAAAAAATATTCTATGGTAGATTCTTTCCATAGAATATTTTTCAAAGAATGTCTCAAAGACATCCTTTGAGAACAGAGACTGATTTCATCATATTGTTTCATTATAGCAGTCTGAAAAAGTTCAGTAAAATACCATTTGAATCACTTAAACACAATTTGTTACTGATTTTATACATATTTATTTTGGAATTTTATGTATATTAGGTGTGAATAATGGCAATTATGCCGATAAATGCCAACATTTATTATCATAATAACTATCAGATGTGTTTATGTCACTTCCTTCCTCGGACTGCATGCTCCCTTCCCACATCATCACTTGGGTGTGTGAGCACGGGCTGGGCGCATTTTAGATTAAACACTTTCAATAAAACATCTTCAGAGTTTTGCAATTGTTGTTTTATTTTTTCATTAGCATTTTAGCACACTTCAAAGAATAAGAAATATTCCAGTGAAAAATGTTAGCTATTGATACCATCTTTAAAGTTTGAAGAATATAAAATTAATTTTTATTTTCTTTTAATATTTTATCTCTACCACATAGTTCTCCATATACTCTGCTCCTTTTAGGCACCAATCTGACCTATGTCACAAAAGAAGAATGTCTTAACTCATGAATAGAGGATTTTATTGATTTTTAACTCCTTTGGCTAGAATTCATATTACTCACTCTGCTCTTCCAAGTCCATCAGGAATTTGTATTGAAACATGCATGTTATGACTAGAATCCCTTTAATTCCACAACATAAATATTACTCCCGGTTAATCTGATTAACAAAATATATCATTGAGTTAATGAAGCTGAGAAATCTTAAGAAAAGAGTCTGCCTTAATTATTTTTTTTTTGTAAAAATGCTATGGCTTATAGGTTCCATGTAGCAACACTTTTCTTGTAGAGAGATTACGCATACCTGCACAATTGGTGATGTATTATCAAGTTAAGATCACTCATTGTAGTTTATTTACTAATTTACATTTTTGAATGATATTTTACTGATTATGCTATTACAATTGTCCCCATTTTTCCCCATTGTGCTCTTCACTCTGCAACCCTCCACTCCATCAGGCAATCCCAACACCATTGTTGATGTGTATGGGTCATGCATATAAGTTCTTTCGCTACTCCATTTCCTGTACTGTACTTTACATCCCCATGGCTATTCTGTAACTACCTATTTGTACTTCTTAATTCCCTCACCTTTTCAGCCATTCCCCCAAACACCTCTCCCATCTGGCAACCATCAAAACAATCTCCATATCTATAATTTTGTGTCTGTTCTTCTTTGCTTAGTTTGTTTTTTAGATTCAATTGTTGATTGAGATGTATTTTTTGCCATACTCTTGTTCATAATTTTGATCTTTTTCTTAAACAAGTCCCTTTAACATTTTATATAATAATGGTTTAGCTCCTTTAGTTTTTGTCTTGTCTGGCTAACTCTTTATCTAATCTTTGACTCTAAATGATAGCCTTGCTGGGTAGAGCAATCTTGGCTATAGGTCCCTGATTTTTATCACTTTGAATATTTCTTGCCAATTTCTTCTAGTTTACAAAGTTTCTTTTGAGAAGTCAGCTGACAGTCTTATGGGAACTCCCCTGTAGATAACTAGCTTCTTTTCTCTTGCTACTTTTAACATTCTCTCTTTATCTTTAAATTTTGTCATTCTAATTATGATGTGTCTTGGAGAAGGTCTCCTTGCATCCATCTTGTTTGGGGCTCTCTGTGCTTCCTGCACTTGCATGTACATTTCCTTCACCAATTTAGGGAAGTTTTCTTTCATTATTTTTTTCAAATAGATTTCCAATTTCTTGCTTTTTCTCTTCTTCCAGCACCTGTATGATGCAAATGTTGGAAATCTTGACATTTTCCCAGAAGGTGCTTATGCTATCCTTATTTTTTTTTTTGATTATTATTTTTTCCTTGTGCTTCCTTATGTTCCAAATCACTGATTTGATTCTAGGCTTCAACTACTCTACTGTTGTTTCTCTGTAAATTGTTCTTTATTTCAATAGTGTGTCCTTCATGTCTGACTGGATCTTTTCTATACAGTTAAGATCCTCACTAAGTTCCTTGAGCAGTCATGTAACCAGTGTTTTGAACTCTGCATCTGATTGCTTATCTCCATTTTGTTTAGTTCTTTTTCAGGAGTTTTGATCTCTTCTTTGATTTGGGTCAGGTCTTTTTTGTCTACTCATTTTGGCAGCCTCCCTGTGTTTATTTCTATGTATTAGATAAAGCTGCTATGACCCTGGTCTTGGTAACATGGCCTAATATAGTAGGTGTCCTATAGTGTCCAGTGTCATAGCCTCCCCTATCACCCAAGCTCGGTACTAGATGTATACCCTTCATGTGGGCTGAGTATACCCTCCTTTTATAGTTGGGCTTTGATTGCTTTTGGCAGGTCAATGGAAGGGATTTGCCCAGTCAGCTGCAAGGACTAGCTGTGACCACTGACCCCCAACCTCCACCCTTCCTGGTGGATCAGCTGTGCAGGGGCAGGGTGGTGGCACTGCAGTATGGTCTGTAGCTATCCACTGGGTGTGCAGGCTGGGGTATTTCTCAGCTGTTGCAGGCCAAGGTCAGCCCCAACCTGTGTTTTGCTTAGGGCCACCATGCCTGGGCTACAAAGCAATCTGATGGCTGCTACTAGTGTTGGGCTTAGAGATTACCAAGTGAAACCAAGCTGAGTCCACTTAGCAAAAGGCACAGGAGCTGGGAGCTTACTGAGGCTGGCTGTTGCTTGTTTGATAGGATTTACAAATTTGCATAACATGGGCCAAGACCAGCCATTCAGATGGAAAAGTCATTATTTAGTGTTTGGGTGGGCCTTTAAATTGGGTGTGAGGGAATCTCAGGTGATCTCCAGGGTGGGGTGATCAGTGTTAACCAGGTTGATGGAGTCTCTTATATGGAGTCTCTTATAAACACCCGCCTGCTCTGTGGCTCTATGCAGGGTGAGGGGCTTTAAAATGTAACAATTGCCTCTGTCCACATTTTGTCTTGGATTAAGCCATCCTGGATCTCCTGCCTTGATGTCTGCTACTTCAGTTTCTCCCTGTATGCCACTGGTAGCATTCAAGCTGCTATCCTGTTGCTGGAGCTGAGGGGGATTGAGTCTGAGTAAACTTGTCTGTGGGTTCTTCAAGAGGAACTGCTGTTGACCCCAGCAGTTTCTTCCACTGATTCAATCCCTGCTCATTTTTCTAGCCAGAAGATATAGGGACTTATCTTCCTGGCACTAGAACCCTGGACTGGGCATCTTGGTATAGAGCTTGGACTCCTCACTCTCAAGATATCCCTCCCAAATTTTTATCCACCACACTTGGATATTGGACCAGCCTGTTCCACATCTGCACCCCTGCTACCAGTTTGAATGGAAGTGGTTTCTTTAATTCCATATTTGTCAGACTTCTGTTCAGCTAGATTTCTGACAGTTTTTAGTGATTGCTGTTCTATATTTTAGTTGTAAATTTTTGTGGTTGTAAAAGGAGGTGGGCTGTGTTTCTTTATGCTGCCATCTTGACCAGAGGTCCCACATCCTCTCTCTACTCATTGTATTTTAATAAGTTTATCTTTGAAGAAAGTAAGAAACAAGGGGAAGATCATATAATATATAGTTTTGATACTGATTAAAATCAAGAACATAATAATGGTCAAGGTTATTGTAGTCAAATTGCAAGGTGAAAACATTTATATGTTCTCAAAAGAATATGAATAAAATATATTCTACCGTTTAACTTATAATTTTAATAATGTATATCTATATGTCACATATGAGTTTATTTATCATTTATATATCATATCTATATATAATTTATACATACATGCTCACACATATTTCAACACATGAGAAACATTTACTTTAAGTTTCTCCCATCTCTGCAGTTTCTCACTAAACTAACTTATGACTTTTATTCCCTAGGTATTAGGTAAGCCACTTCTTGGAGCAATGATACTTTTACTCTTACTGTTGATGTCCTTTTCCCCAACTTCATGCTTAGCTGTCTAGAATCTTCATCGTTCATCTGTGCTCTCTCCACAAAGCTCCTTGCTGCTGCACCTTAATGAGCTCCATCACACAGACCTTCCTTATCCTCCAGAGTTTGCACTACATAAAACTTGTAGGCTGCTTCTCAATTTTTTGTGAGCCTAGAAAGTATACAAAAATATATTTGTTTAAAAAATAATAGTCAGCATAAGACCACTTTCCATGATTAATATTAGAGATCAGTTTTCTGTATTCCAAGTGGTTTTCCTTCAGTATGTTTACTTCCTCATGTTTACATAACTCCATCTTTGCTCTTGTAATTTCATTTAGCTTTCAAATAAGAAGAAGAAAAATACATAAAAACAATAAAGAAACATCTCTCCAGATAGTAGTCAAGATTACAGTTTGTTTGCTGTTTAAAGTAGATTTAATAGATCTTTGACTTGGTAGGGAGTATCATGACTTAAATTATGCATGAAAAATTGAAAAGAATGATTTAAAATACAGTGGTAATTTAAATAGTTAAAATAGTGAATAGACACATGTTGATACCAAATGTGTAGGGACATTTTCTGTATAGATTTGGAATCAATTTTTCCAGCATCTCCTTATCTTCACCCCTTTTTGCTCCTATAATATAAGTGCCCTTTCCCCCTCAAATTAGACAATTCTATTCAACCAGCAGGTTTATTTGAACACTGTTGTCGCCCTGTATTGGAAAATAGTGGACAAAATGTTTGTCCTTGGCATGCTGCCTACCTGTTACTAGATTTCTTAAGACCACTTTTTCTCACTTTCTATTAATAACATCAATGTTATTCATCATTGACTATGTAACAAGAAGTCCATATTTATCTCATTTAATCTTGGTACTGCTCAAGTAGCTAACGTTATCTTTTTAAAACTGAAGGGAAACTTTATTTAGTCTTCTTTTTAAAACAATCTAGATTAAAAACAAGCTAAGCTTAGAAGAGAAGAAAGTATTCTCTTAATTTAGGAGAATTAACTTAATATTTATGAAAGTTTAATAACATCCCAATTTCAACAACTAGATCCTTAAAGAATTAGGATTTGAACCCAGAAACTCAAACCTTAGAATTTCTGCTTTTAATCATCGTGCTATGGAGTTACACATTTAATGAATACTTAATTAATATCTCAAATGAAAAAAAAAATTATTCAACATCTATACTCTTTTTTTTTTTGTCCTCAGCCTTTTAAAATTCATATTGATTTACTGCAACAATACGATTTGTGTCAGAAGGCAGTATGATCTGGTGTGATGGTAAGCAATATTTTCTGAAAGTAAATTAATACATAAAGAAAGCAATATCTGAGTTCTAAATCTTTTTTGTTAATTACATTAATGATTAGATGAATGCCAATGAGTATTGTTACTCATATTAAAATTATTATTATTTTTTATTTTCATCTAAAATTTCATTTGTGGTTCAAATAAGGAAAGGCATGTAAAGGTAATCCAGAGTCCAAAAAACTTGTTCTTTGTTGCTCTATTCAAAAAAGTCTTTTTTGAAAAAAAAAAAGATTTTGTTTACTTATTTTTAGAGAGGAGAAGGGAGGGAGAGAGAGGGGGAGAGATATATCATTGTGTGGTTGCCTCTCACATGGCCCCCATTGTGGACCTGGCCTGCAATCCAGGCATGTGCCCTGACTGGAATGGAATGGGCAACCCTTTGGTTCACAGCCAGGGTTTAATCCACTGAGATACACCAGCCAGGCCTATTCAAAAAAGTCTTGGCGTTGAAATCACTAAGAGGTTGATTAGACTCATTTCTCTAATAATTTTAATGGAATTAGTGACTTCTGAAACAAAGAGAAATAACAATATTGACTCTACATCTTAAGCAGTCAATGATATAGATAATAATAATATAGAATCTGGCACCATGCTCTGCAATCAATAAATAACATTGTCCCTTCAATATTTCTGCCATGTTCCCTTTTCCCAAATGAAATACACCAAGGCTAAGATTTCAGGATCAGTCCACAGTATGGTCCACTTATATACTTGTTTGTTGAAAAGATCATTAAACACATTTATTAAAAGTACCTCATTGTGTTATGAAGCTGTCTTCATGGGGCATAGGCAAGTGAACACTTGATAGTGAATAACATATCTAAATGAGGTTTTTAAAAATTTGAATAAAGTTGAGTTATATGAAAGTTGTTGATGGAATCATTCAACTGCAATTATAAAATGTCCTCAATGCCTTATTAAAAATTTTCATTAAATTTAATTTAATGAAAGACAAACATCTTTTTAAAAATACATTTTAGAAGTGAATGAAAAATTAAACATAAGAACTTTTGAAAAAATATTGGTAAGAATAGTTTTTTTAAAGACAATGCAAACAGGAAAAACTATGAAAGTGAATAAAATGAGCATTGATATGGAAAAAGCATTTCTAAACTTTACACCTAGGCCAGAAACCACTCAGAAAAGTTTGACTCAGTCTAAATGGCATTCCAAATATAAACAAATGGCAAATCACTATAAGCAAAAATTAAAAGTGAGATATACACACACGCGCACACCCACACATTTGTTTGCTTAAGAGAAATGAATATCTAAATAGAGAAAAATGTGTGCAAGACTGGGACAGGAAATTATCTAAGGAATCATGGAGTCAATAAACATGTTAAACCTTTAAACATGCTGTTAATATCTGCAAAGTTTCCATAGTATTCCCAGGAAACAAAGTTCATTATTAGATGAGCAAACATGTAGACAGAATACAGAGGACAATCTGAAAACCTCTTTTCCTTTTCCTCTTATGTCAGTTTTCAGTGAGGTGCTCTCTTTCTTCTTATCTTCCTCATATCTCTGTGATAAGCTCCTTCTTCAGTCTCACTGGATATATTTCTAGGATGTGGCAGAAACCATGACATTTTCCGTTCAGCAGAAATTAAGAGAGAAATACCAGATTGTGGATGAGACAAATAGAAAATTGCCTCTAAGACTGTGGGTCCTAAAGGTTAGGACAAAATACAACTTGGATGCAAAGTTTTTAATGGCAGTGCCATTAAAAGTAGATTAAAGATCTACTTGAGCCTTTGTCACATGAATAGTTACCATTCACAAGGCAGAAAGGAACTTAAGCTAGAAAAAAAGATATGGGAATTGGGTGAGACCAAAACTGAGAAATGCATTATCTTATTTTGCCAACTGTTTCTGAACACTAGACTGAAAAAAAAAAAAAAAGAAAAAAGAAAAAAGAAAAGAACTGCAAAATTAGGAGAAGAGGATGAGGAGGAGAGAAAGAAGAGTGAGGGAACCAATTGAGGAACAAAGACTAGGTGAAGAGATACCTATGAGATTTTCTACCTCCTCACCATACTTCCCTTAGTAAAAGATTTAAAAGATGTGTGTGGTTTGTGATATTGACAATATTGAGTAAAATAAAGGATAACTTATTAAATGAGGGAAAATATCAATGGATTATACAAATCAGTATCTCTGACACCTGGAGGACTAGATGAGGTCCTCTCAGGGAGACTTGTCGGGAGAAGGTACTTGGGGGGCATGATCCCTGGTTAATTTCCTGCACAATCCCAGTCATGACTGAAGTTTTAAAAAGTAAGTATGTTGATAGGAAAGAAGTCTGAAAATAGCTTCAGAAATAAGCAGCATTTCCAGCTACCACAGAATAGTGGAAATCAAAAGATTGAAAGATGAGAAAACGGTTTTCCATGAGGAACTTCTAGAATGTTTAGTGAGAGTTGTAGAAAATCAGTTGACCTCCATCAATGAGCAAATATACAATGAAGTTTAATTTTTGGAGAGACCAGAAGTGCTTTGTGTAAGTGATGGCACAATGATCTGAGAATGGGACCAAGGAGGGTCTTTAAGTAGCATTGTTTTCCCTGGCTGAATGGCAATGCTTATTACAAGTCAAAATTACTCTGGCCCCAAAACAAATATGCAGTAAGAAAATTCATCTTAATTTCATTTATTAGGGAGAAGAATGAGTTTATGCAGAATAAAATGTTGGCCATGTTTAACAACAGATTCAGGCAATAATTTCCAACAAAAAATGTTATTTGGTCAAA
This sequence comes from Anoura caudifer, assembly GCA_004027475.1. Taxonomy (NCBI): domain Eukaryota; kingdom Metazoa; phylum Chordata; class Mammalia; order Chiroptera; family Phyllostomidae; genus Anoura; species Anoura caudifer. Next base: position 393,695 of record PVKU01000172.1, read on the forward strand.
ACTCTATTGCATACTTGTAAAGCATATTGGATCTTATCTGCAAAATTATCCATAAGTACATCATTCTGTAATTTTTTCTTTCTCTCTGTAGCTATCACTGCAATTAACACTAAACAAGGAATCATACAGGGAATGATTTTGCCTAGGCAATAATTTGAATATCTCAAAAAATTAATTGCTGTACTTTTGTGTTAATTTTTATGAAAAATCCTCTAAGTTTAAGACCAAAATGTTTGAAAATTATTTATAAGCATATAAAATATAATAGTGATCAAAATATAAACCTAATGTTTTCTAAAAAACAGGAGCATGTGAATCAATTCTATATGATAATATAAATGTCATATGAATTACTTAAATGGACCTATTAAATTGTTTTACTGAATGTTTTTTAAAAAATTATTTTTATTTTATTTTTAGAGAAGGTAAGGGAGGGAGAAAGAGAGGGAGAGAAACATCAATGCATGGGTGCCCTCATGTGCCCCTCACTGGGGACCTGGTTTGCAACCCAGGCACGTGCCCTAAACTGGATATTGAACCCATGACCCTTTGGTTTGCAGGCCAGCTCTCAATCCACTGAGCTACACCAGCCAGCGCATTTTACTGAACATTTTGGGTGAAAATTTACAATTTGGTTGCATTTGCTGGAATTGTTTATTGGTAGTTGATAGCAAGGCAAATAAAATTCTAGGTTAATTGAATATGTATACACCTAAAGAACTTTTAAAATTGAGAAGGTAACACTAAACATGCCTGGAGTAAAAGATAAACTAGGAGACTAAGGTCCATGAAAATAAAGAACTTCAAAGAATTTTGATAAAATTTCAATATTACACCTTCATTGATATTGGTTGTATCTGAGATACTAGTCATAATCGCTTGTGCATTTTAATGTTAATTTGGAAGGAGACTGAAGACTGTTATTCTTTCCAGAAAGTTGATGCTCAAATTAAAATGACAAGAATAGGATCAAAGTGGAAAACTAAAAGCTAATTTCTGAGTGTGAGACCTGAAAGAAAATGAGATGAAACAAATTTGAGAAAACATTGTAATTTGAATTAATTCTTGGCACTGGGGTATATATCAGGAGTTTCAAAGTTATTACAAATGAAAAAATTAGAGAAGCACACTCTTTTCTGAGACTAAAGATAAAATACATGATAGGAAATAGCAGTAGATTTCCTTACAATTTCAAAGGAAAACAGAGATTTTTCAGTTCCATCATTATTGGAATATGAAAGCTCCCACTCTGAAAGCAAATATTGTATGAGGAAGTTTACTAGGCAGTTCTCTGTGGGGGATGCACCTTTGAGGAAGTGTGGGAAGCACCCCTGAGAAAAGCAGAATGCCCGCTACCAATGTTGTTACACATATTCTTCAGCCTCTTGCACAGGGAGCTTTGGAGCCAGATGGTCATCCAGAATTGTCGCAAATTGGGGCAAGGCTCCTGGCCTTTGAATTCTTGTTGGGCGGAGCTGTAATTTTTGGTTGCATAGAACCATTTGGCCAAAAGCAATCAAATCCCATTGACAGTTGAACTTAACTCTATCAGCAACCAAAATTTGTAGCAGGTAGGGGAGGAGAGTCTGTCCTGGAGAGGGGATTGGACAGAATACTTACATTATCCTCTGCAGGAAATACGTGTGTTGAAGATGATGAATCTTTGACAGGTAAATGAAGTAGGGCAAGATGTCTCTTGTGACTGCAGCAGGCAGGTTGTGGTGGGATGGGGTTCAGCTGCAAAATAGTTTTATGACACATTCACTCTTGGAATACTAAACATAAGTATAATTTTTTTTTTCAAGAAGAAACTACTATAATGTCACACAGCACAGGAGAGTCCCCAGCATACAAGTTGATGATTATTCTATAATTTTTATCAGAATGCTCATGATTAATTAGAAACAGGACCCAATGAAATACCCAGAGCACGGCTTTTAATTGGGCAGGACATTTTCTTTTTCCATCCTTTTGGTAACATCTTTTCTGAGAGGAGTCAGCACATCCTGCTACCTGACCCAATGCTTGCCCTTTGTTTTCCGGTGAGTTTTCATAAGAATCATTCTGAAAAAGGAAGTCTAACATAAATTTAAAAACGCGCTTTTTAAAATTAGGCCTGTTTTGGATTCCAAATACCTAGTGCGACATTGGGCAGGAACTTAAACCTTTAATCCTCAATTGTCTTCTTTGTAAATAATGGCAATGCTCATCACATAGGGTAGTTGTAATGATAAAACAAGAACAAGTGTGTCTAGTGCTTAGCACAGTACCTCACACACACTAAGCGGTGAATGAACCATCCATTTGTTGTAGTTGTGCTGATTAAGTGAAAGCAGCTACCGCAACGGCAATGATTGCCCTGACCCACTGCTCTGCCAGCTCTCCCAGCAGACCCCACTTGTTCCGCTAACTTCACGTGGATGAGTTTACCATTACGGGACTGAATTAAGCTGACGGTAACTGAACACGCACATATGTATACAAGTAATCTTTAAAGTTTTGCCTAATGCTGAACTACACAGTGCTATTAATGGCCATGTTTTTCTTCTCATGCCCATTTCTGCGAGCCCAGTAGAGTCTTGGTTATGCATGCATTTTTGCAAATCAGTTAATTTGATTATTAAATTTATTTATAATTTTAACGGCGAATCTTACAAAATGTAGCACAGGTGATATGTAGTTTTAAAAAAGCAAATATACATATGGGAGATATTAAGGAACCAATTTTAAATGTGAGCAGGACAGGTGATGCATGAATGTTACCATGACAACCTTGTAAGAAGACTTTATTTCAGTGTTCAGAACCACGCCAAAGAACATTTCCTTTCTAAGCTGATGATTCTATGACAGAGGCAAACATAGAGCCTATCATGTGAATTTAAGTAGTCAGAAAAAAATTTGATTTGCTTTCTCTGGTGAAATTATTACGTTATTACCCGAAGAGAAATAAAGTGATTCTTATGAATTATTTATTTTGAACAAGTCACTGCAATATAAATGGGATAATCTCTGGGAAATGAAGAGACTCTGGGCAATAATCTGATGAAGTGGAAAGAGCAAATGTAAGTAGGCCTTTCCTCTATAGTCCGTTAGGGGCAGGGGAGCTAATGATTGTCTCTAAAAGAAAACTCTATGCTTTAAGTTACCCAAAAACTGTGCAAAGCCCTGTGAAATATATCTTATAAAGGTAAAGAATGACATTTTGTCAATTTAACCTAACATTTAATTGTAAGCTAAAATTTTATCCCCCCTTTTAGGCCCTAGAAAAGTTATTTCCTAATTTTTAGTGATTTCTCTTTCCTCTGAACTAGTCAGTCAATAGAACACATACTTTAACACTCTTAGAAGATCACTATAGAATTAGAAGCAAGTTCCCTGTAGCCACAGGACATATGTTGCTTTTAGAGAATGTTCAGAACATAGTAGACATTCAAAATGTATCTGCACAATGTTTGAGTTCAGACTTTTAGTACAACTAAAATATTTGCAGTATTTTGGACAAAATGCTAAACAAAATCCTAAATAGAGAGTCAATATTGTAAACTATTTTTCCTCTACATAATATTTATATTTGGACCCATCCTATTCTGATCATATCTTCTTCACAATATAGTTATGTTCTCAAGAAAAATTGTGAGTCAAAGGCTTTCATATTTAAGGGTTTTAGGATATAGAAGCAAAACACTATTATATCATTAGGTTGACATAATGAAGAGTTAAGAAGTTACAACTCTCTCATTAGACAACATTCCTTTGAATCTGAAAGGAGTTTGTTCTCAAGAATCTTTTGGAAATTATATCCACAAAACAGAAAAAACAGAAATAAAAAATGAGTTATTTTGAACTCAGGTTAAGGATAGTCCATTTATTTAATGACAGTCGTTCCAAAAAAGATACATTTCTGAAAGGAAAAGAAGACATTGGATACATACATATATTTCTCTGAAATATTTTGTGTATCTGAAATGACATGGATGGATGTCTGAAGGGACCTCTTGATCCCAACAATCTTCCCACTCCTGAAACTAAGTTGGGACTATTAAAGTTCTAAGGTGTGACTACCTTTTGTTCTCACACATATCCTGGGTGACTAAGCTTAAACTTTTAGATGTCAATTACTACATATTAATTTAATGCTAAAGAGGATGTGTGTTTGCATGTGTCCGTTCACCAGTCCTAGTCATCCAAAAGTTTTGTGATGTTGAGCATATTACAGTTAAAACGAAGAACCTGTATCATGTTGTGTCACTTACTACACATATAGGAATTATCATAGAATCTTATTAATGTATATCAGACTGAATTTGAAGAATTTATTTTTTATACTTTTTTTCTTTTAAAATCAAAATATTATTAGGACTGATTTTAGCGTGCCAGATTGTTTACCAATTTTGATTCCAATTAAATATACAGTTCAGTTTCTAAAATGATGGTATTATCAAATGAGATGCTTTCGAGCTTTAACACCAACATACAGTTCAATGTATTATACTCGAATGACATATTTTGTTAGAAGTTTGAAATAAACACATTTATGTCTATTGTGTATAAATTTTTCTCTGCTATTTTTTAACATTCTCTTTCATAGCGTATGTCTTCCATTCAGTCTTCTGCAAGCAGATACCTTGTAAATGGGGAACAATGGGCTTGGACAACGAAATAAATGGCACTGTGATGCGGCCCTGCCCAAACCGCAGCCAGCCTGGTGGAGAGAGCACGGAGTGAGAAGCGAGCGTCAGAGTTGTCCTGCATCAGTCTGAAACAGGCTTGTCGGTCTCCACTGCTCAATTTCAGAATGTGGAATGCCCCCATAAAAACATGATCTTGGACGAGATGGTTGTACACAGCTGAGGCAGTCCCTGAGGAATTCGGTCAGACTATGAACCTGGCCAGAGCACCCTTCCTAGACAAAGGAGGAACTGAGCAGCACGTCTTCATGTCTACCACTCTGCAGTTAGTACCGAAAGAACCTGATTCTATATATGCATGTAAAGATAATTTCCTGTTTGGTGTTTGGCGGGCCTTATTTTTATACGGGAGTTTAGAAGAGAAATGTTAGCGGGACACATTAGAGTGCGCACCCATTAAATTGGCTTCAGCTCAATGCCGCAGTTGGATACTCATCATCTCTCCTCTTACCCTTTGAAAGCATCTTTCCTCTAAGATGCTATGTTTGCTTGTCTCAGAGGATTTATTTACCTGGTCGTGCTAGGGCAGTCAGTGTATGAGGAATCTCTATACTTCCCTCTCAGTTTTGTTGTGAACCTGAAACTGCTCTGAAACATAAAGTCAGACATAATTAGATAAGAAGCTAAAAAATAATGCACTTAAGTCAAAATTTGATAATTTCTACAAATAGTTATTTGTAAATATACTTTTACCTGTTTTATTTAACCCAGTCAAGATTTGCTATTCTTAAGCTTTTAACATAGTATTTCTTTAAAAATTATTGTATCCAATAAGTTTACTAATTTTTAGGTAGTGAAAAAAATTACTAAATATTTTATAGCATCAGGTTTAAAAAGGCTTGGGTGATAAAATAAAAATGTATACTTTATTCTTTCAACAAGAATATTTTTAAATAAAAATGTGCTTTTGTATTTTTAGGAATAATAAATATATTCAAAATAATGAATGAATAATATATTTAGGAAGTTAATAATAGTTCTGAAGTGAGGTATTGGCATTTGATATTTTTAGCTCAATTTAGAAATTGTCAATATATTTTTAACCAAAAACTATAAATTGGAAATTACAGGTTTACAAATATCAAGTTGTTTATTTAATTGGCTTCCTCCATGTGTGAAGTAAAAAATGTACATGCTAATTAACATGTTTCCTATAATTTTTACTCTAATTATTTTAGTTATTTTAATAAGTTAATCAAAAGAATATGCTTAAATGATAAGTAAAATACTTTAATTAACTTTACTATAACAAAATGTGTATATATAACATGTTTATATTATTAGTTTCATGTTAATAAATAAAATGGTGAACTGTTAATATATAAGCCCACCTGTATTTGTTAAAGAAAGCAATAAAAGATTTTAATGTCATTGTAAAATTAAATTATAAATACACTGTATTTTGGGAAAAAATGCAAGCAAATCTATCTTAATTTTTTGTTCTCTAAATTAGATCTACTTTACCTTGCCTTGGTTTCTCTTATTAGGCACAAAATTTTATAATAATTATGTTGCTTTAATACAATGCTTTGTTCAATAGATTTTGATATTTTTGTTGATTTTTCAAACTGAAGTGTGTCAAACAGTATGAGTATAACCTGTATGTGCATCTAGATGATGATTAATGACTAGTTTCAGTAATTAAGTCAAATAAATAAATAAATAGAAAGTCCGGGCCATAATCTACGGACCGACGACTACTACTCTTTTTGAGTTCTGTGAACCGCATCATCTTTTGTTCTAAGAGCTTTCCCAGCACCAAATTAAAGCCCCTAGGGTTGTGGCCAGCTGGGTAGCAATTTTATAGCTGTTTCCCTTTTGCAGTTCAGTTTTCCATACTTGTCCTAGCCTATATCACTTTGACTAAAATTTCTGCTAAATTTTTTTTCTTCTGATTTTTTTTTCATTTTTGGCATCAACAATGGATAGGTTAATAAGTATGAGGATTATTCTCCCTCTTTCGCATCCTCCACAACACTGAAATCTTGTTTTCATCAGATAAAATCCTGTATTTCTATAAATATTGAGAGCAAGTATCCTGTATTATTAGATGCTTATTTTCAGATGCAAGTAACTCAACTGTTGAATTGGTCAGTCTCAGAAATTCATGCTGCCAATTCTCATATTGTTTCCTTTTATCTATTTCTCTCTACTGTCCTTCATATTTATATTTGAATCCATGAGTTAGCTAGCTGTAGTTGATAGATAAAACACCAGCATAACCTATTTCTTCAGGCTATATAGCAATTGCCTTAAAGCCTAAGGAAAAGAAAAAATACATTTATCCTCATCCACTTGACCTATTTGTAAAAATCATTTAGAGATCTCCTTTGGCCTGTGAAATAAAATCATGTATTTTTTTTCCCTAGTAAGCAAGTGACTTTTCTGTGTCTCTGTGTAAGACTGATTTGTCCCGACATGCCCCAGATTCCAAGTTCAGTTTTCATGACACTGTTAGCTCCAGCTCCAACAGTAGTACATTGTAGGCAGGATAGTCCACGAAAGAAAAATAAATTCATCAATACTGAATGTGCTATTCAAACAGGACTTGAAGCCTGAGGTCATGAGAAGAGTTATACTTCATATCTCTCACTGTTCATAATAGTTTCTGGTCTTCCTAGATATCCTGTGCCATCTTTTCTATAGATATCTTCTTTCTATGTTCAGGATGACATTTGAAGTTGAGAGAATTCACAGCCACTATTTTCCTTTTTTATTCTTCAAGCCATCATGTTATATAAGTGATTTGCTCTATCTTAGAAACTCTAAACATTTCTATAGTTTCTCAGAAAAAATGCAGGTCGTATTCAACTTATTCCTGCTTTTAAGTGTGCATCCAATCCTGTTTCAGGGGAGTAAGGACACAACTTTTTTTATACTTGTTTCCTTAGTGCTCTTATTTGGACTCTAGTGTCTCTGGTGCAAAGATTATTATGCATATACTAACATAAGTTTGTAGCCTCTTGAAATTGATAAGAAATAATTGATATTTTAATGGTCCCAATATTATCTGTATCTAAATGTAGGCTAAGAATATTACTTTTATTTCACCTCCTTTTTCACTTTCAGAAATGTATTTCTTGGTCACTTTTGTATGGTTTAACTGTTTACGTGGCAATGCATTTTCAAAGTTTGTTATATTTCCATGACATTATTCCTTATAATGGCTATCATTTAATAGGCATTTGATACATTTTATTGAGCTTAATTAAATATGTTAAATTTGATTTTAATCAGCATAATTGAAACATCTATCTTCAATTTTTTCATCTTAAAAGAAACATTCAATTTTATATAAAGAAAATGCAAATTCATACTTTTTTTCCTTTGCCCACTGGTAATTTTTCCGATACTGATATTTTCTCCTCCCATTCAGCTAGTATTAAGGAAAACAAGTTGGATAAAATATTTCACAGAAGCAGAAAACAGTATTTCCTTGAACACTGTTAAAAAAAAAGGCTGACATTTTTCTCAGTCCTCCCACAAACCAAGCTTATTTCTGCTACAGAAACTGCAATGGCCTTTGCCTCAGAATGTCAGAGATAGAAATCTGACTTCCTGTAACAGAGTGTGAGGCTCAATATTATCTCATTGGAATGTCCTTGCATGCCTGGTTACCAAATGTATGTAAAGAACCCTTTATATTTTCTCCACAACACAACAAGGTTTAATTTTAGTTCAATTATTTATTTCTGTTTCCTCCAAAGAATGTCAGCCTCTGAGATCAGAGGCCTTGCCAATGTGGCTCAAGACTATATATCTTTAACACCTAAAGTATTGCCTGCACCGAGGAGGCAATCAATAAAAGCTTATTTAATGAATAAATGAGTGAGGCTCATCTTCATATATAAAGTGCAGGTAAGATGCTCTCCTGTAAGGAATTAATGATTATTGGATGCAAATGATATATGATACCATTTATATGTCACATTTATTATATCTACAAAAAATAGATATACATAGAGAGAGTCTGTCCAGAAGGTATCCAGCATGCACTGTGAAAAATAGAGGCATTTATTGGAGAAGATAGAAGACACAAGAAACATTGTACATAGGACAGTGATGCCTCAGTCCCCTTCAAAGTAAACACCTTGGGACCTCACGTAGTTCTCCCAATCGTGATTAGTTGCCCCCTTGTAGTTCCCTGAATCTCATCAATGGTCTGAAATCTCTTTCCTTGCAAAGATAATTTTAGTTTGGGGAAAATCCAGAACCATATCTGGGCTGCAGGGGAGCTGTGTCACCTGCATGATATGATGTTTTGCCAAAAAATTTTGCACTAGATGTGGAGCATGAACAGGCATGTTGTTGTGATGAAGCTGCCAATAGCTAGTTACCCACAGCTGTGCCCTTCTGAATAATCCAAATAGTTTCTGCAGAGGAATGTTCAAGCTTACTGTAAAAATTTGATGCAGATTCATTGCTCTACTCACTCGATTTTGAATGTGACATCCACAGTACACATGCTCACTCAATAGTGTCTACTGCTTCCTCTGACAAGTACAGTGAAGTTGTCATTGTTGATGCATGAGCATTCCAGTCCCCTTGGCTGCCAGTTCACAACAATTTCATGCAAACTGTTCTCCTTATATTAACAATGGCTGGACGTTTTCCAGATGGATCTTTGTATGTGTGTGTGTGTGTGTTTGTGTGTATGTGTACATACATATATATCCACATACACATACATTGTATAGTATATGTATAGCAAGTCCTTGAATAAAGTAATGTTATTATAATGTTGATGAGAAAAATAAAAGAGAAGCCTGGCCCGCACCAATGACTGTGGAACTTGCATGTTTTTTGCATGTCTGCATGGGTTTTCTCCAGGATTCCGGTTTTCTCCCACAGCACAAAGATGTGCACGTGCACTGAATTGCTGACAAGTCTAAATCGTTCTCGTCTGAGTTCCTGTGGGGGGTGTGTGTAAGGGTCAGGAAGGGTCAGGGCATCTTGTCCAGTGTGGGTTCCCACCTTTTGCCCTGAGCTGTGGGATAGGCTCCAGCCATCGGCCACGTTGAACAAGAATAAGAAGGTTGGAAAATCATTATCTTACTTGTTTTTACTATTTTTTTAAATGTATGTACAGCTCCAATTGTTTCAATGCTTAATATTAGAAATATTTGGGGTGCTTGGCAAATCACTTTCTGAGTCTTAGTATGTTCATCTCTAAATAATATCTAGTTTCTTTTGTTATGAGACTTATATGATATAATTTATATAAAGGGTTTTTCCTATAGAATGTGATAAAATAACGTTGAGCTACAATTAACTATAATTTTTTACCAATAAACAATTACTATACAGTAATAAAAATGCATGCCACCACCTTTGAATTAAATTATGTCTTCAGCCAAGCTATTGAATATCAGGGCCGTTTTCTGGTACCAACATTCATAGGACATTAAACACTTTGCATAACTAGAATCAGACATTAAAAGAAATCTTAAATTGGATTCTCAAAATTGAAACTTATAAATTAACTGTCAATGAGTAAGATTCATGGTCAGGTCTTTCTTTAGAATTTGTTTTGGTTTAATGGATATAGATACTATTAAGAGTAAGGAATATTTTAGGCCTAGTTCTCAGAAATATTTATTTGCTCTGAATCAGATAGTCTTTTAAGAATATTGATTGCAGTAAATACCTACTTTTCATAAACTAGCAGTCTCGGTTGTATTATAGATGTGTGTGCTTTCCAAAGTACTGGTTTCCACATGTGAATGGCTGACAGACTGAAGAGGGTGCGTTTGTGTTTCCATGTAACTGTCTGACACTTTATGCTTTCTATTTGTTCTGTGATAACTGTGGTCACATTAAACATTTCAGGTATTGTACTGTACCTGTCTATCTAACTATCAGCCAGCAATCATCTAATTTATTCACGCACCAGAAAAATTATAGCTTATTACATAAGAACACAGACTACAGCCAGATTTTAAGTTTATAATCTTCAGCAAGTTACTTCATGCCTTCTAATTTTATTTACTCTATCTATTAAGTGGAGATAATGGTAGGAATCACTTCTTCAGGTTATTGTGATGTTTCAATGACTTAATATATACAAGTTTTTATTGGATACATAGTAAATGTTATATGTGTTGGCTACTATTATTTAGAAATAAAATTTGAACTATATTTTCTGGTTGTATTAAGCATGATACAAAAATCACCAAAGAGATTGGTTATTGGCTGGAGCAGTGGTTCTAAAATCCAGTGTGCTAAGTAGTACGCAAAAATGTTGATGAAAGTCCAGATTCCCCAACTCTCCTTAGAGAGGATGACTGATAGCCTGGGCTGCAGTCAAGGCTATTGTAGTTTAAACGAGACTAAAAGATAATTACAATGAATATCTCATGGAGCATGGAGAGAATAATTGGTTTAGCTATATATAAACAAAATTATGGACTCTTACAAGATCACTGTCTTCATGGATCTCAAAATTTACTCAGGGATATAGTCAGTATCACACTGTAATTCAAGTAGTATTGTCATACCTGTTACATGGAGATTTTTTTAAAGTTCTATCGATTTACAGAGGAGAAAGAGACCAACTTTAGTGGCATTGGAAAAGATTTCTAATCAACTGGAGGTGAAACTGGAGGAGTAAATGAGTCAATAAGTCAATAAAGTAATCAGTGAATGAGAAGTAAAGATGGGACTACAGATAAGTCTTCTTTCCACAGATAAGATGGAAATAAAAGAGTATAGTATGAACCTGATGGTGTAGATATATATTTACACACAGGTATGCGTATGTACAGATCCATGAATATATGTGTGTATGTGTGTGTGTATGTGTATATTTTTTCTTTTCCTTTTTTATTGATGTTCAAATACAGTTGTCAGCATTTTCCCACCTCCACTTTCCTCTGCCCTACCCACGCCCACCTCCCACCCTCAATCCCACCCCCTTGGCTCTGTCCATTGGTCCCTCATTCATGTTCATTTACGTCCCTCTCCCTTCTTTCCCAAGTTATTTCCACCTCCCCTGCCCTCTGGTTACTGTCAGTTTGTTGTTGATTTCAATGTATGCATGTATAGCGAGATGTGTGTGTGTATAAACATCTCCAAGCAAAAATATGCATATATTCATATGTGTGTATACAATGCCCTCTGTATTAAAAACCTTCTGGCTTGGGACAGACTGCCCCTCCTGTGGCTAGCCAATTATTCCCTAGAAATAGCAAAGGTCTCAACCAGAAGTAGCTTTGGATGTGCAAACAAGCCAATCCAGGTCTATACCACCTCTATCCAGCCTATATAACCGGAGGCAATATTCCTCCGCCTTAATCATCCAAGGACCAGGTACTAGGAGAGTAGAGATCGTAGTTACAGTTCAAAACCCATGACAACTGTTTAAAACAGCCAATCTTAAATTGCTTGCCTTTCCTCTCCTTTCCTGAGGAAACCTTTCTATTCCTGAGGTTGGGCCCTGTTCTACCCTCCCTCCTGCTTCTGCTTTCTGATTAAAACCTGGTGTTCCTACCGTGGCCCTCTGCCGCGAGCTGGGCCTCTTGTTTTTAGGGGAATTGTGAGTAACGCTAAGCTTTTCTCTCTATGGCCTTGACTTCACGTTGCCATGCTGCCACATTTCTAAGTTAAGAGCCAGACCAAAAAACTCTCATGTATATATTACACACACACATATACACAAAAAGGTAAAATAATAAAATTTGTGTTGAAGAAGATGGGACAGATTTGATAAATTAGAGGCTACAAATTAAGAAACTATTTAGAAAGCTATTAAAGCTTTTTACATGCAAAAGTTTACGAATTAAAATCAAGACAAGTTTTATTGAAACTAAAATAACGGAAAGTGGAGAATCAAAAATAAAAAAAATTAAGATAATCTATATAACTAGATTCTTTGAATATCTAATCCGTGCTTTTTGAAATGATAATCTAATTTATTCTTTGGTATATAGTGGCTTGAAGATGGGCTAGAGGACATCTGGGGGCTGCTAACTTCTGTTTCTTTATCTAAAATGTTGGTTATACAGGAATGTTCAACTTGGAATAATTTGCCAGGATACACACTTATGATACATAATTTACCACAAATATATTGCATTTTAATTTAAGAAATAAGAATATTGATAAAGATTATTTATTTTAAAACAAAAGAGTACAATTTATTTATAAAAAGCATTATTGAACTTTACAAAGCAGATACTCTTCAAGGGGCTATCTAATTCTAAAATATTGCTACTTGTCAAAGCATCTTTTATGTTCTCTTCTTAATCTACTTCCTAGTTTATAGTATACCTTTAAAACTAATTTTATTGATATATAGTTTAAATATAGCAAAATGCATAAATATCTGTTTGATGAGTTTTCTACAGACTTTAACCCAATCAAAGCAGAAAATTTTCATCCTGTTTGCTTTTTCCATTTAATTTTGCAGTCAAACCACATCCACAAAACTGTTATAGTTCCTACCACTGTAGCTTAGTTTTAACTTTGTTTAAAAAATTATAAAAGGTATCAACCATGAAGTATTCATTTTTTTATTTTTGTTTCATATCTATTTGTATTTGTAAATATATATTTACATATATTTTATATATTCCATATATGTCTGTGTGAATGTTAATATATGTGTATGTACATATAGTGATGAAGTAACACATACATAACAATAGTTAATATATATAATATTACAAAGTCTCTTTCACTGTATTAAAACTACTGTAGTTTGATAATCCACTAATATACGGATAAACATTTGGATGTTGCTAGTAAAACTGCAAGACATTCTTTTGATTATTTTCTGTGGAAATATTTTTTTCTGTGGGTAAATACACAGAAATCAAATTTCTGCATCATTGTTCTTTTTAATATGCTACATAATTCACTTACTCTTTGTGTTTATTGGCTCATTTCACACTACTAAAACATAAGCTTCACGAGAAAAGTATTTATTTCCCTTGGCATATGTCATGTGATGTAAAAGTGCCCAAGACTTGGTGTTTGCACATTGAATGTATAAGAAATGACCAATTTATTTTGCTAAATGACTGTATATTAATTACTCTCACTAGCAACACATGAGCTCTGGCAGCCCCATCCTCACTAAAACTTGTATTATTAACCCTTCTAATTTTATCAATCCGTGTGAAGTAGTTTATCACTGTGTTTAAATTAGCATTTCTCTCATAATAAGAATCTCGTTATCTTTTTATGTAGTCACTGGCCATTTTTTAATCTTCTTTTGTGTAATGTCTGTTCAAAATCAGCCTATTTTTATTGTTGTATTTTCTTTTTGTTTAATTATAATTTTATATATTTTGGACACAATCATATAGCTATTTGAATATTTTCATTAGTGGCAAATAACATTTTATAGTGATATATTGGATTTTTTGAAACAGTCAAAGGTTTTTGTACATGAAGTAAAATGAAGTGGAGAATCACAATTAAAAACACTAAAATAATAAAATATTAGGGAGACTATAACATATTAATCTTGTTCTTATGCAAAAATATACCAAATCTTATGAAAAGCTGAAGCTTTAAAAGTTACCTCTGATGATGTTTTCATGCATTTGCTTGGAAAATGCAGTAATGCTTGGATGGCAGAGTATTCATTCAAAGGTGAGGTCCTGGTCTGACTGGAGAGTTGGTCTAGTTTTGTTTTGAAGTGTGCATTCTTTTTGCCCATCTTAGGATGATTTAGATATTTTAATAGACTTTATAGCAGTTTGAGGTTCACTGCAAAATTAAGCAGGAAGTACAGAGATTTCCCCTCTACCCTCTACTCCCACTCACACCCACAGCCTCCCCACCTTCACATCCTCCACCAGAGTGGTACATTTGTTACAACTGATGAACCTACATTGCACATCATTATCACTCAAAATTCGTAATTTACAATAGGGCTCACTCTTGATGTTGTACATTCTATGGGTTTTGACAAGTGTATTGACATACATCCACCATTACAGGATTCTACAGAACAGTTTCACTGTCCTGTAAATCCCAAGTATTTTACCTATCCATCCCCACCTCCTCCCTAATGGCTGTCAATGACTGCTTTTTTTACTGTTTCCATATGTTACATAGTTGGAATCATATAGTATGTAGCCTTTTGGTTTCTTTCACTTAGTAATATACATTTAGACATCCTGCATGTCTTTTTCTGGCTTGATATCTTGTTTCATTTTAGTGCTGAATAATATTTCATTATTTGGATGTACCGCAGTTTATATACATTCATGTTTTGAAGAACATCTTAGTTATTTTCAACTTTTGACGATTATGAATGAAGCTGCTATAAACATCCATGTGTAAGTTTTTTCCACAGACATAAGTTTTCAACTCATTTGGATAAATACCAAGGCATGCATTTGTTACATCATATGGTAAGAGTACATTTAGGTTTGTAAGCAACTGCCAAACTATCTCCCAAAGTGGCTGTATAATTTTGCTTTCCCACTACCAATGAATGCAAGTTTCTGTTGCTTCAAACCTTGACAGCATTTGGTGTTGTCCGTGTCTCAGATTTTGGCCATTCTAATAAATATGTAGTTGTATCTCACACCATTTTAACTTGCAATTCCCTAATGATGTATGATGTAGAGAATTTTTTATATGGTTATTTGTCACTTGTAAAACTTCTTTGGTGAATTGTCTATTAGATCTTTTGTTCATCTTTAAATTAGATTGTTCATTTTCTTATTGTTGAGTTTTATATAATGTATTATTCCTCTTTTTAATTCATACTTAGTGATGAGATGGAATATATCAATGATTTCTAAGCTAAAAAGTGGTTGGTGTTAATGTGATTCATATGCCTAATAGATTGTCTGACTAGTTGTCAAATCATTTGGAGTTCTTTCAAATGATTTTAAAAATGTTCACAGGATTTTACTTCATAAAATTGGTATTTGGAATGACAATGTCTGTTCAGAAGGAAAATAAACTAAGGTCATTTTATGACTGTCTAATAGAGTCCAACCCACGGCCCGTGGGCTGCATGTGGCCCAGGATGGCTCTGAATGTGGTCCAACACAAAATCATAAATTTGCTTAAAACCTTTTATTTTGCTCATCAGTTTTCGTTAGTGTTACACAAACACACTTAATGTGTGGCCCAAGACAACTCTCCTTCTTCCAGTGTGGGCCAGAGATGCCAAAGGTTGGACACCCTGGCTACTGGTGTGATTACTGGACAACTAACATTCTAAAACTCCACTGGCACGCAGCGGGGTAACTGGAACTCGCTGGGCCCCTGCGAAGTGCCAGGAACTATGCTAAGTACTGGGAACAAATATACCCTTCATTCAATGATGTCATATGGCAAAAGAGTAAAATGAACAAGTAAGCCACGAGAAAAGTAACATTTCATTTAATATCCATAAATTTTGGAACTAAAATGAGATGAAAGAATGAGCATTCAGGTTAAAAAAAATGAGCAACAACTTCTCAGATAACTATCATTAATTTGTGTTTTTAAAGGCAAATAAGAATCAATTATGTAAAGAAAGAAGGATTAGTATATTCAGATATTCTTTCTAAGACACAAAGAGATAAAGCATTCTATGTTAGGAACAGCAACAATTCCCAATGAACGCACAGTTGGGTTTAAGGGGGGAGCGATGATAAATCGGGGTTCTCCAGGTAAGAGGTAGGCATAGGCACACTGCCCCACACCTCTGTTGCTTTGTTCTGTTGTTTTTTTTCCCTTCTACTGCCCTTTTCCTCCTTGCATCTCCCTCCAAAATATATATACTTCAGGAAGGCAGAAAACTTTATTGTTTTATAATCTCAGTGTATTCCAGGAGACTAGCACTTAGTAGGTGATGAGTGTCAGTTAAGTAAATGAAAGGGTAGACATTCCTTATACATAAATTCTGCAATATTGTAGGAAAAAAATAGGCCAGAATTATAGTATTTTTAGAACCAGGCCACTATTGCACCAGTCTCAAATGGTATCAAGTTTCTTATATGCAATTGGGAAAGAATTGCAGCCCTTAAAGCATCATAAAAAGATTAGCTATTATGTTATAAATGAAAGAGTTCTGTAAACTATATGTTGTACAAAATAAGATTTTTTGTATGTTAATGATTCGAATGCGGCATGGTGTTGTAGAAAGAATACCGGATGATTTGGAGCAAAAAATAAAAATAATTTTTGTATTATTAATGCCATTCACTTTATCATTCACTTCTTAATTTTTTATAGTTTCTGCAAAATCACATCACTTGAGTGCACTTCAATATATAAATTGATTTCAAACTCCATTTCTCAACATATTTCCTACTTGTCATAATGAGTAATTATAGTTAATGTAAAATCGTGGACTCGAGGTGTTTTGATGCCCATATATGTTATTGGTATTGTTGCATGTTTTTCCTTTTATCTTTTCTTTGAAATGTTTCTCCTGAGAGAACATCCTGCCTTCTCCTATTGTTTACCTTCTTCATTTTGGATGTTGGTAAGTGCAGGTCATTTGATGGACTCAGTTGCGGCATGAAATTTCACAACAGTAAGGGAGAGGGCTCATGGCTGCCTCCACCCAATTCCTTCATAATAATTCTTAGTGCTTGTTGTGTGTTTGAAAAAGGAGATGATCACATAAGATGAACTAGAGTAGAAAATGGAAAAGATTAGGGCAATCTTGCTGTTCCTCATCATCCTATTTGCCTGATTTTATTTTTTCTGAGTGGCAGACTTTAATGAAGGACAATAGATACTGAAGCTGGTTATATTGCCGTAGCACAGGACAGATGATTTTCACAACATCAGAAAGTACTGTTTTTTAAACACTCCTGCTGTTAGAACTTTCTCATTTCCGCTGGCTCTGCTCACCACTGTGTTAGCATTGATCCTGCGCTGTATTCTCCCTCCTTCCATATCCCCTTTCTCTCTCCTCAATTACTGTATCCTTTCTCCCAGATTCTCTTTGGAAACCACCCCCAGACGGGGAGACGCTGAGCTGAGCCAGCCTCAGTTACTCTTCCGAAATTTACCAATCGTGGGGTACATTTAGGAAGAATAACTCCTCCTCCCTATTTGCCTGTATTTTGATGAAAAAGCTGGCATGGATTCTATACTTTTGAAACAGTATGATATTAATTTCAGAGAAAATGTTTTTAAAACTGCTACGGTGAGGCAACATCGACGACAATACCAACAAGGCACTAGCATTAAAATGAATATTTACTGGGCAATAATCACTTTGAGGACTCTTTCAGAGATAGTTCCAAAGGAGTGAATTGCCTACCTAGAGTGCAGTGATTTTAGGCAGTAGACGGCTTAGCTTGCTTATGTGTAGTTAGCAACAGCTTGCATTCAGCTAGGATATGCCTATTTATGCCAACAATCTGGTCATGGAATAGTTTTAGTGTTGTGCTACTTACCAGGATGCTTTTAAAATGTCTTTCCCCAAATGAAGCCACACAAACAGACTGTAGTAAATAGATGATAACAGGAAAAAAAGGCAAAGAAGGAGAGTATGATAATAACTAAATATTTTATTAGAAAACAAAACTGGCTGTATTTGAAAAAAAAAGACAAATATTTTCATCAGGGAGCTGGAGCTCCCTGCATGCTATAAAAAGTTGAACCTCAAACTCAAACTCCATTGTATGGATGAAAATACAACGATTGCTCAAGGCTTATAATGGTCATGATTTCAGATAGGGTAGGTAAAGAAGGTTAAATGGTTATTAATTTTACACTGGGACTTTAGAAAAACGTTAAATACAAGATCTTAGATGAAAAATGCAATAAAATAAAGTAGTTAAATCAGATTAAATTATACCCACTGTACATTCTATAACACAAATCAAAATTAACTTATATTAATATAACCAATTAATTGTTAAAAATTATAAAATAGAAACTAAATATGTTGCAAACATTCTGTTTTTCCTCTAGAACAATAATTTTGATTTTTATTTCAGTTTATTAGTGTACTAAATTATGTCCCTCTGGCTTGAATAAATTAATATATTAATACTTTTCTCTTTGGGAACAGATTATTCTTGACAGAATTTAAGGCATATTATATAACTGTATATTCTTTCAAATACATATTTAATGCCACACTTTCTAGGTTTCACTCCTACTGCATTTGTACCCCATTTGAAAGACTGAATTATACAGAGATGATGGCACATGAGGTGCTTATTATAATGCAGTTTCCTTTCATATGAAAACTTCTCAAAAGAAAGTTAATATGACTTTTTCTTTGTAGCATATATTTATGTTTTGTCTACATATCACTTACATAATTGGTTTCTTCCTTTAAAAGTGATTTGTAACTACAAAGACTCCCGCAAATCTTCATACAGTTCTGGGACTTTAGCAAACTGTATTCACTGTTCCATCAGTTCAACATTTTTAAAGGAAAGGGTAAAATGGTGTTAGCAGATTTTGGCACATGTATTATTCAGGGAAGGTTACTGAACTGCTTCTAGCTGAGCCAGAATACCCCGTCTTGTTTTATCTTATGAAAACAAAAGCATACATGAAGATTTCCCCGTTGTACTCAACAAGCTTGCTGACCCCACACAGAATGTAATGCTTGCCCAGAATCTTTCCTAATGATTTCCTTTTTCGTCAGACAGGAAACCGAAAGCTCTTTAATATTCTAGGCTCATGATTCTCATTTTCTATAATTTAACAACTCCTCATATTATTCTTAATGGAAAAGTCATGCAATATTGAGCAGTAACTGCTGTTAATTTCCTGCTGTATATAATTTACATTTTTTGTTGCTGGTGGTAAATAACATACTCTAATTATCATACTGATTGTCTTTTTTAGCTTATTAAGAATATAGTCATCCCAACCCTCATTGATCTTACAATAGTATATTTTATTGTTTCTAATAATAGTATCCTGAGATATACAAGACTTAAATTTTTGGAAAAAAAAGTGTGTGATTCTGCAAGTAGCAGGCTTTCTAAATGGTTCAATTTAGAACAGAATAATGTAAGTTTTTATAGTTCTTATCAAAAAAATATGGAGTTTTATTTCTGGGCAGGACAATGCTACTTTTTTATGGGGAAAAACAGTTATATTACACTATTCACACAAGAAAATATATTCTTGTACTCCGTTTAGATTGTGTCTTGTACTCCCTCAATTTCAAATGTTTATGTTAAAAATTCACTATGAATATACTTGTAAGTTATATTCATAGTGAATTTAATATTTAAGGTAACAAAAAGTCACCTTAAATTTTTTTAATACAATAGACACTTTCTTCCAAAAATAATAATTTTCTCAATTTAAAATATTTGCTTTGTAATTCCTAAAATTATCAATTAAAATTTTATAAAGTAGTATGAAGGCCAAAACTTCAGAAATCACATTGTATTTTGAAGTAGTACAAAATCCTTATTGATACTACAATACCTATTAATATTATAAAAAATTGTCAGCAGTGTTCAACTCATACTTTACGCCCCGACATACTCTCAGCATACCTCGCTGCCTTACTATGGGCTAGTTTGTATGTTCCTTAGGTCAAGGGTAGATTTCAGGACAGAATCATTATTTATAATGGAGGGATTATATCCAAGAAATGCTACTTTCTCACACTTGGGGACACCAAAGAATGCAACTCATTTCCATAGTAACTTGTCTTTGGTTCTAATCATTGATGTATTCTCTTTTATGAAAAATATAATAAATAAAAAGGACTTGGCATAGTTAACATGCAATACAATACACAGATGATGTATTATGAAATTGTACACCTGAAACATATAATTTTATTAACAATTCAATAAGAAAAAAGAAAAAAAATCACAAAGATTACCTGAATATTAAATGCCAAAGGTGCTCTTTGTATTTTTTCTTGACTTTTAGAAAAGAGCATAAATTAAAATAAGGCATCACAGAACAATAAAAGATTATAAAGCTAAGCGGTAATGATTCCTTCCTCTCTTTGTAAGGACATTGCTGTCCTAAGGTCAGCGATACGCTGTCCCACTTGCTCCAAAAAAAAGCTGTAGTGATGTTGGACTCCACATTTGGACTGACTAAATTCTAATCATGACTCCATCAATTGTCTGAATTCTGACCTATTTCGGGGCCTCATTTTCCTTCTCTCTTCAACGGAGATAACAGTAACATCTATCTCACATAGTTGCTTGAGCACTAAAATCACTACATTAGGTAATGCTTATCACATTGATTGACTCAGAGTAGAAGCTCAATTAGTAACCAGCTGTTAATATGTTATTAAAATATGTAGTAGGACCTAATTGGCTTTGAATGATAGAATTCTGGACTCTGTCCTCGTAATGAGAAATGAGGTTTGCTTCGGCCTCTTGGTTCAGCTCTGCTTTAACTCTCAGTTCACTCATAGTCAGAGGATGACGGCAGCACCTTCGGTTTCACACACTCTCAGGTCAAATTCAAATTTGCCCTTACAGTTTCTCAAAAACATGCACACGTGGTTTAAGTAAGCCTGGTTAATATGAGTGAAATCACATGCCCAGCATTGAATTGCTGTGACCAAAGAGGTAAATCCATTTATTTGGATTAAAACTAGATCACATACTTACCTATTTGTGGAGGTGAAGTCCCACTCAAACCACAAGCCCTAAGGATAATTGATATTTTGATCCCCAAGTGAAAACTGCAGACCTTTGCCACAAATACAGCACGTAGATACAGGAAACCAACACAGTGAAGTAAGAAAGCAAGTGGAAAGTGAAGGATAGCTATCTATAAGGATTATTTGATGTCAACGATATTTAAAAAGTTTGATTTTGATTTAACCCTTTAAAAAAAGTTGTAACGGTGTGTGAGCTTAAGCAAACTTCTAAACTCTCAGAATTTCAAGTTCTTCTTGAGTAAAATGGGCAGAGGACCTGAAGAAACAATTCTCCTAAGAAGACATACAAAATGGGCAACAGATATATGAAAAGATGCTCAATGTCTATATTAGGGAAATGCAAATCAAAATTACAAAATTACACCTGTAATTTTACAGGTGTAAAATTACAATTTCACACCTATTACAAATGACAAGTTAATAAATGTTTATGTAGCATAAATGTGAATTGAGAATCACAGTGAAATATACCAGTTTTTGAAAAACAGAATGTATGATAGGGGTTCATTTTTGCCTAATTCACCAGAATTGAAAGAGGAGTAGCTCTTCATACACTTAAAATTAAAGGTTAATTTAGACCACTATGCTGGACATTTTGGTTTTAATATTTTCCATTCCTTTGAAGTCCTACTTTTCTTTGATCAAAATATTTTAAGTGGTAATTCTAACAAGAAATCGTGTAACTTCTTCATGTATCAGAGCATACAACAGTGGTAGGTCAGTGAACAAACAGGGGTGGCAGAATGACCTCTGATATACTAACCTTGTTACTTTGGGAAAACCAAGCAGCCGTGGGGAAAAGGAGCAACGCTTACGTCAGTGTGTCCTCAAGGCTTATTTTCAGTGGGTGTGCATTTCAATAGAATTCCTAAAACTTTTCAAATCTATTTGATAGGAAGTTTTGATTCACTTTATTTGCTGATAATTTAAATCAAAGCCAGAGATAATCTACCCTAGAATTTATAAAAATATATCTTCTAATCATCTCCCAACAAGATTATCCAGGAATCTTTTTTCTTTTTGAAACACAAAATATAAAAATTAAAAAACAATGAATTTGGATAGACATCCGAACAGTATGTGAAAGTTTAAAATACTATAAAAATATGATACTTAAAATCGAATAGAAAAGTAAAAAGAAAATATAATAAAATGTGATTGAGTGATATAATTTAAAAATATAACTAAATAAAGCTTAGAATTTTTAGAAATTTGAATGTAAAAGAAAAATAAAAAATAAGACTACAATACAGTGAAAAAGGAAACTGATTACTATGTTATATAAAAATAGAAGAAAATATGAAGTGAAAATGTGAAAAATTATATTACAAAAGTTTAAAACATAGTATATCAATCAGCAATACCATATAAATATTAAAAGGCATACAATATGTCTGAAAAAATATAAGAGAAAACAAATTAATAAATTAGTATACTAGTGTTCATAGCTATCATTAAGAAAAAGAGGCACATTCTTACATAAAACTGAAAAAAGTGTATGAACAAGAAATTCAGACAGAGTTAATGTTCAAGAAACATGTAAATATTTAAAGGTAACTAGAAATAAAACAAATTAAAAATTTAAACATCTGACTAAATATTTGACATCATGATGAATATAATATGCACTATTGTTTAATTTTGTAATTTTTATGCATTCCTGCTATCGGGTTACTTACAAAAAAATTTGTAAAGCATTCTAAGCAAATTTAAGGCTTAAATTATTTATTTCCTTTGAATCATTAATGTCATTTAAAGGAATCTCAACTTACTTAAATTATTCAAATTTATTGATTTCTATCATGGAGCCAATAAAAATTGGCTCAAGACTTTCAGTATAAAGATGATCTATATAATATAATATGATAAAATATGACTCAACCATTATGGGAGTTGTTATATGATATATAATCTTTTGTTTATTTGGAATATTGTTTTCACAAATATCTGATAACAGAGGAAAATTTCTATTTCAGTGCAGGAAAGAAATTATATAAAAATATGTCAAAATATGCAGAGATATTACCTTTGCATGGAGAAGATACAAGCATACACACACCCACACCCCTATTAAAATGTCTTATTTTTATATTTAATCATCTACAAAACAAACACATTACAATTGTTATTGTCAAACAAATTCAATAATTTACATTTTTTTTGATGTTTACAAATGGCCAAATATATAATGGCAAAGTTCTGGTGGTATGATTTGACATAGTATTGGCAAATATATGTTTAAGAGTACATATTTAAATTGCATAATCTATTTAGATTTAAGCAAACTGTAAATTTACCAGCATTTTTATTCAGACCTTTAAAACACTTCTTGCCACATAGGATCACTGTTACATAAATTTTGTAGTTGGTCATGGGTTACACAAAAATAATAATATTAGTTATAAAAGTCATGGTAATTAAAACCCTAAATGTTAAAACTGTAGCTTTTGTGACTTCGAAAACTTATTTCATCCAACACTGTTCATCAGAATTCTCTTTTAGTAATGTTACTGTACCCTAAAATTTATATTCTACTTTAAGAAAGAAAAATATATTTCAAGGTGTGTAAGTGACACATGTACCTAGTTATTAAAAATGATTTCAACATGACATATAAAATGATAGTAAAAGCTCCCAAACCCATTATTTAGATGTCTAAGATACCTTCTAAAACTTATAATTAGTAAAAATTTTCTGAAGAAAATCTTCAGAAAAAATACAAAATTGAAGTTTTGTGTTCAACGGGTCAATGAAAATTGATAAAAGACAAAAAACATTGTAGTACTTTTCTAACTTTTTTAATACATGTTAAAACTAACAAAATAGAGAATCAATTCTTTTTTATAATGTGAATTTTCCAATAAACTCATTTCCTAATATTTGTAATTGGCATTCTATAATCATATATCAACTGTCAGTAGTAACTTCATGAATTTTTTTTTTTTCATCTGCAAAACTGGGACAGAGAGGAGGGAGCTATCCTTCTATCACAAATAGAAGAATTCCCTCCGCCAGGAAAACTAATTAGGTGCACAGTGAGTGTCTGCCTGATTACTTGGCTCAAGCATGCGTGCGCTTCCTCACAGGGCCCTCCAGAGGCTAAAGCAATCCTACCGACTTGTGGCTTCATCATCCTTCACTGAAGTGTTATGAAGACGCATAGGGGGTCAGACCACAAAACAATTCCCTGGATTGTTTCCTACCAATACTGTGCAAGGGGCCCATGTGTATATTATCCATAAGCACATTAAAAATCTACCTTAAAAAATCATCCATAAATGTATCTAAACCTTCCTTCATTCTTTATGTTTTGAGCCAGTGTGCATTTCTTGGGGATAAAATTTCTGTTTGCAGACATTTTCCATATATTTCTCTTAGATATTATTTTGAACCAAATATCATCCAGCAATTTAGAAACATTTTAATCCCTGATTAGATACCTAATCCCTGAGTCAGATTCATTCTTTTTTTAAAACATGGCAAACAATTATTTTAAACAAATTAAGCACATTAGGTATACAACATGCCAAGTTCCCACTGCAGTGCCTTGAACATGGTAGCCACTGAACAACCTTAATTTCATGTGGCACTTTCCATAGTAGCCCTACAACCACTCGTCTCCACAGTTCAAGGCCTTGTCCTCTGCCTCAGTGTTTTTTGTTTGGTTGTTCCAACTCTATTAATCCTGCAGGTCAACAAATGTTAGAGTTCTGAAGAACAGTAACATTTGTAACAAAAAATTTTTTTTCACTTGACTGTCTCTTTTTGTTATTGAACTCCAATGGTTTATCATCTTAGGTTGAAAACTGCAAACTTCATTAACTCATTCTATCCTATCTAGCTTCTACTGATGACCCCTTTCTGCTCAGCCTCACTCATCTGCTTGCTTTTTGTTTTTTTTTTATTTGTAAATGAGAAAAGTGCAAAGATGCTCCTTCTCCTTATTTTGCCACAGGGACTTCCGATTATCACCCTACAGCAAATCCCTTCTTGCCACACCCAATATCAGATGCCCCTCAAAATGAGGACAACTTCTTGCAACATCTCCATATTTTCTTAGTAGACAAATGAATTTTACATGTAAAAATATGGAACCATGTGAATGTATAATGTAGGAATTTATTATATCAAGGTATTGAAAGAATAAGGAAGCTGAGAGTCAACAGAGAAATATAAAAGGGAGAGGACTTCACTGTGTCTTCAAAAAAGAAAAAAAATGGTAAGGACATTTTTAAAATATAGATGGTAATAGAACAATTCACTGAGATAAATATTTTTTAGTATCTTGGATTAAACTTATGTGATAATAAGAGGCAGAATATCTTGAATTCTGCAGAAGAATATGGAAAAATGTAACTGAAAGTAAAATGAATGTTTTTCAGGTTAAGTTGGCTAGATAGTTCCATTTACTTTACCCTTATATTGTTGATTAAACATATTTCTCTGATTATGTATTTATTAAACTACATTTCAGCTTTGTCATAAAACAACTTGTTTTAAATTTTAAATATACTCCTGGGTTTAAAGAAAGGGGAGAAGTAAGAAAATATTTGAGAGAATTAGTGAGTGACTCTATTACAATGCCACTTGAACTTTGAGGACAACAAAAGGACACTGTGGGATTCTCAAAGGATCATCTTATCTCCATGCTCAGTTTATCTGGAGTTTTAGGACTAATTTAACATCAAAGAAACAGTAAAAATGTTTTATCAGTTAATTTCCAATTCTTACAAAATATCTACTTAAATTAATTACATGGAAAAAATTCCAGAACCATTCTTTGCCATGAATTGAGAAAGTCCCAGAAATTGTCTTTGTAGGTGCAATAAGTGAGAAAAATTTCCAGTGGGCCTCATACATTATTATACATCTCTTTTTGTTTATTTGGTTTTTGTTTTGCATTCACTTGTTTTGTTTTGTTTCAGGAAACTCTTAGTAAACTGAGTTAGCAAACACTTATTTTCCCTTTACATTTCAAAAAGTGACAAATGCCTGAGTATTACTCAATTGTTGTACAGAATGAAATGACAGAATGAAAACTTGTTGGTCATATACTCCTACAATTTGTAAAGAAAAGGATAAATGATCTCAAATGGAGGAAGTAATAAGAATCCTTATCATTTCTGTTCACAAAATAAACCCAAGGATTTTGCTACTTAAGTAATATGTTATAAAAAATATATTTTTCAGTGTTTCCTACATAAAATTCCATATAAAATCTTCCTACATAAAATTCTAGTATCTGCCCATTTAAAACACACTGAAACTGATTTCCAACGGAAAGTTATACAAATTAGAAAGTATCTGAGTCGTCTCAACCATAGGACGATGATAAACTGCAGTACGAGTAGCAGCACTAATATGGGCGGTCAAGTGGCACTGAATCAGAGTTAGACCTAATCTTGCTTAAGGTCCTCACTAACAATCATTTAAACCTGGAAAACAGCAAAATTAACTCCTGCTGAACACGACACTGGGATATTTTATGAGCATTTCTGTCATAACAACTGAGTTTAATTCTTTAAAATCATTTAAAACAAGATTCACTCATGTTATATCTATTTATTAAGAAAAACAATTTTCTGAAAATCTCTGTATTGCAAGTGTGAAGTAATAACTTTGAAATTCTGACAGTCCTTAATGTTTTAAAACTAATAAAATTATCAAGAAACACAAATCATGCCACTTGCTGTAGGTTCTTCCTAAAACTTAATACTTGAAAAGTAAAATATCTCACATACTAAAATGGTGATCACCTTTGAATCTTCATTCTAGTTAATGACAGGACATCAAATAAAATGTTTGTTAATTTTGACTACAGCTGAAATTGTCATTATCAAAACTGCTGTTATCAGCATCTCTAAGTCCCATAATCAATGCTATAAATTGACAATAAAATATATGCCTTTCCTCTCAGTGTGAATGCGAAGATAACATTACAAAAATGAGGCCATATTCACTAAACATGCATAGAATACATTGTTTACTATAGGTGGAATATTGTACAGCTGATCTCTATAGCTTATTTATATTGTTTAATTAAAACTTCATGCCCGTTGATTAATAAATTCCATTATCCCTTCACTGAGGTCCTGGCAACTGTCATTCAACATTTTGTTTTTATAAATTTGACAATTTTAGATACCTCATATAAGTGAAATCATGCAGTATTGTGTCACTGCACCTGTCTTATTTCATTTAGCAAAACGTCTTCCAGGCTCATTCATACTATCACATATTGCAGAACTTCCTTCTTTTAGGAAGAATGAATAGCATTTTATTTTAAATGTACATATTTGTCCATCATTGCTCATTTAGGTAGTTTCTGGATTTTGGCTACTGTGGATAATGCTGCAGTGGGTAGTGAGTGCTATCTCTTTGAGATCCCAATTATAATTCTTTTGGATATATGAGGGGGTACGCAAAATTGAGAGTATTTATAAAAAATTGTGTATTTATTCTTACATGTTTAAACTTCAGTCACTTTCAAACTGCTCTCTATTTGATGCAACATACCTATCAAGACTTTTTCACTGCTCAAAACAATTTTTGAACTCACTGATTTTGATGTCTTTTAGACCTGTCAATTTTTGTTTGTTTGTTTGCTTTTTTCACCTCTTCCATATCAGCAAAACATTTCCCTTTGAGGAAATTTTTCAATCTGGAAAAACAAAATAACATCACTCAGAGAGAGATCAGGTGACTAGGAAGGGTGGGGCACAGGGTCATGCCATTTTTGCTCAAAAACTGCTGAACGCTCAGCATAGTGTGGGCAGGTGCGCTTGTAAATCACCCATCATGAAATGGGCACGCACTTTGAAAGAGGCTTCAAACAAACTTCGCTGGAGCCAAATACAGCATCTCACAATGACACCAGCTGGTACACTGATACAGATGTGTTCCTAGAACAGTCACCTATTGGAGAAACCTGTACTACAAGGGGTCTACCCTCCAGAAAATAACTTGTTTTTTTGGGGGGTCTTCCCTTGTATACTCACAAATGGGATTGGATTATATGGTGTTCTTATTTTTAATTTTTGAAAAAACTCCATACTGTTTTTCACAATGATTGCATCATTTTGAATTCTCAGCCACAGTGTATAGTGTTCTAATTTCTCTACATTATCACCAATGTTTGTTGTCCTTTTTTAAAGATTTTATTTATTCATTTTTGGACAGAGGGGAAGGGAGGGAAAAAGAGAA
Source organism: Anoura caudifer (assembly GCA_004027475.1). Taxonomy (NCBI): domain Eukaryota; kingdom Metazoa; phylum Chordata; class Mammalia; order Chiroptera; family Phyllostomidae; genus Anoura; species Anoura caudifer. The sequence goes on from PVKU01000172.1 coordinate 422,165, forward strand.
GAAGAGAAACATCAATGTGTGGTTGCTTTTGGGGTGTCCCCTAGTGGGGACCTGTCCCACAACCCAGCCATTTGCCCTGACTGGGAATTGAACCAGCAACCTTTGGTTCACAGGCTGATGCTCAATCCACTGAGCCACACCAGCAAGGGCTATTTTTTTGTTTTTAGTAGTAGCTATTCTAACTGGTATGAGGTACCTCATTATAATTTTAATTTATGTTTCACTAGGGATTAGTGATATTGAGCATTTCCTCATGTACATGTTGGCTATTTGCATGTCTTCTTTGGGCAAATGTCTACTCAAGCCTTTAGCTCATTTTATAATTGGGTTAGTATTTTTAGCTATTGAGTTGTAGAAATTCCATATATATTTTGGAAATTAACCCCTTATCAGATATATGGTTGAAAATTATTTTCTCCCATTCTATGGGTATCCTTTGTTCCTCTGTTGATTATTTACTTTGCAGATTTTTCCTTTGATTAGTCCCATTTGTCTATTTTTGCAATATTTCCTCTACTTTTAGCCATAAAATCATTGCCAATACCAATTTCATTAATCTTTTCTTTTATGTTTTTTTCAAGGAATTTTACAGTTTCTGTCAGGCCTTATATTTCAGTATTTAATACATTTTGAGTTGACTTTAGTGCATGATATGTGATAAGGTTCCAATTTCATTCTTCGGCACATAGAATCCAGTTATTTCATTTGTTAAAGAGACTGTTCTTTCCTCAACATATATTTTTGATACCCTTGTCAAAGATCAAATGGCAATAAATGCTTTTTCTGGGCTCTTTATTCTGTTCCATTGGCCTAAATGTCTGTCTATATGTCAATATTATACTATTTTAATTACTGTAGCTTTGTAATATACTCTTTTAAATCAGGATGTATTGTGCCTCCACATTTGTTCTTGTTACGTTTACTTGAGTACCAGGGTTCTTTGTTGTTTCATATGAATTTTAGAATTTTTTTCAATATCTGTAAATAAATGCCATTAGGTTTTTGATAAGGCTTGAATTGAATGTATACATTATTTGGGGGGAATAATGGTCATTTCAATTATGTTAAAACTTCCAATCCATGAACACAGGATGTCTTTATATTAGATAATATCTTTTAAATATATTTTATTATATTTTACAATTTTTAGTGTTTCAAGGTTTTTACTTTGTTGATTACATTTATTTCTAAATATGTTATTTTTATGGTATTATTATAAATGGGATTATTTTTCTTTTTTTCAGATAGTTTATTGTTAATGTATAAAATGCAACTGACTTTTGTATGTAGATTTTTATCCTGTAACTTCTTATGAATTACTTTATGAGTGCTGATAGTTTATTTTTAATGGAGTCTTTAGCATTTTCTATATATAAGATTATGTCATCTTCAAATGAAAACAAATGAGTTCTTCCATTTATTTTGCTAAATTAAATTTTCTTAATATGCATTTTCTCTTCTATTGAGATATATAACCATATAGCTCAATTAGTTTAGTGTAACTAAATAGACATTCCATGGTCTTTCTCCAATGTCATCATATCTTTTTTCTCGAACCTATATTGAAGGCTACGAGATGAAATTCTTTATATCAGCACACTCAATAGACAATATAAAATTATTTTTTATTCTTATTCATCAGTGGTAGAGTGACAAGTATATTCTTTAAATGACATTACAAAGAGAGTCTTATTTATGATGTACCCAGGAGCAGAGTCAGAAATAAATTTATAATCTGTTAAAATACTGCTTACTGATGTACATTACAGAGATACTTTGGCAAACATCATGATAATATTTTTCTTCATGCATCAATTTATTCTGATGAACTTGGATATTATCCAAAAAAGATTAAAGATATGTACTTCAAAGCCTCTGAAATTCTGTGTTTATACCCTCACTGTATACTGACATAAACTCTAATTTTAATATACAAACAAGAATAAAGTGCACAATTCTGAAATAATAATCATTGATATAGTTACCATCAGCCTCTCTCATAAGCAAACAAAAAGTGTAGTTAAAAAAGCAGAACTAGTCAAGACATATTAGTAAAATTAGTAAGTTTTGGCATAAATACCAGGCTTACTAAAAAAGCAAAAGTTATGTTTTTTCTAAAGCCATCACTCAGAACTTTCAAATTTATTTTGACATTGCATGCAAATTAATACAATGACCACTTGTGTGTTTTTCCCATTAGAATTGATTTAATCTGGCAGAATTCAATATTTCTAGACCATGTTATATTTCACCTTGAATCTGGTTTGTAAAATTGTTTCATGTGCAATTGTGCTAATCACTAAAACAACTTTATATTTTAAAAATGTATTCTTTTAATGGCAAATGTTAAAATTCATTAAAAAGGAAAGCCATAGGGATATTGCTCAGACACCATTTTTTTTTTCCTGGCTAACCGCTGAGCACTGAAAGGTCTCTATTACCAATGATGAATATGTTTTAAATGGGGAATTCAATTTCAAACAGAGCCTTTCACCTTTAAGCTAACTGGTAAATTCAGTTTGCAAATACAATACCTAATGCAGTTCTCTTGTTAGATCCACAAAGTAGTTTTGGACAGAGTTTTCAGTCAATCTCTGTTAATGATTAATAGAGATAAATATCACAGGAAGTAAAGCCATTAAATTCTCAACCCTCTTTAAGGAACTAATTTAAAAAAAAATGGTGTTCAGTTTCTCCTTATCAGAAGAAGTTATGGATACTTATCACAGAATATTAAAATATTTTTAGTATTTTTACATTTCTTTGAATGTTGTAATGCAGTGAATATGTTTTTATATTATAGTTTTTAGTGGTTGCCCTAGAGTTTTCAATATACATTTAAAAAATATTTTTTATTTATTTTTAGAGAGGGAAAGGGAGGGAAACAGAGAGGGAAAGAAACATATATGTGTGGTTGCCTCTCGTGCACCCCGCCACTGAGGACCTGGTCCACAACCCAGATATGTGTCCTGACTGGGAATTGAACTGGTGACCCTTTGGTTTGCAGGCTGGCACTCAATCCACTGAGCCACACCAGCCAGGGCATGCAATATATATTTATAACTAATTTAAGTCCACTTTCAGATAACACCAACTATTTCACAGGTAGTGTGAAAATGTTATAATAACAAAATAATTCTAAATCATCCTTCTATCACTTTCATTATTACTATTATTTATTTCATTCATATATAATCATAGTTTGCAATATAGCCCTAAGCATACATTATTGCATACTTTTTAAAAATATTTTATTTGTTTAGTCTTAGAGAGAAGGGGTGAGAGGGAGAAAGAGAGGGAGAGAAACATTGATGTGTGAGAGAAATATCATCGATGGTTTGCCATTCCCATGCTCCCATACCAGACACTTGGCCCACAAACCGGGCATGTTCCTGACCAGGAATTGAACCAGTGACCTCTCACTTTGTGGGACAATGCCCAACAAACTGAGCCACACTAGTCAGGGATGATCGCATACATTGTTGATGTTATTTTAAAAAGTGTTGTGAAAAACAAAAATGAACCAAGCAAACAACTAGAACAGGAACAGAATCACAGAAATAGACATCACATGGAGGGTTATCACTAGGGAGGGGGAGGGGTGAAGAATGGGGAAAAAGGTACAGAGAATAAGAAGCATAAATAGAGCTTGGGCTGTGAACCAAAGGGTCACTAGTTTGATTCCCAGTCAGGGCAAACGCCTGAGTTGCAGGCCAGGTCCCCAGTGGGGCCATATGAGAGGCAACCACACATTGATGTTTCTTTCCCTCTCTTTCTCCCTCCTTTCCCCTCTCTCTAAATAAATAAATAAAATCTTTAAAAAAAAAAAGAAGCATAAATAGTAGGTACAAAATAGACAGGGGGAGATTAAGAATAGTATAGGAAATAGAGAAGCCAAAGAACTTTATGTACAACCCACAGACATGAACTATGGTACCCTGTGGGAGGTTGTCAATTTCCATTATTTTCTCTCAGAGCCCTGAGCTATCACATTAGAAGTCTGAGCATCTGGAGGCCAGCATGCCTTATGTAAGTCTAAGGTAGGCAGTGGAAGAAGACTTAAGACAAAGACACAGGGAGAAAGAGAGAGATAAATGTCTGTTCAGGCCTCAACTGTTCCAGCTGTTAGTTGTGAGCAGAGAGATCATGGGCCAAGGATGAGTCATTCCTGTTCAATACTTTCAATGCACATGATGTGACATGTAATAATAAATTACAGATTTATGCAGATTTATATATTAAGTTTGTTAAGAAGCAGTAGCAAAATAATAAATTTACTTCTTCTACTCACTCTCACACTTTGAGGGGCATATATTCAGTTCTTATTTATAATGATATTCCTTTCTAAAACATATTTAACATAATTTTATAGTTATCGTAATACATAAACTGCTGTTGACTGTTACAAATGTAAGTGTAAAGTGAGAAAATTAGCATCAAAGGCGAAAACAATTTTATATCAATTCAAGTACATGTTTTAATAATAAGTTTTCTAACTCTTAAATACGTATTGATCTTTATAGTTTGTGTTTCATAACTTATATTTAAATTTCATTTTGTATTTTATCACAACAATTAATTATATTTTCACCCACATCAGTTATAGCATGCTTATAAGTGTCCCTTACCCTAAAATATCAGTTGGTCCCTTGCTAACTTGAATGGCCAGTTGGATAGGTACAATGCACTCTGTTGTAATATTTTCTTTATTTTTTGAACTAAAATGACATTTCATTATTAGTATCTATTTGTATTTAGCGTAGAGGGAGGCATTTGATATGTACCTATTTTTTATTTCTTTCTTAGGTGTTATATTTCCTACCCTGGATATGTTTAGTGTGGTGATTTTTATAGACAGAAAAGGATAGGTAAAGATATTTTCAGATGCAATGAGGTCATTTGACTTCCTCATTTAATTTTCAATAATAAATGAAATCATTATTTGAATATTTTATCTTCCCTCTTTTCCCACTGCCTTAGTTTAGGAGTACTGTCATATTATTATAAAGGGGTGCCTTCAATGCATCTGCCACGTTCCTTTCCTATGTCTCACCATTCCCATCTATTCACTAACATTCCATGAATTCTAGGCTGAGGTAAATTTCTTGCATTTACTTTCTCCTTTGTCCCTTTTTATTTTCTGCTGTACAAAAGTAGTTGTTCACTGCATATTGTACTTCCCAATTCACCATTAGAAACTTTCATCTCAATGCAATCTTTCTTTATCACTCTGGAAAGAACCTGTCAGTCTCTTAAGAATATAAATTCTAATTTGTCTAAGACTTATCACTATTTTTGTAATAACACCATCAATTCATAGTTATAATGCTATTTTTCTTAGCTCACACTTAAAGAATGAAGTCTACACTTTGCTAATAAGAGATGCTAGCAAATTTGAGTTAAGATTGGTTTTGTCCAGGACTGATGTAGATCCTAAGTCAAATCTCTCAGGACAAATAAGGTAAGAGAAAATTTTACAAATACCTTAGTAATTTTTACCATGTTACTATAGAGTCGCTATGTATTCAAGAGAGTTGGAAAGGGAGGGAGCTGGGAAGTCACAGCAGACAGTTTTGCCTTCTTTCTAAGTGTGTCTTTTTAGTACTTGGTGTGGCGGCCAATGGTCAGCCTCATCAGGTGTTTGCCTGCAATATCTGACTTCCTTAAAAGCCAATCTCCGCATATCCCCTGATTTTGCCCTTTAGAGTCTTCTGTTCCAAGAGGGTGCCAAGTGTAAACCGAGAACAAAATTTGGGAAATGCACTCCTCCTTTTTTTGGCTTAAAGCGACAAGAATACTCCTCAGTAGCATTGCCGAGGCTGAAAATTCATTCCCATTTGCCCCACAGTTCATTTAACTGAACACCAATGGCACTCTGCCAGGATCCAATCTGGGATGTTGTCCAGGTAAGGAGTAAGTCATAGATTTGCTATTATTTTAATCTGTTTCTTTACACTCCACACTGCAAACAATTACTTGATGCTTCTAACATGGTGAGGAAACACTCCCTAATTTCACATTGATTCAGGTTTCTCTCTATTTTTATATTCCATTTGTCATTTCAATTGGAGGAAGGAGTGGGAAGGGCCACAGAGCAACTTTTTGTTGTTGTTGTTCAAGGCCGTCATCTAGACAAAAATGTCTGGTCTCCATTTTAAACATAAATATTCTTGCCAAAATATTATTTCTTTAAGACTTGAAGCTATTTTCTGTTCACAAATTATACAAACAGAAATATTTGCTTCAATTCTAAAAGTGCCTTCTAATAGAAGTGTAAATTAGCAACCCACAATCACTGATGTTTTAAAAAGTACTGAAAAGGTATGTCGAATGTCAGGAAACTGAATATACGTTTTATTATTTCCATTCATCATCATTTCAAAGGCCCTGTTAAAGTAACAACCTCCATATGCCCAACATATTACTTACAAAATGAGCAAATACTACTCACTCTTCCTATTTGACAAACTATAATAATCGGTATCCATTTGGTTTTAAATGACAGAAATATAATTCAAAGTTTATCACATATACACACGCATCATCTGTGAGAATGAAAATGAGAGAGAGAGAGAGGGAATAATCTAGCACATAAAAGTGAATGATCAAGGAATTCCCTTCTTAAAAAGAGGTAAGTTCAGAAGATCAAAAGTGGATCCTGTCTATATAGCTGCTGCTTTTGATTTCAGAAGTAGTATAGCCTAGGGCTTAAAGTATCTGAATGATGTGAGTTATCCTTAATGAGCACCATTACTAATGTCAGTATTATCATTAGCACATAATTCCGTGTTGCCTATGAAATTGTTTCCTATGTTTTATTTATTTTGTTGTTTTTGCAGTATATAACAGTACAGTTTCATTCCGTTGTAAAGTGTTTATGTTTCATTGAGTTGGCCACCAGAAAACTCAAAAGTCAACCATAAACTCTTTTTGTTGTTTAACCTATTGCTATTTTAGAAAATGAAATAGGACACTTATAGTAACTAGTTAAAGATGACTTATTTTAGAAAATAAAATTAATATTAAAATTCTATTGTCCATATAAAAACATATCTTACATAAAAATTGGCACTCCATTCCTCCTTCATTATATAGAGGCGGTCTACAAAATAATTTATTCTGAGTCCAGTAGTTATGAAAGGGTATAAAATCATGGAAGGGTAAAGAAATTTTAATGTATAGCTGTTATGCTTTATTTAATAGGTCTCTTTTTAATAGAACAGTAAATAATAACTGCCTCTTGTGAAAGTTTACATTATGTCAACCTGTTGGCTTTTATTGGCTTGAAACTCCCTCTAGATAACTCATGTCCGTCCTGAGCCTGTGCTAATAAACCCACTTATTGTCAAGAGCTGAGCTGAAGAGAACTGGTTGACTAAAATAGCAAGCCAAAATTAAGGCGACAATTCTGACTTTATTAACTAATTGCAATAGTGTAAACAACAAATCAGAAAGTATCGACACTATCAATGTTCCGTTTTTCCCCTTGGACCCACATCGGGTGACCTGGGGTTGGGGGGTGGTGCTGGTGGATCAGCACAGTTCGGTGAAATCATCTCATTGATAAGGGAGTCTTAAATAAAAAGCTCTTGTTATTTTGTGAATCCTAGAAGCTGGGATTGGAAAAGTACTGAGTACTAAGTTAGTGGAGAAAACATCTTCAAGTCGCCACTACCTCCCATAATAAAATCTCAGCACAGCAATTGGGGAAGGTATCAACTGAAGGCCCTACAAAGCAGATTGCAATGCAGGCACAGGGTTAGCGATGCAGCTAGGCTTAGGAGCGTGCTCAGAGCCGCCTGTGTTTTGGGGTGCAATTTAGAGACTGCAGTGCACGAGCTGCGGACCAGCCCTGTGGGGAAGGCAGGCTTTCCCCATGAGGCCTGCAGTCAAGTCCCTACGGTCAAGACTGAAAAATCGCACACGATTTTGACTTGCATTCAGGCACCTCATTTATTTAAGAGAAAAAAAAATTGAAAGGTAACGAAATTTTTATTTCCTCTCAGAGAAGACTATATTGTCTATTTAATCAAATGATTAAATGTCTTTAATAGTGAAATTAAAAACCTGTGTTGTGGTAAGAGGCTTTTACCACTGATAAACTTGGGAAGCCTTGTTTATTTTTTTAAATTTTCTTTTTTAATTACAGTTTAGATTTAATATCATTTTGTATTAGTTTCAGATTTACAGAATATTAACCGGACAATTATATACTTTTCAAAGTAGTCCCCTCGATATCTCAAGTGCCCACCTGGCACCACAAATAGTTACTAAACATTTTTGACTGCATTCCTTCTGTCATACTTTATATCCGCGACTATTTTGCGGCCACCAATATAGAATTCTATATTCTTTCAACTTTTTAAGAAAGAACACTTTAGTATCTTCCTTTTCTTTGACACTTTCTCTGGCATTTGACACTTTAAACCTGCTGTCAAAACACTTCCCATTGAGTTTCACACGTTTATTTAATGAATTACTTTTCTGCGCACCCTGTAAATCATCAGGATTCCCTGTGATTATGTCTTTCACCGTTCTTTTTCACTCTGAACAATCCCTCTCTCCTGTGAATTCAACTACTGCCAAATGATTGATTGCTCACAAATGTCTGCTTCTCAAGCAGACTGCTCTTCTGAATTTAACGTGTGATTTAAACTTCCACTTGGGAATTTCATCTAGTGTGTTGTAAAGGAACTTCCCAATTAACACATCCAAAATTAACTCATTATTCCCCCCAGATAACTGTCTTTATCAACTGCCCTATGATTGACTCATGTCATTCATCCAGGGTCTCTCAAGCTGGTGACTTCAGAAACCTCCATGGTTGATATTTGTGTCACCTATCACACCATCGGTCACCAAGCGTTGTTGAGTATACTTCTTAAATAATTTTTGATTCTCTACTGAACATTCCCTGCTTTCTTTATGGTCTTTTTTACTTTTCTCCATTTCATATTTTTATTCCCATTGATTTCCTCTTGTCTTTCTACTTTAAATTATTATTTTTTTCTTTCTACTGCAAATAGGGTCTATTCAAACATATTACTCAAATGCACTACAATCTCCACATTTCTGTATCTGTGATATGTATAGGATACAGTTTTTCAAGACTCCAATTTTCTATTCCTCTCAAATTCTCCCTAATAAAGAGAAAACTGAGCTTTTACTGTTTTATTAATGTTATCTTTCTTTGCTATTTGCATCTTTATACAAACTCATTTTTGTTGACAGAGATTGCTTATCCTTTTCTCCAATATTAAATTCTATTTTGCTATTAAGGTTTATTTAAATAGCACCTTGTATCCTTTCTCGGGGCCTCTGTATACACCTCACTGGCCTAACAATCATCACAGCTTTCTTTGTGTGTTTACAGGTTGGTACGCTTTACTAAATTATACGCTGCTCGGGGGCTAGAGTGCTTTACCCACTGCTGTGTGCCTAGACCCTAGCTACATGTCCGACAGAGAAAGAAGCTAATGCATTATTTTTCACAAAGGGATATTAATTTTAAAATAATGATGATTGCTAGGACACTAAATATCTTTTAAAAATATAGAGATCCTTTGGTAAACATTTTCTTGCAAAATATATTTTTTCTTTCTTTTGTAGTTAATACTGCCTCCAACTGTTATGTTCAAAAACATAATTATTTAGTATACATACAGGGTGGGGCAAAAGTAGGTTTACAGTTGTGAGTATGTGAAAGACAGAGTTTATGTTGTATTATTATTTGTTAACTATTATATTATTTTACATACAAACAACTGTAAGTGTACTTTTGCCCCACCCTGTGTTTTTCTGTATAAAGTACCACATGCTATATATAATGCTTTCAACATGTTTCCTGCCCTTTAGAAAATTAAAATTTAAGTCATATGCTTTATCCTTGAATAAAGTAATCTGCCAAGAAAATTTTACCACTATTTGTATTTAAAAAACATGTGAGAAAAATTAATTTACTACATGAAATATTTTCAATATGCCAAATTTATTCCACCAACATATAATTTGTCTGTCTAATGAACCATGGAGAACAATATTTGTCTGTTTTTGTTAATATAACTAGTTTATCTCCACACATAGTTTTTCTTCACATTAAAATATAGACTTATTAAAAATCTAAAAGACTGTACTGTAAATATAATTTAATTTTAAATATCAAAATTATTTTTAAATGATGACAAAGATGAAGTATGAAGAGGAGACCGCGTACAATAGGCTTTTTCTGTGAATAACGTGCGATCAGAGCTGCAGAACCAGAGGACCGACTGGGCTGCGTGGAGTCCTTGCCACCTGCAGTACCTGCAAATTAAAGCAATTCTTCTAACAGTACCCTGTCTTGTCAGGGTAGTTGGGGGTAAATTCTATTGTCAGCTAGCTGTTTCAGGCCTGACTAAAACTATACACTTTGGGCAAGTTTTTAAATGTCCATATACTTAATTTCTGTTAAAAAAAGATGTAATAGTATAGGGACTTTCTTAGGAACAACTTAGGTGATGCACAATTTTAAAATACTTAAATGAATGCGTGGCACATAGCAATATATCATGAATGTTAGAAATATTATAAATTTTATTGCTACATCCTCTTCTTAATTATCACTGCTAACATATGTTAGTAAAAGAATAAAAATGCTAAATTTAGAATTCTTTAGAGAAGAACACTGCTATATAATTTCAATATCATCTCACTTTTATTTCAATAGTATCTCCAATGGAAAAGTTCAACAGTATCACCATTTTATTTATTTATTTTTATGATGAGCAAACTGATTTTCAGAAATTTTAAATATTCTTATCTGAGACACCAGGTCAATAATAGGTGGCACCTGTGTTCAAATCCCTAACTATCTATATTTAATATGTATGCTCTTTTTATTTCACCATTCTAGAAAAATATTAGAAAAAAATAAAGATTTTGGAAGTGAGTTATTGCATATAAGTACTTAGTGAAAACCTAATTGCTATACTCCTATTTATACAATTTAGTAGAACACTCACTGTTTTTTTCTTAAGTGTTGTAACTTTAAATCATTTTTATTCTAAAAAATATTTAAAAATAGTTGCAATAATTTATCATTGTACTTAGGTCATCATTTGAAACACAATTTTGCTAAGTGCATTTTTTTCCAGTAGAAAATAACAAGAGAGCATCCTTCACTCACATCCCTGATTTGGTGTGTTTTACTTTGCAACGATTGGTGTAAGGAAATTATTTTGCAAATGTGTTTTCATAAATAAACTATATACAAAACTTCTATAGACATTGGCATGTTTTTGGAGCAGAGCCTTTAATGAAGTTCTGACATGACCCATTTTTCAGGGTTGTGCAGACTTATTCAGAAGCACAAAAACTGTATAAACCATCCACACTGAGCCATATATTTCATTCTCTTGTAAACCCACTGCAGGGCCTTACAATAATACACTCTCAAGTTCCCTATTTGAAGGGAGATTTTGAGAAGGGTAAAGAAGGAATGCTCAGTTTCTAAGAAAATAAATATGACTTAAAGAAAATCAAAATAGAAGTAATTTTAGGCAAACTTTCACCAATTACTTTTTAGAAACATATAAATTAAAAATAGCTTATTTTTAAAAATAATACTCATCTATCTATAAGGAGGAAACCGTATGTGATATTTCAAGAATGAAATCTATGGCTTATATCTTGTGCCAGAGTATATATATATTTTAAAAACTTAAAATATTTTCTCTTTTGGTTTCATAGTGTTGTGTTAAAACTAGTCGAATAAAATGTGGGAACTTGTAACAGATTTCACTTTTAGCCAACATTAACCCAACTTTAACTCAGACTATATTGTGTGAAAATTTACCTCACTGTTTTCTCAAACCTCATCAGCCCTGGACTAAGCCATCAGCCTTCCTCACTAATCAAATGCATATTCTATCTTGTCAAAGGATACAAAAACACTAAGAAATTTATCCATTTCTGCATGGAAGTTAGCAAATAGATGCATTACATTCATGAATGAGATAGAAATAAAACCATTCATTTCTTCACCTTCTTGTCAATTCAATGCATGTCTCAATTTAAGAACAAAGCAATGCTTCGAGTCCCAGTCAAGATGGTGGTGTGCGGAGATATGACTCAGCTCCTTGCACAACCACATCAAAATTACAACTAAACTATAAAACAACCATCACTCAGAACCATCAGAAATCCTTCCAACATTTGTCTCATAAGAGTGCTTGAAGGAAAAGAGAAAGAGCAAGAATTGGAAATCTATTTGAAAAAATAATGAAATAAAGCATCCCTAATTTTGGTGAAGGAAATAAACTTGCAATTCCAGGAAGCACAGAGAGTCCCAGTTATGATGAATGCAAAGAGGCGCACTCCAAGACACACCATAATTAAAATGCCAAAGCTTAAGATTAAGAGAAAATCTTAAAAGCAGCAATAGAAAAGAAGTTAGTTACCTACAGGGGAATTTCCATAAGAATGCCAGCTGATTTCTTAAAAGAAACTTAGCAGGCTGCAAGGGATGGGCAAGAACTATTCAGTCATGGAAAGCAGAGACCTACAGCCAAGATTGCTCTACCCAGCAAAGCTATCATTTAGAATTGAAGGGCACACAAAGAGCTTCCCAGACAAGAAAAAACTAGAGGAGTTCATCATCACCAAGCCATAATTAAATGAAATGTTACAGGGACTTGTTTATGAAAAAGAAGGTCAAAACTATGAACAATAAAATGGCAATAAATACATATCTATCAACAATTGAATCTAAACAACAAACTAAGCAAACAAGAAGAACAGAGACAGAATCATCGATACAGAGAGTATTTTCATGGTTGCCAGATGGCAAGTCAGTGTGGGGGAATGGGTGAAGAAGGGAGGGATTCAAGGAATACAAATAGGTAGTTACAGAATAGCCATAGGGATGTAAAGTACAGTATAGGGAATGGAGTAATCAAAGAACTTATATGCATGACCCATGGACATGAACAATGGTGTGGGGATTGCCTGAGGGAGTTGGGGTGCTGATTGGAGGAGGGTGAAGGGGGGAAAATTGGGACAACTATGATAGCATAATCAATAAAATAAAATTTAAAAAGAAAAGAATAAAAAATCTAAGCACAAAAAATAAAAAATGCTTCAAAATTCTTTCCTTATTTTATATTTACACATATGCAAAACTGCCCATATAATTCATATCCCAAAACCACATAACTTTGAAATTTATTTTGCCAGTTTAGATTAAAAACATATTTCATTAATTTTAGAAAAATATTAGTGATTTTTATGTAGACTAGATTTGAAAAGAATGGGAAACAGAAGAGAATATAAAGAATATTTTTATCTTGTAAAATCTCTATTAATGGAGTAGGTATTACAAAGGTAATAAATTTATAATATATTAAATACAGTAATTTTGTCAACATCTGTTTTTAATCTTATATTAAGCATAAGGTTTTCATGTGTGGACATAATATGAAATGAAAAATCAATAGTAAATTTATGAATTTGTTTTTAGGAAGTGAAAAAATAATCATAGGGAAATCTCTCCAAATCTTAAAATTCTTTGAGAAGGAAAAAGAACCAAAATGTACTGAAGGCTGGTTGAATGTTTTTTTTAACTTTATATATTTATTTGTGTTATTAAATTGATATGAATTAAAAGGATAATAAAATATTTTAAAGTATTATCAGTCAATATAATATGTGCAAAAAAAACTATATGCTATTTTTTTCTTTTTTAAAATTTATTTTAATTATTGTTCTTGTACAGTTACCTGTCTTTTACTCCCATCCCAGCTCACTGCCCCAGCCCTCCCCACCTCCCTCCCATTTCCACCCCCTAGTTTTTGCCCATGTGTCCTTTATACTTGTTGCTCTAAACCCTTCCCTTTTTCCCCTGAAATTCCCTCCCCACTCCCCATTGGTGACTATCAGTTTAATTACTGTAAAATAATTAATTCTAATATTATAGTTTGTTCTCTCATGTTCATGAAATCCACAGTGAGTCAGTATGGTTAAAATTCATGGTAATGAATAATGCTATTCAGTTTTATACAGCTTAATATAAATATTATTACATTATTCTTATATGAGAGTCTATGAAATTCCTTCTTAAAGATAAAAATGTATCTTGAGGGCAAATTCCAATAACACAATTTATATCATTCTGGGTTATGCAAAGTAAAATTTTAGCTTCAGAGAAGGACTTTAACATTTTATCTAAGTTGCACAAGTATTGAAACATTGCTATAATTTTAATAGAGAAATGTTTTATATAATCTTGGATAGAAATTAAAAATAAACAAGTATACATTCCAGAAGTTGGAATTAAATGAGAATGCCCACTGCCGTGACAGAGTGGGTGAATCCCAAGGCCCACTTTCACTTCAGTAAGTAGGAGTTCAGAGTGACATGGGAAATGCTGCATGTGCGATTTCTTTTTTTGATGTGTTGGTTTTATCAGTGGTTAGATGTTTGATAGGCTGTTGACAAAGGCCAAGAATCCTATGCAGACACCAAATAGTTACCGACATACCCCTCAGGTATTTTGAGGTTTGCTGCTTCTTTGCAACCATATGAATGGATGGTAAAATAAGCTAAATGATCTCAGAATGTCCTTAAACACAATGTAAACTACACAGAATCCAGCAAGTTTATATGCACAAACCCTTCTATTTATAAGACTTTAAGAACCCACTCTGAGTTACAATCTATTCTTTTTAAAAGGTATAAGGTATAATTTTATAAGTAAATTTTGATAATATTTTTGTATTATTCTAATGATTACATATTATATTTATAAAATTAATATCAAATATAACCATTTACAAAACATTTAAAATCTTAGTGATTCAGAGGTGGTTTCTGTTGCTTGAAATATTAACTATCTTCTGCTCCTACACTACTCAGAAAGCCTTTTTTTAAAAAAAAATGTTACTTTAAAATTTACTTTTTATTATTTTTAAGCAAATAATCAATTGGTTAAAAGTGGCTGTTTTTGAGGTAGAGAAATGAGAATGCTAAATTAAAATATATTTTAATCAGATTATTATTTATTATATTAACCCTTATATTTCTAAATGGCAGAAGTATATTATAAAAGAACTGATTAGAATTAATATCAATTGATTTCTTTTCTTAATTTTTTTTAAAGTTTTATGTATTTTTAGGAGAGAGGAAGGGAAGGAGAATGAGAGGGAGAGAAACATCAACGTGCGGTTGCCACTTGCTCTTCCCCACCTGGGGACCTGGCCTGCAAACCAGGCATGTACCCTGCCTGGGAATCGAACCAGCAACCCCTTGGTTCTCAGGCCCAAGCTCAGTCCACTGAGCTACATCAGCCAGGGCTCAATTGATTTCTTATTATGGAGAATGAGAATGCTTTCCTCTTCTCTCTCTGCCCTTCTCAGGTCTCCCAAAGTTCCTGTGTGGTTTCATGCAAATTGAAGGAGTGTCACTTTAAAAAAATAAATAAAGTATGTATTTATTTGAAACAAATAAATTATAGCATATTTTATTTTAAAGCTGATAAATGCCATAGATATTTAAAATGTAGCAAATATGGTGTTTTTATTGACTAACCAACATTTATATTTTCTGCATAATTTTTGCTGTATTTTATTAATAACTCCTTGTGTGACAGAAAATGGAAAGTAATACTTTCTATAGGGGACACTGAAAAATAGTTCTGTCCTTTGGCAGTGGTACTTTTTTAATGTTTTTAACATTTGTTTATTTAAATTATTTATGATTTAGAAATGTTATTTTTGCCTCACAGAGTATTATTGACAATGTTATGTAAATTTTTACTATTATTAGCAAATTACAGAAAGATTCTTTCAAATTCTTCACACAGGAGATGTAAGAGTTGCAACTTTCCACACTGTACTTTAGAATAATTCAAACCTGTTTCTCCTCCATCATACGCATTCTCCCAGTGCTGCGTTCCATGTGACACACCTGTATAGTATGACCTGGCTTATACCCACGTGACATTGCAGCTGAAATAGACAGCAGGGGTGTTACTGGAAGCCTTGTCTATACCTCAATAGTTTCCCATTATTTTACAGTACACAAAATGATGATAGTCCTAAAAAATGCACCACATTATCTCCAAATTCAATGCTTTGCTAATTCATTTCTTCTTGGCCGGATCCTGAGTATGTCCATGTCTATTCTAGCACTACCAAACCAGAGGGAAAAATAGGCTCAGTGAGAATTGAAGTGGGGAAAAATATATATTTCTTATAAATTGCAATTAAAATATTTTGCTTTTATAAACTTACCAAAAAAGGGGGAAAAAAAAAAAAGCATGAACACATGAACACATTACTGAGACTTCACACAAGTTAGAAGTCCTAACATTTCCATTTTCTTAGCCTTATGGTAAATTATTTTCATAAGCACACATTGTTTTTTCATCAGTCTAAAGTAGTTATAGCATTATTTGAATAAAGCAATATTCATTGTTTATATTAATACTCCGAAGCAAATGATTTTACAGCCAAGTTATGCTGCGTTCTGTAATATTTTACTTTTCCTGTCTCATACCATCTTGATTGTTATTTGGTGGTTCAGTTAGTATTTGCCTTAAGCCTATATTTACTTAGCTTTCTACATACTTATCATGAAGCCATTTCCCATATTCTCCCCGGTTGTTCAAATGTGCCCTCGGTACTTCCATGACATCAGGTGTTTCAAACAACTCTAAAACGGTACTCTCTCCTGGGACGAGCTGACCCTGACAGTGATGGACCTCTGCCGCAGGTCTCTAAATCCGGGACGTGCCTGGCCGTGATCCTAGGAATCCCCTTGATTTCTCTTGTGTTTTGATCATGGGAAACGATAAAATGGAATAAACACTGCTAAGAGAATCAGTTAAAATAGAGTTAAGAAGCTACTTGGGAAGAAGAGCCAGTGCACACCTTGGGCCTCAGTTCTTTGAGTTGCTATAAAATTGCCAAAGTTCTTCTTCATTTCAACCCAAGACCGAGACATAAACTGGAGCCGTAAACACCCTGAAATAACTGCCGCGTGGACACCTGTGCACTTCACTTCTTCTCTTGCAGTTTTGTTCTCTTCATTTGCACACGAGAACTAACCAATCCCTGTTAACCTAGCCAGGAATCCTTCCTTTGCATGGAAGGATTATACTTTGTGCTTTTGCCTTTAAAAACCCTGCCGTTTTATTTCTTTCCAAGAGGGCATTTTGGGTTCCTTCTTGAATCTGCATCTCTCAGATTCAAATTAAATAAACCTTATGAAATTCAATAAACTTTCAATTTGTTTTACAGCCTCAGATCTTTATTGGTTAAGAGATTCAATTTCTTGTTCACTAGATCCCATGGTTCTTGTCTTTTTGAGTTTCCTGTATGAATGAATGCATGCAAAATATTTCTTTCTGTGCCTTCTTGACTAGTGATGTTCAGAGGAAAATATTTTGAGAACTGAAAACTTGGAAAATGTTTACATTCAAACTTTATATTTAATTATTAATTTACTCAATACAGAAATCTAGGCCAGCAATTTTGAACCTTTTTCATCTCATGGCACACATAAGGTAATCACTAAAATTATGTGGCATATTAAAAATGTATTTTTGCCTATCTGACAAAAATAGGTATAATTTTGATTCATTCACACCAGACAGCCATTATTGTTTAGGCTGCTGTCATTTATTAATTTGACAATCTAAGGGAAAAGAAGTCAGTGCCTCTGACTAAATAGTCCAGAATTGAATATTTTAAAAATTATTGTGGCACACTGGTTAAAAATTGCTGGTCTAGGCTGCTTGTAAAATTCTAGTTGGCATTTTTCCCCTCTGAGCACTTTAAAGATATTGTTCTATAATATGTTGGCTCCCAGTGTTGCTGATGAGAAATATTGTGATTCTTGAATTTATGTGTAAACTCTTCCTTGGGGAAGAAAAGAAAAAAAAAACATACTTTCTGTGTTCATTAAGGAGAGACGATATAGGTAAGAAACTGTCTTTTGCAGCCATGGATGCAGTCAGTGCTGTGGTTGAGAGGATGTAATGCAGGGCACAGAAAATACCTGATATTTATGTGGACCCAAATTAAAAGTACATGATTGTAAAGGTCTTACTTGAAGAAGAAGATGAAGAAGAAGGAGAAGGAGAAAGAAGAGGGAGAAGAAGAAGGAGGAGGAACAGGAGGAGGTGGAGAATAAGAAGAAGGAGAAAGCGAAAGAAGGAGAAGAAAAGGAGCTGAGGAAAATGGTCTAAAAATAAAATGGCACTACATACATATTTATCAATAATCATCTTAAATGAAAATGGCTTAACTGCTCCAACCAAAAGACATAGGGTAGCTGAATAGACATGAAAGAAGACTCCTATATATGCTGACTCCAAGAGACCCATCTAAGATCAAAAGACACACACAGACTAAAGTAAAGGGATAGAAAAAAAAAAAAAGATATTTTATGCAAATAGAAAGGGAAAAAAAGCTGGGATAGCAGTACTCATACCAGACAAAAGAGACTAGAACTAAGGCCATAGTAAGAGACATAGAAGGAAATTGTTCCCTTTTTCATTGTGAAGACACTACATAATGCAAAAGGGAACAATTCAACAGGAGAATAAATCCTGCTAAATATTTATGCACCTAACATAGGAGCACCTAAATATATAAACCAAATCTTAATGGACATAAGGGGAGAGATCAACAAAAATGAAGTCGTAGTCTGGAATTTTTACACCCCACTGACTTCAGTGGATAGATCTCCAGACAGAAAATCAACAAGGAGACAGCAGCCTTAAATAACACACTAGATCAAATGTATTTAATTGATATCTTCAGAGCATTTAACCCCAAAGCAGCAGAATATACATACATTTGAAGTGTAAATGGAACATCTTCTAGGATAGACCAGCATTAAGACACAAAACAAGTCTCAATAAATTTAAGAAGATTAAAATCATATCAAACATCTTCACTGACCAAAATGCTATGAAACTAGAAATCAATCAGAAGAACACTGAAAACTAAAATTTTTTTGCCCAGAAAAGGAAAACATCAACAAAATAAAAAGACAACCCACAGGTTGAGAGAATATATTCAATACATTCACTGATACATTTGATAAAAGCTTAAAATTCAAACTTTATGAAGAACTTACAAGATCAATACCAAAAAACAAACAAAAAAACAAAACAAAACTGCAGCCCATTTAAAAAACTGGCAGAGGACCTAAATAGATACTTCTCCAAAGAGGACAAAGATCACCAATAGATATATGAAAAGATGCATAATGTCTCTAATCATCAGAGAAATGCAAATTAAAACCACAATGAGACACCATCCCACACCTATTAGAATGGCTATCTCCGATAAATCAACAAACACCAAGTGCTGGTGAGGATGTGGAGAAAGGAGAACCATTTACATCATTTGTGGGAATGCAGGCTGGTGCAGACACTGGGGAAAACAGTATGGACATATCTCAAAAAATTAAAACTATACCTGCCTTTTGAACTAGTATTCCCACTTGTGGGAACATATCCAAAAGAACCCACAACACTAATTTGAAAGAACATATTCACCCCAATGTTTATTGGGATGTAATGTTGCAGTGTTATTTACAATCGCTGAGATATGGAAGTAGCCCAAGCGTCCATCAGTCGATGAGTGGATAAGATAACTATGGGACAATTGCACAATGGAATTCTACTTGGCCATAAAGAAGAAGAAAATTTTATCCTTTGCAACAGTATAGATGGACCTGGAGAACAATTATGCTAAGTGAAATAAGCCAGTCAGAGAAAGGCAAATACTGTATGATTTTACTCATATGTGGAATCTAGTGAACAAACTGAATAACAAGCAGAATAGAGACACACTCAGAAAGACAGCAGGATGACAGCTAAGGCAAGGAGGGTAGGGGGTGGAGGGATTAACCAAAAAGGAAAAAGGACTCATGGACATAGACAACCATGTGGTTATTGTGGGGGTGGGGAGAGGAGATGTATTAATGACTAAATGTTAATGGAAATAATACAATAAAATCATAAATAAATAATTTCAGAACACTTATGGATGAACAGAAGGTTCAAATAACTTTCATAGAGAGAGAAATCAAATTCCATATAACATGAATAATCAGAATGGCTTCCAACTTCTTGACAGCAACACCAGGATCAGGGCCCACTCCTGAGGTACTGTGGCATCCTCTTAACAGCCTTAAGAGATTGAGTTCTAGTTTTCTTAACAGTGATTACACATTCTCATGTTCCTTTCTTCCTGTGTTGAGCTTCCCTTATAGGGAACCAATCTGCCTGGTAACGGCAATTGTAGCTCAGCCCTATTGAAAAGCCCAATAGGCGTATTGTGTCAGGCAGGAGCCAAACCCACGGATCAGTTCTCCCATGAAAAATCAGGCCTGCATTATACCCAGGCTGCTCTGTAACTCGCTCTTGCTAAAACACCCTCACCCTGAGTCCAGGCAGCAAATGCTTACTGCATATCTTTAACTCCCTGAAGTCTGTGCTAATTCTCCCAAGGACTGAAGTATAACGGGACCAATTACTCCTACTGTTCCCCTGCATTTGCAACATTTTTTTTCTTGTTAATCTGTAAGAAGTAATTAGTAACTTCTTTTCCATTGCTATAGGTAAAAAGTAATTACCTAAAGCAAACTAAGTATAATAATGAAAACCTTCTTTGATGTACGCTATGAGAAAGCCAATGGAAGTCTGTCAGGTAAGGGTTGTGGTGCTCTCCTCTGGAGAGAGCGGCCGAGCTGTCCCTTTTCCTCCACAGGAATCAGTAGTCCATGTGCATTTGTCTCGTCTCATCCATAACGCCACAGATACTGCTGGCTGGTATCCGCCTCATTCCCTGGTGCCCCTCCCCCCAGGAATCATCTCCCAAACAAACTTCCTACAGCTGAGTCTGCCTCATAGTTTGCTTTCAGCCCCTAGACTAACAGAGCAAATTTATTGTGCTAGGGACTATATGACACTTTTATATCAATATTAAATTTTTACAATTATGCCAAATTTTCTTTAATCTTTTAAAAATATTTTTAAGATTTTATTTATTTGTTTTTAGAGGGGAAGGAAGGAGAGAGGGGAAAAAATATCAATATGTGGTTGTTTCTCATGCATCCCCTGATGGGAACTGGCCTGCAACCCAGGCATGTGCCCTAACTGGGAATTGAACCGTGATCCATTGGTTCGCAGGCCCATGCTCAATCCACTGAGCTACACCAGCCAGGGCCTTTAATCATTTTTGATGATACCCTACACTGTTTTCTCTCTCTTTCTAAAACTAGTTTTATTTGAATATTGAGTCTTCTGAACACATTCTTCATTATTTTTTAATCTGTTTCTTCAACTTCCATATTCACAGTTAATAAGAAAGTGTCCTTGAACATTAAAAATATGATAGCAGAACTTACAAGTACTCCTGAATACAAGAATGAAGTCTTCCAAAATGGAGTAAAAACAAGAACTTCCATGAGATAATGGAGTTGTTTTGAATCTTGGGCTTAATTGAGGCCCAGGCTGAACCTTAGACCATTTAAAAAAAACTTTGGTGGAAAGATAGTGGTGGCATCTTTCTGGGAGAAGATATTGTTTCTTCTTGTTTTTATTCCATTTTGGAAGACAATTCTGGAATTAAGGCATATTTTTTAATTTTGCTATTGTATTTTTAATGCATGAGAACTTTTTTTTATTACTGTGAACATTCCAAATTTATTATATCCTGTCTCTTTCATAAATGGGACCTATAAAATTACAGTTGTATCCATTAATAGGACTTATTGACAGAGAGATCATTTTCCTAAAGTCTGAATATGGCTTTTTTTCACTCTGATTAGAATTTACAGAGTAAAAAAAAATCTTGATATTTTGCTTATAATATACTACATTGCCTGGACTGACATCATTTGGTGAACCAATTAGTGCAGAGATTCTCCAATCTTGCTATACATTATAGAATATATATACACATATGGGTTTATCAGTATCTCTGTGATTTTTTTAAAATTAATCTCCTTCAGAATTCTCATACCAACTCTACCTAGAATTGTAACCAACAATAAACTCTCTAATTTTCTTTTCAGGGAGTAAAATCTCATTCTGCTCTATAGTGACCCTTATCACAACGTGACCAGGATGTGAAATCACCATCTTTTTCCAATGGTCCTTGAACATACCAGTTTTGGGCCATTTGGGTCATTTGTATTGAGAATTGACATACTGTTTTTTACCTTTCACATCGCCTGTTTTGACGCAGCTTTCCAGAGCGCGCTGGGCCAGAGAGCACACATTCTCCCACTTCTCAGTGCACAGAAGGATGCTGTTAATTTCCTTTCTTGTCTTGATGGTTATAATTTTATGGCGCCATCGTTCCTTTTTCTATCCATTCAGTAGCAAGCAGAGTTAAGTGGTCACCGTAGCAGAATTAAATGAAGAGCATTTGGGTAAATAGTGAATATTTTTGATGGACCTTTAAAATAGTTTCTCCATGTTGAATAATCCAGTAGCCATCTTTTATTTGGTTGTTTCTTTCCTCATCAGACTGATTTTTTTCATGAGCTGTTCAAAGTGTGTAGGCAGCTGCAACATGACCCTGGGGTACTTTGTGTGGATAGTTTATATTTAGTGTCATAGCTTTACCGTGGAACGTTCAGTGTGAGAATAAATATACAGTGGTCCTCCCTCATCTACTGTTTTGTTTTCTGTGATTTTTGTTACCTGTGGTCAACAGAAGTCCAAAAATATTAAATGGAAAATTTCAGAAATAAACAATTCATAAGTTTTAAATTACACATCTTTCCGATGAAATCACGCCTCATCCTGCTCCATTGCACCAGGGAAGTAAATGATTCCTTTTTCCAACATGTCTGTTACAGATGGGGAGAGAGAGATCCAAGTCATGAGACTCCCTCCCTTGCCTCGGTCCTGTCTCACTTGTAAGAGAATAATTCAATTGAGAGACAAACACATATAGTGGAAATGAGATAGCAAGTTTATTTATGAAGCACATATGAGGACAAAGCTGCAAGCAGGCACCTGACTAGCCTCAATGACCCATGTAGAGAGCAAATAAAGTTGTTAATAAGTTTATTCTATACACTTGAGCGGAGGCTACAAGTGGGTACATAGCTAATCTAAGTACGCCAATTATTGAGGTTCAGAGGTTATATACTTTAGTCAGCTTTTAGGCTCGCTCCCCTTATCCTCCTTCTAAAGCTTGAGAATAATGTGCTAGGAAAGCTTTCTCTCTCAGCAAAGGTTCCTTGTCTTAGTGAAATTGTTACAGAGGCTCCCTTTCCCAGCATAGACCCCCTCTTCCTCCTGTGCAATTCCTGCTTGTGATGGTCAGCACCAGGCAATCTTAGTAAGATGGTTACAGAAGCCCCTTTTCTCACCAGTCTCAAGGACTCTCCCTCCTCCTGTGCAATTTTGCTTGCAATGCTCAGGACAACCAGCAATCTTATCAAATGGAGCTCAGGACTGCTGAGTTAACTGGTGAGACATGTCTTCCTTCTGCTTCCAGCTTCCTGTATTCTTGGATTGTAATGGCCAGGGCCTTGCCTTTATTACCCTCTGGCCACTCATTCCTACCTGCTACCTAGCATGTCTATGTTGCATGTGCTTCCCCACCAGTTAGTCACTTAGTATGCATCTGGGATATCAGGTTGACTGTTGTAGTATAGCAGTGCTTGAGTTCAAGTAACACTTATTTTACTTAATAATGACCTCAATGTGCAAGAACAGTAGTACTGAGGATTCAGATGTGCCAAAGAGAAGTTGTGAAGTGCTTCCTTTGCATTAAAATGTAAATGTTCTATACTTCATAAGGGACTTTTTCATCTCACATCATCATAAGACGAAGATTAAGCACAGTACAATAATATATTTTAAGACAGAGACCACAATCACATAACTATTGCAATAGTATATGGTGATAATAGTTTCATTTTGTTGCTGATCTCTTACTGTACATAATTTATAAATTGAACTTTATCACAGTTATATATGTACTGAAAAAATAGTATATATAGGGATCCATACTATCCACAGTTTCAGCCATCCACTGAGGGTCTTGGAAGGCATTCCTTGCTGATAATGGGGGACTGCTATAATCTTATTGTGAGAATCAGCCTTTCAAAGTAAACCTGGATGTTCAAACTAAGATATGTAGCTCCTTCATTTCACTTTCTCTTTTCAGTTAACCTCCAGCAGCTTTTGGATTTCTAACAGCGTTTTGAGGAACCCTACTTTTTTTTTGTAATTGCTGTATTTGATATTTTTTTAAGATCGAAATGTCAGTTTCTGTATTGCTCTTTGCTTGAATTTATTATTTCTGCATTTGTAGTGGAATTTTTATTTCAACTGTCAACAGATAGTTTTATTCCAACTGTGCCTTCTTATAGTCACATTAAGAGCAACCCCCAGTGGTGTTTTTGGCTTGCTTGGAATTCATAATCAGAAACTTTCAACCTCCAGACACCTAGGAGGTTCTCCACTCAACATGTGTGTGGAAGTTTGGCAATTTCTTCCTGGCAAGAAATAGGAGATTAAAAAGCTCAGCTACCCCTCACATGATTTTCCCTTCAGATACAATATTTGTAGTTCATTGAAAATCCTGTCTCTCCTTTGTTTCAAATGTTGGAAATGTTAAATTGAATAATGTTGACCTCAGTATGACTTTTGAATCCTTTAACCAAACTTTGTTTCAACACACAGGAAAGAATACTCATTTGTTACATAAATGTGCAGGGTATTTTAGAAAATAGCTACCTGAGAAGAGCAACTAGCTATACAGGTGTCAAGACTAGCAGGTACATGATATGAATAATTCCTTTTGCCACAATGTTCTCTCCGCCAACAGGGCACATGCAGTTACCTCCCTGTGTATAGAACAACAATGGTGTTAATTCCCTAAATATTAGCTGTCTCTAAAATCACCAATATTTGTATCTTTGATATGATTTTGTGTGGTTACAGTTCAATATGTATTTTTATTCTACTAGGAAGCCCAAATAATTTAAAAAATCATAATATACATTGTGGAAAATGTAGAAAGCTATTTAGTTTTATCATCCTATATGTTCTCACCCCCATATTATTCAGTACCTGATCCTTAATTGGGCCTTTATGAGCCTAAAGAACTTTCCTTCTCAGCAACATACTTTTTCATATCCTCAGTTATGCTTCCACTTTTACTTCGCTTTTTTTCTGACCAATTCCATAATGCAAGCAATATTATTTGATCACAATTTTCATTTCTTTTGAAAATGTTTTCTAGTTTTGACAAAAACAAAAATGAACTAAGCAGACACCTAGAACAGGAAAAGAATCACAGAAATGGAGATCACATGGAGGGTTATCAGTGAATGGAGGAGGGAGGAGAATGGGAGGAAGGTACAAGGAATAAGAAGCATAAATGGCAGATACAAAATAGACAAGGGGAGGTTAAGAATGGTATGAGAAATGGAGAAGCCAAAGAACTTATACATGTGACCCATGGACATGAGCTAAGGTAGGGGGATGATGGTGGGAGGGGGGATGCAGGATGGAGGGGAATAAAGGGGAGACAGAAATGGGACAACTATTAATAGCATAATAAAATACATTTTAAAAAGTTTTCTAGTTTTGAGTTTGTCCTTTGCACTTCATTTGTTAAATTTTGTTCTTAGAATTTATTTTTTTGATATTCATAGTTGAATTGTTTTCTCAATTTTATTTTTGGCATGCTCATTGTTAGTGTATCGTTATATAATTTCTTCTGCTATATTGACATTACATCCTGAAAGTTTGCTGAGTTTATTAATTCCAATAATTTTTAGAGGGTGGAGTATTCCTTATAATTTTCTAAATTTAAAGCCATTCCATTTGTAAATACAGTTTTACATTATTGTTTCCAATCTATTTGCTATTTTTCTTCTTGTTGTTTTGAAACTAATTTCCCTGTCAAAATCCTTTAGTATAAGGATGTTGGGAGAAACGTATAAAGAGTGGACACTTTCTGTTGAGGAAGAGTTCTATTCCTGATCTTATGGGGAAAATATTCATTGTCATCAAAAAGTATGATAATAGCAATGTCTTTTTTTTTGTAGATACTCTTTTTCAAGCTGAGAAATTTCATCCTATTCCTCTTTTTATTGATTATTTTTATCATGAAAGAGGTTTTTTTCAAATATTTTTTACTTATCTATTGAGATTACCATGTTACTTTTGTCCTTAAATTCTGACAATATGTTATATTACATTAATTGGCTTTAGTAGGTTGAAACTTTCTTACATTCATGGAATAAAACACATCAGTGATGGAGCATAATCCTTTTTTCTATGTGTCTGAATTTGTTTTGCTAGTATTTTGTTGGGGATTCTTACATCTATATGTGTAAAGTGTATTAATATGTATTTTTATTTCCTTGTTATATCCTTATCTGGTTTTGGTATCAGGGTAATGTTAGATTGTAGAATATGTTGTAAATGAATTTCAAAGGCAAATAAAGAAATAAGATTATATAAAGTATATATATGTGGAAAACATAACTAAACATCAATCTCATAACACTGATATTCATTAGAATATATATGCATAGAGAGACATTGTATCTAATCTTTAAAATAGCCCAAATATCCATCAGAAGTGAAACAGATAAATTATGTTATGCTCATATATGGAATAATATATGACAATGATTTTGAATAAATTATTAGTATACGAATATCTTATAATATTGAATTAGATGCTGCATGCACAATAGTAAATGTGAGGAGGTAAACACTAGAGTAAACATGGCATATAAATCCTTTTACATAAAGTACAAAGTAAAACAACCTAATTCATCTACGGCATTAAAAATTAGTTAGCAGTTACCTTTCAAATGGATGAAAAGCTAACGAGTGGGAGGTAACATGTGGAATATTATTAATGTTTATATCTTGACCTATGTAGTTATTCATACGAGGGTAGTTACTTAGGAATAATTTACTGAGTTACTGACTTATGATTCATAAATTAGCCTACATGTGCATTTTACTTAAAATATTTTGAAATCACCACAGTTTGTAGCAATAATTTTACTATATGTGATAGTAGAAACAATTCTGTGAGATTTCCTGCTCACATTCTAGAGAACATGGGTTTGCTTATTTTTATATTTTTAACTTTTCTTCTGGCAAAATTATCATAATATCTTGTTTTCTCTATTTGGTCACTATTGCTATCATTTTAGATAATAATCTACTAGTATGAGGTCAGGATTGCCAGATAACATAGAAGCCATTCCATTTTATTTGAAATTTAATAAATAACCAATATTTTTATTGTAAGAATGTCCAAAACACTGAATGTGAAATCCTTATTTATGTAAAAAAGACATTCATCTAAATTTCAAAATTATGTCTTAATTTGTTTTTTTGTAAATCTGTCAACCCTAACAAAAATATTCCTATATGAGGCAAAATTAAGATTGTGTCCAAAATGATTTCATAGAAAAAAATGCACAATATTTAATAGACCTGTGGAAATATTGGGTAAATATCTTTAATTTCCTAGTGGTGTGCTAAGGGATTGAAAGTAATTGTAGTTTTGGTGCATATGAGAGAAGGATAATGAGCTCTACCGAATTAAATATCTTGCACAGTCTTTTGAAAGCTGAATTCAGTCAAAACGAATACAAAATAATTATTTAATAATGCCAAGGAAAGTTAGCAAATAATGGTTCTATAATATACATTTTGTGGGAAACTCTGTGTTTTAAAAATAAATAATCTTTGCTTTTACTTCTGAGATATAATGTCTTAAAGTTATTTCCTACAAGTATGTTTCATTCAGATTAGAGCTAATGATTTGGAATAGCCAGTGATGCTTATTGGCACTGATTAATGGATAATTAAAGAGAAAATATCACAGCAAAAGCAACTTTTCATCCGAACTTGAATAATTGAACCATTGATTTTCTAATTGGTAGTGTAGAGACTTCAGTTATTTTGGTGTCTGTTTTATACTAAGATCATTAAAATATCAATAATTAAAAGGTCCCTAAAACCCAATAAATGCATTTGTATAGAGAGGTAAAGGCAAAACAGAAATATAAACGGATAGTTAAATGGGCCAATCTCTGAAAGGCTGAGGTATGGAATTTATTCTAGATAATTGCAGTGAGAGATGAGAAAAAGGTCAAAATCAAATGGGGAAAGTAGGCTCAAGCACTGTATTCAGGAAAATGCAAGGTAGGGAACTGAGGTTCTTAGTCATGACCTTAGGCTTCTGAGGTGGATTCAAATCCCAAAGTTTATAAGAGAGCAAGAGAAGCATGGCAAGAGAAAAAAGAGAGTTCAACTCAGTAAATGTTTAGTGAGTCTATTGTTGGCAAAGCAGATGGCTGGTGCTATGGAAATAAAAATTTAAAAATACATAAATTCTCTCATCAAGGAGATTTCATCCAGCATAAGAGTCAAAATTTTGTAAAATAACATTAATAATAAACCCCACACACTATGATTAGATAATATAAAACATTCAGTAAGCCAATGTCAGGTAACCTCACTCATATATGAATGATTCAATTTTTATAAGCAATATATAAATGAAAATTATACCTCCTTTGTTTAACTCAACTTATATTTTCTCATAAAAGTTTGGAAAAGTATTTTCAATACCATGCCATATTAAAATCCATAATAAAGTGGTTATAATATAATATGGAAAAAAGTCTGGGAAGCTTCCCTTATCAAACACATTAATATACTGAAGTAGAATATATGAATATTCATAATAAATGGGATAAGAACTATAAATAACTTCAGAGGGGGTTAACTGCCAAATGAGCTTCGTCACCAAAATTATGAAAGTAAGATTTAGTTTCCAGTGCTTACTATCTATAAGTGATTATTGACCTGTTCATTCTTTACTAAAAATGTCACAGTTCTACATTTTCTTTGTTGGGAGCAAAACTCTTCCTCTATTAAATGAGAAGCAATTATTTTTAGAAAAATCTGAGGCATAAGCTCAAATAAGCATCCCAGTTCACACAGCAGGTAAGAAGCACACACAAGAACTATGCTTAGTATACCAATGAGCAACCTAAAGCCAAGCAATACATGCAGGGAAGTGTCCAAGCCGATAATATTGACACATGGCTACACCCAACTACGAGTCAATCACTGTTCAGGCTTCAGCTGTTCTTTGAGAGAGAAGCTTTCTCAATGTTCCTTAAGTCAGATTTTCCCAATCATGTTCTAACGATATTATTGCCTCCCATTAAATAAGCAGAAACAATCCTCAAGGGTTGAGGGTGGGAAAAATATATCAGAAGAGAAATACTCAAGTAAACTTTTGCTGATACTTTTAACCTGTTGTCTTAAAATTTATGTCCATATCTTGTCAAATGACTTTGCCTCATTTCCTAATATTCTAAATTAATCTTAAAAAATATCTTGCTAGCCCATGCCAAATCTCAAAAATCCATATTTTTTTTCACACTTGCCTTTTCTCAGACGCCTATCTATGTATTCTTATTCAGTGCAAATATAGAGCCATAAAATCAGAAGATCTGTAGATCTGTGTTCATCACGCTGTCTGTCTGGATTTCTTTAGGAATCCAACTGAAGATATGCTTGAGGAAGGTTGATGAAAATGATGAGGAAATAGTTCCGGTGTGAAATTGGTCTCGTTTAGTTTCCAACATTCATTTGTTCAAACAATGAGTGTTCTGATCATTGCTTAGGTACTATTCCAAGCCCTGGAGATATATCTGTGAAAAAGAAACATATTTTAAAGAATTTTTGACTTTGTAAAGCTTACATTATTGGGATCATAAAGGCATAATATAATCAAATTACTGGATTATAATTGTCATTTTATAACATAACTAGTTATCTTATGGGTACTTCCCAAAATGATTGGTAATGTAATTCAGTGTTGGCAATTAATAGGATGCTAAAATCAGTACATTTCTAGACAATCCCTTGGAATATAAGCTAATAAACAAAAATAAAGAGAAGAAGAACAATGCTCTCAATTTGGCAAACAATTTCATCCTTTAAAGCAATTGATATTTTCAGAATTATTTTGGGGATAGATTTGTTGAACTGGTGCTTTATAGAATTTCATTCTTCTCATAGTGGTTTTAAAATCAATTCTTTTTTATTAGTCAGGGTACAGAAGCAAATTTAATTTCAGAATTTTATTTCAATCAATTGAGTTTTCTTTTTTCTTTTTTTGCAGCATTTTTTTTAATTATGAAAAGCTGAAAATAACTCAAGTACCCATCACTAGGGAAAGGAATAAAGGAAAAAATATCTCAACATGGGATATAATAAAAGTAATAAACCAGTGCTATATTTTTTATTTCAATATCTATACATCTCAAGAATATAATATTGAATGAAAAATGCATACAGCTAAAAAGTTTGATACCACACATGTACATTTGGAAAACCAGAAATATCAGTTGCATGGATACAAATATATGTGTGGAGAAATACAGCAAAAGTTGAAAGGTTGTATGTACAGAGTTCATGACACCACAATGAGACACCACCTCACACCGGGCAAAATAGCCATCATTAACACATCAAAAAATGGGTGCTGGTGATGATGTGAACAATGTGGAACCCATTCCATTGTCATCAGAAATGCAGACTGGTGCAGCCACTGTGAAGAACAATACAAAATTTTCTCAAAAAACTAAAAATGGAACTGCCTTTTGATCTAGTGATTCCAGTGCTGGGATTATACCCTAAGAATCCTGAAATACTAATTCAAAAAATCCAATGCACCCCTGTGCTCATAGCAGCATTATTTATAATAGCCAAGAGCTGGAAAGAGCCTAAGTGCCCCTGAGTAAATGAGTGGATCAAAAAACTATGGTACATTTACACAATGGGATACTAAACAGCAGAAAAAAGAAGGGATTCCCACCTTTTAAGACATCATGGATGGAACTGGAGAATACTATGCTCAGTGTAGTTAAGCTAGGCAGTGAAAGACAAATACCATATGATCTCATCTATAATAGGAACCTAATGAATAAAACCAACAAACAAAAAAGCAAAATAGAACCAGGGGCATGGAAATAAGGAACAGACTGACAGTGACCAGAGGGGAGCAGGGAAGGAGGAGAGAGGGGCAGAAGTGAGGAAAGAAAGGGAATGGTTTAATGAAGGAACATGTATAATGACCCAAGGACATGGACAACAGGTTAGAGATTGACTGTGGGAGAGGGAGCTGGGCAGTGAAGTACAGAGCAACCAGGGAAAAATTAGGCCAACTGTAATAGAACAAGAGTAAAATAAAAAAAAAATACAAAGTACATACATGTACATTAAAAAACACTAGATTTCTGCTACTCCAGACCCATTATTTTAAACTATTTTTTGGTCATATTTGTGTGAGCCTTTTTATTAGGGGAGAAAAAAAAAGAACTAAGACAAAGTTGAAGTTTTCTCTAATCCTTCACTTTCATTAACCTGGGCCTGAATCCAGTTTTAATTTACTCTCATGAACACTTTTATCTAAAGCTAAGCTTTGCTTCTCTCTTCTTCATAAGAGAAAAACAAGATTTGCCTCCTCTAGTGTACAAAATACCAAATTTCAAGGTATTCCATTAATATGTAGAGTTTTCAGGGTAACTAAGAAGCTCAGGAAAACTTTGTGTAAAGTAATAGTATGAAACCTGTGTTTCAAATAACTGTCTGTAAGTATAATTGTATAGCATGACAGTGTTGGATTTATCTCCAATAATGTCTACTCTAATTGATTAAAGACTGGGCACATCAGTTGAAAAACTGAAAATAAATATAGGTACAGGTTTCAAGCTATATAATTTGCTGTATTACTTTAGGGGTTGGGGTTGGGTAGGTGATTATCTAGACTAGCGTTTCACAAACCATTCAACCTATATATTTCTAAAAGTAGAACAGCATAAATATTTTAAACCCTAAGAATTCAAGGGGAAACACTGTCTTTCTTTAAATCAGAACATTGTTTTAGTGGCTTGCAATTACAAGTTTAGATAAGCTTTATTTTCTACGCTTTGATATAATTTTTTTAAACTTGCACAATTTTCTAAAGAACTTCCAGATAGATGTTCTATTTACCAAGATGTTAACTAAATTTTCATGTTTCTTATGATTTAACAAGTTTGGAAACACTGCCACAATCAACTTCCATTATCTTTAATATGCAAGCAATATCACATATACTAAAATATCTGAATGAAATGAGATTGCAAGGTGATGTGGGTCACATGTCAATCTAACAACAATGCCAAATGACAATGCTTCTCGAATGTTTAGTCACACATGACTCACCTGAGGGTCTTCTCAAAATTCAGACTGATTCAGCTGATCTGCAGAGGAGCTTTACATTCAGCTTTTCTAACTGCCTCTCAGGAAATGAAATCGCTGATGGAATTATGGCTTGGGAACAATTCCCCTGAATGGTATTACAGCAAAACAACTAGTTTCCTTTGTGCTTTAAGAGAAAAAAAACTCAACATTTTTTAAATTGAGGTGAAAGTGGCATACTGTAAAATTAACAATTACAAAGCAAACAATTTAGTAACATTCAGTACACTCAGAGTGTCAGAAAACCACCTCGTCTAACTAGTTCCAAAACATTTTCATCACCTTGAGAGTAAACCCAACATAGACACTAAGCAGTGTGACTCATTCCTTCTTATCGTGAGTCCATGCCATACACCAATTTGCATTCTTTGTCTATGGATTAACCAATTTGGAATATCTGATAGAAATAGAATCATATGGTATCACCTTCTATGACTAGATTCTTTCAGCATAATGTGTTCAAGGTCCATCCGTGTTTGCAGTATGTATTGGTACTTCACTCCCTTTTATGATTAAATGATATACACCACAATTTGTTTATCCATTCATCTGCTGATGCCCAATGGGTCATAAACTTTTGACTGATGTGAATAGGGCAGCTATTAACATATGTGTAAATAAACAAATATATGTGTAAACATATGTGAGTACCTCAATTATATCATATATATCTATAAATAAACATATAGATATAGAGGTGTGGGCAAAAGTAGGTTTATAGTTGTAATACAAATATATAATATATTAATTAATAAATAATAATACAAGAATAAGCTATATTTCATGTACTCACAACAGTAAACCTACCTTTACATACTCCTGTTTATATATGACGTAGCCTCTAAAAAATGCACTGTATACTCATGAGAAAATGAGAGTGAAACAGGCAGATGATATTGTCTTAGTGTTTTTGTAAAAGCAGATTTGACGTTGGAGAGCCACTGAAAGTTTAGGAAGCCCAAGAAAGACTGGACCACATTTTCAAAACTAGCTTGGAGCCATATAGAGAAAACACATGTCTTATTTCAGATGTATGTGTTGGAAGAAGCCTTGAGCCAGCATTTCTTTATTAAAGAATTTGTTAAACCAAAGACTTGAGACTTTGCCTGAAAAATGTCAAACTTGCCTGCAATTATATGACTATGTATCATCTACCCCACTAGGTTCTCAGAATCTTAATAGTGATGGTTTTTAATTTTGTGTCTGAATCATAAAGTTGATTCTTGGTAAATATTAAGTTCATTAATCTTATTTTTCACCATATAACAAAAATAAATTAAAATGACCAAAGGTCTATTTATATTACTGTGATTTTATAGTGTTTAAATGGTCAGCATTGGAAATTGTGGTGTTACTTTTGAGAGACCTTTATTGACTTTCAGAGACTATTACTCGTAACATAAAAATATTATATATAATATATAAATATATATGAAGATATATATATATAGAGAGAGAGAGAGAGAGAGAGAGATCTAGATACATATATCTTCCAAAATCTTATGTCTCTTTTGTTCTCTGGAGAGAAAAAGAATGAATTTCTTACTAGCTAACCTAGGTCCAGATTAATTTGAATGGTTCTCAGGTTCTTTGGAATTAATTTAATAACATTTTTTTCTAACTTCTACCTTCATCCTATGCAGTATCTCACCAACCCAAAATTGTTTTATTTGTTTGGTTTGTTATATTAATGGGCTAATATAGTCTATTTACATAAGTGCCCACATTTACATATATTTATTCAAGGTATATAATTGTATTAAATAAATAAATTATAAAAGCAACATGAAATTATTTGTTAAATAAAAGATCTATGTTCAGAACCCACTAAAAAATGGACTTAGTACTTGCCAACCCTAGTGTTTTTAAGTTACTACAAAGAATATTGCTTCAAGAGCCTATGATCAAACTAAGTAAATATTCAAATGTGCATATCACCTAAATAATTATTTAAGATAGTCATTTATTATTTTTTTCATTTTCTGGACAAAAATTAGTCTTTGTGCAAAATGAAGTCATCTGCCATTATTATTTTAGTTCCTTTAAATTAGACCCAACTGTTAACATTTTCATAACAGAGTTAAGAAAAACTGAACTGATTAGACAAAGCTAGGTTGCAATACAATTTCTCTCTATTACTACATTTGCCCCTATTGTGTTTGGTGTTACAGAATGAGTCAAGTGCTTTTGTATGTCAGGCGAGTGCTTCCATGAGAAAGAAACATCTCCTTTGACCTCAGTTTTGGAGACCTCAGGTTTATCTTTAAATAAGTATTCAGTAGAGCTGTGGTGAGCTACCCTCTTCGGTTAAGTGGGTATGATTTCTGAGGTAAGTAGACTGAATAAGGACTTAATCGATTGCATGACTATTTTGCATATTCTTGGAATGATGAATGGATTTTCACTTTGACCCTAAATCCAGATTAATGACAATGGTGGATGGTGACTGCTTAGGATTACATGGCTCCAGTTGAAGAAAAACTGGACCAATATTTTGCATGCACAGATACTGGCTTAAAACTTGGAAACACTCAGATATTATTACAGTGAAGTGAAAACATCAGTAGTATACTAAGTATCAAAGGTGAAAAAACAGAATCATGTTGTAAAGGGAGAATACTTTATTTTTATGAGAGTAGGTTATGGGAAATTTTGAATGTCAGTAAATCTTAAATATCTTTTTAAAGTTGTTGGATAGGAGAAACCATTAAGGATTTTTTTTTAGAAGCTTCATGAATTGAGTGACAACAGTTTTTGATTAGAGTGTTTACTGTGTTTGTAATGCTCAGCATACCCGCTACCATTTTTTCCATGTGTAAGTTATTTTTTTCCCAAACTCAGCTCAAATCGCAGTTTCTCTTTATGGGCCTTACAAAAATCTCTTCACTTTCCCCTCCAGCAAACAAAGGACGCAGTCTCTCTCCCCTGACAACTTCCTCATACACGTTCCTTTATGGGGCCCTTTGGGCAGACTCTGTTGTCTTCATTGTTTATGTACATGCTACATATCCACAGTGAGAAAGTGGAATATTCGTTAGTCTGATTTATCTCTGTATGGTGCCGTCTAGAGTAAGTTGCTTAAAAATATGTTTGGTAAGTATAGGCTAGTTGAAGAAAATATTTTATTGGAAAATACGTTATCAAACATAAGACCTTAGCACAGATGAAGAAATATTACAGAAGATCCATCAATAAAAATACCTTAAAACAACCAAAAGTGAACCCTAAGGTAAACTATAGACTTGGAACAATTATGATATATCAATACAGGCCCCTCCTTGGTAACAAATGCACCTTTCTGATGAGTGAATTTGATAATGTGGGAGGCTATGTATGTGTGAGGTGTAGTGTATAAGGAAATCTCTGTACCTCCCTCTCAATTTTCCTTGTAAACTTAAAACTGCACTGAAATATAAAGTCTAAGAAAAGAACCTAAACATTTGGGATGATGGACCACATGTTCACTCTTACTGCAGATTTTGGCATTGTGTAGATGATTTATGATAAACTCAGACCAATTTCCGTACTCATGGTCATTTTCTTTGGGGGAAAATAAAAGAAAACCAACTTATAGAAAAGCCAAATAAGCCAGGGCAAGCAAAGTTTTATTTTTAATCTTATTTGCATGACTATAAACTCATAAAATGCTTCTACAGAAACACACTAAAATACCTGCTGAGAACCCATAGCTGAATTTTATTTTAATGCCAAGGCAAACTTCTGTTTATAAAAGATTTCACTTTTAAGTCCAATTAAGGTGGAAAAACGTATTTGAGACAAATTACACAAATAGATATATGGGAGAACTGCTATCTTGTTACAGTTTTACCCTCTTTCAAATTCCTTTGAATTTCCTTTAGAGAAAATTCACTTTAATTCTGTTTTTTCCCCTTCCCTGGGGCATAGTGCATTATCTAATTTGAGGCCATGGAAAGATTTAATAATTCAATTTCCTTTTCATAAAGGTGAAAAAGTTTATAATAATAACTTTGTTGAGTTTTCTGTCTACTTTTCCTGTAATCTGTGTCTTAAACTGGCTCCTGATAGAATAAAATGACCAAAATTTACATGCATAATGAGTATGTTATATTTAATATTGCATACAATATGGATATACTTCTTTTCCTCAGTGTGTGGGCTTCTAAATGATATAACAAATGCAGTGGCAATGTCAAAATTGGTTCTCAAATACTGGGCCACAATCATATAGCATGTGATGTAGTTAAAATATCTGAACATGTGACAATGAAAATTGAAAGAATAGTGACATAGCACTATAGTTTCAATGACCCACATTTTATATAATTATCAGCATTCTATTAGAATTTAGTTTTTTTATTTATTTAAAGAGGACAAGGAAACACTTAAATTATTAAATCTAGTTTAAATTCTACATTCTTATAAATTCAATTTTAGGCAAATAAACTTTCTGGTTATTGCTTCAGAGAGTGAATAAAACAAAATAAAACAAAAAAAATGTGGCCATGATTGGATGGCTCAATTAGTTAGAGTGTTATCTCATGCACTGAAAAAGGTTTTGGGTTTGTAACAGGGTGCAGCCAAGAGGGGGGCCCCAAAAAGGGAGGTGGAATGGGGCCCAGAACTCAGGGTGTCCAGGAAATATTAGAAAGACATATAAGATGTCCTCACCCCTTTCCCCTCAGGTGTGAGTTGGGGGAAGGGACAAATGGAGTAGGGATATTGAGTTGTTTTGCATAGCAACAGTTTTGCAGATAACCTCCAGAATGGTCATTTAACATATCTATAAGCTTTAACTGGTTTCATAGATATGTTAAACAGCTGTGGCCATGTTCTGAGCCAGGGGGGATGGAAAGGACTTCCCCAAGGACGTGACTGGGGGAGGAACCCCAAGTTAAAGTGCCTGCATGGGAGCTTGGAGAAGATTGGCTCCAGAAAATGAGGACATGCCTGCCCAAACTCATGATGGCATCCCAATAACCTTGGAAATATACGGGAATGCTGGCAGGTGTAACCGATTGTAGGAGGAGTCGGAAATAGGGCTGCAGAGGAGGTTTGGCGCCGGGATTTAAACGGAGACAC
Source organism: Anoura caudifer (assembly GCA_004027475.1). Taxonomy (NCBI): domain Eukaryota; kingdom Metazoa; phylum Chordata; class Mammalia; order Chiroptera; family Phyllostomidae; genus Anoura; species Anoura caudifer. Next base: position 459,546 of record PVKU01000172.1, read on the forward strand.
AGCAGCCATTAGAGAGATCCATGTGGTTTCACCAGAGTGCAGGACCCACAGCTCTATGAGGGAAAATCACCATGTGGCTTTAGCAGAGAATTGCCACTCCGCTTTGCCCGAGTGGAGACCCTCTCGCAACTTTGCCAGAGGGAGAGATTCCACGTGGTTTCACCAGAGTGCAGACCCCTGCAGCTTTGGTGAAGAGGGAGAGCCACGAGGCTTTGCCAGAGTGGGGACCCCTTCCCCACAGCTTTGGTAGAGGAGGGACCACGCGGCTTTGGGGTGCTCCCTTTGGCGGCGTGGCCTGGGAGCAAGAGAGACTTTGCTTAGAAGAAGGGTGAAAGAACTCTTGGCAGTAGGCCATGAGAAGGTGCCACATGGCTTCAGATTAACCAGAGATCCTGCCTGGACAATGACACAGCTGATGGTGTCAAGAGCTTGGATCCCAGACGTTTGCTTCTCTTCCTTGCAATTACGGTACCCTGACTTAGGGCAGAGGGAGATAGGAAGCACTGCGGGTGTCTGTGAGTATCCTAAAGGACTTTGACATTTTAATGGAGACGTTAGGTTGCTATTTTAACTCTGTACAGCATTAAATAAACATTTCCTTTCCTTTTCACAAATCTCTGGCTTTGAGAGACATCTTTCCATAAGGTGGCGGACAATAACGGACCTTTCTGTTACTCTGTAACAGGTTCAGTTTCTGGTGAGAACACATACCAAGGTCACAGATTCCACCCTTACTGAGCATCGGAGAAAAACTGATTGGTGTTTCTGTCTCATTAATTTCTCTGTCTCTCTCTCTGTCTCTCTGACTCTTTCTCCCCGTCCCTTCTCTTCCTTCCCCTCTTCCTCTCTCTCTAAATTAATAAACGTATCTTCTAGTGAGTATTAAAAAGAAAAAGAAAAAAAAGAAAGAAACTGTGCCATGGTGTATCCTATGCACTGGCTTTCTCTAGATTCCCTTTCACTGTGATTCTCATCTTCTCACTCTAATTTTCCTCTCTGTGTGAGCAGGGCTACTTTGAAAGTATCATAACCTCATGAAATCATAGCCAGGTAGGACTCTCCTTCCTAGATTACTCTTTAGGTGTCTCAGGAGAAGTCAAAACACAAGTCTAAAATCAAGGTTTTAGTTTCTCTTGCCAAGCGTCTCATCCTTGTGTGTTCCCTCTTTTGCTGAATGACTACCATATGCTTCTTTTCTGAAGCTACTCTCTGACTCTTCTTTATTATCATCAGCAATAAGCTGATTTCTTTTAGTTTTATCTACTTAATCAATTTTGAATTGTATCTCCCCATGTTCTAACTATGACCAATTTAAACTAGGCACTCACAATTAATTGCATTGATTAGGGCAACCATTGCACAACCATTTATTAAAATTTTAGTCTTTCCTTATACCCCAAACCCATTTTCCAGAGTATCATTTATTGTTTGGACAAGTATTTGCATTTTGTGTCTTTCTCGGTAATTAAAAATAGGTGTTAAGAGTTCATAGAAACCCTCCCATGGAGAAATTTAACTTTTTCAAAACATATTTTTAAAAGTAATTGTACCTTTTGTTAAATAATGGCCATTGATGTTTAAGGAAATACACTTGTAGAACACTATCCAAAATGTTCTAGACTGAGATAAGTCAGTAGCATTGTAAATGAGAGAAGGAAAGATATTTAGGTAATACATCAAAAAGACTAGAAAGCTAATTGAATATAAAAGTATCATATTGGTGTCAAGAATAACTTGGGAGGGTTTTTTTTTTTTTTCAGTTTCTCTGAAACTTACTGTGCAAATTTCTTCATCTAGAAAATGCAGGTGGGCATAAATTTGGATAGTAGCATGATTTAGGAGTTTATATGTGTTAAGAACTTATCGTACTTTTTAAAGAATCAGATGAGTACTTTAGGGACAATTATTTTTCCATGTAATAAATACTTTGCTACAAGAATTATGTTATATGCATGGTGTATCTGACAGTAAGGAAAATCTTTTCTATCCAAGACAGTCTACCCCAGCTTTATGGAGCTAGAAGTTTGGGGCGGGGGGAGGGTAGTGCAAGTCAGCACCCAAAACATAGGATTTATGTTATAGCTAGGTCCACTGGGTTACTTTTTGTCTTTTCAGGTTTTTTTAAATTACTTTGCTTTATCTTTATTTGTTAGGGACCACTTTGTGTGGTATTGGAGATGGTAGCCCCATGCAAACTAGGCTTTGAAAGAGGCCTTTACGACTTGACCAGAAAACCGGGAATGCAGGAGGCAGGCATGACGCCATGGTATCACCAGGGGTTCCCGTGGGGAATCAGCCCTGAAGAGTGCATCGTATCCTTTGAAGCTCACTTTACTTTGCATAGCCCTGTTCAAATAAACCAGATTTTCAGGTTCAAAGCAGAAGGGAGTGAACTCTTGAACTCATGAACCATGCCTTATCAGCATGTCTAACAAACCCTGACCTGAGGCGGATCTCTGTGTTCCTTCAGCTGGTATCTATAAATAGTATCTGTTTCCTCTAACTATAGCCTTTTGACACTGACCGATGAGCTATGTGTGTACGCTGTATACTCCTACACATACCATTCCCGACAAAAGCTGCTTGGGAGAAGGGCGTGAGGCATTCTCCACTAGAGGGAATCACCAGCCCCTTTCCCTGCCAGATTGTGTCCAGGCCAGTTCATTCCATCTGAGACCAGGACGACTCTGCCGGATGGGGTTCTCCTCGTTTATTTTTTAATAGCTACTCAAAGCCAAATGCTGAACACCAATAAACCTGCCCTCCTTCTTACATTTTCCTTTTGCTGGTTCATTTTTGTTTTTATTTGTTATTTCACCTTTATCATATTTTTCCATTACAATTTAGTCACCTTATATTCCAATCCCCTCAGCATGACCGCATTGTTGCCCATGTCCATGAGTTCTGTTTCCTTTTGCTCAATCCCTCCACCCCCTGAAAACCACCCACCCTCACTAGTTGTCATTTGCTCTCCATCTGTGAGTCTCTGTTTTGCTTATTAGTTCAGTTTGTTCATTAGATTCCACAGATGAGTGAAGAAATCATATGGTATTTGTCTTTCACTGCCTGGCTTATTTCACTCAGCATAATGTTCTCCAGGTCCACCCATGCTGTCACAAAGGGTAAGTAGAATTCCATTGTTTAAATGTCCCATAGTTGTTTTATCCACTCATCTACTGAGGGACACTTGGGCTGCTTCCATATCTTCTTGGCAATTGTAAATAATGTTACAAAGAACATAGGGATACTTATGTTTTTTCAAATTAGTGTTTCAGGTTCCTTTGGATATATTTCCAGCAGTGGGATCACTGGTTCAAGAGGCAGATCCATTTTTAGTTTTTTTGAGGTATCTCCATACAGTTTTCCACAGGGGCCTCAACAGTCTACATATCTGCCAGCAGTGCAAAAATGTCCCCCTTTCTCCACCTGCTTGCCAGAACTCATTTTTTTGATTTATTGATAGCTATTCTGACAGGTGTGAGATGGTATGGAATTGTGGTTTTAATTTGCTTTTCTCTTATGATTAGTGACATTGTGCATCTTTTCATATGTCTATTGGTCATCTGTATGTCTTCTTTGGAGAAGTATATATTCAGGTCTTTTGTCCATTTTTTAATTGGGTTATATTTTGGTGCTAAGTTTTATAAGTACTTTATACATTTTGGAAATTAACCTCTTACCAAATGTATCAGTAAATATGTTCTCCCATTCTGTGTGCTGTCTTTTTATTTTGTTGATGATTTCATTTGCTGTGCAAAACCTTTTAATTTCATGTAGTCCCATTTGTTTATTTTTTGGTTTGTTTCCCTTGTTCCCTTGCCTGAGGAGATATATCCAATAAAGCATTTCTATGAGCAACATCTAAGATTTTGCTGCCTAAGTTTTCTTTTATGATTTTTTTAGATTTTAGGTCTAACATTGAAGTCTTCAGTACATTTTGAATTTATTCTTGTGTGTGGTGGAAGAAGGTAGTCTAGTTTCATTTTTCTGCATATATCTCTGTCCAGTTTTCCCAACATCATTTGTTGAATGAACTATCTTTAGCCCATTGTGAATGGTTGCTTCCTCTAAAGAATATTAATTGATTATAAAGGTGTGGGTTTATTTCTGGGCTCTCTATTCTGTTCCATTGATCTATGTGTCTGTTTTTATGCCAGTATCATGCTGTTTTGATTACTATGGGCTTATACTATAGTTTCATGTTAAGTAGCATGATTCCTCCAACTTTGTACTTCCTCAGGATTGCTATTGGTATATGGGACTTTTGTGGTTCCGTATAAATTTTTGAAATATTTGTTCTAATTCTTTGAAATAGCTCATTGGAATCTTGATAGGAATTATGTTAAATCTATAGATTTCTTTGATATTTTAGATTTCTTAGATATTTTAATGATGTTAATGTTCCCTATTCATGAACATGGCATGTACTTCCATTTAAATCTTCTTCAGTCCTTCAGTGTTCTATAATTTTCTTAGTACAGGTCTTTTACATCACTGATTACATTTATTTCTAGGTATTTTATTGTTTCTGAAGGAGTTGTGAATGGGCTTGGTTTCTTAATTTCCTTTCTGTTAGTTCATTATTGGAATATAAAAATGCAACTTTTTTCTAGATATTAATTTTGTATGCTGCTTTTTTGCTGAACTCATTTATCAGTTCTAGTACATTCTTGGTGGACTCTTTGGGGTTCTTTATGAACCATATCATGTCACTTGCAAATAAAGACAGTTTTACTTCTTCTTTTCCAATCTGGATGCCCTTTATTTCTTCTTGGCTGACTGCTGTGTCTAGGACTCCCAGTACTATGTTGAATGAGAGGTGAAAGTGGACATCCTTTTCTTGTTCCCAATCTTAAGGGGAACACTTGTAGTTTTGTTCGTGAGTATGATGCTGGTAGTGAGATTGTTATAAATCCCTTATTAAGTTTAGGTATGTTCCATCTATTCACACTTTGCTGAGAGTTTTTATCATAAATAGATGCTGGGTTTTATGAAAAGTTTTTTGTGCACCTATTAATATGATCATGTGATTTCTTTCCTTCATTTTTTTAAATTTTTTTCTTTTAGTTGTTCTTCTTGTACAGTTATCTGTCTTTTACTCCCATCCCAGCCCACTGCCCCAACCCTTCCCACCTCCCTTCCATATGCAAACCTTTGGTTTTTGTCCATGAGTCTTTCATACTTGTTGCTCCAAACCCTTCCCCCTTTTCCCTGAAATCCCCTCCCCTCTCCCCTCTGGTCACTGTCAGTCTGTTCTCAATTTCAGTGTTTTTGGTTATATTATGCTTGTTTGTTTGTTTTGTTGATTGGGTTCCTGTTAAAGGTGAGATCCTATGGCATTTGTCTTTCACCTCCTGGCTTATTTCACTTAGCATAATGCTCTCCAGTTTCATCCATGCTGTTGTGAAGGGTAGGAGCTCCTTCTTTCTTTCTGCTGCATAGAATTCCATTGTGCAAATGTACCATAGTGCCTTGATCCATTCATTTACTGATGGACACCTAGGTTGCTTCCAACACTCGGCTATTGTAAATTGTGCTGCTATGAACATTGGGGTGCATAGGTTCTTTTGGATTGGGATTTTAGGGTTCTTAGGATATAATCCTAGCAGTGGGATTGCTGGGTTAAAAGGTAGATCCATTTTTAGCTTTCTTGGAAAATTCCATACTGCTTTCCATAGTGGTTGTACCAGTCTGCAATCCCACCAACAGTGCACTAGGGTCCCCTTTTCTCCACAACCTCTCCAACACTTGTTGTTTGTTGCTTTGTTTATGATGGGCATTCTGACTGGTGTTTAAAATGGTATCTCATTGTGGTTTTAATTTGCATCTCTCTGATAGCTAGCGATATTGAGCATCTTTTCATATGTCTCTGGATCCTCTGTATGTCCTCCTTGGAGAAGTATCTGTTCAAGTCATTTGCCCATTTTTTAATTGGGTTGCTTGTCTTCTTAGAGTGGAGTCATGTAAGTTCTTTATATATTTTGGAGATTAAACCATTGTCTGAGGTATCATTGGCAAATATGTTTTCCCATAGAGTTGGTTCTCTTTTTATTTTAATATTGTTTTCTTTAGCCATGCAGAAGCTTTTTATTTTGATGAGATCCCATTTGTTTACTCTTTCCTTTATGTCCCTTGCTTTAGGGGACATATCAGTAAAAAGGTTGCTGCATGAAATATCTGGGATTTTCCTGCCTACGTTCTTCTCTAGGACTTTAATGGTGTCACGGCTTATATTTAAATCTTTTATCCACCTTGAATTTATTTTTATGTATGATGTAAGTTGGTGCTCAAGTTTCTTTTCTTTTTTTTTTTTTTGCATGTAGCTGTCCAGTTCTCCCAACACCATTCATTGAAGAGGCTATTTATGTTCCATTTTATATTGCTTCCCCTTTGTCAAATATTAATTGACCGTAGAGACTTGGGTTTATTTCTGGGCTCTCTGTTCTATTCCACTGGTCCATGTCCCTGTTTTTATGCCAGTACCAGGCTGTTTTGTTTACACCAGCCTTGTAATACATTTTGGTGACAGGTATTGTGATCCTTCCTACTTTGCCCTTCTTTCTCAAAATTGATACAGCTATTCGAGGTTGTTTATGGTTCCATATAAATTTTTGAAGTGTTTGTTCTATGTCTGTGAAATATGCCATTGGTACTTTAATAGGTATTGCATTGAATCTGTAAATTGCTTTGGGTAGTATGGACATTTTGATGATGTTAATTCTTCCAATCCATGAACACAGTATGTTTCCATTTGTTTGTGTCTTCCTTGATTTCTTTCTTCAGTGTTGTGTAGTTTTCTGCATACAGGTCTTTTACCTCCTTGGTTAGGTTTATTCCTAGGTATTTTATTTTTCTTTTTGCTATATTGAATGGGATTTTTTTCTTGATTTCTGCTTCTGCTTTTTCATTGTTGGTATACAAAAATGCCTTTGATTTCTGGATATTGACTTTGTATCTGGCTGTTTGGCCAAATTCATTTATTAGGTTGAGCCACTTTTTGGCTGAGTCTATAGGATTTTCTATGTACACTATCATGTCATCTGCAAACAATGATATTTTTGTTTCTTCCTTTCCAATTTGGATGCCTTTTATTTCCTTTTCTTGTCTAATCACCATGGCTAAGACTTCCAATGCTATATTGAATAGAAGTGGTAAAAGTGGACAACCTTATCTTACTCCTGATCTTAGTGGAAAAGATTTTAGTTTTTGCTCATTGAGTATGGTGTTGGCTGTAGGTCTCTCATATATGGCCTTTATTGTATTGAGGAATGCTCCCTCTATTCCCACATTGCTGAGTGTTTTTATCATAAATGGGTGCTGTACCTTATCAAACGCTTTTTCTGCATCTATTGATATGATCATGTGATTTTTGTCTTTGCTTTTGACTATGTGATGTATTACATTTACTGATTTGCAAATGTTGAACCATCCTTGCATCCCTGGGATGAATCCCATTTGTTCATGGTGTATGATCTTTTTAATGTATTGTTGGATGTGGTTTGTCAAAATTTTGTTGAGTTTTTTAGTGTCTATGTTCATCAGCGATATTGACCTGAAGTTTTCTTTCTTTGTTGTGTCTTTAGCTGGTTTTGGGATTAGGATGATACTGTCTTCATAAAAAGAGTTTGGGAGTCTTCCATCATTTTGGATTTTCTGGAATAGTCTGTGAAGGATAGGGGTTAGCTCTTCCTTCAGTGCTTTGTAAAATTCTCCTGTGAAACCATTTGGTCCAGGCTTCTGTGTGTCAGGAGTTTTTTGATCACTGCTTCAATTTCATCTACTGTCATTGGTCAGTTCAGGCTTTCTTCTTCTTCTTCTTCATTGAGTTTTGGAAGATTATATTTTTCTAGAAACTTTTCCATTTCACCTAGGTTTTCAAATTTCTTGGCATACAGTTCTTCATAGTAATTTTTACAATCCTTTGTATTTCTGTGGTGTCAGTTATAATCTCTCCTCTTTCATTTCTGATTGTGTTTATTTGGGTCCTCTCTCTTTTTCTCTTGATGAGCCTGCTTAAAGACTTGTTGATTTTGTTTATCTTTTCAGAGAACCAGCTCCTGGATTCATTAATCCTTAGAATTATGCTTTTACTCTCTATGTCATTTAATTCTGCTCTGATCTTGGTTATTTCCTTCCTTCTACTTGCTCTGGGCTGTCTTTGTTGTTGTTACTCAAGTTCTTGTAGGTGTAGGGTTAAGTTGTTTGTTTGAAATGTTTCTATCTTTTTTAGGTAGGCCTGTATTGCTATGATCTTCCATCTGAGGACTGCCTTTGCTGTGTCCCATAAGTTTTGGGTTCTTGTGAGTTCATTTTTGTTCGCTTCCAGAAACTGTCTGATTTTCTCCCTAATTTCATTCTTAACCCATTCATTGTTTAATAACATACTGTTTAATCTCCATAATTTTGAGGATTTTGGGTTTTTCCCCTTGGGGTTGATTTCTGGTCAGTCCCTTGTGGTCAGAGAAAATGCTTGGTATGATTTCAATTTTCTTGAATTTGTTGAGGCTTGTTTTGTGTCCTATTATGTGGTCTATCTTTGGAAATGTTCCATTTGCATTTGAAAAAAATGTGTATTTAGTTTTTGGGGGATGAAGGGCTCTATATATATTAGTTAAGTCCATTTCATCTAGAGTGTTGTTCAATGCCACAATATCTTTGTTGATATTTTGTTTGGAAGATCTGTCCAATTTTGACAGTGGAGTGTTAAAATCCCATACTATAATTGTGTTGCTGTCAATATCTTTCTTGAAGTCCTCTAAGATTTTCTTGATGTATTCAGGTGCTCCTATGATGGGTGCATATATATTTACAATGTTTATGTCTTCTTGATGGTTTCTTCCCTTGAGTATTATGAAGTGACCATCTGGGTCTCTATGGCCCTTGTTTAGAAGTCTATTTTGTGTGATATGAGTATGCTACCCTGGCTTTTTTTTTTCCTGTCCATTTGCTTGAAAAATTTGTTTCCAGCCCTTCACTTTGAGTCTGTGTAGGTCTTTTGTCCTCATTGGGTCTCTTGTAGGCAACATATATGTGGGTCATTCTTTCTTATCCATTCAGCTATTCTATGTCTTTTGATTGGAGCATTTAATCCATTTACATTTAAGGTTATTATTGATAGGTACTTATTCATTGCCATTTTTGTGCCTGTGTTCCTCTCTCTCTCTTTTCCTTCCTTTCCTTAAAGCAGTCCGTTTAGCTTCTCTTGAAGAACTGGTTTGGTAGAGGTGTATTCTTTTAGACTTCTTTTGTCTGCGTAGCTCCTTATTTGACCTTCTATCTTGATTGAGAGACTTGCTGGGTAAAGTAGTCTTGGTTGCAGGCCTATGGTTCTCATTACTTGGAACATTTATTGCCATTCTCTTTTGGCTTGGAGCGTTTCCATTGAGAAGTCAGCTGCTAACCTAATCGGGGCTCCCTTGTATGCTACTTCCTTTTTCTCTCTTGCTGCCTTTAAGATTCTCTCTTTGTCTTGGAATGTTGCCATTTTAATTATGATGTGTCTTGAAGTGGGCCTCTTTGGGTTCCTCTTGATTGGGATTCTCTGTGTTTCCTGGATTTGTGTGACTTTTTCTCTCATCAAATTAGGGAAGTTTTCCATCATTACTTTTTCAGATAGGTTTTCTATCCCTTGCTCTTCTTCTCCTTTTGGTATCCCTATTGTATGGATATTATTACATTTCATGTTGTCTTGTATTTCTCTTAATCCCTCTTCATTCTTTCTGAGCCTCTTTTCCTATTCTTGCTCTTTCTGGATGTTTTTTTCTACTTTGTCCTCCAACTCACTGATCCGATCTTCTGCTTCATTGATTCTACTTTTCATTCCTTCCACTGTGTTCTTCATTTCAGAAATTGTATTCTTCATTTCCTCTTGGCCCTTGTTGATGGTTTCTATTTCCTTTTTCATGTTGATGTAGTTTGCAGTGAGTTCATCATAGCTTCCCTGTAGTTTGTGGTAGCTCATTGAGAGCTCATGGAGCTTCCTGACAACCATTGCTTTGAACTCAAAATCTGATAGTTGAGTTGCCTCCATTTCATTTAGTGTTCTTTCTGGGGCTTCCTCCTTTCATTTGGGGATTGTTTCTTTGTCTTCCCATTGTTTGTGAGACTCTTCTTGTTAGCCTCAGCTTCTTAAATTGATTTGTTCTGGCTCCCTGGGTTTATGGTGTGAACTTCTATGGTAGAATACCTTTGAGATTCAGTGGTGCAGTGTCCTTCAGGTATCCTGGTGACCACAGCTTCCATTGTCTCAGCTATTGGAATGCCACCTCTTTGGGACCAACTGTGGTTTTTTCAATGTCCCATTTTTTTGTTTGTTTGTTTGATTTGTCTCACTCATGGGTATTTAAAAAGAGAAAAGAGGAAGAAAAAATAAAAAAAGAAGAAAAGAAGGAAGAAGAGATAAAATTGGGAACAAAGAAAAAGGAATAAAACAAGAAAGAAGTAAAGAGAAGCAAAAGTAGTTGAGGGGTAAAAAAGATAATATAATTAAAAAATACTTTTTAAAATATTAAAAAAGAAAAATGGACAAACAAGTAAACAAACAAATACACACACACACACACACACACACACACACACACACACACAAAAAAAAAAAAACCTCTTGCTCTATTCATACTTGCCAAGATGGATTTTCTGGTCTTGCTGGCTACAAAGGCCGTGGGGTGATGGTGTCACTTTTCTCCCTGTTCAGCACTCAGTTATGTTCGGGCTAGTCCTCCCTGGGCTAGCCCCTTGCCTTTCTGCACAGGGCCTCATGTGTACGTTCTGAGCCTCCTGGGGAGTCCACACTTTCCCAAGTTCTTGGGTGTGAGTTCGGGTCTCCTACGCTGTGCACTCACCCCAATTTCATGGGAGTGAGCTCCGGGTTTCCAATGTATCATGTGCACTCCCTGGGTTCACATGCATGGGCTCCGATTCTCCCACAGATCACTCACGCTCCCCAGCTTTCTGGTGTGGGCCACAGGTCTCCGGTTGCACAGCCGTTTGCTGTTGCATATGTACCAGGCTCCCTCCCTAGAGCCCCGTAGCAGGCCTAGCAAGCACCGAGACCAGGGCCTCAGCAGCCCTGGTCTCTGCACTGATCCGTAGGCTCTTACTGTTCTGAAGTACTCTCCTTACCATCCAATTTTTCAATGTCCGCTACAACCTTTGATCTCCTACTTTCAAATATGCTATGTTTCTCCTGGTTGACTGCTCTGTTTCTCTGCAGATTGGCCAGGTTCCTCTTCTGTGTGCAGGGGGAAATGGAATCTGCCCCCTCTTACTGCATCGCCATCTTCCTGGGCTCTCCTTCATTTTGATTATGTGGTAAAATCAAATTTATTAATTGCAAATGTTGTACCAACCTTGAATTCTTAGAATAGATCCCACTTGATCCATGGTGTATGATCTTTTTGATCCATTGCTGTATTTTCGTTGCTAATATTTTGTTGAGGATTTTAGCATCTATATTCACTAGGGATATTGGCCTATAATTTTCTTTCAATGTCTTTATCTGGTTTTTCAGTTAGGATAATGCTGGCTTTGAAAATGAGTTTGGGAGTCTTCCCTCCTCTTGAATATTTTGAAATAGTTTGAGAAGGAGAGGTGTTAGTTCTCTTGGGATGTTTGGTAAAATTCATCTATGAAGCCATTTGCTCCAGGGCTTTTATTTGCTGGGAGTTTTTGTTTACTGCTTTAAATTAATTAGGTGTAATCTGTCTATTCAGATTTTCTGATTCTTCCTGATTTAGTTTTGGAAGGTTGTAAGTTTCTAAGAATTTATCCATTTTGTCCAGGTTGTCGAGTTTGTTGCCATATAATTGTTCCGAATATTTTTTTATAATCTGTATTTCTTCATGAAAGTTGTTATTCCCTCTCATTTCTGACTTTATTTATTTGGTTCCTTTTTCTTTTTTTCTTGATGAGTCTGGTTAAAGGTTTGTTAATTTTTTCTTAATCTTTTCAAAGAACAAGCTGTGGGATTCATTGACTTTTTGTATTTTTTTTACTATATTTCATTAATTTCTGCTCTGATCTTTAGTATATCCTTCCTTCTACTCACTTTAAGCTTTGTTTGTTGTTCTTTTCAAGTACCTTTAAGTGTGATGTTAGATTATTTATTTGAACTTTTTCTTTTTTTTGAGACTGGTCTGTAATGCTATAAATTTCCCTTTAGGTTTGCTTCTCAGTGTCCCATAGATTTTGAATTGTTGTATTCTCATATTTGTTTATTTCAAGGCACCTTTTGATTTCTTCCTTGACTTCATTGTTGACCTTTTCATTGTTTAACAATGTTATTTAGCTTCCATATATTTGTGTGTTTCTCAGTGTTCTTCTTGTGATTGATTTTTAGTTTTATAGCATTGGGGTGAGAGATGATGCTCAATATAATTGCAATCTTCTTAAATTTATTGAGACTTGTTTTTTGTCCTAACATATACACTTGAAAATATCCTAATGAACATCCTATGTGTACTTGAAAAGTATATATATTCACTGCTTTGGGGTAAAATGCTCTGAAGATATCAATTAAATCCATTTGACCTAATATGTCATTTAATTCTGTAGTCTCCTTGTTTTGTTTCTGACTGGAAGATCTATCCATTGAAGTCAATGGGATGTTAAAATTTCCTACTATGACTGTATTTCTGTTTATCTCTCCCTTTATGTCCATCAAGATTTTCTTTACATGTTCAGGTGCCCCTATATTGGGTGTGTAAATCTTTAATAGTGTTATATCTTCTTCTTGGATTGTTCCCTTTATCATTATGTTGTGTCCATTGTCTCTTACTATACTTTTGGTTTTAAAGTCTATTTTGTCAGATATAAGTACTTCCACATCTGCTTTTTTCCCTTTTCATTTACATGAGATATCTTTTTTCAACCCTTTACTTTTAGTCCGTGTGTATCTTTTGATAAGATGAGTGTCTTGTAGATAGCATATATATGGGACTTGTTTTCTTATCCATTAAGCTACCTTGTGTCTTTTGATCAGAGGATTTAAGCCATTTACTTTTAGGTTACTTTTGATAGATGCATATGTGGTGTGATTTTGTTAGACTATTTTCCTCCATTTTTTTTCTTTCTCTCCTTCACCTTCTCCAAGCAAGCCCTTTAACTGTTGTCACAGTACTGTCTTGGTGTTAACAATGTCCTTTAACTTTTTCTTGTCTGGAAAACTCCTTATTTCTCCCTTAAATAATATCCTTTCTGGGTAAAGAAACCTTGGTTGTAGATCCTTGTTTTTTTGTCACCTTGGATATTTCATGCTACTCTTTCTGGCCCGAAATGTTTCTGTTATGTAATCAGATGCCAGTCTAATTGGTGCTCCCTTGTAGGTAACTCCCTGCTTTTCTCTTGTGGCTTTTAGGATTCTGTCCTTGTCTTTAATCTTTGTCATTTTAATTTTTATATGTCTTGGTATACACCTACTTGTGTTCAACTTGTTTGGGACTCTCTAAGCATTCTGGATTTGTGTGATTTTTTCCTTCACTGGATAAGGGAAGATTTGGGTCATTATTTTCTCAAATAGGTTCTTGATCCCTCGCTCACTCTCTTTTTCTGGTATTCCCATGATGTGGATATTGTTACACTTCATGTTATCCAAATGTTTCTTAAGATCTCCTCACTTTTTTAAAATCCTTTTTTCTTTTTGCTGCTCTGCCTGGGTGTTTTTTTGTTTTTTTTTGTTTTGTTTTGTTTTTACTTTGTTTTCCAAAACACTGAATTTATCCTCTGCTTCATCTAACCTACTGTTTATTCCTTTCAGTGTGTTATTTATCTCAGGTATTTCATTCTTTATTTCAAACCAGTCCTTTTTTTTTTTTTTATAGTTTCAATGTTGCTTTTCATGCCATTGAGTATTCTTATAATCATTACTCTAAGTTCTCTATCTGATAAATTGCTTATTTCCATTTCATCTAGTTCTTCTAGAGACTTCTGTGGTTCTTTCATTTGACATCTGTTTCTTTGCATTCCCATTTTGGCTGTTTCTTTGTATTTTCAGCCTTAGATGATGAAGTAATCAACCATTAAACCAATCAGTTAATGATCTAATCAATGTGTAATAGTAGCTGGGCTGAAGTACCACAGGGTAGGGCAGAGTAATTTCTGTTGGTGGGGCTACTGCTTCCCGTCAAGCAGATGCCACTTGGAGGGGAGTGTTTTGCCTGAGAATGATGGCTTGTGCAGTATGGAGGATAGCTCAGCACCAGGTAGCTGTTCCTTTAGGCCTCTTCGCAGAGCCACCAAACTCAGACTGCATTCATGTGCCACTAGCCTACTCTGCCCTCACTCTGCCAGAACCTAGGGTCAGTGACTACAAATGAAATTTTGTGTGTTGGCCTTGTAAGAGACCCTCTGAGTCTCCAGCTGTCTCTCCCTGGCAGACAGAAACCCTGCTGTTTTTCACAGCTGGATGTTATCTGGGTTCCTTTCTCGCTCTGGTGCTGTAGTTAGCTTGGGGTTCACACTTCTCAGGGAGAATCCCTGGCCATTGAAATATCCATCCAGGACTTCAGCTGCCACCAGTGGGAGCCTAGCCAGCCCTCTTGCACCTCCTCTGCACTGCCTACCGGTCATGGTGTGGTGAAGTTGTTTCTTCTGTCTGTTCTTGGTCATAATGCTTTTCTCCAACTAGTGTTCAGTTGGTTAGTCTATATGATTTTTCTACACTTTAGTTAATTCCACAATTGTCCTGCTAGGAGGTTAGTGTAGCTTTCAGTTACTCCTCTGCCACCTTGGATCATGTCTTGTCTTTTCAGTTTGTATCAAGGATCCAATAAAGGCTTGTTCTTGGAAAGCCACAGGATCCATAAACAAATTTAATTTTTTAATTTTTAATTATTCACAGCTAGGTTTTATAGATATGGCAAATTAGGTTTTTTAAAACTTCATTAAAACAATTGCTTTGTAATATAGATAAAATTTCTATGAAGTGTAATCATCTTATATCTTCTGGTACTGTTTAGAAATATTTTCATCATTTCAAATTACATACATTAAACAAACTACATACACTAATATGAGGGCTAAATAATGTATTTCAATCACCTACCGAGTATTATGTAAGAAATATTCTACATATATTTAATATAATTGAATTTCATATATTTGGTATAACAGTACAGAAAAGCATTTAGCGTTCATTGAATATGAATATTCAATCATATTTAAATAAAAATATAGAATTATATACTCAAGAAAGGATAATGAGATATGTAGGTTAATTCAAAATAAAGCAAATATATGTTCTCATGTTTCTTCTTAATTTAAGGTTAATATGATCAATTAAAATGACAAAAAAGCAAAACCTTATGTGAAGAAAATGTGAACATGTTGCACTAATATGCATATCAGGTTGCTCTGCATTTGTAATAACAAACTGGATAAAATGTACATATTAAATTTGATATTTCTAAACATTTTTCTACATTCAATTTCTATATAAAGTGTGAAATTCAAAGAAAATAATATCTAAAATTTTTCTTCTAATTTTTTAATTATTTATTAATACCTTCATTAGTTCATTATTTCCTAAGGACCTACTAAATGCAAGAAACTATATTAAATGCTGGCATAAAAAATGAGTAAATTTCACCTCTTTCAGTCTCTTGGCTGTGGAAGATTTATGTAAAGACATGCAATTCTCTCCCATTTCAGTAAAAGTGGTAATAAAAGCACTAACAATCTATGTCATCAAAAAGAACCAAAAACTAAGAGACCTATGATATATTCAGTCATTTTGAAGATGAATTATACAATTGGTCTTTTTTTCATTAGTAGAAACATCTGATTTATCCTTTTATGCCAGTAAATCAGTACCTAAGCTACAAACCACTATTAATGTTGTTGTTGAAAGACATAAAGACAAAAATTTTAAAAGCCAATCTAATTCTATTGCATGGAATATACCACTGAGAGACCTGAAATTCAAGAGGTAGCTGTAGGACTTTATACTATTTGCAACAAAAAAACTAGAAAGAAGTCCAATATATTACATTAAAAGAAGGTTATCTCTAAATAGACTTTTTACACCAAACTCTTTCTTTCTAAAAAATAAAACACAAGTGATTGATATTATATAACAGATTGAGATCTCTTTATTTAATGAACCTTTACTTATCATCTGTCAGTATGAGATTTTTTTCATAATATTTGTGCCGAAACTCAGCATGTAATTCTGGTAGAAAAATTAAGCACTGCCCAAATAGTACACTATAAAAATAGCAAAACTGAAAAGGAGTAAAATTGTATGAATTAAGTTGTTTTAAGTATGTAGCCTTCATTATGTGTGCAGTTTGACAAAACTTGGCTACTTATAGATAGGGAGTAAGTAATTAATGAACAGGTGTTTTTCTTACTCTATCTTGACAGCTCGAAGTCAAAATATGGCCAGAGATATCTATGTTTTTTTTTTTTTTGTAAGAGTTCTCCCTTATTCTAGTAATAACATTAGTAATAACACATGTACATACCTAGTTATGGGTCTTTATTACCTAACACTTATCTTTTTCTTCATTAATTCGAACAGTAATTGAAAACAGCTTCAATAAAATGTAGAACCTTCATTATATCAGAGTCAGATCAAGGTATGCAATAGATTCAAGGACTGACATTTCTGTGCAAAAGATAAAGGACATAATTTTTAAATGAGTCAGAATTTCTAAGCTTTTTAAATGACTGATTATAAGAGAAAAGTAATGCTTTTAATTTATTTTATATTAGCTTCTACAATGTTTTACTTTTCTGGTACTATCTACATTTGTGTTAATCTAATTCATTAAGTTTCTGGTATACACAACTTATCTCTATGAACACTGTTTTAATTAAATGACGTTACACACATATTTTTAGAAATAAGTGAAAATTGTATTGCATTCTTTAAATAGACTAATTCATCATTACTTCTCTTTAATAAAGACTTTACATAATCTTAACAAACTTCACTTGCCATAATGCCTTCAGGAAATACAGAGATGTGAATTCTTTTGTCTGATACTGAATGCCCCAGGTGGCTTATAAATTATGTTCCATATGCTTTTACCTGTTCAGTAAATTTTATTATTTATTTTGCTCACTGTGCTTTTTAAATGGAAGGGACTAAAAGTTGTCTGAGCAGGTGTGATAACTAAATATGTCAATTCAGCAAGTTTAATATTATAGTAATTCAATGTAACAGGCTCTAACCTGCAGGTAAATAGGTAATAGTTTTATGGTTCTCCTATTGGGGTAGTGTGATGATCATTTTTCCTTGCTGCTTAGAGATACTTTATCTAACAATTTTTTTTGTTTGTTTCTGGCTTTGTTTCCAATAATATGTATTTCCAGAAATTTGATGGGTAGATACATAAGACATTGCCACATGAAAATTAATGAAGTAGGCTAGTAAAAGCTCTGGTAAATTCTACATTCATGAGATAATATATTGCACAGGTGGGAGCTAAAGAATGCCAGCCATTTAAACTTTAAGAAAATTAAGATATAGGTGTTCTGTGCTGTTTCCTTGCTAATATCTTAATTTGAAGGAGACTCAAGGTGATCACATTACAAAAAATAAATGATGCACAACAAACATTGACTAATATGATTAAATAATCATTCTTAGATTATGAAATTACATGCGTGTTTACACATCTGTATCTATATAGAATCCTTACAAAGTACTGGAAGAATGTGAGAGAGATTCCTGACTCATCTAAAACTCAGCATACAGAAAACTCTGCTTGCAATGATCAGTATCGATCTCTGCTTGCCATGTTTGTTTTCAGTGGAGATCCTCAGCATCTAGTACCGATAACACATTAAGTCCTTTTCAGTTGAGAATTGCTCCTGGAAGTTGTGGCTTGAATGAGAGTTTACAGTTGAATCGTTCTGTCACTTACTGCCTTTTCCTCTCTCTGTTCTGTGCAATAAATTACCCCCTAACTCTGTACAACTTACAAACCTTAGTAGCCAAATAGAAATGGGCTACATTTGCAATGCTTTCTTTGTCACATAAATCTAAGAAACAAACTTTAAAAAAAAATGACACCTTCATGCTATTTATCAGAAAGTACAATTTAATCATTTGTTAAGTAGCAAAGGGTGGTAGGATTAGTTCAAATTGTTTATAAAATAATAATATCACATGATACATCTTTAAATAATAATAAAATATATATTTTAAATTAAAATTGAATAGATATAAAGCATGAAAATATATCTAACATTAAACAAAATTAGTATATATAATATAGTTTTTCGATAAGACTGTACTTAATTATTAACTTTCTAGGTACAGAGAAGCAAAATTCTGTCTTTTATTGTGATTATGTTAAAACATTCATGTTTCAAGCACATCTAGAAAACAGGATATCTATGATTCTTAAAATCATACACTCACTTTAATCTTGATTAATTTTTCTGACTTTTCTTGTTGCCCAAAAAGTGATATTTGCATGTGCCTGAACATATACTGGTTGTTTTCTTTACCTGTTTATCCCATGTATCTTATTTCAATGGCTCATGATTAGTAAGGTGGCTCTGTTAATGGCCATATTAGAATTTAAGGTGCTCTAAAACAAATGACAAGGACACTAGTGCAAGCATACTAAATCAGTTTATTACAAGATGTGCAAGTCACAGGAAAGGGAAATCAAAACAAATTGCATGGTCGTGATTCTGCTCACCCCATCTATTGCAACTTTCCTAAATTTTAATCTTCATGAAGCTTTATACATCATTTATATAAAATGTTTATTTTTTGATTCTTTTATTAGCATGAGAATTCTTTCTTTTATGTGTCCAGCATGTAACTGGTAAATACATGTTTGATAAATATTCAATAAATGACAAAACATTTGTCAAAAACATTAGCCAAATAATGTGTACTTGTGTGTACAAATAATGTGTGTTTTTTGTGTTTCTCTTTTTTCTCCCAGCTTTATTAACTTATAATTTATATATATATATATATATATATAATTGTGTAAGTTTGAAGTGTACAAGATGTTGACTTGGTAAATTTATATATTGCAAAATAATTATGACCATAGAATTAGCTAACATCTCCATCACATCAAATGATTATTGTTTCTCTTTAAGATACTCTCTTAGCAACTCTCAAATATATAATATGGAATTATTAGCTGTAATCACCATCTTGTATACCAGATCCTCAAAACTTGTTAATAAATTGGAAGTTTGTACCCATTGCCCAATATTTCTACATTTCTTGGTTTCTCTTTTGATTCATCCATATGTATATATGTATGTCTTGAAGTCAGAAATATAATTCCAATGTTGATTTTATATTTAGCTACTTAAATCAATAAAAGTACATATGTACATACATACAGAGAACAGACTAACAGCTGTTAGATGGGGAGGGGCAGGAGGACTGAGAGAAAAAGGTGAGGGGATTAAACAAACAACACAAAAAACCTCATAGAGAGACAACAATATGTGATTATCAGAGGAAAAGGGGAGTACAGGAAGGTAAGAGCCCATAAAAGAGGGATACATGAGGATGGAAGGAGACTTGACTTGAGGTGGTGAACACACAATACAATATACAAATGATTTATTATTAAATCAATCAATAAACAAATATGTCTAGATTACCTTTGCAAACACTTCCAGCTTTTCCATTTTATAGTCGATGAATATGGGACTATATATATATATTTTTAAACTTAATCTTTGTTGTATGTTTTCCCATTACCATTTAATATCCATAGAGCCCCCTCTCCCCAGCAATCACCACACTTGTCGGCCATGTCCGTGAGTCCTTTTCTAAAGGCTTTAAGAATTACAGGCCGTAGCCCTGGCTGGTGTGGCTCAGTGGATCGAGTGCCGGCCTGACTGCGAAGCAAAGGGTCACTGGTTTAATTGTCAGTCAGGGCACATGCCTGGGTTGCAAGCCAGGTCCCTGGTGGTGGGAGCACAAGAGGCAACCACACATTGATATTTCTCTCCCTCTTTTGCTCCGTCCCTTCCCCTCTGTCTAAAAATAAATAAATAAGATATTTTTTAAAGAATTGCAGGTAGTAGTTTGGAATTGAAATTAATGCATTATATGAAATTAATTGAAATTAATACATTCTTTGCATTAGTTCTAAAGCTATTGGTTTATCTTAAAGTATAGTATGGGTCATATGCTTTAACTTTTTATGGTAACTCTACACTATTAAGCATTAGTAAAAGTGCATCTTTGCTCTTCCCCTTCCAACTCAGTCATGTTTGTTTCTCCTTCATCCAGAATTTCTGGTTCTGTAATGGTTAAAGACAAATAAACTAGAAAGTGAAATGCATCAGGGAAAAGAGGTTGAATGGGGTAAATTTGAAAACAAGATTCTCTAAAGCCAGATTTCAGAAATTACTTTTGCCTACCTATAAGCAGAAGGCACTCTTTAGAACTAATCTAAGAAATTTGTTGCAAAAGCTTTATAAGTCCCATTGGAATTAACTATCAGAAAACACTAAGGAAAGTCAATAGTAATTCAAGATTGTGAAACTAGGACTGTGACTTTAAAAGCATTTTCAATGTTAAGGTTTTACTGCCTATGTGTTTAGACAGATTCTCTGGGGTGTGGTATAAATTTGTGATTATTTTTTAAGTGGCAGTTTCACTAGTGGCCCCTGATAGAAAACATAGCCTTTTCACTCTACTTCAAGAGAGCAATAAAATGATGCACTTCTGAAAATGACTATAATGCACTCTGTATGCTTTAATAGAATGTGACTTGTTTTTGGTAATAGAAAGCTCTAAGGGAAAGCGGAGAACTGAGCAAGGGTCTAAAAAATATTCGAGTGGAATATCCAAGGTAGTGCTTACAGGAAGGTGGTGGAACCACAGGCAAAAAAACAGTCAAGAAAGTTTTACTTTCAAAGCTCAGTTGCCATTGTCCCATTCTGTTATATGAAGCCACACAGTCCAATGAAATAAATTTAAAATCAAATTAAAACTTGAATGAATATGCTTCTGGTTTTGGTCAACAGAGAATAGGGTGTATTGCCATGATGTACCATAGTGTCTGTGTAAAGATAGGTAAAAAGATAGATACTTAGAATTGATATGTGTGTGAGTAGGTTTATACATACATACATATATACACATACATAAATAATATTTATATCTGTGTATTAACACCTGTGTATTTATAAAATCATAGGAGAATGTAAACATAACAGGGAAGACAAAGGGATGAGGAAAATATTTATTTTTAACTATCTTCCTTTTGTTGTCTTCTTGAGCAGGTTCCTGTGTTTGATTGTTCTTCATTTAGAAACATCTTTTTCAGTTTTTAAGAATTATTGACTAAGGAAAAACCATGTCCCCATCAACATAAATGCATTCATATTTCAAAGCCATGTTTAAAATTATTAATTTCATTGCTATCTATTTTGAAATGGCTGAAATTAATTTGATAATCTCTATTTGCTATATCAAATGTTGAGAAGAGATTTCCCAACTCCCTGGGTGTTAGACATCTATAAATTTAGTATTAAAGACTGTGACAGCCTTCTAATGATACAAGGAAAATCCCCACTTTTAAATATAGCTAGCTGTTGCTGGTTGTATTTCTTTTTTTTAATGTGTGTAAAGTTTATTTTTTATTGCATTTTTCCATTACCATTTATTCCTTTTTCACCCCCACCCCCTACAATAACCACACTGTTCTCCATGTCCTTGAGAACTTTCAAATTTTGCTCAACACCTCCACCCTCTACACTCCACACCCTCAGCTGTCATCCTGCTCTCTATCTGTGAGTCTGTCTCTATTTTGTCTGTTAGTTCAGTTTGTTCATAAGATTCCCCATATGAGTGAAATGATATAGTACTTATCTTTATCCAACTTGCTTATTTCACTTAGCAAAACATTCTCAGGTCCATTCATACTGTTGTAAAGAGTAAAACATTCTTCTTTTCTACAGATAGTTGTTTTATCCACTCATCTACTAATGGACACTTGGGCTTCTTCCATATATTGGGGATTGTAAATAATGCTGCAGTGAAACTAGGGGTGCTTATGTTTTTTTGAATTACTGTTTTGGGTTCCTGCAAATGTATTTTGTATTTCCATAAGTAGGTTCACTGGTTCAAGGCAGATCGTCTCCATACTGCTTTCCACAGTGGCTGCACCAGACTCCATTCCTACCAATAGCGCAAAAGGGTTCCCCTTTCCCCACATCCTGGCCAGCACTTGTTGTTTGTTGATTTATTGATGATGGCCATTCTGACAGGTGTGAGATGGTATCTCATTGTGGTTTTAATTTGCATTTCTCTGATGATTAGTGAGTTATGTTGAGCACTATTTCATATGCCTATTGGCGATTTGTATGTCCTCTTTGTAAAAGTGTATACTCAGGTGTCTGCCCTGAAAAGTGTCTGCCATTTTTAAATTAGGTTGTTTGTTTTTCTTTGTGTTTATTTTATAAGCTTGTTATAAACTTTGGATATTAATACCTTATCAATTTGTTGGTGAATATTTGTTCCCATTCTGTGGGTTGTCTTATTTTGTTGATGATTTAATTTGATGAGCAAAATCATTTTTATGCTTATTTTTAATTTTGTGTCCCTATTGGGGAGATATATCCAATGAAATAGCACTACAAGCAATGTCTGAGATTTTGTCACCTATGTTTTCTTCCACAATTACTATGGTTTTGGGTCTATACTAAGTCTTTGATCTATTTGAATTTATCCTGAATATAATGTAAGAAGGTGGTCTAATTTCATTTTTCTGCACATGTTCATCTAATTTTCCCTACACCATTTATTGAATAAACTATCTTTAGCCTATTGTATGTACTTTCTTCCTCTATTGAATATTGACTATAAAGGTGTGGATTTATTTATGGGCTCTCTACTCTGTTCCATTGATCTATATATCTGTCTTTACTCTGGTGCCATGCTGTTTTGATTACTATGGTCTTACAGTTTGATACTAGGTACCGTGATTCTTCCAAATTTGTCCTTTCTCAGCATTGCTGTTGCTGGGGCCTTTTATAGTTCCATATAAATTTTTGAGATATTTTTCTAGTCCTGTAGAACAAATGAAATGCATCATTGGAATCTGGATAAGAATTATGTTGAATCTATAGATCACTTTGGGTAGCAAGTATATTTTAGTGTTGTTAATTCTTCGATCCATGAAAAGGGTATGTGCTTCCACTTCTTTGTATCTTCTTCAATTTCTTTCTTCAGTGTCTTACAATTTTCTGAGAATAAGTCTTCTATATCTTTAGTTATATTTATTCCTAGGCATTTTATTATCTTTGCAGCAATAATGAATAGGATCATTTTCTTAATTCCCTTTATGTTAGTTCATTACTAATGTATAAAAATGCAACTTATTGCTGGATATTAATTTTGTATGCTGCATCTTTGCTGGACTCATTTATCGGTACTAGTAGTTACTTGGTGGACTGTTTGGGGTTCTTTATGTACAGTATCATGTCATATGCAAAAAAAAAAAAAAAAGAGACAGTTTTACTACTTCCTTCCCAGTTTGGATGGCTTTTATTTCTTCTTCTCTGACTGCTGTGGCTAGGACTCCCAGTACTATGTTGAATGAGAGAGGTGAAACACTTGCTCCCAGTCTTAAGGGGAACACTTGTAGTTTTTGCTCATTGAGTATGTTGGCAGTGGGGTTGTCATACACAGCTTTTATCATGTTTAGGTTTGCTTCCTCTATTCCCACTTTGCTGAGAGTTTGATCATAAATGGGTACTGGAATTTACCAAAGGTTTTTCTGCATCCATTGATATGATCATATGGCTTTTATCTTTCATTTTGTTTATGTGGTGAATAACATTTATTGAATTGCAAATACCATACACCATGATAAAGTGGATGAACTAAGTGGTCTGTAATCTTTGATGCATCATTCCCATGATGCAGATGTTATGCTTCATGTTGTCTAGAATGTTTCTTTAGTTCTCCTCATTTTGGAAATTTCTTTCTTTTTCTTTTTGCTGCTCTGTCTGGTCGTTTTTTCCTACCTTGTCTTCTAATCACTGATTTGATCCTCTCCTTCATCTAACCTACCTTTTAATCCTTCTAGTGTATACTTAATTCAGCTATTGCAGTTTTTATTTCTAATTTGTCCTTTTTGTGGTTTTTATGTGTTTTTTATGCTGTTGAGTATGCTTATAATCATTACTCGACTATCTGATAAGTGGTGAGCCTTAATTTCTTCTAGTTCTTCTGTAGAATTCTCTTGTTCTTTTATTTGGGGGCCGTTTCTTTGTCTTCCCATTTTTACTGCCGTTTTGTGTTTATTTCTATGCATTAGATAGATCTGCAAAGACTCTTGTGTAGGCATATGTCAAAACATGCCTGTGATTGGCCCTGTACAACCTGTTTGGAACTATCAGCAATCTACAATTTGTGTTTCATCCTACTAGGCTTGTTTGTGTGCAGAAAGAACCAGGCTGTGCACCAAAGCCAGCTTCAACTGGTACTGGGTCCAGGGAGGGTCAGCTAAAACTCTCAGAGCTCCCAGAGATTGGCCTCGGTCTGCAGGCTTTCTGTTAGGCTTAAAGAGTGAAAGTCTTCCTGTTGTACTTCTCAATAAGGGCTTAATCCCCACAAGGTGGGGCAGAGTAATTCCTGTGGGTGGCCTCTTGCTGTCCCTGTTCAGGCTGATACCACCTGAAGGGAAGTGGCCTGCCTGAGAAAGATGGCTTCTGCAGTGTGGCGTTGACTCTGCACTGGTATCCTGATGGGTGACTGTTTAGTTCTTTTCCCCGAGCCACCAGCCTCAGACGCTCCTCATTCATCTCTAGTCCACCCTGCCCTCCCTTTGTTGGCGCCCAAGGTAAGTGGCTGCAAATGGAATTTTGTGTGTTGGCCCTTTCAGAGGTTTTCTACATCTCCAGCCATCTGTCCCTGGTGAACAGAAACCCTGCTGCTTTTCAGAGCTGTATGTTTTGGGGTTCCTTCCCCCGTTCTGGTGTGGTATGCTGGGGAGCCCAGCTTGGGGTTTAGGTTGCACACCTCTCAGAGGAACCCCTGACACTGAAATATCCCTCCAGAGCTTCAGCTGCCACCCCTTCCCCTCATGTGAGTCTTACCGGCCCTCTCACATCTCCTCCTCATTCCCTACATTTCACATCAAGGCGATGCAGCTTCTTCTGTTTATCCGTGGTTACAAGGCATCTCTCTAACTAGTGTTCAGTTGATTATTCAGGATTTTTTTTGTGATTCAGTTGTAATTCCTGTTTGGTCCTGGGAGAGGGTTATGTAGCTTCCACTTACTCCTGCACAATCTTTGGTCTCACTGTGAATATTTCTTTACACCTAAATATAAAATCCTCTAAGAACAGTAAGAACAAAGATTCCATATATTGCTTATACTTATATATTCAAATAAGTTTTATCCATATAAACTTTAAATTATTTTCTGACCATGAAATGCATTTAAGACCATATACAAATATTTGAGATATAGTATATGAAGTATGCATAGTGAAGATGGCTTATGATTTAGGAATCTTATTACTGATTAACTCTATCCAGGACTTATACATCCAAAAGGAAAATATAATTTAAACTGAGGCTTGCAACGAATTAAAGGTATTAGGTTAGGGTGTTTGGGAAGATGAATCTGAGAAAAAATAGAACTTATAGAAAGGCACACAACAAGGAGAATGTGTGATGCATTTCAGAGTGGGTGTCAGAGTGCAGCTGCCGCTCAAGGTACGTAAAACGAAAGGAAAGACATGTGGGGTATGGTAGGAGTGAAAGAAAAGACTTTAGTCTATATTCAGTCTCAACTTTAGAGACACCTGTGTACAATTCAAGGAGTTTATGCTTTGTTGATCCAATAATAGGACCTTTGGAATTCCTTAAAGTGGGTAGAACTAGGGGCCCTTAAATTAAGTAATAGGATTACTTAAAGTGCGTGAAGGGGAGGTGGTACCGCAACACATGTACACTGCATTGCAGGACACCGCTGAAGGCAGCATTGCCCACGTACAGGACATCCGGAACCTGCAGCCCTGAGATGGAGAGAGCCTCGGAATTAGCACACCTCTGCAGGAAGGACAAATGAATGCTGAACATCTAAAAGAAAATAAACTATTTTTTTTAAATTGCTAACAAAATTTACAACAGGTTCTACTGTTTTATAATGCTCTTTCACATCATAAAGGAACAGTATAGGATATCTGTGTATGTTAAGCTGTAATGTGTAATAAGGAATTGCAAGGTAAAAATAAATGTTGCAGAACAAACATTGTGATACATCTTCATGATACGTAAAGTGACATGATTGCAGAATGAAAAAAAAATTTTGTGCCAGATATTTGAAGTGACATATACATGTTTACTGACTAAAAACTTGTTGATTAAAATAACTATACCAAGTTAAAAATTTTAATTTCACATAAATGTAAAATGGAAGAAAAGATAAAATGATACAATTATTTGAATTAAGCCCAAAATGAACTGACACTTCTTTTATAGTTTAATTTTATTGTATTTTCCATTAACTTTTAGTCCCCTTATACATCCCTCCCCCCAGCAATCACCACACTGTTGTCCATGTCCATGAGTCCTTTTTCCTTTTTGCTCAATCCCTCCATCCCCAAACCTCCCCCCAACTAGCTGTCATCCTGCTTTCCATCTATGAATCTGTCCCCATTTTCCTTGATAGCTTTAAAATAATTGTTAAAGCATGTTTAAAAAATGCTGTTGAATTATCAACTTAGAATCTATACTAAGCACTAGAGAATTTGAAAGTCATATGAATCAACATTACCAGTTTTCTTTCCTAGTTCTTTGTAATATACTCACAAATGACTCCCCTCCTTCCCACCCTCATACCAAAAAAGGAAAATCCCTTACAGTGCACTTAAAAAGGTTAACAAGCTCCTCATGCCACTGTATGCATTTACTCACTTATACAGGGGTGTCAGGCTCACTTTCTCCAGGGGCCACATCAGCCTTGCGGTTGCCTTCAAAGAGCCAAACGTAATTTTAGGATTGTATAAATATAACTACTCCTTAACTAGGGACAAGGAGCTCAGTGCTGCTGCTGGGTAGAAGCAAGGTGCTGGGCCAGATAAAACAAGGTGGAGGGCCGGATTTAGACTTTGGGACTTGTGTTTGCCACCTGTGACGTATACTGTTACATGATCACCTATGCCTTCCCATTGAAAAGTTGCCATTCTTTGTAATAGGTTTTTCTGAGTTATACTGTATTGTTTCACTGAAAACTTCCATTACAACTTTATTGACCACTTTGTTTTGACAGATCACTCAGTCCATACTCCTTGCTTAAATAATGTTTATTAACCCTAATAAACATCCTTTTAAAAAATTGCTCAAAATCCCAAAATTGCTGTTTAATTTGTGTATGGCTCTAATTATCCTTAAATTCAGATATTCTTAAACTAAGGTCAATTTTTTGACTTAAGGGTGTTGTAAAATCCATAAATTTTCGTACATAAAATGTTTGAATACATGTGTGGCAGGAACTTAGGTGTTCAGTTATACCACTGAATGCCAAGGATCATCCCCATCCAGCTTGCCTCCATCTGTAAGGCTTCCATTAATATCAAAATGGAGAGTAATCCAGTGTCCAAATCCCATGTTGAGAGACTGCTTTCTCAGGCCTCTTCTTGCACAAATTTTCTCAGCCTGGCTCTGCAACTAGCGGAGTCAAAGCAGAAGGCTAACATGCTACTACTTAAGAAAACGAATTTCAGAAAGCAGCACTGAGAAACAAGGTGAACCTAACTTCTATCACTTTGTTGAGTTCCTTGTCAATGCAACTCCATGCTTCATAGGTGTCTTTATTTTATGACCTTCTTTGGATCAGTAAACTTCTCTGCCCTGAGGCTCAGTGAACTATTTCTGAGTCTTCACTTTACAGCCCAAGATTGTTTAAGTAGAATCCAGATCTTATGTCAGACTTCCAGAGACTCCCAAACAGAAAAATTAAGAACTCCCTGGGTCTGAACTATCCAGTACAGTAGCAAATCACATGTAGTTGTTTGAATTAAAATCAAATAAAATGAAAAAGTCAGCCCCTCCCCCTCAGTCACTCTAAATACATTTCAAATTCTTAATAGCTACATATGACTATTTTTATCATTACACACAGTTCTATTGGGTAGCAATACTCTCTAATTTCTACCAAGTATTTTAAATAATAAAATCATAAACTTGATTTTTTTATTTTCTAACCATATTTTCATTATCTCTGATTTTTCAATCAATTTAATACCATATTATATCTTTTATATTTTATCATGAGTTCAGACCTTATACTCTAGATAATACTTTCAATCATCTAGGTTTTATTTTATTTTACATACTTCTAATGCAGACTTCAGTTGTGTTCAGTAATTACACCTTCAATACATAGAGTTTAGTTAGTGTCACATATCTTACCAATATATAACACTGAATTTATCATTTACCTAATTCAGGTCTTCAATCAATACTTATCAATAGCCTCCTCTGGACTCGACAATGAACCAGTCAAGAATATAGGGGCAACAAGACAGATGAGATCCTCATTTTCATAGAGCTTATAATCTAATGAGTGGAAATACTAAATATACAAGTAAATAAATAAATAAAATATGTTAGAAGGTAGGACTGCAAAAAATACCTGAAATAAGATGACATGGTTGAATTTATTGCTTTTGGAGGAAGTTACGCTAATCTGTCTCAGTCTTCTGCAACATAAGAAAATCACTGATCTTATTATAGTGTTAAAAGGAAATACGAAGTTCAATGATTAGAGGGCTTTAATAGTTGACAGAGTCAATATCATCTGTAGGACCATGGTCACACAGATGAGATGGTTGTTGATTGGTTGCCACTCAGAACCATATTTATTAGATATAATCCTTTCCTGATTGGTTGACCTTCAGAAGAAAGGGGTTAACACTGACTGCTTAGCTTGCCAAAGAATGAATGAGTTGTCACTAAATGATTAAACAGATTCTGGTGTCTTCTTGTCACCTTGGATACAGACAATCAGTCTTAACCAATGTTTGTAGTACCTTATAAATTCTTAGACGATGAAAACAACAGAAGGTGATAATGATTGTTGGGAGACATATGTCTATTGATTTCTCACATTCTGCACATCTTCTGAGCATGGGCATTAAAAGCTTTTGTGTCAGACTATCTTTTCAACACTGTACAGAATGAAAATATGGAAAGTAGAAACAATGTCTTTCTCCAGGATAGGAGGCAACTTTGTATGCTTCCAGATCAATAAAGATGGTGACTTCCTGTAGGCCAAAGTTAGGGTGAATCTGGCTGTGGTCCCTTTAAAATATTAGAGTTTTCTAAGACTGGGTTTCTTTTATTTTGTACAAACCTACTGCTTCTGAAGAATCTATCTGATTACTCCCATGGAATATGAGGGAAAAGGAGAATAAATGCAAACATGAAGTTCATGCTGCTTGATGTAAAGTAATAAAATCCCTTATCTCTGATTCAGGTACCTGTGTCATTTGCTGACAACCAGGGAGCTATGGCACACTTACTTGTTGGCTTGCAATTAAGGCAAATTCTCACATTATTCTTATTTCTTGACAGTGATAAAGCTCAATGTCCAGGAGAAAATTTACCTTAGGTAGTGTGCAAACAGTAGCCTCTATAAGAATGGTGAGTTGTGACTAATCTATCTTCCCTATTCTTCTCAGTGGTGGAAAGGCAGTTGAAATTTTAATAAGATGTAACATTAGATGTTATTAATGTTCATTAGAAAACTGCATATTTAAATGAAGGTTTACTTCTTTCTAGTCGATTGGCTTTGCTTTCTCCTATTGTGTTTCCTAATCCAAACATGTTTTTTTATGAAGCCTGTAACAAATTTAACACTGGAAAAAAGATAACCCAAGTTTTAGGGGTGGGAGAGCTTTAATATTTGTATTGTTTTGGACTTTGCTTTAGGAAAAATAATTTAAAAATTAGAGTCTTGTAAGAAATCCAAGGAAGTGAGGATTCCTGAATTTTAAGCTTTATTATCTTCACTGTGACTCTATGTCTATCATCATTACAATCTGATACTTTACTTCCTATCTGAATAAAAAAAGGAAAACACTTATAAATATAAGCAACCTTTGTGTGGCACTGGGGAAGATAAAGGTGATACAGGTGGGAGACCAGGGCAGATGGACAAGTTAGGAGATTACCGAAGTAGTGGAGAATTGAAGAATTTGGAAAAAGAAAAGAGAGGAAGAGATGAAACATTTGGCATTAGTAGATTTTTCAGTATTTAGGAGAAAATTATATGAGATAGATTAAACGGGGATGGAGGAATCAAGGGACAATCAGGCTTGTGATTAGATGGACTTCAGTACTAGTGCCCAAGAAAGGGAATACAAAGTTGATTTGTGAAGGAAGAATAATAGTTCTTGTTTAGGACAGGCTGACTTTCACTACTTTCAGAACACAGTGCTGTTAAATTAATCACCATTAAGTCATGCTTCTCGTTGTATAAAAAAAAACTTTTTTGCCGGCCAAGATGGAGGCATAGATGGACACACTGTGCTTCCTTGCACAAACACGATTAAGGACAACAAAGATTTAGAAACAAGAAAACAAAAAGAACTGATAGAAAATTGAACTGTAGGGAAGGAAGTCCAACAACCATTCATCCAGACCGGTAAGAGGGGCGGAGTCCCTGCAGGAAACAGTGGAACTTGTTGGACCCGTGAGTGCAGGCAGCAGCAGCAGCTGGCAGACTCCAGATGCACAAGCAGCGGCTAGTGGACCCGGGCACAGTGTGGGAACAGTGCAGACCCAGTGAGGCCATGCAAGGCTGACCAGGTGGTCCCACATTCATGCGCAGATAATCCAGGGAAAGGGGAAGCAGCACAGAAGGGCCTGGAATCTGAGAGAAAGTGAAGCAAGCGCCATCATTCCCTCTCGGACCCCGCACCTATATACAGCATCACTACCCAGTGACTGGGCTGCCCCGTCCTGAGGAACACTTAAGGCCCCACACCTCACTATGTAACAGCCTCGACCAGACCAAAAAAAAACAAAAAAAAAAAGCTCAAATGGGAGAACAAATCAAAGCCCCAGAGCCAATTCATCTAAGCAACCAAGAGATAGCCAACCTATCAGATGCACAGTTCTAAGCCCTGGTGATCAGGATGCTCAAAATTGGTTGATTTTGCTCACAAATTAGATGAACAAATGAAGTGAAATGAAGGAAAATGCACAGGGAACCAAAAGAGATGGGAGGAAAACTGGGACTCAGATCAATGGAGTGGACCAGAAGGAAGAAACAAACAATCAAACAGAAAAGAATGAAGAAACAAGAATTCATAAAAATGAGGAGAGGCTTAGGAACCTCCAGGACATCTTTAAATGTCCCAACAACTGAATTATAGGGGTACCACAAGGGAAAAAGATGAGAAATAAGTGGGAAAGTTATTTGAACAAATAATAAAGGAGAATTTCCCCAATCTGGCAAAGGAAATAGACTACCAGGAAGTCCAGGAAGCTCAGAGAGTCCCAAAGAGGTTGGACCCAAGCAGGAACACACCCAGGCACATCATAATTATGTTAGCCAAGATTAAAATGAAGGAGAGAATTCTAGAAGCAGCAAGGAATAAGGGCACAGTCACCTACAAAGGAGTTCCCACCAGATTGTCAGCTGATATCTCAAAAGATACCTTATAGGCAGGAAGGGGCTGGAAAGAAGTATTCCAAGTCATGAAAGTCAAGGACCTACATCCAAGGTTGCTCTATTCATTGAAGCTTTCATTTAGAATGGAAGGGCAGATAAAGTGCTTCCCAGATAAGGTCAGGTTAAAGGAGTTCATCATCACCAAGCCCTTATTATATGAAATGTTAAAGGGACTTATCTAAGAAAAAGAAGATAAAAAATAGGACAGTAAAAAGACAGCAAACTCACAGATATTAACAACCATACCTAAAGCAAAAGCAAACTAAGCAAATAAGTAGAACAGGAACAAGACCACAGAAATGGAGATCACATGGAGGGTCAGCAACAGGGGAGTGGGAAGAGGAGAGAGGAGGAAAAAGTACAGAGAATAAGCAGCATAGATGGTGGGTAGAAAATAGATGGGGAGGGCAAGAATAGTGTGGGAAATGTAGAAACTAAAGAACTTATGAAACATGGACATGAACTAAAGGGGGGAATGTGGGTGGGAGGGGGTGTGCAGGATGGAGGGGAATGATGGGGGAAAAATGGGACAACTGTAATAGCATAATCTATAAAATATATTGAAAAACTTTTTTGCAAGACCCTAATTTAATATGAATGGTTTTAAAAATACTATTTCACCAACTTACTGTAAAGTATAATGAATATTGAATGATATGTTAGCTCTTGAATGGTGGCTTTATCACCGTCACCTGGTTTCAGTCACTTCCCTGAACCGCTGCGGGATCTACAAGCACAGCACACCGCAGGTCAGCCACTGGGAGCGGAGTCACGGGTCTGTTAGCACACACAGTCATGAACGCCACTTCCAGAAAGTAACGAAGGCTTCTGCAAACTGAGATGCATTTCGGAAGCAAGACACTTTGCAGTTGCTACCACAAATGTACACAGTTAATTTTGGTATAGAATATAGTACCCTCATATTATCAAATATATTCAGGTATTTCAAAGTCTAATGGACTGGTTTTCATAGAACTCACTTTCATTTAAGTATGGATGCTTAGA
Organism: Anoura caudifer; assembly: GCA_004027475.1. Classification (NCBI taxonomy): domain Eukaryota; kingdom Metazoa; phylum Chordata; class Mammalia; order Chiroptera; family Phyllostomidae; genus Anoura; species Anoura caudifer. Next base: position 492,188 of record PVKU01000172.1, read on the forward strand.
TGTTACCTTTCATGTCATGAATTTATAAAACCATTATTATAAACCCAGTCCCTCCTCACAAACAGTACAAAAAAGTACCATATACTTGAGATATTCTTTTAAATTGAAATAAAAAGCACCACAGAACAAATAAAAGGGCATATATTTTTTCTTTATGCTCAAAATTATGGTTAATTAATAATAAAATTATTTAAAAGTAGTACCATAATCCAATGACTAGTAAGTTTTCCAATCTGCCTTGAACATAGGATGAAGAGCAGAAATTCATGTAATATGCTTATTCAAAATAAAAAGTCTAGGCACACCCATATGTTACCAAATATAGTTTCTAGAAAAATGATGATGCCAGTGGTACTGGTTTTGGTATTTTGATGTTTATAATAACTCTTAAGTATACCTTACATGTACTTAACTCAAAGCAAAAAAAAAAAAAAAAAAAAAATTCTAGACCATCCTAGAACACAACTGGGTAGGTTTTAGTCCTTCTCTCACAGTTTCACCCTTAATACAGCAAACCATTTTTAGGAAAAAAAAAATTCTCCTTGACTCTGAGTCTATTTCTTCATTGAAAATACCACTATAGGTATCAGGAAAACAGAGATCTTTGATTTGGAGTATTTTCCATGAATCGACTTCAGGACAAAGAGCTGAGGGTGATGACTTATGTCTCTCCATCTATTCTGTCTCCTCAGGCACCTGTATTTTGACTCTGATGGAGTGTTTCTCTCTACCCAAAACTGTAAACTTCTTAAGGATTGGAAGTCATTCCAACCTTCACCTGTATTTCTCCAAACATTCTTGGTGTATTTATAAAATATGGTAAATGTATACTTCCACTAAGATAGTCATTTACTTTTTAGTGGGAGACAGTTTAACAATGACACAAGCATGATAAAGTAAGAGAAAGGATGAATTTAGGGACTAGTTCATGATTAAAATTCAGAAGACTTGGCAATTATCTGCAAAATGAAAAAAAATACATGCAGTCACTGCTTCTTTGATTTTTCTGAAATCCGCAGATGATACAGCATCCATACAGGAAGGGAAAGGCAAATCATGTGTATGTGTATTATATATAATACACACAAAATATTTTTGTGTTTATGTAAATGTACATATATAAATATGTATGATGTGTTTATAAATATACATAATAAGCTGAGAATGCACATATATATGTATATGTATGCATGTTTGTATATATAACCATATATAAAATACCATTAGGGGGATGCAGAATAACTGGAACTCAAAGTTACTGCAGAAATGTAAAATTGTACAATTACTATGGACAATTTTGGCAAATCCAACAGAATGTATAAAGGTAAATTTTGTTAAAAGGCCCATAGGGTATTTTTTGCTATTCTTGCAACTTTTCTGTAAGTTTAAAATCATAACAGTGTTGTGATTGCTGGGGGGAAGAGGGTATAAGTGTGGCAGACCCTTCTGCGTGGCGTGGGCCCAGCTCCCACTCAGAGATGCACAGGACCCACGCCCACAGATAGGTTGTCTCATGGGTAATCAGATTTGCAATAGACCTAGTTTGCTTTGAGTCTTGCTGTTGCTGAAAACTCCCTCACCCTGCAAGTGCTAAACCTTGCAGGGACCAGTGTAACCAGCTCAACCACTTTTCCCCTTTTCATTTGCTAATATCCTTCTTCTGTGATGTGATGAGGGGCATTGGCTCCTTTGTAACTGGTGCATAGGGAGTGAGGACCATCTTGTAATGTGAGGAGGAGGAGGAGACATAAAATAAAGCCTGTCATGGTGGAGGCTGTGGCTTTTGCTCCCCTTGAGAGAAAAGCCATGCTGTCGTCCTATTTCCTCCACCAGACTCTCAGTAGTCCCTGTGTATGTTTTAATTCACCCATAATGACGTGGACACTGCTACCTGGTAGTCTGCATCATATAAGGGGAATAAATGGTAATGGGAAAAATACAATAAAGATTAAATTTATAATAAATGAAATATATAACATATTAAAATAAAAAGTTAGAAAATTAAAAAGTTAGAACTGAACCAGAAAAACACCTCCTGACTGCAATCATTTATTGTCTACTCTTCAGTATTTGCTACGAATGGGTATTAAGTTTACATGTCTACATTTCATCAGTTCTACGTCTTTAGCTTTGGCTGGTTTTGTGGCACCTCATCTGACACGCCCTGTGTACATCTTCAAATCCCCTTCACCTGACTCACTTCTGGTTTTAGCTCTGTGCAGGCTCCCACTGACCATCGTGAAGGAGCTGACAGTACCCTGCCTAAAGCCTCAGGGTATCTATGTTGACATTGCTTGGGTCCCATGTCCACTCATGTGAAACCCAGGGATGACAGAATTCATGCCTTGTGGGACAAACTTTTTCTGTCAGAAGATGCCAGCCTGAGGCACAGAATACAGAGCATTTGGGGGACAAACTCCCACTCATCAAACAGTCTGTCCCACTTAGTAGTGGCCAGAAAACAGAACAATTTTATACTCTTTTTTCTCTGCCACATAGATTACAGAAAGTGCTCAGTTGGACCGAGTAAGTCTAGGGGTTGCAGGAAGTTAAAAGGTCTTTGTAAAAATTTTGGTGTGTAAGTTAGCAATGAAGGAAGGGGCCAGGGAAGAGCATTTGACTGGTTTATAAGAGGTAACACACTCTCACTTTTAATTTATGGTGTTGCTAACACTTCAGATTATTTGACAACATGGAAATTCAGGATTTACTTGTAAGAATTCCAATTTTCAATGGTGATTTAGTTTTTTAAATAAACAGTCTGCTTGCAACATAAAACCTATATGTCTCATGTAACAAATATGATCTCAGGTTCAGATGAGTGAATTACATGGGATGAACAAACAGAATGGTAGCTAGAACTAGCTCAGCACTTTGAGAGAAGATGGGAGGAAAGATTTACTGTGAAAATTTGTTTTTCTTTGATCTAGTATATATACTTTGCAACTTGAAAAATTATGATATTTAAACAAAATATAGAATATAGATTGAGTGAAAGAGAAGAAAGTATTATAGAAAAATTTAGTTGTGGTGAAGAAGAACTCCACATAAGGCCAAAAGAGCATATGGGTTCAAAGTATTCAATGAAGATTTGATCATTATCTAATTATGAAAATAAAATAAAATCGAAATGGATAACATTATCACCAGGGAGTTTAATGGAATGTGACAAATATGGAAATGTGCATTTGGACATAATATACCTTTCTCTCTCAATACTAATTCAAGATTGGAATGAAAATCCCAGCCAGAAATCTGCTCTTTGGATTAGTATTTAATCATAATGAGTCTGTGTTCTTGCTAGAGGAAATCATGAAAAATTTGAGGGTTTATCTTAGAGTCTAGAGCTTATGGAACTCCAAAATAATATACAAGTAGTAACAAAGTGGCCAAGCTAAAATCCTCCATCTTAAACCCAATTTCTTACAATTGCTTCTCAATCCTTTAGTTTAATTTTTATTATAATAGTTAGTTTGTATAGTTCTAGAATAAAAGAATAATTGTTGTGGTATTGATGTTTGAAAAAAATGAATCCATGTGGTATGTGACTATTAACTCTTCAACTTGACTCCAATGAAAAACACATTAAATAAAAGACAACAACTGCTGTATTTCTAATGAGTAAATATAAAATAAAATATAGTAAATATATCTAATAAAACTTCATTATAAAAGTAATATAACTCTGAAAGTAATAATCAATAGAGGTAGAATGAGACATAAATACATAACAGAGAGTGAGAAACCTGGACACTAGCCAGTCACTTGAGCTGTATCATTTATTCAAGTTAAAAACTCTCATCCTCAATGTTTCCATTTCTAAAATTGAGATGACAATATTTTTTAACATATAAATGAGGTAAAATATCTCATACCAATAAAATTACATTAAGGAATCAAAATGTTAGCTTTTTACTAAAATTATTCAAAAATAAAAACTAATCATCAGATATTTGCTAATAAGATTGTATAGGCTCATCACCTCTGAATGGAAAATCTGCATTTCAGTTTGGAGAAGAAAGACAATGCCCACATCAAATTCTAACAGTTTCTGGGGGAACGGATTACATTTCTGTGGTTGAGTAAGGGTGTGTGTGTATGTGTGTGAGAGACAGACAGGGAAAGAAGGAAAAAAGGGGGAGAGAAAAAAGAAGATAAGCCAAAGTTAGAGCTCACAGAATTTAGCTTCACTATTAGAGTTAGAATCTGAAAGATTGCCTTGATTTCAGTGCCGGACTTCTCCTGGTATTGAAATCTTTGAGAAGATGCCAAATCTTTCCATTTTCTCATGAGAGAAACTTTCTCACCTAGAGTGGACCACTCTGGAGAACACTGGGAGAGCGGCCAGTGATAGTCACTGGCCTCCCCCTGCTACAAGTTGGTGCCAGGCATCCCTGTGCCTTTGGGTGAGGATGGGCAGGAGTTGATCTAATTTTTGGTTAAAATTTTTCTCCTCTGTTGCTGTAGAGGTGGAAATATGTTTACTCTCTCAAGTATGACCCTTCATCAGACACGCAATCAGTCCAGAGGGCCTTGATCTGAATCACACGAATGCGGAGGAGAGGGTTTGCAGAGCCCTGTAAGGCTCCACTGTGATCAGTTGCTGGTGAGACTGAGCTAGTGTGGGGAGGGGAAGACACTCCGGATCGCCTTGCCTTTACTGTGCTGGATTCTGTTCACCTCCATTTGTCTGGCCTATTTGCTAGATTGACAGCATTGTGCCGTTACCTGGTGAGCCTTGGGTGAAAATATTATGAGCTAGTTCTTTGTAAGGAATAACATACAATTTTTAAGATTTTATAATTATCAGTTAAAGGATACAAAATAAAATTTTTTGGTGTGTAATCATTTTGTGCGTGTGTGTGAGAGAGAGAGAGACAGAGAGACCGATACGGAGGCAGAAACAGGGAGAAGGAACATGTAAGAAGCTGACAAGGGTTTCACCTTCAATAGAATTTTCTCAAAAAGATTATCCTTAGATGCAATTTGTTTAAAGTCCTTTCTTGGCATATCTATTTAAAAATATCTAGCATTTTTCTCCTTGTGTATTATAAAATTAACAAAAAGATTAGAGAATATGCAAGAGTAAATATAATGTGGGCATTCCATAGTACAGTTTTCTTAAGTGAGAAAATAGACTGTATTTCCAGTGTGAAAAGTTTTTTTTAATCATTCCAACTTCTTAGCAGATACTTATAATGTCATGAACATTTTGCAATGTCAGTGTCTCAATGTCACCTGTATTACTATTTATTTGACACAGCATATGCCATACCCCTGCTACTCTGAGCTTGTTTCTAAAATGTCTAATGAAATATTGATCCCGTTTCACATTTTAGAAAAGATCACAGTATGTAACCTTAATATAAAAATACATTGCATTTTATAAAGTTTCTGGTGTACTTTGAGAATCTTCAATTAATTACCAGATAGGGCGCAGATGGCAGAGGTTCAGGCAGCAAGGGCCGTATCCTTCACGCTCCCCACACTCATGTCAGCACATTACAGTCTTTACGGAATTAGACTGCTTCTTGGTACATACTACATCTTGGAGTCAGGATACGGTAGTACAAAATACAGATTTAGGATTAGGTCAGATTAGTAGACCTTGTATCAATTTCTGTCTTAGGTTTTATAAATAGCATGGATTTGAGAAATTAGCTTGACTCATCAGAAACATCAGTTTCTTTACTGGACATAGGGATATGAATGTTCTATTTTCAAAGTTTTGCTGTAAATTTATTCATTCATTCTTTTAAATAACAAATATTGATTCAGTATCTATTGTGTTACATGATCCCATATAGGAGTCCTATCTTCATTATGCTTATATTCTGGAGAGGGAGGAAATAGAAAATAAATAAACTTACAAATGTAGAGTATAATACCCGGTATTGATAAGTGTAATGGCCAAGAATTACCAGGTAACAAGATGGTGACAGGAGATGCTATTCAAATAGAATAGTTGGTAAATGACTATCAAGGAGACAATGTGAAAAAACTATTTGTGGCAGACCCTTCTGCGTGGCGTGGGCCCAGCTCCCACTCGGAGATGCACAGGACCCATACCCATAGAGAGGTTCTTTTGTGGGTAATCAGATTTGCAATATACCTAGGCTGTTTTTGAGATTTGCTCTTTGCTGAAACTCCTTCACCCTGCAAGTACCTTGCAGGCCCAGTGTAACGGGCTGCCTATTCATTTGCTAATGTTCTTCTGTGATGTAATGAGGGGCATTGGCTCCTTTGCTGTAATCAGGATAGTGAGGAAGAACCATCTTGGAGTGTGAGGAGAGATGATTAGAATAAAGGCCTATCATGGCAGAGGCCACGGCTTTTGCTCCTCTGGAGAGAAAAACCATGTTGTCTGTCGTCCTTATTCCTCCACCAGACTCTGTAGTCTGGGTGTATGTTTTAGTTCATCCATAATGACGCAGACACTGCTGGCCGGTGTCCTCATCAACTATCCAGTGTCCATTATCTTCATTATCAGGATTTATAACTGTTAGATAAAAAATCCAGAGAAGAAGCCACATATTTTTAAATATAAGACAAACTGAAATTACCTCTCTTCTCATGGAACTTAATATTTAATGTTTCTTAACTAGTTTTTTGTTCTATGCTCCTTTTCACACCATTGCCAAGCACCATAATAATTTTAAAGTGATGTATAATATTTTTGTTTTAATAGTTATATTTAACTTAGAGAACCAAGAAACTCATAATAAAATAATTTTAAAATTACTATTATTTACATATGTAATAAAAAAGCCAAAAAATGAAATAATCAAATGTTGCTCATAAAAGCTTTGCAAACAGAATCTAGATGATTTTCAAATTTACAAATAAAACATAATACCCAAATAGTTAGGAAAATTGACCTGGCCATAAAAATAGAATGAAATCTTATCCTTTGCAATAGCTTTGATGGGCCCAGAGAGGAATGTGCTAAGTGAAATTAGTCAAAGAAAGTACCATATGATTTCACTCCTATGTAGACTAATGAACAAAACGAACTAAAATGCAAAATAGTGACAGACTCATAGAGCACAGGCTGACCGCTATTGGGGTGGGGGTGCTGGGGAGTGAAGGAATGGAGCAAAAAAACGAGAAAACAATTTCATGGACACAGACAACCGTGTGGTGACTGCCAGGGGTAGAGGGTGTGGGGGAAGGTGGCGGGTACAGGGGGAATAGATGGTGATGAACAGAGACTTGGCTTGGGGTGGCGAACAGCACAATACACTGTGCAGATGATGTGTTGTGGAATGGCACACCTGAAACCTGTATGCCTTTGTGAACCAGTGTCACCCCACTAAAATTAAATAAAAAAGAAGCAAATGATTAATACCTGATGCAGAGTCACTTGAGAAAAACATTTGAATTCAGAAACATGTAATAAATAGTATTTTGATACTAAAATTATACTAAATTTTGGTGGATGATAATCTTTAAGATTATCTTCCCCAGCTACTGACATTAAAGAGAAACCTGACACAAGATTTCCAATGAATGTAGATTTTTTAAATAATTTTTTTAAAGATTTTATTTATTTATTTTTAGACAGGGGAAGGGAGGGAGAAAGACAGAGAGAGAAACATCAATGTGCGGTTGCCTCTCACGTGGCCCCCACTGGGAACCTGGCCCACAACCCAGGCATGTGCCCTGACTGGGAATTGAACCTTCAACCCTTTGGTTCACAGCCCGCACTCAATCCACTGAGCTACTCCGGCCAGGGCCTGAATGTAGATTTTTTTTTTTGCAGAAGTAGTTCAAGGGAACATGATCAAAGGAAAAAATCAATAATAAAAGTTCATTGTTCAATCAATTTTTTTAAAAAAACGAGCCTCAGTGTATTGAGAACTGCAAAGAGCATGTGGACAGCAGAATTATTCATCTGAGAGTCAAGAATTAACAGAAAAACTATTTATTGTTCGCTCCTATTTTCCATTTGTTTACAATTATCCCTCTGGACAAAAGATTCCCTACATTTCAATGCTCTACTTGCCTGTCTTAAAAGTGAGCCCCTAAAGACATATGCATTGGAAAAACATAGGAGCAGAAAGTAAAGAACAGGCTTAAGGGCTTGAGGGAAAAAAGTACAAACCAAAAACATGACTAACATCAGAGATGATAATAAGAAAAGGAGTAATAAGAAAACAATAGCTAAGAAGCAAACCAGATTCTTCTAAGAAGATAAAAATGTTTAATAGAACAAAAATATATGTGATAGTTGGAACCATTCACAGCTACATTTATAAAGCAAGATATTTTACCCCATACTCTCACATGCATCTTTACTTTTAAGTAGAACTTTTTTTTCCCATTCTCCTTGGTATAATTATTCCTTGTTCTTTCCATTTTTTTGTATCTTTTCCCTTTTGTTTAAAAAGTTGTACCTAGGAAAAAGTACGAGTTCCTTCTTTTATACTGTGGTATATTATTCCATTGTGTAAATGTACCACTACTTTTTATCCACTCATTTATTGATGGGCACATTATGGATTCTTTAGTTGCTATTTGAGAATTGATTCAAAAATAAACTATTCAAACAAATCCCTGCTAAGCTGCTACTTTGATTGTGGCAGTGGGGGGAGGGACCCACACAAAAAACTACACAGCTAATTAATATTAAAAAAGACACTATTTATTCCAAAAGAAACAGAGTGTACATGTCTATGTCTAAATTTATGTAAATTTTATCATTTGATTAATATAATATAAATTTTAGCTACTTAATTTAGAACTTAGTAATGATCTCTTTAATGGCAGGGGATATGTTTGAGGACTCCCAGTAAATGGCTGGCAGTACCAAACCCTATATTTACAGTCTGTGCTTTCCTACACATACATTCATATCTTATGATAAAGTATAATTTATGAGTTAGTCATAGTAAGAGATTAGGGAAATTAATTAATAATAAAACAATCCTAATAATAAAATAAGGATAAGTCTAACCCATGCACTGCTATATTGTCACCATCCACCTGGTGGACCACTAAGTGACTACTGGGCAAGCAGCACACCTAACCTGGACCTGGATAAATGCTTGGATAGAACAAAAGACGATTCATGTCCCAGGTGGGACAGAGCAGGATGGCTCAAGATTTCATCACACTGTTCAGAATGGCACACAATGGAAAACTTACAATTTTTTTTCTGGAATTTTCCATTTAATATTATTTGACAGGAATTGTCCATGAATAACTGAAACTGGGGAATATGAAATTTTGAATAAGGGAGAACTATGGTAAAAGTATAATACAAATTAAAAAAATGTAAAAATGTTTCTCAAATATTGTTGCTTTTTCATATATTAGTTTATCACAGTGAAGTGACAAGATTATGATTACAGAATCTTGATTGCAAGGGAAAAACAACACGATGCAAATTACTAGTCAACAAATATATATTTTAACAATAACAGGTAAACAGTCTTAAAATAATTTTATATCTCTATAATTTAAGTTATACTTGATCTGTAAGAAAATTAGTATGTTCTGAAACTGACATTTCAGTCTAAAATATGGTAAAATATTTAAATTTGACAGTATAATTCTCCAAATCATTTGCAGTGATAAAAAAGATCATCTTTCTTTTCTTACTTTAGGTTTCTCATGGAAAATATATTAGATAAATATTACTATATTAGATTTATATGTTTATTTTCACTTTTAATGTTTTCTAATATAGATTTTTTAAGTTCTATCATATGATGCTAATGAAATTATTCCAATGAGCCTTTTCCCCTAGTTTCTTCTGTAATTATTTCTAATTTAACATTTATAACTAACCATAATGTGCTAATAAATATTGGAATATGTGATTTTTTGTAAATACAAGTGTACTTTATCCTTTTTTACTTTAGTTGTTCAGAATCTATAAATTCATTTATGATGTTATTTTCTCTTTTGTAATAAAACATATTTTGCACTTAAAATTTTAGTACATCTTTTATAGGAGTGGTGTTATAAGCAAAGCTGGACAAGATGTTTAATGCCATGCAAATAAGCAGTAGATCATTTTGGCAATAGCACAATGGTTATCCAGTGTACACAGCTTTACATATTCCACATCTCAGGATCTAAACTGGAGATCGCAGTTGCTTTTTCTGAATTTTATGAAAGGAGGTAATTTCTCTTAGTATGAAAGAGTCATCCCTCACATATGCCAAACTTACCTTCAGCATTTTTTGATATCTTATTCATAAAGAATATTTTAATTTTACTGGTAAATAGTTGTTATGAAGGGATTATTATTACCTAAAGAGTTATCGCTTTGGGAAATTTTAGGTAGAAGGTGGAGTAATAGTGCTTATTTCACTCTGTCTTATACTATAGTTTATGACTTTCCTAGCCTCAGCAGAAAATAAATCTCTGAGGAGATTGAGTTATTTTATAGCAAGTTGTGCTTTATTTATCTTATCTCCTCACACAGACTTCCAGAATCCAATAGAGAATTTCGAGTATAATAAGAATTGTTTCATGGTTTTAGTTTTTTTAATTAACATATGAATATGTGAGAAAACAATTATTTCATGAGTAAATAAATCAGACAATTCCACTAATAAACATTATAATAAGAATTCTGGTGTAATAAAAAGGCTTTTATATCTAAGGTGTTGAAAAGGAGATATTTATTCTTCATAATATGTACGAAGTATATATTATGATAAATTAGTGTTTGGCTGATCTACATAAAATACAGCTATGTCTGTTGTGGAAATATAATTCAAAACAAAACCTCTCCCAACACAGAAAACCTCTGCACAAAGGTAATAGAAAAATAAAAACATTTTATTAAACAGTATAAAACATATAAAAATAATAAAATATTTTTTATTATTTGAATGAAACCAGAATGTGACACCCATCACAAATAACCTATTAAAACAGTGCAAAGACAAAGGGTTCTTACACTTGTGTGCAGCCCAACAGATGCAACCATTGCAAATATGTTTGCAAAATGAACAACTTGGCCCTTAAATAAAAGGATTTGAGGTCATCATCTGTCATATATAGTTCATCCTAGGTCCATTGGGTTAATTGGAGTGGCTATCTGTGTTAGTTAAATAGGCTTTATTCAGAGGGCTAATAAACTTCTTATATTTTTATAACATGATAGTTTTGAAACTTGGAGGAAGGTTCATACCAAAATTTTTAGACTCCTTCCATAGAAACTAGGGGTTAAGAGTATTACCTCCCTTGTTGCATTTCAGAGATGCTAACAGCCCTTCACAACACCATTCAGTAAGGGGAGATGCCAATTTCCTTATGTTTAACTAAGAATATTCAGACTCTTCATAAAATTTTTATTTGTCCTAACAATCTTAACATATATGAATCATACACAAGACTACAAGTAGTATCATAATACGATGCAGTATAAAAGAAATATCTTGAAAATCATTACAAAAATATTTTGAAAGTTTTACCAATGATTTTTGTAAGTCACAGATTCCTGGTTATAAGTAAATTTGAGCCAATTACATCATCTGACATAGTAAAAAAAACACCTCCATACATTATTATTGTTATTAGTATTATTTAGCAAGTATATACTGATAAAGTTTAAAATTCTAATTTAAAATTCTCAACATTTGTATTGCCTCAGGGGAATCATGATGCTTCTTTCCTTATCTTTCTCCTTCCCTTCCCCTCTCTCTAAAAATAAATAAAATCCTTAAAAAATTATACATTTTAAAAATAAGAAACAAAAATTATCATTATTTGCACATAATACTTTATACATCTAAACTGAAGATGATTGCCTGAAAATCTATTAGAAACAATAAAAGTATAACACTGCAGAAACTCTATTTCTTTAAGATGAATGTTTCAAACTGGCCTCATCGAGCACGGAACTCACCGGCCTCGCTCTCCCTTGGATGTGCATTTCTTTAATCGTTAAGCCTGCAAGACAATGGGGTTCTGGGTAGCATCACATTAATTTTCGAAGCAAAGCCCCTAGTCTGTTGACCGCAAAAGAGAATTTCAGTAAAACCATAAATAACATCCTAGGCTTTAGTTGTGTTTTAGCTTCAGACCCAGAAAAACAGAACAAGCCCACCAACCACGCCCGTGGGAATCCAGGCGTCAGGTCCGGAAGCAATGATACTACCTTCTACCATAGCACCAACCAATAAATAAAGACCATGCCTCTAACTCCAACATGATTAATGGTACCATTTCCTTAATTAATAAACCGTTACTTTCTTGGCTGCAAATTCATCTTTGTGTTTGCTTGGGTTTTGATGCTCACAGGCAAAAAAACCCTCCTTTAATTCAGTAATAGGACTTGAATCTTTTTCTAAGGTTCAAAATTTTCCTTATATTAATCTTTATCCTTCCAAATCTGTTAGTAATTAAAGTCTTCATCAATAAGCAGTGAATAAAATAAATGATGGTACACTTAGATTTCGGTTGAATAGAAAGAGAACTGGCAAGTGGAAACAATTTCAAAAGAAGAAAAAAGAGGAATCTAGTCAAGGTAAAGGCTGAAGTGTTACAGAGTATGTGACCATCCGATGTGCCTCTTTAGCATAAGGATTATTTTAAGCTGATTATTTTGACAAACTGCAGACACATTGAAAAGTTACCCTTTTATAAGAGAAATCTACATTTCTAAAGAAAATTTGCATTAGGAAGGGAATTTATACTAGGACATGAGCTATTACCAGACACAGCTTTTCACCCAGGAGAGTTATCTTTATCCAAGACAAACCTTGTCTACCAAACATTCCCTCTTCTAACTTTCCTGTGAATTGCCTCCTGCTTGTCCCAAACACACATCTTTCTTCAGTCTTTAAAATGAAGCTGGTATTTAAGGTTGTGGCTTGGACCATCTAAGGAAGTTCACTAATTTTTCCTAAATGTCTTCCATATACATGTAAGATTAAAATTTGTCCCTGAAAACTTATACTTTACCCATTAAACATATTAAGGATTAAATTAAACCCTTGCTTGTCAAACAAAATTGTGTGTGTGAGTGTGTGTGTGTGTGTGTGTGTGTGTGAGGTAGGACTATGCCCTATAATTTTAGAGAGTATTTATTAGATTAAAAAAATAGGCATCTCTCTGAGTGCCAACACAAAATAAAATACAAGAGAGTTGTTTTAAACTTCTCAATATTATTTTAGTCTCTGAGAACATGTATTTTGGGCTAAAAGTTTCATGTGTCTTAACTATCTTATATTACATCATTAATTAGAACAACATCAAAATCCTTACTTTTGTAGGGGTTTACTCAAATGTTATTCTGAGTGGAGAAATTATATTTAAGTTTTATACAAGTAAGAAAAGCTTCAGTTTTTCTCCCAATACTCCCTTCCTTTTTCTGTTTTAATATTACATTACTCATATGAAAAATTTATATAATTTGATTCTTTTTATTATCTTCAATAATAGTGATTACTATTTATGCCAAACCTGAAGCTTAGTTGTCTACACAGAAATATATTTTTGAATCTGTTCACAGCAGAATTAGAACTTGGTGCTTGAGTTTGGCTAAGAAAGAATTCAGAGCCAATAATTCTAATGCCAGAAGTTTGGGCTTTCAGAAAGTTACAGAGGCATGAAAAGTTAGCCAGCTGGGCTTCGTGGACTTAGGGAACTAGTTACTGAAGCAAAAACAGGGGACCCTTGTAGCTTAGGAGAAAGACAGCGAAAGATATGCGCCTGAGGAAGCCGGGGATGAGAGGGGGTTCAGGCATGCTCTAGAGCAAGCGCGTCATTCTCATTTTCACCAGGGTCCACATCAGCCTCACGGTTGCCCTCAAGGCGCTGAAATAATTTTAGGACTGTACAAATGTAACTACTCCTTAACTGTTAAGGAGTTGAAATTACATTTGGCCCTTTGAAGGCAACTGTGAGGCTGCTGTGGCCCCCAGTGAAAATTAGTTTGACACCCCTGCTTTAGAGAAAGAGAGGGAATAAGACATGACACTGTGTCCCTTTGCCTTATGGGTTATTATCTGGTTCCTAATGACTGGAATTTCAGGGGTAGTCTCTGAGGAGGATCTCAACAGACTATCAGCTTTTCAGGGTACCCTTTCAGTGTCAAGGTCTCTCCTGATTGGTTGGCCCTGGAAGACACTAGTAATACTGCATCTGGTCCTGATTTCAGCCATAGTTCACCTCATCTGGTTTTGCTGCTTTTCTGGGCCTAGAGCTGAAGCACAACTGAGGCCTAGATGTTATCTTTAGTTTGCCTGGAACTCTGTCTCTGTGGTCAGCATATTCAAGTTTTGGTTTCTAAGATACTTTGATGGTGATCAGGACCTCATTGTCCTGAGGGTCTAATGCTTAAGAGAATGGTCCTGCAAGGCCTGGTAGGGGAGTCAGATGAGACTGCTCTCTAGCCCCCTTGCTCCTCCTCTAAGGGGGTCTGAACTGCATGACTAATGACATGCTAGTGTTGCAAAGGTCATGCTGGGGGTGAAGTTCTAGCTTACAATAGTTGCTTTCTCTAGTTTTGCTCATTACATACGAGGCACCCAAATGTTCTGCCCTGGTGATGTTCCGTCCCTGGCCTATTGTTCCTGCTCTGCTCACGCCTGTCTAAATGCCTCCTCCACAAAATTAATATTCTGAATTTGTTTCTTTCATTTATGTTATTATCTTGTCAGTTTTGTTCAGCTGAATAGAGCGACTAATGCTAAAAAAATTGATCTACAAACGTATTTTGGTATTTCATGTACATTTAAAATTCTCAGATTTTGACAATAACTTAAGAGTTTGTATTAGGACTCACAGCATCTTAGAAAACATTTTTGATTTTAAAAAAATCACAAGTAAGACACACGCTTGTCAAACAAATTTCTTCTGAGGGCAACACAGTAGGCTTTGTCCTAGCAAGAAATAGCAAATGTGATTCATTTGCCTCCAGCAAAGCTGTTTTTTATCTTCCAAATGACACATTTTTTTTCCTCCATTGACAGCACTCAATGTGGTTTAGGTAATGTTATTGTTGTGCAGATATTCTGCTGCTCAGGGACTTAAGCACAATGATTCAGATTTGTCATTTAGTATTAATACTGGGTACATTTTCTAGATCTTTGGCCAATCTCTGGCTGATATATTCTAATATTTTTAATCGTAGCTTAGAAAATAGAATTTCAAGCCTATATGTAACTTAGTGGTCTGAAAATTGAGAAATTAGTTTTGGAGAAAAAACAATTTTGACAAGTTTCTTTAATAATCAATGTAAGCATCATCCTCCCAGAGATCTGTTCTGACCTACAGTTCTAGATGAGGGGCATCTCCTGCTGGGTTTCATCTGGAACCATGGGTTCTGCTCTATCTCAGTAAGTTATACACTTACCATCCGCCTCCTCTCTTTGAGTAACAACAGCTCATGTAAAGTGGGTAAGCAGAAAGTGGATATAAGAATCTCCAATAAATTTTATGCTTGAACTTAGTGAAATCTTATGGAATTAATGGAATATATATGTTACATTTTATATAATGTTGACTTAATGTTTATTAGTTTCAATGTAGGAAGCAATTTAATGAGAATTCAAGTTCAGGATGTTACCAATTCAAAAGTCTGTGAGCCAGACACTTCAAAAAGGCCAATATCAGAACACCAGAGTTTGGAGTAAGAAAAGTTCTATTGATTGCAAAGGTGCCAGTCGAGAAGAAAAGGACAGTTGCAGGTCCTCACATTCATTTGCAGCTTAGCACCAAGTTCAGCTTTCTTTCACACCAGGGGAAGGGAAAATGAGAGAGGGTATTTATTGTTGTAATAACTAGGTAGCAAGCCAGGTCCTCTAATGATTAGCATGTCTAAAGGAGGCATTGTCAGCCTGAAAGAAGGCCCTGGGAAAAACCGAGGACCAGAAAGAGACACCAAGCATTTCAATCTCTTAGGAGCATTTTGGATTTGAATCTGCTTGTATTATAAAGCTTATCATTGTGAGTTTTGAGCAAGGTTTGCACATGAGCGACTTTCGATTTTGAAAGCCTTTCATATTTTGTGGAAAATAAACTTTTCCAAGAGATGAATCCTGGAGAAGGACCAATGAGGAGGTGTTTGCCGGAGTCCAGGCAGCTAGACTTGACTGGTAAAGATGAAAGTGATAAGAGGAAAACAGATTATGTATGTACTATAGCGGTAGAGCTGCATAAATGTACCGATTAATTAGATAAGAACATAGACAAGTAAATCAGAGATGATTCCAAACATTTTGGCTAGAACTGCTAGATAAGTGTTGTTTTCATTCCCTGATTAGTCTTGGGCTGATCTCCCAAAGGAAGTTATAAACTTAGAGCAAAAAACAAGATTTATTTAGTTTAATAAAACACAGAAAATAATTATTTTATTTTTTTACTGGGATTTGATCTTTAGAAAGGAATTGTGTTGTTAACTTTCTGAAGAAAATTAAATTATAAATCTGAATTCAAAATCTTGGCAACTTTCAATGCTGCAAATGATTCAAGGAAAAGTTGGGCATCTAATATTCTATGGCATAAACCCAACATTATTTATATTTAAATTCTGCAATTTATAATAAGAAATATATATGTGATCATTGTCCAACGTTCCCAGTGAGTAACTCCTACAACTTTTGTCGTTTTCTATACGAGAGCCCCCGAGGCATCTTCTGTTAAATTATTCAGTTACAGCCCCAGTTCCTGAAATAGCTCCAAAGTACAAAGGTGGGTTGAATGTGTTTTGTTATTCATAATGAGCCCCTTTGGCCACACCAGAGTATATGTTAATGAAGTCATTTTGGAAAACCCTTAAAATGGGAACCTTTTGTCAGGGCAAACAACCTGATGATTAGAGGGTTGCCAATTTCAGACCCAGACCCTGACCTCCAGGGAGGGGAGAGGTGTTGAAGGTTGAATCATCACCTATAGTCAATGCTTTCATCACTCATGCCTTCATAATGAAACCACCGTAACAACCTAAAATGGTGAGAATTTTCAGGCTGACGAATGGGTGCAGGGGCTGGGATAGCAGCACCCCTGGGAGAGGTCATGGAAGCCCCGTTCCTTTCCCACATACTTTTCCCTATGCATCTCTCTCATATAAGCTGTTTCTGAGTTATAGCTTTTCATAATAATCAGGCACATTAATAAATAAAATGCTCTCCTGAATTGTGTGTGCTGATCATTCAAAACCAAGGAGGGAATTATGAGAATCTCTGATTTACAGCCAGTCATTCAGAAGCACAGGAAACAAACTATACTTATGATTGGCATCTGAAATAGGTAGGAGGAGCAATCTTGTAGAACTGAGCCTTTATCCCATGGAATCTGATGCTAACCTTAGATAGTGTCAGAATGAGTTACATAGATTTGCTTAGTGCTTGAAATACCCACAGTCTGGTAGCAGAAGTGTTTTTGATTTGGAGTGTTCTGAGTATGAGTGCATTAGTTGAGAATGAGTAAATGAAAACATGAGTGTTTTCACTTTACAAGTTTATTTCCAGGAAGTTTCAATATATCATTTATCATTTTTAACTTAACTTTAAAATTTCACAAGGGATACAGGATGACAGAGGAGTAAGTGGAAGCTAAGCTAACCTTCCCCAGGACCAATCTGGAATTACATCTAAATTGTAGAGAAAGAATCCTGAATAACCAACTGAACACTGGCTGGAGAGAACATTTATAACCACCAAAAGTAAGAATAAAACACACGTTAGGACACAAAACAAATCTCAATAAATTGAAGGAGATTGAAATCATATTAAGCATCTTCTCTTACCACAGTGCCATGAACTAGAAATCAATCACAAGAAGAACACTGAAAAACATGCAAAGACATGGAAATTTAACAACATGTTATTAAACAATGAGTGGGTCAACAACAAGATCAAGGAAGAAATGAAGAGATACCTTGAAACAAATGAAAACGAGGACACAACAATCCAAAATCTATGGGACACAGAAATAGCAATCTTAAGAGGAAAATCGAAAGCATTACAGGTCTATCTCAAAAACCAAACCAAAACAAAACAAAACAAAAAAATGCCCCCCACAAGAAAAAGCTCAAATAAACAATCTAAATTTACACTTAAAAGAACATGAAAAAGAAAAGCATACAAAACCCAAGTGAATAGAAGGAAGGAAATAATAAAGATGAGAGAAGAATAGAATCTAAAAAGTAGATACACTCTAAAAAGTGAATTCAAGAGCAGGTTCCTTGAAAAGATAAAAAAGATTCACAAAACTTTTTTTTTAAACTCTCTTTTTAAAAAGATTTTTTAATTTATTTTTAGAGAGAGGGGAAGGGAGGGAGAAAGGGAAGGAAACATGTGTGGTTGCCTCTACAGGGGTCCTGGCCCACAACCCAAGCATGTCCCTAGACTTGGAGTTGAACCAGCAACTCTTTGGTTCACAGGCTAACAGTCAACCGCTGACCACATCAGGCAGGGCTGATTGACAAAACTTTAACCAGACTGATCAAGAGAAAAAAGAAAAAGGAGCCAAGTAAATAAAATCAGAAATTAAAGAGCAGAAATAACAGCTGACACTAAAAATACACAAAGGATTGGAAGAAAATATTATGAACAATTATATGTCAACAAACTGGACAACCAGGACTAAGTGGATAAATTCCTAGAAATATACAACCTTCCAAAACTAAAGCAGGAAGAATCAGAGAATCTGAATAGACAGATTACACCTAAAGAAATTGAAGCAATAACCCCCAGTAAACAAAAGCCCTGGACCAGATGGCTTCACAGGTGAATTTTTTTCAAACATTAGAAGAACTAATGCCTCTCCTTCTCAAACTATTTTATAAAATTCAAGAGGATGAAAGGCTCCTAAATTTATTTTATGAGGCTAGCATTATCTTAATTGCAAAACCAGACAAAGACACTATAAAGAAAAAAAAAATTAAGGACAATATCCCTGATGGACATAAATTCTAAAATCCTCAACAAAATATTAGCAAATTGAATACACCAATGCATAAAAAAGATCATACTCCATAATCAAGTGGTAATTATTACAGGAATGCCAGGTTGATAAAATTGCAAATCAATATATATGATTCACCACATAAACAAAATGAAGGATAAAAACCACATGGTTATATCAGTATATGCAGAAAAAGCATTTGCTATAACCCAGCATTCATTTAGGATAAAAACTTTCAGCAATGTAGGAATAAAAGGAACATATCTAAACATAATAAAGACCATTGTGGCAAATCCACTGCCAGCATCATACTCAAAAGGGGGAAAAAAAACTACAAGTGTCCCCCTTAAGATGGGGAATAAGACACAATGTCCACTTTCACCTCTCTTATTTAACACAGTACTGGAAGTGCTAGTCATAGCTATCAGACAAGAAGAAAAAACAAAAAGCACCCAAATTGGAAATGAAGAAGTGAAACAGTCTTTATTTGCAGATGAGATGATACCGTGCACAGAGAACCCTAGATATTCCACCAAGACATTACCAGAATTGATAAATGAATTCAGTAAAAGAGCAGGATAGAAAGTTTATATTCCTAAATCAGTTGCATTTTTATATGCCAATAATGAGCTAACACAAATGGAAATTAAGAAAACAATCCCATTCACAGTTGCTACAAAAAGAAGAAAATACCTAGGAATAAACGAAGCAAAGGATGGCAAAGACCTGTACTTGGAAAATTATGAGACATTGAAGAAAGAAATTGAAGAAAATACAAATAAATGGAAGTACATACCATGTGCTTGAGTAGGAAGAATTAACATCTTTGAAATGTCCACACTAACCAAAACAATCTATACATTCAATTCAATTCTTATCAAGATTCCAATGACCCATTTCACAGAACTAGAAAAGTATTTCAAAAATGTATATGGAACCACAAAAATCTCTGCATAGCAACAGCAATACTGAGAGAGAGGAACAAAGTAGGAAGAATCACACTACTCAATATCAAACTATACTATAAGACCATAGTAATCAAAACAGTATGGTAATGGCACAAATTAAAAAAGACATATAGGTAAATGGAACAGAATAGAGAACCCAGAAATAAACCCACACCTCAATAGTCAATTAATATTTGACAAAGGAAGAACAAACATACAATGAGCTAAAGACAATTTATTCAATAAATGCTTTTGGGAAAATTGGACAGATACATAGAGAAAAATGGAACTAGACACCTTCTTATACCACACACAAAAATAAATTCAAAATGGATCAAAGACTTAAATGTTAGACATGAAACCATAAAAATCATAGAAGGAAACTTAGCAAAATCTTGGACATTGCTTATAGCAATATTTTATCAGATATATCTCCTCAGGCAAGGGAAACAAAAGAAAAAATAAATAAATGGAACTACATTAAAGCAAAAGGAAAAGATCAACTGTGAAAGAAAAGTCAACAAAATAAAAAGATAACTTATAGAATTGGAGAACATATTCACTGATACATTTGATGAGGGGTTATTATTCAAAATTTATAAAAAAATTATAAAACTCAACAAACAATCAAAAAAATGGGCAAAAGACCTGAATAGACACTGCTCCAAAGAGAACATACAGATGATCAATAGACATATGAAAAGATGTTCAATGTCACTAATCATCAGAGTAATGTAGATTAAAACCACAATGAGATACCATTTCAAACCACTAATTTGAAAGAACATGAGTACCCTTTGTTCATTGTAGCATTATTTATAGTCACCAAGACATGGAAGCAGCTTAAATGTCCATCAGTAGATGAGACAATAAAACAATGATGGGACATTTACCCAATGGAATACTACTCGGCCATTAAAAAAAAAGTTTACTTTGAGATAGTATGGATGGACCTGGAGAGCATTATGCTAAGTGAAATAAGCCAGTCAGAGAAAGACAAATACCATATGATTTCACTCATATGTGGAATGTAATGAACAAACCAAAGGAACGGGGAAAATGGAGACAAACTTAAAGGTGGAGAGCAGGTGGCAGTCTATGGGGCAGTCCTGGGGGGAAAGGTTTGGGTGTGAATTCATTGACCAGAAAAGGAAAGAACTCATGGATATGGACAGCAGTGTGGTGATTACTTGGGGGTGGGGGGAATTAGGGGACTAAATGGTAATGGAAAATATGTAATAAAGATTTAAAAATTGTACTAAAAAAGTGACAAAAACAGAAGAAATTAAATGTGTATGAAAAATGCACAGATATTTGCTGACACTTATGTTTAATATCTAATTTTTAAGTCTAGCATAACATTTGTATAATGTTAAAATTTTTAATATTGAATAATTTTATCAACACTTGATTATTTTTTCAACATCTCACTCTCAAACATGAAAATTTAGTTAATTAATTATTCAGAATTAAAGACTCTTTTCAGGTTGCCAAAAAATGTAACAATCAAATTTATTTAAAAAATGTATCAAAGCAAGAGCAGTGAGGCTAACCTTGAAGAAGAGCAATGCTGAAGGACTTATGAGACATCAAGACTGATTATTCAAGTAACTCAATTAAGACAGTGGAACATTGGCACAGGAAAATATACAGAGACCAAAGAAAAACAAACAAAAAACAGAGCCTAGGGACAGTCTGTCATATGCTGCAACCTAATATTTGATTTATGGGATATGCTGGAGAAAGACGGTTTGTTAATAAATAGTGTTGTTTCAACTACATACCATATAGAAAAGAGTGAATTGTGACTTCCACATTACAATGCTCAAAATGTAGTTTCAAAATAGGAAAATAAATCACATAATTTCAGGAGAAATAATAATAAGAATGCATTTCTAACCTTAAGGTAGGTGAAGGGTGTTTAAAATAGGAGTGCAAAAAGCATTACACACAAAGGAAATAATCGATAATATAGACATCATTAAAATTAAAATTAAGAGAAACTGTCCATTGAAGGACATAATTAAGGTGAGCCACAAGAAAAATATTCCAATTAAACATATCTTACAAATTTATTTAAAAATCTATATGATTCCAAAGAAAAGTATAGACAACACTGTTAACACAGTATGGGGCAAACTATTTTTATGAGCTTTTCACAATGGAGGAAATCAAATGGCCTATAAAAATAAAATCTTGCCTATTGTATTAAAATTCAGGAAAATGTAAATTAAATTATAATTTGCTACTAATTCACAGATCCACCTGAATTGCTAAAAGGAAAAAAAAAAAAAAACAGAGAATACATCTATTCAGTGAGGATGTTATGCAACCAGAACTCATACATTATTAGTAGAAGTATAATTTGATACAATCATTTTGGAAAATTGTCAGTTTCTACTAAGGATGAACAGGCACACAATTTATTATTAGCAATTCTATGCCTAGTAATACATATCACAGGCATGAGTGGTTATGAAACAAAAAATATGTACAAAAGTTTCATAAACTGAAAATACTCTAAATGTCTATCAAATGTAAAATTAAGTATTATCCTGTAATGAGAATAAATAAACTATGCTATATACAATAAAAGAGATGAATCTCAGGAAGAAAATACCAAGTAAAAGAAGAATGAACACCAGGAACCTACTGTGTTCAAATTGGAATTATGGGAAAGTGGTCTCTTCTGGTGACCCTCTGGAGGCTGGCAGAGTTTTTTTTTTTTTTTTTTTTTTGGAGTTATATTTATCCCGGGGGATATGTTCATTTCTCAATGTGATCAAACTATATATTCATGATTTACTTACTTTTCTGGTTCTATGATATACTTACCATCTCCAGCGCTGCTATCATAGTCTGTGCCACCAAACTTCTCACCTGTCTTTCACAAAATTAGCACTTCCTTGATTCCTTTCTGCTCCAATCCTCCAATATTGTGTGCTCCCCATATCCAGAGAGATCATTTAAAAAGATGAACCCCTCCAATGGTTACCCATCTAAGTATAAATCTGAATTTTTTACCATGGTTTCTAATCACCTATCCAATCTCAGTTACTGGTAGTTTCTTTTGCAGTCTCTCTCTTTCAGGCAGATTTTTCCTTTTACTGTTCTTCACATTCACCAAGCACAATTATCTCCAAGGCCTTTGCACTTGATGCTTCCTCTTATTGAAATAGTCCTGCTTTTTGAAGACTAGTTGGCCCATTCTCTCATTTTAATCAAATCTTTTTGTAGAGGGGACTTCTTGGACCTCTTCATGTAAAATAGCACCAAAGACTCTTATTTTTTATCTCTATTTATTTTTCTTCATAGTATTTATGAGTAGCTGATATATTTATAATTTCATTAGTTTACTATCTCTCTCATGTCTATTGGAATAAAAAAAATGGGTCTGAGACTATTGTGCTTTGCTCACTGCTATATCCAGATTGCATCCGAGAGTACATATCATATATGCTTATCTTATATATTTAATAAACATATCAACTGTATTAATGAGCATAAGATACTACATAGAAAAGTTATAATACATTACTTAAGGGGTTTGATGTGTTGACTACTATAACTGTGTGTGTAGTGTGAGGTATGTGGTGTGTGTACATATGTGTTAATGTGTGTGTGCATGTATCTGCATACATTTGTCAATTTGTCTATCTACTTAGCTATCATCTATCTCAGTGGTTTGCAACCAGTGTACAACAAGAGGCACACTGGTGTGTGCAAGAATTTTTAGAACATGCAATACCTGACTATTTATTTATCAAAGACTATGAAGTCTTTTCCCTTAAATTGTCAAATAAAAAAAAATATATGACAACAGCCAAAGTAACAATAGCTGTGCAGTGTGAATGTATCAAAATTATACATATTTTTTGTCTGATTGTAAAAAAATATATATTTTCTCTGTGCCATAGAATTTTAGGGATTAGTTTATGTGAACTATGAGGTGAAAATTGTTGAAAATCGCTGCTCTATCTACATATCTCTGTTGCTGCTGTTGCTGGTTTTTGTTATGCATATGAAGATATTTTTAAGCTTTTTTAGAAATGGATACTTTTTACCTAGTAGAAAGTTAATATCTATTTGAATGAAGAAGAAATTAGAAAATAATGGAGGCAAGAAAGAAAGAAATACAGGAAGAAAACATTCCCAGGAAAGATTTTTTCCTTTGAAATGTACATATGAATCAGATTTAGAAGAAACTGGCGTATTGATATAATCAGGTCGAACTCCAATCGGTATCATAAATTGAGCACACATCCACACACACATATTGCTGACTCACATAGATACTAAGTAGTCACAAAAAAGAAAAAAAATTAAGGCCATGTAATTGTTCTGAAAATCTCAAGTCAGCAGAGTCTCTACTTGCATTCCTGTTCTTGAAAGCAAAAAGGAAGCACAAGTGAATTTATAGGGATTTTTTATTGTTGGAGAGAAATTTATTCTTAATTTCTAATTTCTTTCCTGCCCTTCAAAGCAAGCCATGAGAGGACTCTGAAATATTTGAGAAGTGAAAGAAATCGTCAGTTTTAATTTAAAAATTTGACATTAAATTATTCTAATTCCCTCCTTATTTTACAATTAGCATTTTAAAACTTGCATAATAATACTTCATGCCTCTAACTCCACATAGCTGTTGTTAATTTCCCGAATTCATAAGACTCTACTTACAATTTCACTCCATAGCATTTTATTCCTATTATTATCATTGTTCATATCCACTTTTACATTCTGTATAGGTATACTATTAAATAAATAATTTTGTCTCCTTCCTCCTCAAATTTATATGTCAAGGCCTAATCCCCAGTGAGACAGTATCTGGAGGTAGGCCATTAGAAAATAATTAGGTCTCCAGGGTGAGGCCCACATGAGTGAGATTAGTGAGTTTATAAGAAGCAACACCAGACAGCTTGCTTTTCTCCTATTCTCTGTCATGCGAGGTTACAGCAAGAAGGTCATCTGCACATTGGGAAACTGGCTCACACTGGACAGCAGCTGCACCAGAACCTTGATCTTGGACTTCCCTGCCTTCAAAAGTATGAGAAGTAAATGTTTGTTGTTTAAACCACCCAGGTTTTGGTCATTTGTTACAACCTGAGCTGCCTAAGACAATGCCTTTTCTCATATATTATTACATTTAATGATATAATATAATATAAATAATTATATGTAATATAATGCAATATATTTCCATCTTCTCTCTCCTTATCAATTAGCAGGTACAGAGTAGGTGCTTAATGGATTTTTGTTGAAATAATATATATTACTTCGATGGATAATGGATAATATATTGACAAATGATAATTTTTGTTGTTTCATGGTCAAATTTCTTTCCAGGTCAATTACTTTTATTTTAAATACTTTAATTAGTATTAAGATCATTTGTTTAACTGACCATGACTTATATATCCTAATGCTATATTTCATCTTTTCCACTTTTTACTCATTTATTTTAATTAAACTATTATAGTATCATTAATCACAAAGTTTCATTAAATCTGATATCCATATATCATAGTAATGTTAACAGCTGTTAATACATGGATATTATACTTCATATTTGAAGAGGACAAAGAGATTCAAAGCCATAGGCCAATAGCCACATAATAACATCTTAGTAATGGGATAAAAATTTATATGCAATTTATATTTAAATGCTTATTTCATTGGTTAAAGTGGCTACAAAATTGGAGAAAATAAACATTCCTGTTGGCAATCACTGAAAAAACTAATGCATTTAATAGATAGTATAAGAATAAAGGAGAAGAATGCCCTTTTCCTGATACTGTGAGAAGCAGTGATTAAACCTGAAGGAGATTTGTATCAGTATTTTTTATATAAAATAGGCATAATTTTTATATAAAATAGGTGTTCTTCATGAACATAATTCTTATAAAAAACCAAAGTATACTTTAGCAACTTGTAATAGTTAATGAAACTACCAAATCACTGTAATTCTTAATTTTTAAAATAAAGATAAAATGTAGCCCTTTGTTTTTAACAAAGTAGCAGAAGGAAAACATTTTTTTTTTTCCTTTCTGAAACTCAAAAGTGAAGGTGAAGTCCGTTCTGTGAATATCAAGCAATTTTTGGAAGTGAAACATCTGAAGGCCTGACTGGTGTGGCTCAGTGGTTGAGTGCTGGTCTGCGAACGGAAGGGTCGCTGATTTCGTTCCCAGTCAGCGCACATGCCTGGGTTGCGGGCCAGGTCCCCAGTAGGCAACCACACATTGATGTTTCCCTCTCTTTCACCTTCCCTCCCCTTCTCTAAAAATAGATAAGTAAGTAAACAAACAAACAAATAAATAAATAAATAAATCTCAGCTGTTCAGAAAACAGGGTTGTATTACTATGACAACAAATATTTATTACTAATGTTGCTTTGTATTTTGAGTTTTTATTTAAGTCATGTTCTGAAGATTTCTAAAACATTAACAAAATATATAAAATTACATATTACCAAATATTAAGTTGATTTTAAATTAGTAGGGACTAAAATGATAATTATCAATCTTATCCTCATATAATAGACGTGAATTCTTTGTGAAATAAATGAAGAAGACATTTTCCTGTTCAAATTCTCATATATTCAGAATATAACAAAACAACCAAAACATAAAGCTTTGGTCATTAAAGCACGATATTGGTTTACCAAAAGGCCAGTTCTATCTAGTTTTTTTCTAAATTATCAGTTACTCATTACTTCAAAAATGAACAGATTTCCTGGTCTTTAATAATTCAGTGCAGCCACTATGGAAAACTGTATGCAGGTTCCTCAAACATTAATAATAGAACTTCCATATTATCCAGCAATTCCACTTTTGGGTATTTATCCGAAGAAAATAAAAACACTAAATTTAAGTTTTTTTCATCCCCATATTCAATTCAGTAATATTCACAATAGCCAAGACATGGAAACAACATAAATATCCATTGATGGATAAATAAAGATACAATAATATATAGGCATTAGAATATTATTCAACCATTAAAAATAAAATCTTGCCATTTATGACAACATTGATGGACCTTGGAAACATTTTGCTAAACGAAATAAGTCAGACAGAAAAAGATAAATTCTGTATGATCTCAATTATATGTGGAATGAAAAAACAAACAAACCCTCCCTACTCAAAAAAAAACAAACAAAACAGCAACAGCAAAAATGAGCTCATAGATATAAAGTAGAGATTTGTGGCTACCTAAGAAAAGGTGTGGGAGAATGGGTAAAATGGATGTAAAGGGTCAAAAGCACAAATTCTGAGGAATAAATAAATGTCATAGAGAGGTAAAGTATTCATAGTGACTATAGTTAATAATACTCTATTGTATATTTGAAAGTAGCTAGGAGAATGGAACTTGAAAATTATCATTACAAGAAAAAAATTGTGCCCTGGCTGGTGTAGCTCAGTGGACTGAGCGCGGGCTGTGAACCAAAGGGTCACGGTTTGATTCCCAGTCAGGGTATATGCCTGGGTTTCGGGCCGGGTCCCCAGTGGGGATCATGTGAGAGGCAACCACACATTGATGTTTCTCTCTCTCTCTTTCTCCCTCCCTTCCCCTCTCTCTAAAAATAAAGGAATAAAATATTTAAAAAAAAGAAAAAGAAAAAAATTGTAACTACAGTGATGGATGTTCACTGCACTTATTGTGATGATTAAAATATAAAAATATGGAATCACAACACTGTATGCCTAAAACTAATCTAATGTTATGTTAATTATACCTTGGTAAAAAAATAAACAACAAATAAATAAATTGCCTATTAGAATTTGTTTTAAAAGCTTAATACTATAGTGTCTTGAGGGTACAACTCACCTTATGCTTGCATTGTTGTAAATTAAAGGGTGATTTTTACATATTTTAAAACATTTTACTTTCTTTGCTCACAGCCAAGTGACAAAATTAGACTCACTTCTATATCTTTCTGTTGCATTCTCTTCTTCCTTACTTACTATTTATCCTCTATAATCATGTACTGTTTTGGGGAGCCAAATTTTACCTAAAATCCCCACCTCTGCAGATTTTCAGTGTATTTTGAGTCAAGGGGCTTTTAAAGCTAAAACAGTTATCTGCAGTACATTATGATATCTGTGAAACTTTTGTATTTGCTGCACATTGGCTTCAGTTGTAGAAGCTATACACACACACACACAAGCACACACATGCACAAACCCTCACCTATACACACAAACTTAGCCAGGCCATAAAGTCAAGTGCATAATAATTTTAGTATTAGATTGGAAAATTACCTAGTTTGTATTTTAATTGTATAACTTAAATGTGTATATATCATCTCTCTCTATATAACATAAAATAAATGTAGATTTTATAATGCATTTTTAATTAAGGTAATCTTTCACCTTGAGTTCTTTTTTGTAACACCAGGCAGTAAGATTGTCAGGAATTTGGGGTGCTTGTTTAATTAATAAAACATTCTGTAGAATTTTTCAGAGATCCTATTTTGATGAATAAGATACTGTTCTGAGGGAGCATAATATCTAAGTTTATATATATATATATATATATATATATATATATATATATATATATATATCACCACCTTTATTAGGGTGGTCTTCCCTTAAGAAGGATTAGGAAATCATTTCCATGTAGTTAGCAAGAATTTCCCTCTAGGTCTCTGACTTTATCAGGGTATAGGAAGGATTAATTACCAAAATTATACACTGCTTAAGGTATACTTGAGACCCTAGAGAAGGGACGGTGTCTATCACACCCTGGAAGTGGTGTTCAAACAGAACCTACTTGACTGATAACAAGCTTAGGTTTCTGCCTGGCCTGCCAGAAACTTCAGAAGTCAACTAAGTGCTGAAATACAATAACAAACTCAGCCCAACGTGTTGTACATTTAATTCTTCTTTTGTTCACGAGTATGGATCTCTATATTTTCTTTTTGTTTGTTTTCTTACTTCAACAAATTTTAATATTGAAAGATGCCTCAAATTAAACATTGGTAGAATATATACTGTATTTTAATAACCTAGAGAGCTAGCTTTTTAATTATAAAAATATTATTTTACTTACAAATATAATGTTCTTTCAAGTTCTTTTAGTTTTGACATATTAAATAGCAATAAGCAATATTTGGTTTATTAACTTCTGTGTTGATGCATTTATAGAGTCATATTTGTATATAGTTTAATAAAAAAACAAATCATTTGTACTCCAAAAAAACTAATGAAGATTCATGCTTCAACTTCATGATGTAGAGAGCTGTAAGTAGAATCCTTCCATCATTATAATAAAAAAAGGAGCTTGGCTAACTTCAAATTCATGCCTTTTCAAATGCATTAGATCACTGTGTTTATAGAGCAAGTAATGACCCCCAAATTGAAAGACAGACATGTATTCAGGGAGAGAGGAGCCTGGGGATATGGAACTAGACACCGGTAAGTACAGTTTAGCTAGAAATAGCTGACAGACTGGTGAAGGCAGAGTGTGGACTGGAAGGACAATGTAAAAGTTGGAGGAGTCTGCACCATCTACCAGGCACTTTTCCAGGAACCCTGCCAGGCACTTATGAGAAGGATCTGACAGCTGTAAGAAGTGTCTCTTATGGTATAGACCTGGGGAGGGGAGCCATGCCTATGCAGGAGGGGAAAGAAATACTGACCAAATACTTCTAGGTTGTATCTATGGTGCAAAAAAAAACTTTTGCTGGCATGGGGCATACAACAGAACTAATGACCTTAATATTGGTATGCCCTTATTTCAGCAAGTGGTAGGATAAAGAAAGGGTCTAAAAATCTGTTCTTGAAAGAGGAGCAGTATTACATGCTGAGCCCATGATTATAACCAGGGGAGTCCCAGATACAGGGCACAGGTCCCAGACTGAGCCAGAATAACGGACCGCACTCATTCACTGCCTGCTTCTCTCTAACTATCCACTGTCAAGCTGCCTTTAATAAAAACAAGTAACAGCAGAATACAGATGAAAGAGGGACGGAGATGAGGAAGAGTATGCAAAAACTCTGATTCAGAGGCACGGAGAAAAGGAAAGATCTAAAACTCAAGATTCGACCAGAATTAATCATGTACATCTCATTTCACCTTAGATGCAATAAATCTCTATAGGACGTTGAAAATTTTGTTGCAGTGTGAATAACCATAGCAACAACAAATCTTAAAGTTGGTCTATTTCTTAAGCGGAATAACACTAACCACTATACTAGAGCTCTAGTCCAAGGAAAAGTGTGCTCACTTCCTGGCGTAAAACCTATTTACTTCAGTTTCTACTGTTCTACACAATATGTCCAGATATAAAGAAAATATTAAGAGGCATATGAAAAGCAAAGAACAACCCCACAATCTCGAGAGCAAAAGTTCTTGTCATGACAGAGAAGTTGGAATTATCTAATAGGCAATTTAAAACAAATTGGGTGAGGCCTTGGACAGCTAGCTCGGTTGATTTGAGCGTCATCCAGATCCTAAGGTTGTGGGTTTGATCCCCTCTCAGAGCATATACAAGAAACAACAAATGAAGCTATAAATAAGTGAAACAACAAAGCATTCTCCCTCTGTCTCCCCTCTCCCCTTTCATTGCTGTTTCTCTAAAATCAATAAAAAAGTCAGGTGGGGAGTGATGTCAGCAAGATGGTGAAATGGGGGTTTCCAGCACGGTGCCCTTGCAGAAACATGAATATGAGCAAGTATTCACATGTAATGCCTTCAGAAGGAGCTAAGGAATCCAGGTGAGTGATTACAGCATGTAGGCAGAGCACAGACATAAGAAAGGATGCGTTACAGAGGGTAGGAAAGACAGTGTTATATTACCTGTGGTGTCCCTACTTCAATCCTGGGCAGTGTAGCACCAGAAAAGATGCCCTACCCTGGGCATGGGTAAAAGAAGCTAGAATTAGTAATGGACTTTGCTGTGAATCACAGCACCTGGCCTCCTCCAGTGAACTCCAGCGCCAGGCCAGCACCCATTATTTCTGGCTCTAGGTCAGCCCTAAGAGGCAAGCTTTAGACTAACACCCATGGACACAGCCTGATGGCTGGCCCTCTTGGTCCCAGGTTCCAGGCCAGCACACCACCCACAGAATCAGCCTCCTGGCTGACCTACGCAAATGCAGACTCCAAGTATGCCCCAAGTGTCAGGTCCACCAACAAGGATCCAGGCTCCAGGACTGCCCCTAAGAACCAAATATCTTGCCCTTGGACCCGGGTACAATACCTGCCCAACTGCTGACCCAGGCACCAGGGCAGCCTGCTGAGAACTTTTCCAGTGGATACCACTCGATGGTTACCCAAAATTTCTGGATGAGCTAACTAGTGAAGCACCTTAACTGCTGAAGCAGTTGGTAGAGAAGGGGATAGCTGATCCCTCCTTTGAATTTACAGATAAGGATCACCAATAAGCCAGGAAACATGATACCATCAAAGACACACAATAAAGTACCAAAAACTGACCTTAAAGAAATGTACATCTGCCACCTGCCTGACAAAAAATTCAAAATAATTGTTCAGCAACCTCTAATTTCCAATGTGCATGTAGCCTTCTCAGCCCATTAAATACAAGTTTGTGAAGTGTCTTGCCTGAGTCTGGAAAGCCTAGTAGGACATGTGGTTGAAGAGGTCATGACTGTGGCAGGGATGGTCACAGCATGGAATTATGGTTTTGAAGGGGAAGGACTGAAGGCAGGTGCAGTTGATATGTGACTAACAATTGTCAGTGACGGGAAACCCATGGTGTAAACAGAAAAAGCAGGAAAGAAGCGGAAGTTATGGCTGGATATTTCCATGTCAGCATGCAGAAAGTCAGAGAGAGTTAGGTAAGGATAAACGATTGAAATGGGGAGCTGGTATTTTCAGGTAGGGGAGCTGTCTGGTTGGGATTGCACATGTTGGCTTGCATATTGGGAAATATGACACAATGCTGCCCTGCAGTTAGCAGAGGATGTACTCATAGTTTGACAGGCATGGTGCCATAGTGTAGGGGTATCAGGCAAACAAAGACAAATTTAGGGAAATAATACTCCAATTGATTCCCTGATTTCATTAGGAAAATACATTTAATCCATTATTCACAGAGTGTCTCAGTTGTCACTGTGATATTTCACCAAGTTCCCAGTACGGGGCGAAGCCATCTGGGTGAGAGGTGGGGTCTCCAAAAGGTGATTTGTCCTAGGGTTGTCATCTGTGGTTTAGGGGGCAGAGTCATCCTCAATGAGAAAGTCTCGGGCTGAAGAAATGTTGTCTGCAACAATGTCCTCTCCAGTGATGAGTCCATCTTACTCAGGGATGAGGTCCCACAGAGTGGTGGGCATCATGGGGTGGGTGACCCTCACATGCGGCTATCCAGTTGGGCATTGGTCGTAGGCTGAGGGTAGGCTAGTCTTATATAAATTGAAGTTTTCTCTGAGGACAAACCTGTCTATTTGGTGCTTGCTAATGGTAAAACAAAATCTTAAGAGTGCTTAAAATTTAAGGTCATCAGAAGCACATTTGGCAAAGAAATACACGGCTGCCCTGTTACTTCCTGAGGATCTTATCTGAAGCACATAACAATCATGGGTGCAATTATATCCCAGGCTAAGAGAGATCTTATGGATTCTATGTAGGCATTTCTAGGAACAACCCTTGAAGAAGATGGGCAAATCATGAAAGCGCAGTCCCCATAACTAGATGGATTTCATGTAGGGGCAAACTTAGGGGCAGTTAGCTTGTAACACACCTTAATATAAAGAGATTGGGGACAGGGTGAGTACTATGTAGACTTCTCTTCAAGAGAAATCATTGCATGTGAAGTGATTTAATCCCTTTGCCACTGCACTTGATAGCACACGGGCCTGAGCCCTTCCAGCAGGGCTCCCCAACACTCCCTGCTTTTCCACCCTGTGTGCAGTTGTGTTCTGGAGTGGTCTGGTTCCATATTGCTTCTGGGTGATGGTTAGGCCTAAAGGATCTACTATAACATTATCACCCAGGCCACACAGAGCAGTATAGAAGAATAGCTATAGCAGCTATATGGAGCTCTGGCATTTGTTGAGCTTACGTCAGGTGCCGTTTGTCCCAGTTGGTTGTAAGATAACTGGTGGCAGAGTGTGATTGCTCGTGTTAAGAAAGTCGTGGCTTATTGGCGTGGGGCAAGGCCGCCACTTACAGTTTGTTGCCATGTTGTCATCTTCACATACGGATCAGGTCTGCCAAGTAGAGAGTTGCTTTTCCACTTTCAGACATTGGAATTGCACCATTGGTTAGTTTCTGGTCAACCATTTCCACTTTCTGGAAATTAGTCAGGGAATTTGGTTTCATTAGGTAGTTTTTGTAGCTACTACATTTATGGAGAGGGGATGGAATGGAGATGCCTCCGTTAGGGTAGTGTTTGCTGTTGTCAGGGTTTTCAAAGACACGATCTGTCATTAACTTGATGGGCTTTCGCTTTAAGGGACATTCAGTGATGAGCGATAACAGTGGGCTATTTGCCCTCCCATCAATCATGTGGCAAGAGTGAAGTAGATGGTGAGATGATCAAAAAATCATAGTGAAGAGAAGTCAGAGGATGATAAAATCAGCATTATCTTGGAGAGTACTAGCTTTACGATTGACAGAGATGACTGAAAGTGGAATTTTAAGAGATGTGTAACAGTTAGTAGGTGGGGATGCAGGCCTAGGAGGCAAGAATTAAGCAAGATGAGGACCTGGGGCAAGAGTTCGGTCCCTTTTAGGGATAATTTGCTTGAAATTAATTTAGGTACTGTGTCTTTAATAGGTAATTATGAAGTTCAATAAGGCCAGCCACCTGGGGTCAGTGGCTTGGATGGATGTTTCAAAGAGCATTAAACATGTTGGAGAGCCCATTGCTGAGTCTCCTGAGAGGTGAAATGAGTACCTTAGTCAGAATCAATAATATCTGGGAATACAAAAGGGACAAAGGTAAATTTATGCAGGAAAGAACTTACCTTTTTTGAAGAGGAATTCTAGGTAGAAGTTGCCAAATGCAGTTGTATAGCTATCAGTTAGTGTGACAGTGTTATCTCAAAGCTAAGCATGAGTGAAATGTGAGCCAATGAACCCAGTTTTCCAGCCAGAGGATGGTCTGCCTCCCAGGGAATATGTCTCCATCCCAATAGTCTCCCATTGTTTAGTCTGGAAGCAGAGTGCAATCATCTATCACAACTCTGTCTGCTGCAAGAAGAGAAGGCGGACTCTCCAAGTTATTAAGGTGACTCACCAGTGACGCAGCAGTTGTGAGGGCGCATTTGCCAAGCTGTTAGGAAGGGTTGCTACTCTGAGAAGCCTGTACCAGCACAGTGTGAATGGACTTTAGTGAGGGAGTTTGTGATGTTGAAAATGGTTTCAGGTGTAGCGCTGTTAGTACGCACAGAAGTTTCAGTAACAATGATAGGAACTAGGGACTCTGCTCATTTCTTCCATAGATGGGCACCCCAGATGGGCTTGCCTTGTACAAGAACATTATCCCTCAGCCATTGGCCAGACCAAACCACAAGGCCTTTAACAATAGCCCAAGAATGTGTGGGAATGCGGATCTGTGAAAAGTTCCTTTAAGTGGCCTCCTTAAGGGCTCGGGGAACACCTTCACATTCCACCAGTTGAGCTGAGCTGGGAATGCCCTCCTCAGCTGGGGATGCCTGAGGTCAGGTGGAATGCTGAGGCCTTCCAGCTACCTGTACTGTATACAATTGGGGGCTGCCATTGGAAAAGAACACTTACTCCCCCTTCATCTTAGACAATGGGTCTCCAGGGGTTCACTGAGTAGCCACAGGGAAAGAAAGTGGGGTAGGTGCTGATATCAATTTCAAAAGGCTCTCAGCAAAGGTTTGAGATTAGGGAAGTCACATCCTCCTATAATTTTAAAAGGCTTTATGACATATTTAGTCTTCTCTTAAAGGGGGACTATTTTCATTTCACCAGTGGCTGTGCTGAGCTTTTTCTGGGAGGCAGCCGTAATTGAGCATATTATAGGCCAATATGGGCAAAGAATAGTACTATGTGGAGGCTGGTTAGAGCTTTGCTTTCTAAAAGAGCCTGATAGAATGCCCAAAGGTGGCATTCAAGAGAAGCATATTGGGCTGCCTCTGGGGTAGGCACTTAGTCCAAAACCACTGGGGAGCATGTTGTCTCATATTTTGTACAGATACTCCAGGAGGTGTAGTAAGGTGTGGCCAAGGACTGGAATGCGAGCCAGGTGAGACGAAAGGTAAGTCTTGTTGGACTGCCTCTTGGGCAGCTTCTAAAGAGCAAACTGTTGGGCCTTACCCCAATGGAAAGTGGCAGACTTGCAACTGCATGTGTAGGAGGAAGAATTAGTGAGAGATAAAGGATGTTTTGCCTTCAGATCATGAAAAAACCTATTATGTGTTGTACTTGGCTGAGTGTAGTGGGTGGTTTAATAGTGAAAAACTGATGTTTGATGGCTGGGGGATCTCTCAGTCTTTAGAGGATCAGATGATGCCCAGGAAGTTAAAGATGAGGCTGGGACTTGGATCTCATGAAGGGTGATTGTCCAGCAGAGTTGGTGTAGGTGGTGTTCAAGGTGTGCAAATGTGCCCATACTGATTATTCAGAGGGAACCCTAGGATAATGCCATTAATATAATACCTCAAACACAATTTTCCAATTGTGAGGTATTTAAATCCTGGCAGGAGAGACTATATGTAATTTCAGGGCTGTTTAAATATACCATTGGGAGCCATGTAAACAGGTACTGAGCCATTTAAAAAAATGAAAACAAATTGAGCCTAGTATTCCTCCACGTGGGATCAAAACAGTACATATTAGCTGTGTCAATGACCCTGAAGGCTCCTTGAGCCACTTGTATGTCCTTAATCAACTCTGTAATATTAGGAATTACAAACTGAACAGGGGGTACCTGCCTATTGAAGTGTAAATAGTTAATGGTGAAGCACCACTAGTTAGTGGCTGGCTTAAGTACTAGCCAGATGGGGATGTTGTGGGTTTAATGAATCCTGTCCCAAGTATATATCTGATGACAGGTGTAGGCCTTCAATGCCTTGTTTAAGTCAGTATTGAGGGTTATTTACTGTAGTTGTTGTATTGACCTAAGGAGAGTCACCAATATTCATCTGTCAAATCTCACCAGCAAAGCCAAGAACTTGATCATGTTCCATCTAGCATCATGTCATGTTAATGCTTCCATGCTTATATCATCGAGAAAGAGAGAGCAAAGAGGGCCACCACCAGAAGAAGCCATTAAAATGAATGGTTTCAATAGTTGCATCAGATTGGATTTGTATACCCTCGATTCTTTTACTGGTAAAACTCTGTATGTTAAAAGTCTTGTCTTTGGGAATTTACAGGGGATTGCCTGGAAGACAGTGACTTGGGCCCTGACATCTAATAGCACCGACTTTATATTTTGAATTGAGCAATCCAGTCTTAGTTTGGGTACCCCAAAGCACTCCACCAATGAATTCTTAGTAAAAGCATGTGACCTAGGCCATGCTTCTCTCTTTCTGTCTACCCATTGCATCATTGTCCCTGGGTAGCTGCTTAGAGTGTATAGTATCTCAAGATGCTCTGAGGGAATTTTCCAGGACTTGTAAGTAATTAACTTCTCTAAACTTATTTTAATTTCTCCTAGGGTGTTTTTTTGAACCATTGCCCACTGTCCAACATGCTGAGTTCCACTTGAGAAATGTCAATTTAGTAAAGTTGTAACAATGGTATATGACTTGATTCGATCAATCATATTTCTTTGTTCTGTGTTATATATCAGGAAAAGCACCTGTGGTGGCCTGTTTCTATATTCTGGAAGGCATGTAGTGAGGAATTAATACTAACTTTGTCTTAAATCTTAGGGGAAAACTGCTAGTGTATGAAGATAATGGAAATCATTACAAAAAATATAATGAAATTCATAACAAGAAATAAGGCTTCTCAAAAGAATAAGATTACCATATGACCTAACAACCCCTCTTCTGCAAATCTACCCCAATATTTTGAAAACATTTATCACAAAGATATATGCACCCCTATGTTTGTTGCGGTATTATTCACAGTGGTCAAGACATGGAAACAACTGAAGTGTCCTTAGCAAGATAATTGGATACAGAAGATGTGATACATATGTACAATTGAATATTACTTGACCATAAGTAAAGATGAAATACTACCATTTGGAACAACCTGGATAGATCTTGAGAATGACGTGCTAAGTAAAATAAGTCAGACAGAAGTCAAGAACAGTATAGTTTCACTCATATGTAGGAGATATAGTTTCACTCATATAAAACTGAAAGCAATAAATGAACAAATAAGAAAAATACACAAAAACTAGAGTCCGACAATAGTATAGTGGTTACCAGAAATAAGGGGAGTGGAGGAGTAAAATATATAGAGACAATAAGGGGTAAAAAAATAAGGGGTAAAGAGGGTAAAATATATAGAGACAGAAGATTTGACTTTCAATGGTGGGCACACAATGTGTATATATAGATGATGTATCACAGAAATGTACACTTTAAACCTATATAATCATATTAGCCAATGTCACAGTAAGTTTAATTAAAATAAATCTTTGAGCCCTGACTGGTGTGGCTCAATGTGTTGGGTGTTGTCCTGCAAACTGAAAGGCCACCGGTTAAATTACCAATCAGGGTACATGCCTGGGTTGCTGGCCAGGTCCCCAGTAGAGGGCACATGAGAGGTAATCACATATTGATGTTCTCTTCCTCTCCTCCTTCCTTTCTGTTTCTCTAAAAATAAATAAATCATATCTTAAAAAATAATAGTAACTGGGCTTGACTTTGGGGCAAAGAAGTCAAAAAAAGCCTATTTTAGATTTAGACTTTCAACATTTACATTTATCTAGGAAGATTTCTTTTCTTGGTTCACAGTCCACTCTCTAGTGTATTGTCTTTTGAGAAAAAATCCTGTAACAATTAAATGGTGTACATTGCCTGATTTATTTCTTATGCTTAGTTTCTTAGGAATATTGGATGGCTTTGAAATGCTGATGAAGAATTTGAGGGTTTAAAATAATTTAAGTACTTTCCCTAAGGGACAAGATTAACACTGTCCAATAATTAAATTTTCTTAATTTTTTAAAATTATATTTTATGGGGAAAAACAATTTAAAAAGCTAAATTAAATTATGAGGTGGAAAAAATCAAGAAATTTGCCTTCAGACAGAACTTTG
Source organism: Anoura caudifer (assembly GCA_004027475.1). Taxonomy (NCBI): domain Eukaryota; kingdom Metazoa; phylum Chordata; class Mammalia; order Chiroptera; family Phyllostomidae; genus Anoura; species Anoura caudifer. Next base: position 530,159 of record PVKU01000172.1, read on the forward strand.
AATTTCACCTCTGCCACTTACTGCTTTTTGACCTTAAGAATATTAAATATTGTCTGTTGAAGAATGGTTTTTATGGTACAGTTTTAATAATTTACAACCTATTTAAAATTTTCCTCCCCCTCCAAAGTCCTTTAATCAAAGTTATAAGTTTTAAACATCAGGTATTTAAAAAGGCAAATATGCCCATTAATCAGGATAATAGACTAAAAAAAAAAAAAAAGACCAGATTCTTCAGACATTTTTCATATTCTACCATCCTTATTCCAAGTTAGAAGACTTCTATGAAACAGGACTATAGATCTAAAACCCTTTGGATGGATAGTTCTTAAAACATTTTTTAAGATGAATCCTCCTATACCCGATTTATCTGCTTAGATTTGCAATATTTGTTTCATTATATATATAATCAAAAATTGTTTCAAAGTATATATAAAACTATCCATTTGCCACTGAAAATTTATTTCCCTGTTTCCCAAATGTCTTTTCCAACTCCTAAAAATCAGATAATCATAAACACAACTTTAAGAAATGTTCTACCTCACCCTTCCTAAGTCTCCATTCCCTCATGTATAGAAAAAGAGACTAAAATATCTCATTTCAGAAGCTTGCATAAGGAAGAAGTATCATGGGAGAAGTGACACTTTTCCAGTCTTCTGGACTTCTGCGTATTTTAAATTGTTATCCCTGGGATGGTCTGAGGGATCCCATGTCTTCAGCTGCTAGGTTTTGTCTAATTTTATACACATTTGAAATTGTTAGTATATACCAAAGAGATGTGTTTCTACAGTTATGTTAATTGCACCATCCTATATGATTTTATAATAATGAGTAAAACTAGGTAATTCCTCTTTAGTCCTTCTTTAAATTCACTTCATAATTATTTAGTGTTTGAGAAGTCATCATGTGTGAGATGAAATACTACCATGTGCGCGTGTGTGCTCTTTTCTATTTCAAAGGGGAAGCTGAATAAAACAAGATGTAATTTTTAATATTCTAAATCAACTTTTACATTATGTGCAAAGAAATATCAAATTAATGATATGCTCTGTAATAGTACAATGGATTTATTATGGATATTGCTAGAAACCTTAATAAAGTGGCTTGTGCTTACCTAAAATTTCAATCTATATAAATAATATAAATCAATGAATCCTTTGGCAAGTTGAGAGATTAGTGTTGTTTTGTTTATAATTGAGGGTAAATCTGAGCTAAGGAAACACATAGCCACTTACATAATAGTAAGTGTAATATGACATAAGACACTTAATATCAGATTCCATTGTATTTTTGCATCCCATTTTTTATGTAATTAGAAAAAAAACCCTGCATGCTATATTCACTAACATCAGTTTACTGTTATCAGTGACTTAGTCATATTCTAATGATGCTGACATGATTTTTGCATGGCTATGGAATGTGTAATTAAAATAGTGTATTGTTAAATAAAAATCACTTTTCCTCATGCATATGTATACATACAAACTTATATACACAGAGACAAAACATGTGAATCCTTTATAACTGCACAGGAATTCTCCAATACATTTTTGATAAATTCTCATGTAACATGAGATAATTGACTATAATTTGTTAAAAGTTGAGTACAGACCCAAATTTTATTTTTTAACTAGAGGGTACTATTATAACTTGGGATTTTATAAAGCAGCCCTAAGAGAAATATCTGGATATGTGACTTTTATTTAGCAGGCAATTGTGGAAAGTGTGATGATATAGACATTGCATCTGGGGCAACAATTTCCTAATATTCCTAGATATTCTCCTCAAATTGGAACTTTAAATGAGTCTTAAAAAGCCATTTCAGAACTTTATCATGAATACAGCCTTGGAGTGATTTATAATAGGACAAGTGGCTTCTTTGGTCCAGTGTGCACTCTTCTACCTCCTTCATCGCAATGCCATCCCCTTAGTCTCAGGTGTCATTGTATAGGATCCCATTTTAGTTAATTAGGCTTTGTGTGATCTTTGCACAAATGATGCTGGTAGAGCAAATATCACAGAAAAGAAATCCATAACTATAATATATACAAATTGCAGCCAAGACAAATCATAAACATCTCAAGCTGGAAGTAGTCTCATATATTTACTTTCCACCAAGGGCCGAATTGATCTCCACACAGGATGGTATGCTATTTGAGGGCTCAGCATTGGTCTTTGCTGAGGCGAGACAGACACCAAACACCAGCAGAAGCTAGGTCATCTCTAAAAGGAGAGAGCCAATTTTGACCCCATGCATAGTCTCCATCTCTACCATCTTCATTCCATTCATGGATCCACTGAGCAAGCACTGAAGTGACTGAGGACTTTCAATAGAAAAGCTGGTTTGAGCACCTGATGACTAGGCAGCTTCTATGCAGTGTTTGCTATCTACATGGCACTGAGAAGAGAGACAGCAACCTACATATTTTGTTTCCAGTTCTATAGGCCGTCACCTTGCACCTACCCTAGCCATCTTTCTCTTGTCTTTCCATTTTCTCTATTTCCCTGATGATGGAACCAAGATAGTCATCACTTCTCTTTCCACAGAAGTGGATAATGTTCAAATGTATGCCCACTGATCATGTCCACTGTCATCCCTGACTTTGGGAGCCACCACTGATGGGAGCTGTATAGTAGTAGCCATTCCTGTTCACCCTACACCAAGATATTGTGAAATCCTTCTAGATTTTTTATTATTTACCATTTTACCATAAAAAAAAAGGCCCATAAGGTCATAGGCATATACTGAGGAAGATACATCAGTGAAACAGAGGTTGGTAATATGCAGCCAAGACCACATGCTTATCTAATATATTTATAATTTCTGGCCTTGCTTAAATAAAATCTTGATGATAATATTTCCATTCTACAATGGGAAGCATTTGCACCTACCAGATTGGAGAATCTGATAAAACTGAGCTGTTGATGGGCATTTCTATTCATGTAGCACTTGATGTTCATAGTGAAAATCACAGTCTCACCTAATAGCATATCTAAATCTGCTCGTTGTATAGGAAATCTTTCTCTGCTGTAAGAATCATGGGGTCTGTGATATAACTCTTTCAACTGAGGCTTACTAGTGACTTTGCCCAAAGTCCTTATCTACTACAAATATCACAGGTGTCATCAAGTATTTCAGATCATGTGGCTCAAGCAGCAGGGCAGAGGGTACTAAACTCAAATCACCTGCAGCTCCTTTTCTTATCCTGGGTCCTGCTTAAAATTAACACTCCTAATTCACCTGTGAAACCAACTAAACCAGTATTCCCAATGTGCTACATGTTGCCAAAATGCCTAAAGCACTGTTACAGTGCATGGCCACTTACTCGGTGGTAGACTGGTTCTGTTTGTTTGTTTGTTTTTGTAGAATATACCCCTGAATATCTCAGACTGTCAAACCATTGGCTGAACCTGAACATAGCCCTGCGTAAGACTATGAAAATCCCAGTTGAATGCTAACAATGTTCGCTCTTTTTAACTGATGTAAAGTGAACAAGTGCATTCTTTCTGTCAATAGCCACATGCCAAGTTCTAGAGGCTGTGCTGATCTTTTCTAGTAAAATCAGCACTTTTGAAACAGAAACTGAGATGAACCATTGATTAACTTTGTGATGCTCTGCCATCATCCTCCATAGTCTTCATGATTTCCGGAAGGTCCATTTTTGTGAAGGAAATGGTTTGTTGACAGGAATCTTCTTTATGCATAATTTGCGTTTTTGAGGCTGGTAAATGGTAGTGCTTCTGATCCAGTGTTATCGACTGAGGAAAACGGCCAATGCTAGGAGATTCCATGGGCTTGTATGAACCTTATGGTCCTTACTCCAAAGACAGTACACAATTGTGAGAATTTTCTGTTGCTCACATGGACATTCTTTTCACCAGCTCTTATACATATATTTTTACTTGTTAACTATATAAACTATGTGTTTTTCTTATTGGAACACCTTGTACTTTGTTCTTAGAAGCACCTCACTCTATCAGTCACCCAGCCTTCACACAACTTAAGAAATAAAAATGTTTTAATAGTGAATAGAAACCTGCATCCACCCCTTTCCCCATTCTACTCATCTCCATTCTCAAAGAAATATTATACTGAATTTTGTAACAGTTTTATCCTTGACGGTCTTTATTGTACTGTCTCCAAAAAATACGTTACTAAGCTCATCTTTTTGTACATTAGTATATATATTTTTCTGTGATCTGATCTTTCCTTTTTTGTTGATTTATTATACTGATATTTGTTTGAGAGTCATTATATTAACATATAGAATAAATGACTTCTATTTTATATAGGCTTTCTGCATTCTTTCAAGTTTCTATTGTTCTAAGCCAGAGTTTTGCAGTACGTTTTGACTTCTAATAAAAAATGTTTTATCAGCCCTGGCTGGTGTGGCTCAGTGGACTGAGTGCTCGCCTGTGAATCAAAGGGTCACTGGTTCAATTCTAGTCTTAGGCACATGCCTGGGTTGTGGGCCAAGTCCCCAGTGGGGGTCACTTGAGGGTCAACCACACATTGATGTTTCTCACCCTCTCATTCCTCCCTCTCATCCCCTCTCTAAAAATAAATAAACAAAGTCCTTAAAAAAACAGGATAAAAAAGAAAAAAGAAATGTCTTTTCAGCTTCTTTTTTTACTAATGTGTTTTATTCTTGGCTATCTGCTATTCTATAAAAAATGTAAAATAACCATTTCAAGATCCAGCAAAATGTATGGCAATATTAATTAAGATTTCATGAAATTTATAAGCAATTTAGAGGAAATTATATAAGCAATATTTAGTTCCCCAATGTGTGAATATACATGTATAAATATATGAACTATATATCCATATACATATATGGGCTCTAAATTTATTAATTTAACTAATAGAAAAGTCACAATTTTAAACTTTAGGTATTCAATAATATATATTTATAACATAAAATTAAATAATAAAGCAATAATAATAATATATAACAAAATAACTGTACATATTAATTTTAAACTGTTATATATTAATATAAACTTTTATTTAGGTTTAAAAATTTATTTAAAAAATTACATGATAAACTTATTTGTGTATTGTTCTATTAATTTTAATAATAGCATCTGAATAACCTTTTGATAATTAAACAACAATAAGCATTTGCATGATATTTTATATTTACCAGATTTACCAAGTTCCTTTAATTCTAATAATTTATCAGTGGATTTTTGTGCGTTTCTAAACATACAATGGTTGAATATGCAATTAACTAATTTTTCCATTTGGAAACAAAGTGGTCATATTGAGCATTCTAGGTTGTTTCTGTTGTTAAAAGAAATGTTTTCAACTTATGACTATTGTGTCTGATAGTTCCTTCTGGAATTTTTTGTCTGTTTGTATGTGTTTTATCAAGCCAACTTCTTCCCCTTTATTCCTAGCTTGTAAAATATTCTTTCTTTTCAGAAAAATCTTTATTTGATACTACATTTTAATTGTTTTCTTGAAATTAAATAAAATAAATAATATGAATATCTTCTTTAATTTATTAACATGTTAAATTATATAATTTCCTTAACTTAACATGGCATTTATAGGATCAACTCAATCTTCCATTAAAATAAAACATTCTAAATGAATTTTATTCTTCACTAACGTATTTGTAATATAAGGAATTTTTTCTTTCTTCTTCATGTGATTATCCTTCATTTTATTTTTATTTGCTCACTAAATAAAATTTTCTATGCTAATAAGACAAGCAAGATAAAATAAGGGCCTTTTTAAATTTGGCTAATAGTTACCCTAGGAATTAAATATTCTTTACATTGTGTTTCAGCTATTATAAAGTGTTTTAATTATCTTTTTCCAGATTTATTGAAGTAAAATTGATAATTAAAATGCATATATTTAAGGTGCACAACTGCATGATTTATTATATACATGAAATAACTATTTCAACCAAGTTAATAAATATGTACTTCTTCTCTGATAGTTACCACTTTCTTTTTCCCTTCCTTTTTTTTGGAGGGTGGCTGGGTAAGTACACTTAACATTTACTCTCTAGAAAATTTTAAGGATACAGTACAGTATAGTTAGGGTTGGGCAAAAGTTCATTTGTAGTTGTGAGTACATGAAAGAGTTTATTCTTCCATTTTGATTTATTAATTATTGTATTGTTTATTTGTATTACAACTATAAACTTACTTTTGCTTACACTTGTATTCACACTTTTGTTTATGTGATCTCTAGAAATTAGTCATCTTTCACAAATGATATTTGCACTCCTTGACCTGGCAGGTGTGGCTCAGTTGGTGGGAGTGGTGTCCTGCAAGAGAAAGGTTGGGAATTCGGTCCCAGTCAGGGCACATGACCAGGTTGTGGGCATGTTTCCAGTCCTGCTGCGCAGCCCCCAGTCTGGACACCTCTGATTCCCCCGTCTGGGCGTGAACAGGAGGCAGCGAATCAATGGTTTTCTCTTGCATTGATGTCTTTCTCTTTCCCTTCCTCTCTCTGTAAAAGCAATGGAAGACAAAAGGCCTTGATCAGTATAAAAAAAATCTATTGTATGCCTTGACCAAATTCTTCTCATCTTCCCTCTTCCAGACCCCTCATAACCATTATTGTATTCTCTGCTTCTATGACTTTGACTATTTTAGATTCCACAGATAAGATCATGTATTATTTGTTTTGATATGTGTTGTCCTTTCTTGTATATCCTTAGTGAATGAGGTGCTTCAATCCCTTTAAGGTAGTATTTGTTAAGATTTAAATATTTACAAAAATATATATTACAATTAATGTGAATCTATCTCTATATACATATATATTTACTTTGCACTTTGTCAAAATAAATACATAGCTTTCCATATACAAGCATACATTTACATGAAGGCTTGTTCTATTTATATCTGTTTATATAATTAGCCATATGCATGAATGCACATACATTACTTTAAAAAGATGTTCTATTAAGAGAAGGGAACATTCAGCACAGTATCAATTAGGTACCATATTCTCTTCTAAATTTGAGGTTAATCACTTGTGGCAAAACATGTGATGCTCAAGAAATGTTTATAGGATGAAGCAATTAATATTTAAGTCCATTAAGGTGTTCTTTGCCAATTGGTAAAATATAATTGTTACAAGTGTAAATTGAAAATCAACGGTAAATATAATATTATTATAAAATGAGATATATTTAAATTTATTATGTAATTTTTATTATTAAATATTTTATGATGACAATGGTTTATTCAAGTATAACTTCCATGTAATATAATTTTCAGAATTATTGGTGTAATATTTAAACTAACTTTAACATATAACATTTAATTGTGAATTAAAAATGAAATTTCATACATGCAGTTCATAGATGACAATAGGTTATATAGAAAAACCTAGTAAAACAATGCTCAAATTAATATATTTAGCAAATAATAGATTTAGCAAACCAGGAAACTAAAGTAGATAAAAATCAACCATATTTCTACATCTTTTTAAATATATTTTAGTGATTATGCTTTTACAGTTGTCCCATTTTCCTCCTTAACTCCCCTCCAACCTGCACACCCCTCCCACCTACATTCCCCTCTTTAGTTCATGTCCATGTGTCATAAGTTCTTTAGCCTCTACATTTCCCACACTATTCTTGCCCACCCCCTGTCTATTTTCTACCCACTGTCTATGCTACTTACTCTCTGTGCCTTTTCCCCCCCTCTCCTCCTCCCACTCCCCTGTTGCTAACCCTCCATGTGATCACCATTTCTGTGGTTCTGTTCCTGTTCTAGGTGTTTGCTTAATTTGTTTCCTTTTTGTTTCAGGTGTGGTTGTTAATAATTGTGAGTTTGCTGTCATTTTACTGTTTATAGCTTTGATCATCTTCTTCTTAGATAAGTCCTTTAACATTTCATATAATAAGGGCTTGGTGATGATGAACTCCTTTAACTTGATCTTATCTGAGAAGCATTTTATCTGCCCTTTCATGCTAAATGAAAGCTTTGCTGGATAGAGCAATCTTGGATGTAGGTCCTTGCCTTTCTTGACTTGGAATACTTCTTTCCAGCCCCTTCTTGCCTGGAAGGTCTCCTTTGAGAAATCAGCTGACAGTCTGATGGGAACTCCTTTGTAGGTAACTACCTCCTTATTTCTTGCTGCTTCTAGGATTCTCTCCTTCATTTTAGTCTTGGCTAACGTAATTATGGTGTGCCTTGGTGTGTTCCTCTTTGGGCCCAACTTGTTTGGGACTCTCTGAGCTTTCTGGACTTCCTGGAAGTCTATTTCCTTTGCCAGATTGGGGAAATTCTCCTTTATTATTTGTTCAAATAACTTTTCTACTTGTTGTATCCACTTGTTTTCCTCTTCTCCTTCTGGTACCCCTATAATTCGGATGTTGGGATGTTTAAAGATGTCCTGGAGGTTCCTAAGCCTCTCCTCATTTTTTTTTTTTTAATTCTTGTTTCTTTATTCTTTTCTGTTTGGTTGTTTCTTTCTTCCTTCTGGTCCACTCCATTGATTTCAGTCCCAGTTTCCTTCCTATCACTATTGGTTCCCTGTACATTTCTCTTTCTTTCACTTAGTGTAGCCTTCACTTTTTCATCTAATTTGTGACCAAATTCAACCAATTCTGTGAGCATCTGGACCACCCCAGTGCTTTGAACTGTGCATCTGATAGGTTGGCTATCTCTTCATTGCTTAGTTGTATTTTTTTCTGGAGCTTTGATCCATTCTTTCATTTGGGCCATTTTTTTTGGGGGGGGGCATTTTTTTTTTTTTTTTTGTCTTCACATGCCTGTTATTTAGTGAGGGGAGCAGCCTTAGGTGGAACCTTAGGTGTTCACCAGGGCAGGGCAACCCAGTCCCTGCCTTATGATGCTGCATGTGGGGCAGGGGTCTGAGAGGGAACAATGGCACTTGCTCCACTCTCTGCTGGATTTCAGTTACTGGATTTCAGTCTGCTTCCCCAAGCAAAGTGGGCCCTCTGGTGCTGATTCTCATGTGGATGGGTTTGTGTACATTCTAGGATACTGTGGTTCTCTCCAATGAACTTTCCTGTGAGGCTGGGAGTCTCTCCTGGTGCCTCAACCCCCACAGGTGTTTTTAATTGGTGTTTTGGGGCTTTATTTCCCCACACTGGAACCCTGGGTTGGGCAGTCTGTCTCACTCCCCAGTTTCACCTGGTTTATCTGCACATGAATGTGGGACTGCCTGGTTCTGCAAGCCACCTTGTGCACACACCTCTCCACAACCCACTGCCTTGCTGGGTCTGCCTGCTGCCACCACCTTGCAAGCCCCCTCAGGGTCTGCCAAGCACCACCTGCATTCCCAGGTTTGCTAGCTGCTGCTTTGCACACCAGAGGTCTTCCAGCCACCAATTTTTTTTTTTTTTTTTTTTGCTGCAACCCCTCTCCGCTCCTTGGTTGTAGGACTTCTATACAGTTCAATTTTCTGTCAATACTGTTGTTATTTTGTTTCTAAATTTTTGTTGTCCTTATTTTGGTTGTGCAAGGAGGCATAGTGTGTCTACCTATGCCTCCATCTTGGCTGGAGCATATTTCTACATCTTAGCTATGAAAAATAAAAACCGCACTTACCAGACAATTTTATTCAAATAGCATCAGGTTGACAAATTGTCCTTAATTTTTTCCCTCCCATCGAAGAAAATGCCAAAGTTACTATGTTGAACTGTGGGTGTGCATTGTAGTGGCGGTGGTAAGAAGCCATGATGGCTTTGTAAGGGTTGTCAGAGCCAAAGCTGAATCAGAAGCTCCCACGAGGTGGGGTGCAGGGGAGGTCCTGTGTTGTAGAATATTAGTCTGATTACTGTAAAGGGGATTTCCCACTGTGGAGACAGAGTCCAAGTAGGACAGAAAGAATGTCCTTGTGGTATGAAATAGATTGTAGAGAAATAAGGCCTTATGTATACAGAGAAAATCACTGGGTACCTGGTACAAAAACATAAAATTTAAGTCATATCTCAATGGAAACACACACATAAAAATGGAAGTGGGTCATAGGTATAAACCTAAAACCCTGCATCACAAGTTTCCTGAAAATATGAATGCCTTTGCAACTTTGGAAAATGTAAAATTTTCATGAACCAAAATGGTTAATTATAGAGAAAACAAAATCATAAAGTGAACATCAAAATTAAATATTTTTATTCATTAAAAGATACCATATAGGTTATTAATAAGCAAGACACAGATTATAGGAAGACTGGTATGTATTGTCCCTGCATATATCATGCAAATGAATTTATATAGAATTCTTATTATTCAACAATAAAAGCCAGGAAAGCCAATAATGTTGAACAACAGACAAATATGTTATAACTGCATATAGAAGAATAGCTAATACAATCATGAAAATATGCTCTACATAATTAGGCTTGAGAGAAATTCAAATTAAAACATTATTTCAAAGCCACAATAATGACTAAAATAAAAGACTGACATCAAGTGTAGAAAGCATTGAAATAATCATATATTCTTAATGGGAGTATAGAATGAAAAAGTAATTTTGGTGAACCATTTGACAGCTTTGGGTAGTGCTAAATGCGTGTTTACTCAATGGCCCATTGTACTCATCCAAGAGAAAGAGAAACAAATGTTCACACACAAAAATATTTGTTCAACAATGTTTATAGCTATCTTATTCATAATAATCTAAAACTTAAAAGTGACCCAAATGTCCATAAGGCAAGAACAGATAAACAAAATGTGGTACAGTGATCCCTTACTTATCTGGATGTTATGTTCCAGAGACCCCTGGGATAGGTGAAAATCCATGAAGTAGCAGCATTATATTTATTTTATTATTTATATATATTTTAAGGCTTTGTAAACCCTTCCCACATTCCTGTAAACCTCTCCCACTCTCTTATTGACAACACTTCATATGCTCTTAAACACTTTCTATACTCTTAAACCTACGTAATTTTAACAACATATAAAATTCTATATCGGTACTCACCAGTGAAGTATATAGTCATCACTCGCTGTATCACGGTTCCCTTATTGCAGCTTCACTGTATCTCGGAACCCATGATACAGCGAGGGACGACTGTATAGTCACATAATGAAAGGCTACTCAGTGATAAAAATGAAGGAAATTCTGAAACACAAACTGAAGTATGAGCTAATTTTGAGGACATTGTATTGAATGAAAGGAGCCAGATACAAAAGAATATATACTTTATGATTTCATTTCTAAGAATTTCAAGAACATGGAAAACTACTCTGTGGTAGAAAGAAAGGGATGCAGCCAAGGGCCCCCTGAAAGAGGAGTTTGTAATAGGGTCCAGAACTTGGGGTGTCCAAGAAATATAAAAATATAGGATATCCTCACCCCACAAGTTGGACTGGGGATGGGACACATAGAGCAGGGACATTGAGGGTTGTTTTGCATATCTACAGTTGGCCAGCTTCTTACCGGATATGCAAAAATGGTTATTTTACATATCTGTAACAGCTGTCTAGCTTCATGTTAAGTAGCTGTGGCAATGTTTTGAGCCTGGGAGATGGGAGCGACTTTAACTCATGCCATAACTGGGAGACAACTCCCCCTGGTTAAAGCACCTGTGTGAGAGTTTGGAGATAGTTCGCTCCATGCCACGGGGCCATACCTGCCCAGACTAACTATGGCAGCCCAGAAAGGCTGGAAAAATATGGGAATATTGGAAGGGGTAGCCAATTGTGGGCGGAGTCAGAAATGGGGTTGCAGAGGAAGATTCAGGTTGGGATTTAAACCCAGGTGTGGCAGTCATACGGGGTCTAACCACGTGTACTTGGGGGTCAGAGAAGGGGCTCCCTTGATCGTGTAGCTTAGGAAGCAGGAAAGTAAGATGCAGCAGCCATGCAAAACTCTCTCTTAACAGTTCAGAAGAAAGCAGGAGAGGCGATGCAGGACTAGGGATGGGGACAATGGGAGACCTTGCAGGGAAGGAAAGGGGTGAAAGCTCTCTAACTGGTGGGCCATGAAAAGGTGCCTCATGGTTTTGGATTAAGAACTGGAGATCCTGGTGACACAGCAGAGGGTGCTGGGAACCGTGGGGACATTGCCAGCAGAGCACAGATTACTGCGAAGAACTGGGAGCTAGCCAGGACATGGACTTCTATTTTTTTTCCTGAGATACAGTACCCAGACTGGCCTGACTGGGCAAAGGGGTGAAGGACGGACTCTGTGTGCTTGTGGGTATTTCAAGGGACTCTGAATATTTAATGGTACCATTCTGCCATTACTCTAAATCTGTATAACTTTTGAATAAGTAGTTCCTTTTCCTTTCACCAAACTCTGCCATTGACAACCATATTTCCAATTGCTAAGGGTACAAGCAAGGTAAACCAAGTGCAGAGCGACCCCAGGAGAGGGAGGGTCCATTCAGTAGCAGTATCTTGTTCCCCACCATGGGTCCATTCGATAACAAAATCAGAATAGTGTTTAGGACTTTGGTGTGTGTTAAAAAGAAAGAGTCATGTGTATAATAACATTAGTTATTATAGATGCTATTTATTTTGATCCAGATGCTAGTTTTATCTAGTTTTTCTTTAAAATCAATGCTGTTGGTTCCTGTCTGAAAAATATCTTTGCCTTCCTCAGAGCTGTAAACATGTTCTATCTTTATTTTTGTTTCAGATTCACTATGGTTTTACCTTTAACACTTTTAAATTTAATTTTTTAATATCTTATGAGGCAGAGTCAATATTTATGGATTTTCTAAGTAAGAATATTTGGTCGCTCCAGCAAAATTTAATGAGACCTTCCTTTGTTCATTGAATTGCCATAGTGTCTTTTTTTAAAAAAAACAAGTCAGTGACCATAGATGTGTGATTTTATTTCTACACTGTCATTTCTATTACAAAACTACTATTGCAATACTCCTATCTCAATTATAATTTTATAGTAAATCTTAGAATGGGGCAGTACAAACACTCCCTTTTTTCAAGATTATCATAGTTATTCTAAATTCTTTGCATTCCCATTACATTTTAGAATAGTTTTGTTAATTAACATAAATAGCTTTTTACATTTTGATTGGAATGACACAAAACATGAGGTCTGTCCAGAAAGTATCCAGACACATACTATGTAAAATAGAGATATTTACTGAAGAGGATACAAGATACAACAAACATTGTAAATAGTAAAATGATGCCTCAGTGCCCTTCAAAGTAGGCACCTTGGGACCTCACATAGTTCCAATTGCCCTCAGCTGTCCCATCATATTTTCTTGAATCTAATCAATGGTCTAAAATCTCTTCCCTTTCAAAGGTGATTTTAGTTTTGGAAAAAGCCGGAAGTTGCAGGGTGCCAAATCTGGCCTGTAGGGGAGCCGAATCACCTGGGTGATTTGATATATCACCAAAAAACTCTGCACGAGACATGATGCACAAGTGGGTGCATTGTTGTGATGAAGCTGCCAATCACCAGTTGCTGACAGATGTGGTCTTCTGAATCATTCACATAGTTTCCACAGAGGAATACTTAAGCTTAATGCAAAATTTAATGCAGATTCACTGCTCTACTCTATGTCGAATGCCATGGCCACGCAGTGCACATGCTCACTCAATGGCATCTACTGCTCCCACTGAGTAACATAGTGAAGTCATCATTATTCATGCATGCGCATTCCAGTCCACTCTCCTTGGCTGCCAGATTACATCAATGTTGCTCAAATCATTCTGGTTATATTAACAATGGCTGGATTTTTACTGGACATGCCTCGTATATTAATTTGGCAAGAGTTTAAATCTCAAAAACATTTTCTCCTCCAATTCACTTGCATGAGGTATCTATTCATTTATTTGGGGCTGCTTTACTTTTTCTGGTGTTCATAAATCTTCTGCCTCACTGTTCCACCTACCTAATCTCCTGCCTCGTGCTTTATATTGCTTCATTGATTTGATTTACTTCCTGATTTTGATTTCTTTATATTTGCCAACTATATTAGTTTCTTTTTAACACTGTTACATGTTATGATCACAGTGGCTTAAAACAACTTCTGACTTCTGAAACTTCTAACAGTTTTAGAAGTCAGAAGTCCAAAATTAACATTTTTCTCTTCCCATTGCCTTATCTCTATTATTGCATCTTTGTTCCAGAGTCTGAACCTCCTGTCTGTGTCTTATAAAGATCTCTCTCTTATGAGCCCTGACTGGTGGGGCTCAGCTGGTTAGACATTGTCCAGCAAATCAAATGGTCAATTCAATTCCCAGTTAGGACATATTCTTGGATTGCAGGCCAGGTGCCCAGTTGGACGCATGGGAGAGGAAGCCAATTGATGTTTCTCTCCCCCTCTTTCTCTCTCCCTTCTGCTCTCTTTAAAAATAAATAAATAAATAAATTCTTTTAAAAAACCTTTGTGATTATATTGAATCTACTCAGGTAATCCAAGATAATTTTCCCATCCAAGGCCATTAATTCAATCACATCTACAAAGTCTCTTTTTCCATGTCTAGTAAGTAACAGAGCTATAGGTTGTTGGAATTAGGATGTGAGTATCTTTCATGGGTCGTCATTGTGTCTACTATTCCAACCTTACTGTTTTCTGGTTTTAGCAGGAAATGGGAAATGAAATAGTAAAAATGTTCCATCTCATACAAGGGATTTATAACTAGTATTAGGGAATTAGATGATCAAAAAATGACTACCTTGAAAAAAATTGCAGTTTTTGTTATTTTTTAGATTTAATTAAAATTATTTGGTCTATATTGGTTAATACAATTATATAGGTTTCAAGTGTACAATTCTATAATATATCATCTGTGTATTGCATTGTGTGCTCACCATCCAAGGTGAAGTATCTTTTATCACCAAATATTTGACCTCTTTTACCCTCATGACATATTTGTACATGAGTTTTAGAAAGATCACTTTGTTCAGTGTGGCAAGTAGACGGGCAAGAGAAAGATTATAGGCAAAGAAGGAATTAGAAGACTTGTAGTGATAAAAAATAGATATCACTATTTTATAATAGTCACAATGCTGATGGAAAGAAATGGACAGAATATGTAGCTTTCATGGTGATGAATGAAAGGTCTTGTTAAATCTACTCCTCTTGTTGATTAGACCTTCATTTAATTTGAGAAAACTCCTTATTTTTACTGCTTGATTTTCTGGAAGAGAGAATCAGAAGAGTAAAACTTAGGAAACACCCTACAGTTCTCAGTAGGTATGAATTTTGTGGTGCCACTTTTATCTTCTCACTCCTATTCTACTGTGATAGCATAGAATCAACAATTCCTTAACCCTGGCACCAACCGCGCATTTGACAAATTATTAATAAATGGGCATATGGTTTCAGTTAAGCAAAATAAATGACCTCTAGAGAGCGACTGCATCTATAGTCAATAATAATGCATTTTAAAAATATTTTATTTATTTATTTTTAGAGCAAAGGGAAGAGAAGGAAAAAGAGAGGGAGAGAAACATCAATGTGTGGTTGTCTCTCACATGCCCCCATCTGGGGACCTGGCCTGCAACCCAGGCATGTGCCCTGACTGGGAATCCAACTGGTGACCCCTTGGTTCACAAGCTGGTGTTCAATACACTGAGCCGTATCACACAGGGCTATTGTATATAGTAATATATTTTACACTGAAAAATCTGTTAAGTGTTCTTATTACAGCAAAGTAAAATTTAATTTAATTTAAACAGGAAATAATAGTTTTGAGTGAGTGGCAAACACAAAATGAAAGAAAATAAAATAAAATTATGAGATAGTAAGTAAGCTTTTGAGAAGGAAGTAAGGGTCTCCTGTATCTTTGTCTTTTTTAAGGTGGCAGATTTAATTGGTTGTTAGTAACTAGGCATTCTCAATTTCTTTCCATCAGTCTTATAGTTACAGGAAGTCAATCACTAAATTTAGCAATAAGTTCCCCTTCAGTTCTCATTTCCTTTGTGTTTTGATATGTTTGTTTCTGTGAGTGCGTGTGTGTTCACATAGATATTTTAGTATGAATTCGAGGAAAGTTGCACCAGGGGCTAGGTGCTATTTTAAAATAGAGATGCCTACTTTTCTTCGTGGCAGGTAGAATGTCACAACCTTTTCAAGATATGTTTTCCTTTGTATCGGACATTATTTAAGGAAGCAATTATTTAAAACACTTTATTACATCATAATCCTTATTGGGAGGCCAAAATGTTTCCTCTGGGGACCTCAGGAAAGAGATCTGTCAATTTTTTTCTTGACTAAGGTCATCCTCCCTAGTCTTACAAATGAAGACAAGAATTCCATTTTGGCAGCAGCAAAACTAAAGATTCCAAATGCTTACCAGAAACCATAGTTTGTTCCTCATGTATCCATGTCTACAAAAAGGCAAAATGCCACCTTTTGCAAATTAAGTCCTTGCAATTTTTCTAAATAGCTTATGAATTCTTATCTAGCTCTCTATATTGTAGTCCTCTGATGGGTATTGCCAAAGGAGGAGGTGAGGCATGAGCTGGGCAAAAGTTGATAATAAGGGTTAAATTAAAAGGTGATACTGGACATTTTATTTCAACACTATTTTTTCTACTTATCGATTTTGTTCCTGCATATTCCTTTGATTATAAATTCATTAATAAGATGGGAAAAAAGTATTTTCTATGAGATTTTTTTAGTGTACAAACTCTCAAATATTTATATTTAAAAGGTTATACTACCAGTTATATTTAAAACTTTCTGTGTTTACTTTCAGACTAATTTACTTTTATTTACTTAAAATTAAGAAAATAGCATCATTTCATAACACTGATGAAAAATGTCAAATTTCTGGTTTATATTCTCACAGAGCATAATGTACTCTTATTTATGGAAATTCTTAGCAAATTGTTATACAGTTTTGTTAATACCATAGTCACCTCAATTAACAACAAAGAACTTACCTAAAAGAGGATAGCAAAGGAGGTTTACCAGCATTTAGTTTTTTTATGTGAGTGTGGAGGATATTTCCATATAATTTTTATACAAACAAGTTGAATGATAATTTTCTTCTTAAAACATCATTATTTTACAATAGGTTAATTATATTGAAGTAATTAAACTGTGTTGGTCAAAATATTTCATTTTATGATTTCATCCTATGGCTAATTATTGAAACAGTCTATATTAGAGCTTCAAAATATCATATATTTTACTTAAAGACTCCAATTAAAAGGTTTTTATCTTACACATAAAGTCCAGCGGTTCTACCTAAATCTTACAGATTATTGTTATTTTATTTATAAATAAGAAAATAACTTTTGTGAAATGAACCCTGCCCTTGTTTATAAAGAGAAAGAAATCAGGTTATTAATAAAGGTACCAGTACTTTAGTTTTAGTCTGTTATCAACATTTGGCAAATCATTTAACCTTGAAAGATTGTTTATCTATAAACCAGTCTGTTTATCTATAATATGAGAAAAGAATGTATGTTAAATGACTTCTAAGTTATTACTTAGTTTTATCTTGTAGTTATGTTAGTTATGACTGTTCAAAGTCTTTACCTTAATTAACTATAATGCTTTTAAAGTTAATATGCATACAATTTTCAAATATGTCACTAAGATATAAGGATATTTAGTTATCTTAAATGTTAATTAAATATCTAAAGTGATGACAGAAGAAATAGTCATCCTTCATGTGTACCCAGTAACTGTCAATTATGGAAGGGATATTCATATATTAAATAATTAAAATCTGAACAAATGTAATTGTTCCTTTTTCATTATTTGAGTAAATGAGTTCTAAGAATATTATATATCATTCTTTGTAAGGTGATAGTAAATATTTGAAGTTTTACATATCTGAATCCTTAATTGTCATGCTATATCTTTTTCCCAAAATTGATAAAGAAAAATAAATATTTGTTCATTTACACAACATAAAATGTTGGCTAATAAAGTTCTTCATAAAAAATTCTGGTTTTAGGATTTCACAAGAATTGAAGATCTTTTAAATAAACAATACTTTCCTTAAATATTGCATTTTCAGTAATTAAAGTGACTTGTTAAAAATTTGTTATGTGAAATCCAAATGGATCCATGGGAATTTTAAAACTGAGATGCCTGTTTAAAATATTGCTTATTGCTGATTGTTGTACAACTCGCTATAGTTAGATTTAACAGATGTAGGAGATTTTAGTCAGAAAAAATGAAGTAATTATGAAGCATCACTATTAGTATCAGAGATAAATATAAAAGTTATTAGCTATTGAGATTTCTTTTCTTCTAGGAGTTAATTTTTTCAGTAGAAGAAAAAGTAGTAAAACAATTATTTTTATAACTCAATTTGTTACTTTCTAGAAAATTGTTGAAAAGTTCCCTAGTCTGAATTAGCCAAATAATAATTGTATGCAAGGAGGGAACACCCAGAAAACCAGAATTATCTTCTGGAGGGCGGGACCCTTACAGTACGGGCTTCCCCCATAGGTGAGTGTTCTAGGAACCTGTCTGTATCAGTGTGACTGCTGGCTTTGCTGTGAGAGGTGTGTGATTCAGCTTCAGTGCACTGAAGACTGTCAGTGTGTTTGCCTCCTGAGAATGACTTTTTTTGTTTCCCCGGATGAAAAAGGACTCAAAGTGAAACATTTTGCCAACATGGAAGAGGTAAAACAAAAACAGCAGAAGCACTAAAAGGCATCAAAATCGACAAGTTGAAAAACTTTTTGAGCAGAGGTAAACAATGTTCTCTATACATGTATTGCATCAAATGGAGAGTACTTTGAAGGTGACTGGAATTTAAACATGTAAGAATAAATACACAATTTTTTATAAATAAATTCTACTTTTGGTCCCTCCTCATATATTTGTTTTTATAGTAAAAAATGAATTAAGTTATAGTTTACCTGTAATTATGAGTTACAAGAATTTTCATTTCATTTGATAATATATTATTCATCACCAGTTATTGAGAAGTATGAAAAATAATAAGATTTAACTGAAAATATTTATTTATATTGCTGAATTTTAATTGACAAGGATTATAAGTTTGAGTAATTTTTAAACTGAAGTTAAAACAAGAACACAATGAAATTTATGATAGTCTGACATAACTTCAATTTACTTGATTACTGAGAAAACTGTTTTAATTTTAAGGAATTGGTCATGAATTTCTAATTAACATTCTAATGAGGACATTGTGTCAATTTTCATAAACTTAAATGTCCCATGAGAACTGTAAAACAAGATATATGGGACTCTGAAAATAATAACATAGATCCTATTAATGTTTATATGCTCTAAGGGTATTTAGAATAAAGTTACTCTAACTTAATAAGTATGCAAACTACTCACATAGAAAATTTGCATTCTAAAAATTATTAGTCAAAATTAGTAAATGTAACATTGTGTCTTTATTATATAGGATTTTACTAGAAAGCTGTACATGAATTTAAAGTACAAAAACATATTTTGAATATCATGAAAATAAATAATAATATCAGAAACTTTTGGGGATATTGAAGAGTCCTTTTTACAACTTCAAGATTATGTATTTGGGGGTCCAGGATAATGGAGGAGTAAGTGGAAGCTACATTAACCTCCTCCCAAATCTGGAATTATGACTAAATTGTAGAGAAAGAATCATGAATAACCAACTGAAAACTAGCTGGAGAAAAACCTTACAACCAAGGACAGACAGAAGAAAATGAGATGGGTAGAAAGCGCAGAAGAGGTACCAGAAGGTTGGCTGGGTTCCCACAGGAGGCAACTGAAGGTCTGGAGAATATGTCATCAGTCAGGGGATTCCCCCAAGAAATGTGGGGTCTAAACCACAAGATGGGCTCCTCCGCCTACAGCACCAGGCCCAGAAAGGAACCCAGATAACATCCAGCTGTGAAAAGCAGCAGGGTTTCTGTCTGCTAGAAAGAGACAGTGGGAGATGCAGAGAGCATCTTAAAGGGCCAACCCAAAATTCTGTTTGCAGCCACTTACTCTGGGCTCCAGCAAAGGGTGGCAGAGTAGACTAGAAACACTTGAGGAGAGTCTGAGGCTGGTGGCTCTGGGGAGAGAGCCGAAGGGACAGCAGCAAGGACCCCTGAGCAGAGTCACTCCCCACACCTCGAGGCATCTTTCCCAGGCAGAGCACTCCTCTCCAAGGGGCAGCAACCTGAGCGGTAGTAACAGCCCTGTCCTCAGGAATTACGCTGCCCCACCCTAGGGTGCTTAAGCAGGGCTGCTGATTGCAACTTGGGACTATATCACTGATCCGTTTAACAACTAAGGCAGGAAATTACAAAGAAACAGCCAAAAGGGGAAGACAAAAAACAGACTCCAAATTAAAGAACAAGAGAATTCTCTAGAAGAAGAACTAGATGAAATGGAAGCAAACAATTTATCACATAGAGAGTTTAGAGTAATCATTGTAAGAATGCTCAACAGCATGAAAAAGGAGAAAGCCATAAAAAAAAGGATCAGTCAGAAATGAAGAATCCTATATCTAAAATAAATACTATACTGGAAGGAATAAACAGTAGGTTGGATGAAGCAGAGGATTAAATAAGTAATTTTTTAAAAGACTTTATTTTATTTATTTTTAGACAGAGGGGAAGGGAGAGAGAAAGAGAGAGAAACATCAATGTGTGGTTGCCTCTCACACGCCCCCTACTGGGGACCTGGCTCACAACCCAGGCATGTGCCCTAAACTGGGAATCCAAGCAGTGACCCTGTGGTTTGCAGGTCAGTGCTCAATCCACTGAGCCACACAGCCAGGACCAAACCAGTGATTTTGAAGACAAGATTAACAAAACAAAACAAAAAAACAACACCCAGGTAGAGGGCTAAAAAGAAAAGAATTTTTAAAAAGTGAGGGGAGCTTAAGAAATATTTTGGAGACAAGGAGTGTCTTATTAGATTTAGATTCTTGCAGCCTTGTTCCTGCTTTATTCCCTGTGCATGAGACTCTACTCACAAGGCTTAGGGTTTAAAAGCTGCCCACCCAGCTGGTTCTGAGATGCTGTATCTCAAGATAATCTTTTCTAAATAGACCACTATTGCTTAAACATTCATAGTAATGAGAAATCTAAATATAAGTAAGGAATTTAAAGTGTTCATCAACAAGTCAATGTTTTAGTTTCATATGTTATCACTCAGCTTCTCAAATGTTTAAAGCTTTTCTCTGCTATTACATTTAGAACATGACTTTTTTATATACATCACTTATTTTGACATGATATAATTTGGCAGTGATTTTTGTGAAATTGTAACATTTACTAATTCTCCTAACTTGTACATGAATTCCACTTGAATGACATGATGGCAAGGAAAATGCTCTGAGGTCATGGGGCCAGTAACAGAGATGTATCTCTGAAGGAGACAAAGTGCATCACTTTGTAATTCTGATATTCCATAGAATTTCCCCTCCTTGGTGTATGAACCTGCACAATCTTTTCCCCTTGAATATTAGGGGGACATGCAAAACACCGCGGGATATTTCTATGGTTAGGTTATGCTGCTGGGCAAACATTAAGTGATTTTGAAGATGTAATTATATTTCCTAATCAGTTGACTTTACGTTATCAAAAGAAATTTATGTTGGCTGAACCTCAGCTAATGGCCTGAGCCCTTTACAGTAGGTCCTGCCTATGGTCAGAAGCACAGAAAGTCATGAAAATTCACAGCAACAGGACTGCTTTCTGGTTTCCCTTGAAGAATCAAATTGCCAAGCTGTGGAAAGGGTCACATATCATGAAAAGGCAGGCTAAGCCTAAATCATACAGCCTCAAGAAGCTACATTTCTGGCACCCAGCGAGTTGTAAAAGAGGTCCCAGGGTCTCACATTATTAGAACATAGACTCATCTAGCACCTGGTTTTAGCTTAAGAGATCCCTGAGAGGAGGACCATTTGAACTGTAGAATAAATCAAGCCCTTATGCTGGAAGAATAGAGTTTTATTGAGTTGCTATAGATTTCTATTGATGTTATTTTTGTCAGTCTTGGGAGAAAGTGTTGGTGAAGAGGTCTAAGATTCATTTGCTATCAAAATATCTCTGTGCAAATACTCTGGGATGCATCACTTCCAAATTTATGTCATAACTTTCAGGTAAGGAACCTGATTAGAATGTGAATTCAAATACATTGTGATTCTGCAACCACAGTATCAAATTTTGAGTCTAATTTTTAACTTCATTAACTTGGGACTGAAAGAGAAGAAAATAATTGTAAGTGTATCACAGAATCTCTGAGGTGCACTAGCCTTACCCTCAGCTGAACTGAAAACCTCAAGATGTTAATGTCTTTATGGAAATAGTCATCTGAAGTTGGAAACACTTAGCCCAAACAGATATTTAACACTCCATGTCAGTTTTGGAAGTCATCTAAATTATGGACATGCAATTGCTCATAGAATTCCCTTAGAAACATATAAAATCTCCCTGCTGTGTATCTCATTTTAGCTTATTTTTCCAGAGTACTTCGTATGCTTTCCTTTATATGTACCCTAGCCAGTGATTATAATGGTAACTGTCATGATGGGTATTTTATTAGAAAATGTAGTTATATTTTTTACCAGTTATTTAATAAGTGTAAGATTTGGATTTCTTCTTTTTTTCTGATCCTAAGACAATTTTATAAAAAAATGGTTCTCTCGACTAGAGGAATTTTCTCTTCTGACACATGGTCACATTTCTGATGTTTCACCAAGCTTCCTCTTCCTGTGGTATCAGCCGATTTGGGGGACCATGGTAGGCATTCTCTGTCTTGCAGAGAAGAAGCACATGACAAAAATAAATGAGTTATGCGCTTAAAATGAGTTATTTCTTGGTTCAATGAACACATGTGTACTACTTAGAGATGAAGATAAAATCACAGAGTCAATGGACACCAATGAATAAAGCATAATTTGGCTTATTCTCCATGATAAAATTTGGGATAGAAATGATCACATTGGCCTTTTCTTCACTTGGTAGAAATATAAAGTATATTGGAGCCAGCTTAGTACAAAATGAAAATATGCATTTCTACTGAAGTAGTAAAAATAGCTTGGAAATCCAATTTAAGTTTTACAATTTTTAGTCTTTGTCGTGAAAGAATTGAAACTGAATGGAATTGAAATGATTCTGTGACTTGCTTCTTTCTCTTAGCACTTCCTTTGAATTTAATCAATTTAATTAAGTTCCCTTTAGGTATTTCTCTTTTTCTTTTAAGTTCTGTGCTTTGTAATGGTGTTTAAATCCTCTAGGTAATGCAAAGCTCCTGAAGATATTCTCACATGGTATCTAGAAGTTTTATTGTTTTACCTCTCACACGTGTGTGTGTATGTACACATATACATTCTTTTGAATTAGGTACAAATATATATATTACATAATACAAATATACATGTCTACATATATGATTCTTCAGAAATTTGTATGAAGTACAGAAGAATGTTTATTATGATTTTTATACAGATATGCATCAGATGCAGGACAGATTAATAAAGACACTAACAGTCCCTACACTTTCATGTAAATATGTGGATTTATTCCTGAACTTTCTATTGAGTCTGATTTGTCATTTTTACTATATTTGCATTTTTCTCACTTGCTTCTATATTTTTATAATTCCATCAAATCATTTTCTGTCTTTTGAAGAACTTTGTTCATTTTTATCTGTTGATTTGTATTTATTCTCATTACTAGTGAAATATGGCTGAAAAATATTTTAATTTTTTTCTTGTCAAAAAGATTTTTATGTAGACATTGCTTTGAAAATTTCTTATTGAATTTAAAATTCCAGATTGACAGTTGTTCTCAGTCTGTTAAACTGTTTTTCTATAATATTACTTTTTCATCCTTCATTGTGAGCAATTCATTGTTATTTTTATGCTTGCTGCTTTGAAATTAACTCGGGACGCACCCTGGCCAACTGCTTTTAATACATTTTCATTGTATTTTGTGTTCAGAATTTTTAATACTGTACACCTGCATGTTCTTTTTATGTGTCATATTTTGCTCATGTGTGTATTTTGTAAACTCTTGTGCTTTAATGTACTATGAAACATACATTAAATTTTTTATTTTAATGCTTGCAATTCTTTTTTTAAATATTTTATTTATTTTTAGAGAGAGGGGAAGGGAAGGAGAAAGAAAGAAGAAAGAAAGGGAGAGAAACATCAATGTGTGGTTGCTCCTCACATGCCCCCAACTGTACACCTGGCCTGCAACCCAGACATTTGCCCTGACTGGGAATTGAACCAGCGACTCTTTGGCCCATGCTCAATCCACTGAGCTACACCAGCCAGGGCTAATGCTTGAAATTCTTATTTCTAGAATTTTCATTAGTTGTCTTTAATAAATTTAAGTGCTATGGTGAAATTCTCTTTTATTTCTCTATTTTCTGGAACATTTTAATCAGCATTATTTTAATGTTGCTTTCTGGATAAATTATAAATCTGTATCTATTTTGTAATTTTTGATTGGTTATTAGTCATATGACCCTCATTACTGAAATGCTTGCTAACTTTTGAGAGAAAGCAGGATATTGAGTATTAAACATTAAGAGGCATTTGGTGATGTTTCTTTCCCCAGGTATGATTTATTTTGTATGGTCTTTGGACACGGGCAGATCACCTTGATCCAGTCTAGGCTGGGACTCACATTTTGTAGAGAATAGTCTTTCTAGTTTGCCCTTACGGTGTTCCTTCATCTTGTCATTGAACCCTGAAAGCCAATATCTGTCTTCCTAGGTCTGAAAAATGCTGAAATATCTGACTTGTTTCGCAAACACTTTTCTTATGAATGTATAGTTCAGGATTCAGCAAGTTTCTCAAGGAGAAGAACACATAACAATTTTAGAATCGATTGTTCCTTCCTTTATAACTTGGATTCTTGGTACCCAGTGGCCTTGGGAGCCCTGAATTCCAACTTTCGTCACCTTAGATCAATGAGGCTAACGTAACCCTCAAGCTCCTTCGTTCAGCCTCTTTTCCTCTACAGGCAGTCAGCACATGGTTCATGGGCAAACACAAAGGCAAATGTGAGGCTCACCTCATACCTTCTCAAGAAAAGTCTTCTGATACGTTAGTAGTGATGATATAAATTGGAATTCATTTTAGACTGTAATTGAAAATTATAAAATTGCTAATAAATTTTGAATAAAAATAATAAAATAAAAATGGGCAATACACCAGAGGAAATCTACCTCTAGACTTATAATTTAAGGATACTTTTATACATGTGCACAAGGAGATATGTGCCAGTAAAAGAGAAAATTTCTTAAACTTATAAATCACCAGAAAAAATGAATAAATAATAAGGGTTATATTCTTAAAGTAGAATATTTACTACAGGGCACATACTTCCGGAGTAGCAACATGAAGTTCTCTGAGGATCCTTTCTCCTGTGAAACAACCGTATATAGTGAAAATTGTTTAAAAATGCACATTTAAGGCATTTTAAATGCTAGAAATTGTCCAAAAGACAAACAGTGAATGGAAACTTATTCTTCCCAACATGATGGAAAACAATCATATCTGGTAAAAATTGTTTAAAAAATATATCTAAGACATTTTAAATGCTAAAAATTGTCTAAAAGACAAACAGCAGATGGAAACTTATTCTTCTCAACATGACGGGAACAGTAAAAGCCTGTGTCACTTGAAGAACCAACAGCTCCCCTTCACCCAGCTCAGCAAGACAGAATTCTCTTAAATTCAAAAGAGCAAGCAGAACCGAACAGCACTGCTGGCAGCTGCAGGCAAGACTATGGTTAACTACCAGTCAAGAGCCCTGAGAGAGGAAGGCTGCAAGCAGGTATCATACAGCCCGGCTTAGTGTCGTAGAAGCTCTGTTTTCAGCAAGAGCAGCTATGAGGTTTGTGGCTCCCTTCCTCTGTAGAAACCCTGCCCCAAGTGCAGCAGACTGAGAATCCTGGTCCCAAGGTGCCCTTACCCTGGTTTACTTGTAGAGTGAATGTTCTACAACACCAAAGACAAGCTGAGAAAACTAGGGGCTGCCATGTCTGCCCAGTACCCTACTTGCCACGCATGGTATCATTTGAAGGGAGTGGGCCATGACCCCATCCCCAGCACCAACGCAGTGACACAGATGTTTTGTTCCCAAGGAGATGTTGGTCTTAAGAGAGAACTCTCCTTAAGTGAACCGACTTTATTCGGAACAGAGTTTAACAAAATTAAAATATTAGGACATTTTTTTTAAAGCAATAGAAATGTTGGTTATAAGCAATTAAGAGGAGGTAGGTAGCTCCACAATAGCAAAAAAAGTCAAAGCATAGAAGACTGATGTAGATTTTTAACATAGAGAATCAGTACCTAGATTTTTAACATAGAGAAATAAGTACTTAAGAAGAATCCTCCTGAGGTTAGTACAAGGCACAAAGACGGGCCTTAAAACCTGCCCCTGCAAAGTTTATTTGGGTAAGACTATGCAAAAATTTATGTCTCCAGACATTTTCAAAAGCAGTGATCAAAAACAGCATTCATTTGGCAATCCTTGAGGTTAAGAGTGGGGTGCTAAAAATAATGCCATCCCATACTGATTGCGACAATGTTAGACTGTGCCCTGTAAGTTCCTAGAAGAGCTGACTGAAGTAGTAGAAGTCTACTTCGCTCTGCAGAAGTAGACTTCACTGAACTAGTCCACCCAAGTCCTAAACAATCAATAAAGCAAACAACGTGAACAACAATGACAAGATCCAGAGGAGGGTGGGAATTAATATACAGTGTGATAAGAGAAAGTCTCTGAACTTTTCAGTTTTCAACATGAGACCTGCAAAGCAAGGAAAAAGTCATGCATATAAGGGAGGAAATAAAAGTAGGCAACCCAGATGGCAGAATGTGCAGCTATAACAAATATCTTCAAAGAACTAAAGGAACCCATTTTTAATGTGGTAAAGAATATATATATTCTATAATATATAGAGAGAATGTATAAATAATTTAATTCCCAGTCAAATAGTTAAGTGATTAGCATCATATTAATACAATTTAAATCCTTAGTTACTTCTTCGACATTTCTTGAGATTGTTTTGCTCATACTTAGGTTTGAAAGAGGTCATACTTACTTGATACATTGAGCTTCCTTAAATAATTAACAATATTTTGCCCTGTCTGCTATAGCTCAGTGGATTGAGCACCGGCCTGAGAACTAAAGGGTCGCCAGTTCAATTCCCAGTCAGGGCACATGCCTGGGTTGCAGTCCAGGTCCCCAACAAGGGACATATGAGAGGCAACTGTACATTGATGTTTCTCTCCCTCTCTTTCTCCCTCCTTCTAAAATAAATAAATAAAATCTTAAAAAAGAAATTAAAAAATAATTAATTAACAATATTTTGTATAATAAAGAATTCCTTGTGAATGATTTTGTCAATAATAATCTCAGTTGACAATAACAAAGTTCAATGAATTCATTTACCAGATAAGGAAATGCCTTTAACAGAATAACCAGTGGTATGTTCAAAAACACCAATTTAAGGAAAATTCAAAAACTAGAAGCATTTGGTTTTCCTGCTTTCTCTTGTAATATTTTTCTAAATGATTTTCCTTTTAATAATCTTTACAAATTAGACTTCTCTGAATCATAAATGTTATCCATTTAATTTTGGCTTCACACCAAAACCCATGAATATATAATGAAAATATTATTTAGAATGGCTCCTATATGTTCCTTTTTTTTCCTCTTTTTTTTTTTGTTCCACTGACTCTTAGAGAAAAATTTAAAAAAATATGAACACCAGGAAGAGAAACAATCCAATTAAAAAATGGGCAAAGAACCTGAACAGACAGTTCTCCAAGGAGGACATATAGATGCACAATGAACATATTAAAAAAATGCTCAACAACACTAATCACTAAGAGATGAAATTAAAACCACAATGAGATACCATCTTACACCTGTCAGAATGACCATCATCAATAAATCAACAAAAAAGTGCTGGCAAGGATGTGGAGAAAGGGGAACCCTGGTGCATTGTTGGTGGGAATGCAGACTGGAATGGCTTTTCTAGCGTTGTGAGACTGTACTATCCAATCAAAGGTTGGTCATCAATACATCCTTTGGTCTAATTTAAGGGGAAATTGTAAATAATAATCAGGCTCTATAATAAATCTAACCAAAAAGTAAGGTCAGAGGTATATGTGACTATAAATTCTCAACTAGGCAGGCCTTGATGGATAGTCACACCCCAGGCTTAACTTCCGTAATAAACGATTTTTATCTTTTCCCTGAGAAAACCCTGTCCATTGTTTCCGTGCTTCCAGGTTAACAAACCTTTGCAAAGTTTCTTTGGCAGACTTCTCAGAAACTTAACCACCCTGAAGAGAGCACGTAATCTTGTAAACTATCCTGAAATCCAATACCCACCTCATTTTCTCCCCTTTTCTTGTAATCCTCCTACACATTCTTTCTTTAATTTTAAGTGCATAAAAGAAACTGCAAAACTCATATTCTGTAGCACATGAGATCTTGCTCACCAACAATGCCATCAGTTTAGCTCAAATAAATTCTTATAAAAATTAAAAAAAATAAAGGAACAATACAAAAGAAATTTCACTTTGTGGACATACAAATACCATTCGAAGTATTTCCCTGCTTGCTTTTAATTTAGAGTCAAAACAATACAACACATCAACACTGATTGTACTGTATCAACACATGGCCTGTGAGATGTATATCTTTTTTCATATATTTTGTTTATTTTTGTATGAAAATCCTATAATATCATTGTATTTGGTTTTCAAGAAGGGATATGTGTATTTTCTTTTAAACTTTCACAGGGGAAATTTACTAGACAGTTATTATACCCAGTCCTAGTGGACTTATCTTATTTGAGGCAGATTTAATAAGAAAGTCCACTATATTCTTTTATGGCCTTAAGTAGTAAATTAGAGCAATTTTGGAGAAAG
This sequence comes from Anoura caudifer, assembly GCA_004027475.1. Classification (NCBI taxonomy): domain Eukaryota; kingdom Metazoa; phylum Chordata; class Mammalia; order Chiroptera; family Phyllostomidae; genus Anoura; species Anoura caudifer. Next base: position 558,917 of record PVKU01000172.1, read on the forward strand.
TTCATTAGTAGAAACTTTGCAAGTATTACAGGATCCATTTGGTAAAATAAAGTAAAATGAATCATATCTCAGTGGGATTTACCTGAGAACTATCATTAACAATGCCACTGTTAACTTTATGCTAATGGAAGAGAATAAATTATTAAATGAATAGTTTAAGCTTGATATTCTTGATGCAAATATAGCTCAATCTCTATTCCTAGAGTGTTTACTTCATTGGTGGTGACTACTTTTTCTCCAAGTTTGTTGTATTGGAAGCAGAAGCTTAGTTTCATTTGATTCACTGCTTTATCTCATTGATGGGAATAAATATTAGTAAAATTTGAAACTAATTTTTGTGTTTTATTAGCAATAATGAATTCACTTTTATTATAACTTGGTTTCCTATTATCAGACTTGAATATCAGAAATGGACTGTTCTTTTCATCTTTGAGGTGCTTTAAAAAATGTCCTCTGGTGCAGTTTTTGACATTCATAGACTGTATCAGGTCACTATGGAGACAGAGCTTTTCAGGACATTTAGTCAACATAAAATAAAACACAGTAAATAAAGAAATAAACAACTAAAGAGATTATATCACTTTATTGTAATTTAAGCAGCATGCATTCAAATAAAAAATCTTAACTAAATACTTAAAACAAACTAAAAGACACAGCTATACAAACCTGGAACCAATTTTCTATGAGGGTTATAATGATTATTCCTGTTTGGACCAGTTCTTTCCCCCCTACTGAGTCTTTAATACTTGCTAGTCCCTTCACCAGATGCTTAGATGCTCATAGTCAAATGCTGAAGAAGGTAAATATGATCAATGACCTTAATAAATGAGATTATGGTGAAGACATCAGTCAATTAAATGAAAACTAGTGAGAGTTTAGCATAGGCTTATGAGGAATTTTGTCTATGAAGAGTTAGGGAGAGTCTTTTCATGAGCCATTAAAGGGATACAAGAGTTCCTTAGGGGAAGGAAGCAGAGCATTGCAGTCACTGAGCAAAGTCTTACTGTAACAGGAGGAGTTAGGAAGAAGGCGAGTGGTGAGGCTCAAAGAAAGGTACCTGAAGACAGATAAGCCATGGACTTGTAAGGGTGTGCCTGATTTTAGGAGGAAAATTAACCAGAATACTTTGATTCAGTTATAATATAGTTGACCTTCATTCTTTACTATTTATAAAAAGTATAATATTATCCAGGTTACTTTATAAAATGTGTTGGTTCTTATTTATTTTGATCTATTCCTCTTTATACATATATAAATATATATGTATATAATATATATATATTTCCCCCTCTGTCTTTTTATCCAACAAACATTTCAACATGAGTAAAGGCTGGTAAATTCAAGGTAGCCTGAAAATCAAATTAAAAAGAAATTTGGCATTTGTATAATAGATGACATCTATGTTTCTACTTGGAACTTATTCTTAGAGATGTAATTTTTTAAGAGTTACATTGAAGGATACATGATTAATAATAGACAAATTTGTACAAAGGTTTTAAAATAATTTGTGAAGGTGAGATTCACATAACATAACATTAACCCCCTTCAGAAAGTGAGCGGTCCATTGACGCTTAGTATGGTTACAATGATGTGTAACCACCACCTTTACCTAGTTCCAAAATATTTCCATTACTTCAAAGCAAAACCCATTAACTATTAAGTAGTACCTCCTTCTGTCTATCCTCTGGTAACCATCAATCAGTATCCTGCCTCTATGAATATATCTATTCTGGACATTTGATATAAATGGAGTAATGTGGTCTTTTGTGAGTGTCTTCAGCACTTAACCTGTTTTGGAGGTTCATCCACACTGTAGCAATGTACTGATATTTTATTCCTTTTCATCTCTGCATAATATTTGGTTGTATGCACATACCATGATTTATTTATCCATTTAATCATTGATGGACTTTGTAAGTATTATTAATTGTACTGCTATAAATATGCATAGACATGTATTTATACTTGTACATCTTGAGTTTCAATTCTGTGGAGTAAGTGCTTAAAAATAGAATTACAAAGTCATATGTTACTTCAATATTTAACTATTTGAGGAACTAACAAACTATTTTATAAAGTGACTAAACCATTTTTGCCTTCCCACCATTATGTCTGTGTACCAAATTCTCCATCCCCTCATCACCATGTTGTTTATCATTTTATTCATTATAATTATTTCAGGGTATTTGATGCAGTATAACAATTTCAGTGAGTTTACACTTTTGATTTGGATTTCTTAATGACTAACAATGAAGTAGTTTGTTTATTCCTTTTCAATGTGGACACCATTTATGTGTTTTTCTTACTAAATTGTTCCAAAAACTAATACTAGGTAGAAAGGTCTGTCCAGAAAAAGTCCAGCCACTGTTAATATAATGAGAATGTTTTGCATGACATGGATGTAACCTGGCAGCCAAGGAGAGTGGACTGGAATGTGCATGTGTGAACAATAATGACTTCACTGTACTAGTCAGTGGGGGAGGTAGATGAGTGAGCATGTGGACTGACTGTATGGCTGTCATATTCAAAATGACTAAGTGAGTAGAGCAATGAACCTGCATAAGATTTTGTGTTAAACTTGAAATTCTTCAATGGAAATTATTTGGATGATTCAGAAGACTGCAGCTATGGGCACCTGGTGATTGGTAACTTCATCACAACCACGCGCTCGCTCATGCATCATGTCTTGTGCAGTTTTTTGACACAACATCAAATTACCCAGGTGATTCAGCCCCACAACAGCCCAGATTTGACGTCCTGTGACTTCTGGCTTTTCCCAAAACTGTAACAACCTTTGAAAGGAAAGGCATTTTAGACAGTCAGTGAGATTCAGGAAAATACAACAGGGCAGCTGATGGCAACTGGGAGAACTGTGTGAAGTCCTAAGGTGCTCACTTAAAGGGGACTCGGACATCATTGTCCTATGTACAGTGTTTCTTTTATCTTGTATCTTCTTCAATAAATGAAGATACAAGATGAAAAACTCTATTTTTCATACTGCATGGCTAGATACATTCTGGACAGGTCTCAACCATAATTTCTGCCAGGCAATTGCGAGTATTACTTCCCCTTACAGAACTTTGGAGCAATGCTTGTCTTTTTTTTTTTTTTTCACCTTCAGAGTGTTGCAAGTTAAGCAAAACAGTAGTAAACACTTTGAATCAGCCCTTCATTGTGAGCAAGGTTTGCTCTGCACCCCTCAGAAGCCAGCGGGATGGTTCCACACTGAGAATCGGAACCTGCCATTTTTGAGTGCTGCTGAGCTGAGAGAAACTAGAAAAAGTGCATCAAAATGCTGTTGTACAAAGCTCTCCTACCATTTTTAAGTTGCTTTTTTCTTTGTTCAGCTTTTGCCTGTTTGTTGTCAAGTTTTGACTCTTTCTAGCATTTGGGCAAAGGTGGGTTTGACAGTCTCTGCTTGCTTATTTTCCACGTTTCTGTGAAGCGGTGGGCATTTGGAATCCTCCATTTTGCTAAAATAACTCTTTCATGAAATCTTTTTATTTTTACTCTATGTGTTATATAATGGTTGCTTCATAATGTTAGAATAAATTTAATTTTTGTACACTTTATTAAAATTATTTACCAATACGCCTTCTAACATTTTCTTCTAGTTCCTATTAACTTACAAAATTAGGGTGAATACACTCCCTTTTGGAGGTTAATAATAAATATTGGCATCTACTTTGTTCAGGCAAATAACTATCATAGAATTTTTTTTTTTCATTTTGTGACTAAAATTTTGCAAGTATGTGAAGACCTTCAGGTATTTAAAATATTTCAGCCAACTTAAACAGGAGAAATTATTTTGTCAACTGATGTCAGACTATATTTATAACTATGTCTTAATTTAAGAAGTTTCTTCAAAATATGCTAGCGTATATGTAAAAAATGTAACAACCTTATAATTAGCTACTGCATGAGGATCTAGAACATAAAAATTCATATCATAAAACTTGGTAATGATATATTTCTGGGAGGAAAATTTCCTCTCTGAAATATATACATGTAAACAGAGTGTCATAATTGTACAGGTGAAAACTCTGAATGTGTGAAACTTATCATGGGAGAACAGCATACAGCATTATGAGTTCAATTTAAGTTGAAAAATTAAGATATATTCTTTTTCTCTTTTTTATTGTTGTTCATGTACAATTGTCTCCATTTTCACCTTACCCCCCCACTCCACTGACCCCTTGCTCCCACACTTGAACCCACCCCCTTTGGCTTTGTCCATCGGTCCTTTATACATTTTCCTTGATGGACCTTCCTCTGTTATCTCCTACTGTCCCTCTCCGCCACCCTCTCTGGTCACTGTCAGTTTGTTCTTTATTCAGTGTCTCTGGTTCATTTTGCTTGCTTGTTTGTTTTGTTGATTAGCTTCCATTTACAGGGGAGATCATATGGTATTTGTCTTTCACCATCTGACTTACTTCACTTAGTATAATGCTTTCCAGTTCTGTCCATGTTCTGATGTCAATTAATCAAATTATCTAACTTTTACTGCATGTTTAGTTCCATGGAAATAAAAATTTATAACATGCACAATTATAAATTCCTGAAACTTTGCTAAAATTGACAAAAATCAAATTGTTAACATTTACGTATGATCTTTAGAATTTTATGTCACTTATAACAATATCTGTTGTCAGTTGTCAGCTTTTTAGTGTCCTCCATGGTGACTTATGTGCATAGAACATTATTATTTGTATGATGGTTTTAAAATTAACATTTTAAAAGGTAATACATTAAAGTTACAAATCTCATATAGCTTTACCTTACATTTTTAATGGTTGATATATCTGATTTCATTATATAAAAATACAAAAATAATTTAATAATAATAATGTCGGTGTTTATAATTTAACTAATTTTTCCTGAAGTTTTATTTGCATTTGTAAATTAATGAATTTGATTCTCTTTTAATAACTGAAATATTCTCCTAACAAATAAAATCTTCCAAAGTACTAAAAATTTTTGTAAATCTAATAAATTAAACATAAAAATGAATATGACTTAAGATTCCATATATTCAAGTAGTGTATATAATCATAGTAAAAAAACTAAATTTAAATTTATTACTCAATAATGTATTTTAAATTTTCATCACAAGATATTAGTCTAATATGCCAAATTTTTAAATTATTTATAAACTAAATAAGCACAGATTATTTTTCTTCTTAAAATATTAAAATATAAGTTTCTTTTTCTTTAATATCTACATAATTAATTCTAAGTGTCTTTAACTTTTAAAATATACCTCCTAGGAAAAAATTATCTTTTCATTTACTGAGTATATTAACCTATCAGATTCACATGCTATGTTAGATACAGAGATATATAGACAGCTGAGCTACATTTTTTAGTCTCTTGTTAGATTCCATTATAGGGTTACTATGTAATAATCTCACAAACATGAAAATTGTGTTGGTTTTATATTCTACAATGTCATTGCTTCCTGCACTAGCAAAGTATTTAATTTGCAATTAGATTTTGGTTATGCACCTTTTTGCCAAAGTAGATTTTGCAGGTATTTAAATGTTTTTAAATATATTTACAATGATCCTTTCAGGCCATTCCACTCAATTCCCTGTAAACTTAAACATATTTTTCAGCCTCTTCTAGAACATTTTGTTACTGCCTGGTAAGACTACATTTTATTCAAGCGTCATTTGAATTCTTTCTGTAAATCTCCAGTCTCTGCCAGAATGTATCGTTACAACTTACTAAATTATCCACTGACATCTATCTATGGTAATGCAGTTGCACCGTAGAGAGCCCTGTGTTCCTGTGACTCTGACCTGCATGCTAATCAATAATTGGCTTTAAGATCAATAATGTTAAATAAAATTCTGCAGTTGAAATCTTTAAAACATTGATTAAATGAAAGTCTCTTTTGAACTCTTTGTCTTGTTTATCTTATACACATTTTATTCCTCTTGGATGATTAATCTATACCATTAAAAATAATTTTCAAAATGATAAAATCATAACTGATATAGTTATAAAATGAACATGTGCTTACTATTTAACTTACTATTAATAATATCACACCCATTTCAAAGAAAAATAAACAAAGGAGACACTTAGAGATCAGGAATATTAACAGAAACTTGAAAATGAACACAAAAATGAGTATTCTCACTGGGCAAAGTTATCCTTCCAATGGCCAGAATGTATTTATGTAACTATATGTGATTATTATTTGGCAACATTCTAAACCATCTCCCTATTTGACTGTCTGTTCACTTATTTTACATAATGTTTTTCTGTCCTGTCTGGTGTGGCTTCGTGGATTGATCTCTGGCCTGTGAAGCAAAGGGTCACCAGTTCGATTCCCAGTTACAGCACATCCCTGGGTTGTAGGCCAGGTCTCCAATGGGGGGCACACAAGAGGCAACCACACATTGATATTTCTCTCCCTCTCTTTCTCCTTCCCTTCCCCTCTCTGAAAATGAATAAATAAAATCTTAAATAATATTTTTCTCGCATTTGAAAAATAACTCATTTTTCAGATGTTTTGTATTTTATGTTTGTATCTCTTGCTATTGTATTGATTCTAATATGTAAAAAAAATTGGTAGACCATCTTACTTTGGAAATAAAATAACTAATTTTCAAATCATATCACCTGGCATAGTTAGAAAAACAAATCCATAACAACTTATGTGCAGAAATATGATCATATTATAGTTACTTTCACACTTCAAAACATCATGGTTATAAGTTTTAAGGAACATGTGAAATACCTTTTCAATCAGAAATAACTTCTATTTTTCCCTTTAAGGTAATCTTTTAAAATTCAAATAACATAAGGAATATTATACTGAATTCATTATTTTAATTATTTTGCTTAGAGTTAGGTGAAGGCATACCAATAATACCTATTAAAATATGTAATTTTATTTCTACTTGTCCCATGTTTTAGCAATGCCAAATATTTTAAACATATAGCAATTAAACTGGTATTCCCCAATAACTCAAAATAAACCTCATACACTCCACAATTATTATTCACTAGTATATCAGGAAAAAGTAAGTGAAACAGACATGTTCCCACAAATCTGTTTAGAGTCTTTCTCCTGGGAATATATGGAATTTCAACATTGCATTACAATTTCAAAGTCAACTTTATGTAAATAAAATAAATGATTTCTGTGGACATGACAATCATTTTTACCACCTATCTTCAATGATTATCAATATTAGGCATTAAATTATTCCTTTATTCAACAATAATATAAAATACCTACAGTGAAAAAGTATAGTAAAAAATGTAGGCATTGATAAACTAAAAACAAATTTTAATTTATCTTTTGAAATAATTAGTATTTTTATATTGATCAGACAATTCACCTCAGAGGAAAATAATGTCTTGATGCTCTAGAAAAATCTGAGAATACTGAGTATTTTTGCTTCATGCATGATTCACCACTGGGTCTGAGCTACTTGGTTAGATGTCAGTGGGGTGCCTATGTTAGAATGTGTTTCTCTTTCAGAATGAATCAACACATGCACCATTGTATGGAAAGATCTGCAAATATTGTGTTCAAAACTATGTTTCAGTGAGCTAAGAATTTAAAAACCCTATAAAAATATATTGCAAAATGATAACAAAAACTTAATCTCCAGAAATAAAAAGTATTCTAGTATCATAGCTATAAGAAATAAAATAAAGTTGATTTATTGGCTGCATAAAAGAGCTACAAATAATAAAAATGGTAAGATCAGGAGAAATAAGGGGGGGAATGTATACAACTTTTAATCTGGTTTTCTATTTCTCAGGTTGTATTGTGTATATATTCTCCATTAGGGAAACTGAAATGATCAGAGGGTCAATATGGTGTGAAAACAGTTAAATGTAGACTGTAATAACCCGTTAATATAGTGGAGTGTAGACCACGTACTGAGCATCAAGATCAGGTTTCGGATAATACCTCATGGAGAAGCATTGAATTTGTTTTTTTTAAACATTTTATTTATTTATCTTTAGAGGGGAAGGGAAGGAGAGAGGGAGAGAGGGGGAGAAATATCAATGTATGGTTGCCTCTCGTGCGTCCCTTGCCGGGAACTTGCATGTGCCCTGACTAGGAATCAAACTGCGATTTTTAGGTTAACAGGCCTGTGCTCAATCCACTGAGCTACATCAGCCAGGGCTGAATTTATTTTTTAAAAGTCAATTATGTGAATTGAAACATAAATTCCAAGCTGCAAACCAATATTATTTTTATATTGGATTGAAGCTTGGAGTATGTATATTTTTAAATATCTATCATAAATCACATACTACATATTATATATTATATTTATATACTCTAAAGCTGGGTAATTTTTTAGTAGTTGATTTATGAAATAATATTGGATTATTCATGAAACTCTAAATACATTTGATATGGAAAGCATGCAATAGGGTTGGGTGAGTGAGACAACATTTCTACAATATTTTGGGGTAACTTTAAGTGATTTTATAAGCATATTCACTGATACCTTCAGTTTTAAACTTATTGGGGAAATTTTTTTAAATATTTGTATGAGCTTAGAACATCATCATACCTATTCCCATCTATGTTGATAATTTCTAAAATGCACATAAACATTTACGTAATATTTGAGCTTTCTTTCATATATCTTCTGACTGTTAAATATTTAGAATGTACCACTTGCTTTAAGATCTGGGATCTGGTGTTGGCTACATTTTCCTAGTAAATATTATTTAACTTCCCAAACCTTAGACATTTGATATTTATTTCAGTAAGATCAAAATGTCAGACATGATGTTAACATTTATTGCCCTAGTGCATATTAAATTAGAACAAAAAAGAAAATGTACTTAATATTCTAAATAAGTGTGTATTTTTAATATACCAGGTTCAATAATATACCAACTTTTTAAGGGAAATGCCTTACAACAATTCAGTAACCTTTGTTAGGAGGTTCTAACTTCTAATAAAATATACAATCCTACGTAATAAAAAACAAAAGGCCAACGATAGACAAAAAGCATAATGACATGTTTATCCCTGTGTATGTTAATGCTTGCCAATAACACTACATGCTAATATTATACCATAAAGTAATATAGCATAGCACAACATAGGATAGCATAAATAGTTCTAAACCAAAAAGTCAATATATTACATTTTGTATTTATAAATGGTTATTAATTCAGCCTTCAAACATATACTTTATAGTCAATAAAAATCCCAATCAACTAGGAATTATTCCATTTTCAATAGTATATATTCACATGTTGAGATGCTCACAAATACTAATAATTTTCTATTTTGACTTTTATTTTATTTATTACACATTTTTGTTAAAATATCATATGAGATAGAGTTCAAGTGTTGGGATATAATCAATCCTGAGCATATAGATAATTAGATGGATGCTTCTAGAAAAAGAAGAAAAATTTTAATAGTTTATGTATACTTTGAAATATAAAAGTAAAATAAATTATAAAAATATTACCAAGAGAATAATTGTATTGCCAGATAATGAAATGATGGCTGCTAGATGTGAGAGGCATTGAGGGGGAGGGTGAAAAAGGTAAAGGGATTGAAATGTATATATTGGTAGTTACAAAATTGTCATAGGGATGTAAAGTACAGCACACGGAATATAGACGATAATATTCTAATAATGATGTATGGTATGATGTCGGATGGGTACTGATATATTAAAATCATTTAGTAAATTACTTAGGTGTCTAACCACTATGCTAATAGTGGTTAATACCACTTGAAACTAATATAATATTAAATGTCTAATAAAAATTAAAATAAAGAAAACATAAAATAAAACTTAAAATAAATAGATAAAAAATAAAATGTGTATGTATACATATACATGTATGTATATGTGCATATGTATATTTTATCTTTATTATTACTAAAGTTTGTGTTTCAGGTAGGAAAATCAGCCTAACCAACAATACTTGAAGCCCTAATCTGACTGTTTTCGCATTAAATAAGCCAATTAGATAAAAGTTCCCACAATGCTTTAAAATACTGAGGAACTGAGCTGGTGAGGATTTCAACCCTGTTCTGGTGGTTGGAGAACAAGTGAACGAGAGCAACACAATACCTGAGCCCTCCCTACTCAGTGGGCAAGTCTATGGCACACACAGTTACTTAGGAAGATAAACCTTTGGAGGAAATTCAAACCATTGTGTCAATGAGAAAATAACACGAAACACCACCAAATAGTGAACTAGCCGAAGAAAATCTGTGACCCTCCAAAAAAAAAGAAGTGACAATTAAGATACATTTATTGGACAAATATTGCACTGAAATATAGAATATCCATATTTTTTATATCAAAAATACAATATCAAAAAGGACCTTGGAAAAAAGGTCCTTGTATTTCAAGTTTTTGTAGGAAAAAAAGGACCTTGTATTTCAAAGATAAAAATATACAATGAATTTGATACCACACACAAAATAAAATTCAATTGAACTTCTCAGAGAGATCATCCTTTAATTTATCATTTCTTTATTAAATGAGAAATACTCCTTTCATTCATTGCTCTGTTATCTAATAAAAATGAATTAGCTATATGAATCCAACCCACATTTCCTAATCTTCCATGACACTCAGTTCCTCACTAAAAGTAAATCCAGGAGAAAATACCTAATCTGAAAAAGCTTTACAGTTTATTTAGAAAGATAAAATAGAAAAATACAATAGCATAAATTTAGATCTAATTTTCTGCTCAGAAGTTCTATTACCCTTGAATATTTGGCTTTTCTTCACTTAATTAATGATGATAGTAAAAAGACATACTATTATAATTTTTTCCTCCTTTTTACCTAAGAACAAATGGGAGGTACAAATGTGTTTTAGGAAACACATCTAGGTAGGGTAAGTAATTTTTTAAATTTATTAGAATATAATATGTATTTCAGATTTTATCCTATATTTTTTCCTAAAACATTTGAAGCATTTATGCAACTAATCTGCCATTAATGATAATGGATTATTATAAAAGTCTCTTGGCAGAATATCACAAAATTTAAGTACATTGGCACTTAAAATTTTAGGGGAAGTCCAAATCAATTTGATACAATTATTTTGTACTGACATTTCTAATAGTTAATGATTAATCTGATGCTCATGACATATTTGATTAAACTAAAATTGGACATGAGTAGCTTTTCCAAATTGTGATAACTCATTAAAGCCCGTGGTTGTGCAGTAAAAGAATATAGTTCTATAGAGGGTATGGAAGTGATAAAAAGCACTTTCTTTAAAAGAAGCATGTGAGTTTTAATTGGAATAAATGTAAAAATAACACATCAAATTTTTTTTTTATCATTTTTGTCACACAGACACTGCCGAGGTCCTAAAAAATGAAGATGTGGCTAATTAAGTCAAGTCTTACTATATATATCAGAACTGTTAACAAGGATAAAGCAAAAAATAATGTGGAATGACCTGTCTTATCAGCAAAAGGAGACTTTGTAGTAAAATGTCTGTAACTGGTACTTTAATTGTTCTAAAGGTGCAGTACTCACATCATAGCATTAAAAATGACACTCTTATTTTATTTTTGACATTTTAAAATGAAATAAAATTGAAGATAAATCTTCACAATATTTTTAGTGATACTTAACATCACATTAGATAAAATTCAAATACCTTCCGAAATGTTCCTAAAGTAAATGATACACATTTTGATTGTCTTTTATTTTTTAAGTTATATATTTATATTTAATATTAAATGTATTTTTTTCCATTACCAGTGTAGTCCCCTCATGCTCCTCATCCCCCACAATCACCACACGTTGCCCATGTCCATGAGTCCTTTTTCCTTTTTGCTAAGCTCCTCCACTCCTAACCATGCCCTCCCTCGCTGCCCAGCCATTAGCTGTCAACTGCTCATAGATAAACCTATGAGTCTATCTCCGTTTTGTTTGTTAGTTCATTTGTTCATTATATTCTATGTATGAGTGAAATCATATGGTATTTGCTTTCTCTGACTGGCTTATTTCACTTCGCATAATGTTCTATTTTTAATTTAATGAGGTATTCAAGAGTTATCAGTAATCACTTCATTTTCATTATTCTTCATATAATTTAGGGATTTCTGCCTACTGGAAAATGAGGAAAATATTAAACATAAAATTACAATTGCCTATTTCACTCAGAAAACAGTGGGCATATATCGGTTAGGTTTTATATTTATACACATTTAGTTCTCAATAATTTAACAATTAAAGTGTTGTTTAATAACTACTCAAGTGCTATGTATTTTTTTCCTAACTCTTGTCCACATTTTGATTTTTATTTATTTTTTGTTGCAAAACATTAATTTATATGTTCATTACAAAATATTAGTAAATGTAGATAAGTGAAAATAAAATTGACGTTTTAAGATTAAATAAAATAGTTTAAATAATTCTAATATGTAAACATAAACACCAATAATAGTTTGATACATAATCTTCATATTTTAATTTGTGATTACCTACATTTCTAAATATAAGTAGGTTGATATAGATACTAATTACAATGCATAGATGCATATGTAAGAAGATTAATTTAATAACCATTATATTTTATGAAATTATTTAAGGACTATTTTCATTCAGTAATAGAAGATACACATCCTTGTCCATACAATGTTTTAAAAATCATAAAGAATTATGTTTTTGCCTTAGCTCTGCTCCTTAGCTGTGTAAATTAGAATATGTTTATGCACCTGTGAAATGGGAGTAATAATAGCATTTTCTCATATGAATATTGTAAGTATCAAATGAAGTAATGCATAAATGAACTTCAGACCATGCTTAGCACTTCCTGTAACATTTTCCTGTTCCTCCTTGACCTCTCTTTTTTAGTTCAAGTAATTTCATTGTTTCATTGTTAATCAATGATATTAAACAAATCTCATTATTTAATCATTTTATTTCATCAAGGTAATTCTTATTTACTACTGATCATTTTATTATGTATTATGTATTTTAAAATTTTGAAAGCTTTTATTGTTATATTATGATAAAAAAACATAGTCATGTTATTTTTTTGAGATGTAGTAGAAATTTTCCAAAACATATTTAGTAGATTTTTAAAAAAATTTGCTATTGTTGATTTTAGCTATTATTGATGTATTTTCTGCTCTTGAATTTATTTGAATAATATGTATTTCATAGGAAAAATGTGAATTTCAATTATTTTCCAATAATTAGCACAGGCATTCTTAGAGTTCTTATTCATAAGTTTAGTAATTATGCATATAAAATAAGAATCTTTTTATTAGTTCTAGTATTCTATTTGTACAATAACAATTCAATAAAGAACATGACTCCAATTTTTGATATTTGATGGCTTGTCATTTTTAAGCATCATTTCCCTCTTTAAATGTTCTGTACCAAATCTGAGCTGTTTATGAGAAAGATGTGAAATTCTTTTCCAGTGTCTCCAGAGGATTCAAACCATACAAGGCTCTTCCTATTCATTCAACCATTAACTCTTATCCTCCTACCTACTCACCATAAAAGCTGCAGCCCAGCGTTGCTCCTCAGGATATTTTCAGACTGACTTGGGAGACATGCCCTACTCTCCTAGAAATACTCATTCTGTAAGGGTTTTGTAATATCCTCTTGAGGTGTGTGTGTGTGAGAGTGTGATCATCAACATCCTATCCCAAAATCACTGCAGCTATATCATGTGTGCTCCTAACATGATACAATTATTATGCCCTGGTTAATGACTGTGTTTATCACCTACCCAGAGGGGAGGATCAGCAGCTGATTTGTATTCACTTCCTCTTCTACCACAATCTACCCTTTAAAGATAGCTCATATCCTAAAGAGTGAATTGTAATATTAACTACCACTATCACAAATTGCATGGAATAAAAATGAGCAAGATAGAAAAATACATTACTGGTTAATATTTTAAAACACCTACATGAAAGAAATAAAGATTAATAGAATTATAGCTATTAAAACTCTCATTTCAAGGGCAGTCATGAAGCAATATTTGGTAACCCACCTGAGGCTCACTTTATTCTGGGTTAATATCTCAGCAACTACCTCACTTAGAAATGATGATTGTCCTGTTGATCGAAAAACTAATTTCTGGAGGTTCAGAGTTCTTATTAATCCTGCCTAAATTTGTTTTCCGTTAACTTTTACCACAGGACATACTAAGTAAGAATAGCCACCACCCCACAGAGAATTCACTAGTTCCTTAACATATGCCTCCCCATTATTTCTCATCAATACAACTTACTATTGATAATAGAATTACCCTGTAGATTGACCTTGCTGTATTAAAGGAAGATGTCCAAATTTAGGCAGGGGAAGTCATCTTCAATAGATGTTCAATAAAAAGGTTCATCTTCAGTTCAATAGAAACCTGATGGTCGGCTCTGGAGAATGCAATCTTTTTAGAACTCAGCTTTCTATAGTGCAAGTTTTTAGTAACAAAAAGCAATATACACACATACATACACATATAATTTATGTAAAATGAGAGAGGAGCCACTTCCTATTTAATCTCTGTTTTCCTTCATCCATGTGTGCTGGCTAATAGAGAAATTGAACCAGAGATTGGTTACATCAGAGTGCACTTCACTTCCTGTAGAACAGAACACCAACTTCCCCTAGCCAGTGCTACAACTGAGTTTTCATTAGGCCATTTCATCGGTCAGTCTGGCTAATTATTTCTTGGTGAAAAAAAATTATATATATATATGTTTATGTTTATATATTCAGTGAATCTCATGGGTATAAGTTTTTCTTTCCACATTTCGTTGTAAAATTTACTACACAGCCACAAATAATGCTGTTTGAGATATATGGATGGTGAATGTGGCATTCAGTAATTCCATAGATGTTTGTGCAGGCAGAATAATTTGGCAGAAAAGGCAAATCCACATGGAAATTAATTATGCTTTCCAGTGAAAACATAGCATTAACATGCATCTCTACTGTAATCAGTCTGCCTCTGGATGGCTGGCCATTCTCTCTGAATATGGTTTCACATTAGGTCCTTCACTCTGATCTCTGCTGCTGGAAGGTAGAACGTTATCAACAGTAGTAAGATCACTTTGGATGAGGTGAAGCCCACATGTTTGAGCTCAGGCATAAACTTCACACTTCTTGAGCCCATTGAGAAATCACTGGGATGGCTGAGGAGAGATTCCCGCAGACATTGTTAACAGAAAAGGTTACCTTGGCCATCCGATTATTGAAAATCCCTCCAACTACCTGCATGATTATTCTAAAAAAACAAAACAAAACATGTAGGTACATATCCACTGGTGTGTTTATGAGAGTCTATTCACATATTTTCTTCACTCCTCCTTATTAGTAATCTTTCCATCTGTTCTTTCCAAGTACTTTATTATGAATTCAAGCTACTAGCAACTGCTTATGAATAAATTCTAGCTATAATTTTTTCTAGGCAAATTTGACAGGCTGATTCTCTGCTAAAATATGATTATTAGAGTATTTCATTTCTTTGCTGTTCTCTAGGACCATCATGACATGAGTCTCAGATCTGTGCAGTCAAGTTTTCCTGTGTCAAATGGTGGAAAGAACTAATTATAAATCAAATCATATAATTTTTCTTGTCAGTCCTTCATAAGTAAACTCTGTGTGTGTGTGTGTGCACATTCACATGCATGAAAACTGTTTTTTTCCTTCTGAGGTTTTAGATCTGAGGACTTTGGTCTAAAGTAAAACACATTAGGTAGATTTTTTTAAAAATATTTTATTTATTTATCTTTAGAGGGGAAGGGAAGGAGAGAGGGAAAGAGGGAGAGAAACATCAATGTATGGTTGCTTCTCGTACATCCCTTGCCGGGAACTGGCCTGCAACCCAGGCATATGCCCTGACTGGGAATTGAACGGCCATCTTTTGGTTCACAGGCCCATGCTCAATCCACTGAGCTACACCAGCCAGGGCACATTAGGTAGATTTTTATAGCATAAGAACAGTGCCCACAATTTCACATGAGATTGCAAATATGTGGGCAGATAGACACAAATTGCCTTTCCAGAAGATTAGGGGAAAAGGTAGTGTCTGCCTGAAGTTGGAAACACATACCTTGCTCCCCTTCTTTACTTCATTAAAAAAAAATAAAGAAAAAACAGAAATTGCTTTCTTCTATTTAATCCTGTTTATGGTTGTCAGAACAAAACCTGTAGAATTAAAGAAGTCTAACTTAGTGGTTTCAATTACCTAATGGTAGACAGCAGTAAATTGTGTAATATAAAATTCCTATTAAAAATAATGTTGCGGTAAGTCATTTCCTTCCAAATGAACAGGATTGACTTAATTAATTTAGAAACTGCTATATATAGATATTATTTCTGAGCAAGTTTAAGCATTAGTGTTTTAACTTTAAAAAACCTCTTTAGAAAAATTACATTATGATGGAGGAAAAGATGAGATATTTTAAAGTTTGAATTAATTTTGCCTATTTTAAATTCTCTTTTTCTACAGTCCGACTCTTTTTTTTTGTCTTCTATAACATGGTTATACGTGAAAACAACCTTGATTCTTTCAGTGACCATGACTGTGAGCCTAACCAAGTATTCCTGTCTTGATTCACAACATTGCTGGACCTCGGCTTAGAAGAGTGATATATTAAGATTGGTTATGCATGAGGTTAGGAATAGTATTTGTGTTAGGGTTAGGGTTAGAGTTAGTCTTTGGGTGGAAGATAAGATTAGGGTTAGCTTTAGGGTTAGTATGAGGATTAGATTTGAAGTTAGAGTTAGGGTTAAGGTTAGGATTAGGTTCAGGTTTTGGTCTAGGGTTAGACTGAAGGTTAAGATTTAAGTTAGGTTTAGGGGAGATTTTATGTATAGGTCTAGACTTAGAGTAAGATTTAGTGTGAGATTTGGGTTGAGTTAGGATTAGGGTTTTAGGTTTAGGGTTTGCGCTAGTATTTAGCTTGAGGTTAAAATTAATATTATTATGTTTAGGGTTTAAAGGTAGTTTAGGGTTTAGGTTAAGAAAATTATTAGGTTTTCATTAAGAGTGGGTTATGCTTAAGCCTAAGGTTAAAAAAATATAAATGTGAGCTTCATATTTTTTGGGGGGGGTTATGGTAGAACCCTCCTTAGTAGAATAGGATGAACATAAGTAGTCTGAAAAGAAGCTTAAATAATGTTAGAGATTTATGGTGGAGATGCAAATCTATTTCATTTTGTTGTTGCTTCCTGAGAAAATAAAGTTGATTCTTATTTGCAAAACTGAGAAGCAGCAAAAGACAATAGGTGGGGACTTTGGAACCAGGCTGCCTAGGTTGAATCTTCTACCCACTACGAATGTAATGTAGGACCAGTATTGCGTCATCTGCCAAATGAGGATAACAACATACATACTCAGAAAATTGTTTTGAGTATTCAATGATTAAATATAATAGAGAGAAATTAAAATTTCCTGGTAGACCAGGTCTGTCCAGAAAATGTTGAACCTTTGTTAATATAATGAGAGTGGTTGTTGGGACATTAATGTCACCTGGCATCCAAGGAGAGTGGACTGGGTGTGCTTGTGTGAACAATGATAACTTCAGTGCACTAGTCAGTGGGGGTGGTAGATGCTGTTGAGTGAGCACGTGTACTGTGTGGCTGTCACATTCAAAATGACTGAGCAAGTAGAGCAACAAATTTGCATCAGATTTTGTGTTCAGCTTGAACAACTCTCCGTGGAAACTATTCAGATGATTCAAAAGGCTTTCAGGGATGCTACAATGAGTGCAGCACAAATAAAAGTGTAGCACAAATGCTTCAAAGATGGTCAAGAATCTGTTGAAAGTGATCCACATTCTGGAAGGCCCTTAAAACAAACAGAACACCTGAGAATGTTGACCATGTACAGGCTGCAATCAACAAAGATCGGCGACTGACAGTGTGAGAACTAGAGCTGATCTGGGGATTCCAAAAACTACTGTGTCTGAGATTTTCACACAGGATCTTGGCATGAAACGTGTCATGGCAAACTCTGTTCTGCAGCTTCTTGTACCAGAGCAGAAGGAACAACTTATTGCAGAAGCTAATGATGCTGGGAGAACTGTGTGAGGTCCCTAAGTGGTTACTTTGAAGGGGGCTGAAGAGTCATTGCCTTATGTATGATGTTTCTTGTATCTAGTATCTTCTTCAATAAAAGTCTCTATTTTTCATGTTGCATGGATGGATAGTTTCTGGATAGACCTTATATAGTAAAACTCAATAAGTATTAGGTCACAATATTATTATGCAAACTTTTGTCAGGTTGAACTAATTGTGCATATGTATATATGTATGTGTAGATATATATACACACACACATATATAAAGTCTTAGTAAATAATTAAAATCGATGTATCAGTCATGTTATTTTTTGTCCACTAACATGTCAGTCAAAATAGGTATTTCATTAGAATTTCTTTGTTAAAAGAAACACATAAGCTTTCTAAAGAATTGCATTAATATGCAAAATCTGTGTCCTTAGTGGTTTTTGTGTGGCAGTTCAAAATAAGTATGTTTCAAAGTAGATAAATTACATTTTATGAAATCACAAAATGTGCCTTTAAACAGCATAAGGGCGTTAATGCATTTTAATTAGCTATCTGGCAAATCAACAGATGCACATGGCCAAGCTTGCATAATTTATCTACTAACAATAGTGTTGGTGTTTCTAAAATGCTTGTAACAGTGTCCCATTAATGCTCTAATAGATCATTGATTTCTGGACTAACAATTTGCAAGAGGTTTTAAAACAGTACCATTTTGAAAATGTCAATAAAATATATGCTTTTTCTTAATTAGTGCAGATGCGTAGTATAGCACAAGTTCTTTTTAAAAGCATATGCTACGGTCTGTCAAAGACATGCCGTAACTGGAGTGCTCATAGATACATGATTGTTAATACATACCAGGGTCTAAACATCCCAATTTATTTTGCCTTTTCTCCAAGAAAAGGCATTTCTATTCATGAGGTTGGGTAGGATGTTGGTTTAAGTGTCACACTCAGGAGGTGGATTACTTGCAATCAATTCCTGGCTATGTGACCTTGTATAACTTAACCTAATCAAGTCTCTATTTCTTCATGTGTGATGGTAGAGAAATAAAAAACATTTCTGTTGTTTGAGTGTTGTGACAAAGAAAAAAGTATAGCTATATGTGAGTGAGAAAACTGTATAAGAACAACAATTAAAATAAAATTTAATTAAAAAACAATAAAATTTAATTAAAAAAAGAATTTACATGATTTCAAATTTGTTTATTCCATAAATTGTGAAATCAAGTATTTTCATCTTAATTTTTTTCAACTACAAAGGAGTATGTTTTTAAGTATATTTTATTGATAATACTATTACAGTTTTCCCAATTTTTTTCTCCCCTTTGTCCCCTCTCTGCCATGCACCTCCCCTCCCATCCAGCATTTCCCCCCACCTCAGTTCGTGTCCATGGGTTGTACATAAAAGCTATTTGGCTTTTCTGTTTCCTGTAGCAAGAGGAAAGGAGAGAGTTACCTGCAAAGGGTTGCCCATCAGACTGTCAGTTGATTTTTCAGCGGAAAATTTAAAGGCAAGAAGAGGCTGAAAAGAAGTATTTGAAGTCATGAAAGGCAAGAACCTACATCCAAGATTACTTTATCCAACAAAGCTATCATTTAGAATGGAAGGGAAGATAAAGTGCTTCTCAGATAAGGTCAAGTTAAAGGAGTTCATCACCACCAAGCCCTTATTATGTAAAATGTTGAAGGGACTTATCTATGAAAAAGATAAAATATATGAACAGTAAAATGACAATAAACTCATAACTAACAGGAATATCTCATAAAAAAGAATATTTTGCTGCTGTAATTTTGTATCTCAGAAGAAAACAATATTTGTATCATTTCATTTTTGCATTCAGGAGGTAGGATAACTAGTTATTGAAGTTATATAGCATATATGTCAATAGATATATCTAACTATATAATATCTATATTCAGAGAGATAGACAATAGATAGACAGATAGATGGATATAGAGAGATGGATAGATATAAATATTTGTTTCTTCCTAATGTATGCTGTGGTAGCAAGATAGTAAACAACTGCTTATGAGATTCAGCTGCCCTAACTGAGCATAACTGAAAAGGCCTCATTTCATGCAAGTGCTTCTGGCCTTTCCCCTCCAACCGGCCTTTGATGGAGGAAGGAAGTAACCCATGGGCAAATATTTGCCAAATGGGAGAAAGAAGACATACTCTAGTTTGTTTGTTTGTTTGTTTGTTTTTCTTTCTGTTAGTGAAAAGTACATAATGTAAATGGAGATGAAGAGGTTAGGAAAAGACAGGAAAGAAAGAAACCTCAGTAAGACCTGTGACTGGTGATATCACAGTTGTAAATGATCGTGTTTTGAAATAACATAACAATGTTTCAAATTCCATTCTTTGAGAAGGAACACACTCTACAGAGAAGCATTTCTCTGATATGCAATCAATACATAGAGCCTAAATTAATGTCTGTTGGAATACTTTTCCCAATTAAAATTACTTTTTTCAGGACTTTAACTATGGACACCAACTGATATGACTGCCGTTCTGTGGAGTATAAACGTGAGTTCTCCCCTGACCTTCCTGTCCTCAGAAAGCACTAGATCTTTGCATGCCTCTTGGGCAATAGTTAATATTATATGATAGAAAAACAAATTAACCTGGAATAACTTCTAAAAGACTAGGCATTGACTTGCTCACTAAGAATAGTAGTTGCGGGTCACTATTGTGTTTTTACTACACTTTAATACAAATTTAAAATGAGACATATTGGAGGCATGTTATTGAACTAATCACCTTCTGAAGTCCTGAAAGATGTGAAAGCAATGATAAAAAAATTTCAGTCCACCTGGAGAGAAAAGTCTTCAGCTTAAGAAGGAGCAATATTAGAGGGCTGAGGTTAATTCTAATCCTTTTGGAATTTTAATTTACAAGGTTAAAATATTTTGTTCTTGTCTGTAACTCCTCCACTATTTCAAATTTGACCTTCAAGGGGATTTAATTAAAGGACTTTAATTTTCCATGGGAATTTGATAATGGAATATTTTAAACAAGTATCAGGCTTCTCTATGTTGCTGGCATTGTATTTTTGATGTGTTTTTAACATGTGATTATTGGAGTATCTGTGATTATATTTGACTTTATTATACATAGAACATGTGATTGGGTATGTTGGAAAATAAAAGTACATATTTTGGGGTAGCTAAATAAAATAGGGAGTGAACTTTGGAATTTGAGTTCAACCTGTCCTTATAGTATGTAACCTCTTTCATTGTTTTGATTCATGGAGTCAAAGATTTCACTACTCCAGAACAGTCCTAGGAATAGTCATAAAGGCAGTTTGTAAAGTGTGAACACAGTCATAAGGAAGGAGAATGATACGTATCATTCCCTACACTGGGATCATAGCCATATTCTGGGTTAAACATCTGTACAAAGTTTAATCTAAAGAGATGAAAGGACAGAGGCATGGAAATGTTTGCAAAGAAAAATTCTTACAGTAATTCTGCACAGAGAATTGGTCTCAAGAAAATATGGGATCTTGTTAAACTACCTCTGATAGGCTCTTGTCTCTGAATTTGTCCTTGGGTCTTCCAGTCCACAGAGCAGTAATCAGAAAGGGAAGAAAAATAGAAAGTGGAGTAGATCAGAGACAAGATGTATGCCACATGCATGAAAGAATGAATGAAATGTGCCTCGATTATTTTTTTCTTTGTTTCTGACTTCGCTGACTACTCTATCTTGCAAACCAAGGTCTTTCATCACAACCTAAACATTCACTCGACTCAGTAGTGGAAAAACTATAGTGGAAAAACTAAAGTGTGTAGGGGAAGGTAGGGAAGCCCCAGGGTCTGCCCCTGACTTGACCCAAAGAGATGAATGAGTCACTGGGTTAGCAACAATGTGCCTGAGTCATTAGATGCCTATTGTTTCTCTTTACACTCCAAATCGGCCATGAGACTCTCTTGTGTTTCACCCTTAGGGGAAACAATAGAGAATTTTGTGAAGCATAGTTTAACCTAAGCATAGTTTAAGCCAGTTAACATATTACAAAGCCATCACACTGCACTTTTCCCTCTTGAAGAGTGAAACCCTTCCTTTGGCTGTGACTAAATCCTTTTATTCTTCCATAGAAATAGTATAAGTTACCTGATAAGGATGGTAGCATTTACTTGTTTCTTGATTCAGGGACACTAATCTGTTAAAATTTTGAACTTGGACAAATTTGGCCTCTTGGAGGCAAAAACCTAATAGAGAATACCTGCTTTGCTGATCACGTCTCTTCTTCGATGAGCTGACCCGAGGTCTAGACTGGAGGGGAAATGGTTAGCAAGCATATGTGGCTCTCACATGTAAGTCAGATTCTCCAATATACTTTGCATCAGTAATAAAGCTTTCATTTTGTTTCTACATTTTTAGACTCAAATATTTTATGTTTAATTTAGGAATTAGGAGAGGAAGAAAGGTATTGTTCATTGGGTCTTTCATGTTCTAATGCAGATACGAATAAAAAGTTTCCAAAGTATGATATGAGATGCACCAAAGTGTAATAAAATTTTCTCAAAAATAATATTTTTAAAGGTGCTACTTGTCTTTTTTCACCAATTTTGCATCATACACTTCCCATTTCAGGTGTTTAGCTATAATATCCAGACAAATTATGTAACTAAAATCTTTGCCAAAATCCTAAAAATACAGAATATATTTTTGAAAATCCTTAACTCATAACCTTAAATAATGAGAACTGTGAAAATTACATCATGTTTCATATATATGTAAAATTTATATTCTGTGTGTGAATGTTTTATTACTATAATTAATGCTTTCCCATGACATCTATTGTTTTAGGGTCGCTGTGTCTCAGGAAACAGGGAAGGCTGAGGAGAGAGACAGACAATGGAATGTCCAATGGGTAGAGCATTCAGAACACACATACTTACTGTTTACTGTCTTATACAGACATGCTTTTTGGCACCCAAAAACAATTACAATAGAAATATCAGTGATCACTGATCACAGGTCACCATAATAAATATAATAATCATGAAAATATTTGAAATATTGGAAAAATTACCAAATGTTAAATAGACACTAAGTGAGGAAATGCTGTTGGAAAAATGGTGTCAATAGACTTACTCACTGTAAGATTATCACAAACTCTCAACTTATCAAAATACAATAACTGCAAAACACAATAAAATTAGGAATGACTGAACACACGTATCTATGAACATTTTGGTATACAAATGTCTATAACTACATTAGATCAGAATTATCTTAGAAGGCAGAAATATGGTAAAATTTTAATTTAGGGTGACAGCTTTTCATCTGTGAGATAGAATGATGTGAAGAACCATTGATGTTGGAGAGACAATGTAAAAATTACAGTACAGATGGTAAAAGTTATCTCTATTTAAAGTACATTAATATAGTTCAAAAATTTAGTCATGTAGATGAATGAAAAGGGATAACAGGAAATGTTATTCTCAAATTTTCCCCTTTGAATAACTATGCTGGTGGGAAACTTTAGAATATAAAGAAAAATTTTTAAGAGGAAGAAACATCTATTCGTTTCTTACATAACAAGTGGAAAATCTGCCTGTCATTGTGAAATCATCCAGAAGAAAGGTGGATGTATTTAGGGATGTAGGTAGAACTGGATTTACACTTATAATTCTCTGATAATTAATTGCACCACATGAGCAAAACAAAAAGCTTTGAAATGAGAATGTGAGATGCAGAATGAAGCCAATTATTATCTTATTCCTTTCAATTTTGTTTAGTAGAGGACAGTATAGATGCTGAGAAGAATAGACATTGTCAAGTTTAATTAACCTTACATGCATTAATTCAAAGTCTTTTTGTCCAGTATGTGAAGAAAAGATAAATAGAACTGGAAAGTCAGCTGGAGTTTTCTCCGTCCTTGAAATTAAGATAACTTTGGGTTGCATCACTACTTGTTGCCTTATAGATGTCCAATTCCCGCTCAAGAGGCCTACATTCCAAATGATCACCTTTAAATTATGGCTACAACTGCCCTGTGTTGTCACTGTCCTGCTTGGCAGTTTGATGTGTGGAATATTGCCCTTCTTTGGATTTACTTCTAATTTATCATCCTTTAATTTATTAGACTTAATTGAACATATTATGGGAAGAAAGCATATTTCAACTTTGGAGGTAATGTTGAACAAGTCAGCCTCTCCACCCTTAAAATTGATACTTAAAATTATTTTGAATAATGCTTAAATTCACTCACAGAAGGTGCCATCTTAATAGAATTAGTTAAATATATGTCAAAATCCCGTTCTCTCCAATGTGATAAAGTATAACTTGAAATGTTTGAAGTGGACAAACTTCGTCTTTATTGCACTGTCAATAGAACCTTATGATACTTGGCACCATTTTATCTTTTCAGAAGCAACATCTCTTCATGACATCTATAACCACTTTTTCAGATATTTTCGAAGGTGGCAAATGATGACAATGATAACATAAATTCTCACTTGTCTTCTTGCTCTCACTCTGTTGGATCAATGATAGTTGAATCAGAAAAAAAGTATTAAAAGGTCTTCAGGACTTTTAGTTTTCTGTGTGGTAAAGAGGGTGTCTGGGTCATTTGAAGTTAGCTTTCTGGAAAGATAAGACGAGGAAAGAATTGTAAACCTCCTTAAACATAAAATGAAAAGGCAAAGGTTGATAGAAGTTGATAGAAGAAAATAACATATTTGTTGGAGTATTTTGGAGAAATGTGGAATAAATATTCCTCTTAAGCCATATCAGTCTAGAAAAAGAGATGAAGTTGGTTTTCAATCTGAGATCTTCCTAGTGATATTTTAAGATTTTTGCTGGCAGGATAGCATAACAATGAAAAGCCCATACTCAGGATTCAGATTCTTCCATTTGAATTCCAGTTCCAAAAATTAATGGCTGTGTTCTTTGACAATTACTTAGTTTCTTCCTGCCTCGGTTTCCTAGTGTATAGAAATGAGATTACGATGGTACCTACCTCACAAGTGTTGTTTACAGATAATATGCCGGTGTATGTAAAGCATTTAAAGCACAACCTAGTACGTAGTAACACTCAGTAATTGTTACTGGCAGACTTGCCATATAATACACACTCAGATCTCATTTGGTCTATTCAAAAATCTATTATGGAATCCCTACTGGCATAGCTCCATTGGTTGGGTATCATCCTGCATAGCAAATTCATCAGTTTGAATCCTAGTCAGGGCACATAATTAGGTTGCATATTTATTCCCAGCTAGGGACGCAAGCAAGAGGCAAGCAATCCACGTTTCTCTTTCACATTAATGTTTTTCTTCATCTCTTTCTCCCTCCCTCCCTCCCTCTCTCTCTCTCTAAAAATAACAACAAATATCTATCTATCTATCTATCTATCTATCAGTGGATATAATATAGACATATATACCTATATATAATATATATGCCATACATATGCAGATATATATGCATAGTGGAGTCAAGTGTTGTATATACCATTGCATTCTTTGCTTCTTTTGGTAAATGTTGAGTCTAGATCTGTGATCATGTATATTAGTTCTACTTTACCTTCTTTGAAATAGAGTTGTTTTAATTTTTAGTAAGAACTCTAATTCTCATTAAAGAAACACAACAAGGTCATTAATTGATAATCAAATTAGTCAATAAAATTACTTAAAAAGGATATGCAATATAGTAAAACAATAATATTAGACTAAATTAGCATATAGGTGCTCTCTAGAATTATATTGTTTGTTAAAAATATATTACTTGACCTGATTTTTTCCAAACCAATGCCTTACAATAGAGTTTTTAAAAATATTAGAATTAAATTTTTTTTAATAGGGAATATAACCCATTATGGTCTAAAAACTTCCTGTTCTTAATTCAAAACTTTCATAGCTATGCTTTTATCAAAAATATTTTCAAAGGAACATGTTCATGAATTTTGAGTTCATTGAATATTAAAGCTTAAAATACTTAGTTGTCACCAATAAATTAGAACTCATAGATAAAATGCTTCATGTATTGATATCTTTTTAAACATTTTTGTGCCTCAATTATCATTTAATGTTTTGATTTCTCTTTGATTTAATTAAGAGATTTTATTTTCCTCAAGCACAAAAGTTTGCAACATTTAAATAGAGAAAATGAGTGCTTTTAAATTGTGCTGATTGTTTTCCTAACACTCCTCGTAACATTGAAACTATTTTTATGAAAAATGGTTTTGCAAAATGTTTACTATGTTGGGTTACAAATAGCAAAATACCTTGCACACTGATTTCTCCCTTAAACTGGATATGGAGTTTCTAAAAACAAATAATGTAAATTATTAATATGTTTCATACATATAATAGATGTGCATTGCATTTTGAAGTTATATCACCCATACTTTGGTATAACATAGAATTATAGAAATAGCTGTAAGTGAAATAAGTTGTACATGGAACTATCCATTGGTATATTCATTGCACAAGTTTTGCAAATATAACAGTGTCTCCTTGGTTTAATATCATGTTTATATGAAAGTTCATATAAGTTACATGTGGCTATAATCTGAATCCTTCAGTCTTCTCAAAATTCATATGATAAAATCTTAATGACTGATGTAATGGTATTAGAAGTGAGCTCTATGGAAAGTACTTAGGTCATGAGGATTGAGCTCCCATAAACAGGGTTACTTTTCTTATAAGAGGCCCCTTGTTCCTTCCATCATGTGTGGAAATGACAAAAAGCATTTTGTAGGAACCAGGAAGAGCATCCTCAATAGAGTATGATGATACCTTGGGCTTGGTCTTGCCAATCTCTGGAAGTGTGAGATATACATTTGTTTTTATGAGGTATCTACTCTGTGGTATTTTGCTACAGCAACCCTAATAACTTAAGACATATTTGTGTGGTATATTTGCATGGAGAATACATCTTGGAGGTATATAAACTATAAGAATAAAGAGATTTGGGTAATTAAATTATACATTACCAAATGTCCTCTTATTAAAATATTGACTTCATGGTCCTGGCCAGTGTGGCTCAGTTGGTTGGAACGTTGTCCTATCAACCAAAAGGCCACAGGTTCAATTTCCAGTCAGGGCAGGTTTGGTCCTCAGTCAGGACATATAGGAGGGGCAACAGATCAACGTTTCTCTTTTGCAACAACGTATATTTTCCTCTCTCTCACTCCATCCTTTCCTTTAAAAAAAAAAATCAATAAGCATGTCCTTGGATGAGGGTAAAAAAAATAAACATTTTAGAGTGTTTAATTAATTGCCACATGGACTCTAATATATTATTGAAAGAAAATGGGTGGGCTACTAAGAAGAACAGATGCATAAAGATTTTTTTATTGGATTTAGGAAAAAATGCACTTTTTTGATAGTAGGTGTGATACAAACATAGTTTTGTAAACTATTAATAAAAATTGATTTTCCTTTTAGAAACAAATTATTGTCATTCTTTACAAAGCTTGGGCACTGTCTCTTTCATGTAATGGGTAAAATAGGTACATTCCAGCTTTTTCAGAGTAAAATAGCTGATGTTTCTGGCAAAAATCTCTAAAATTTGCAGTGTCTAGACTTAGAGTACAGAGGACTCCCCTGCGCTTGTCTAAAGGAAAAATCTTCCATCTGAAGACAATTAAGATGGTAGAAAAGTATGTAATGTCATTCTCCCCACCCCTGGCATAAGGAGTAATTAAACATCTTCATCAAGAGTACAGGTATGCTTCTGTTATCAGTTTTACCCAATACATAATACTTGCTGTGTTATCCATTTCATCTTGCTCAAAATTAAATGATTCATAGAAGAATAGTTTGCTAGGAAATACCCTTATCCAAAATAATATTAGCAACTCATCTACTCAACAGATGTCTGGCTATTTGAAGAGTTGTTTAGGAAAGTCATAACTTTTTTAAAATATTTGAATCATTTGTAAGAATTGCTGACATCTAAGTTACTAAAATCTATTAATATTTTGTCTTGTATGCATTTTTGTCTTTATATGCAAATGAAAATGAAAAGTTTCTAAAATAACATTTTCTTTGTAAGTGAACATTTATTCTTTAAAAATTTTGTGTTCTACTCTCTATCAAGGTGTCTTTGCCAGAATAGTATCATGCTTGCCATTTCACAAAGAAGCCCACGTGACCATTTCTGTTCCTCAGAACTCCAATAATGAAACATTATTTATAGAAGAATCTGCACAAAAATCTCTAATCATTGTGTATAACATCTGAGTAATCTAATACTGGAATACATGCACATATCTTTGTATATATGTATATATACACATGCATTTGTACATATACACATACATATATTTCAGTGCCTGTTGAACTATGCAAATTTTTTAAATAAAATGTAAATGCTTCTGTACCTTGTGGTTGTCAGTTAAATATTGAGAATATTTCATTAAATGGCATGTACTTGCATGTTTAAACCTTAGCAGAAAATACGTACAGTTTTTTTTTTTTAATTTTAAGAAAATTTCTCTACAAGTAATCCCGGTCCTAAACCTGATCTATTTTTTCAGCTGTTATATTGTATTCAATGTAATAATGAAACTGAACTATTCAGAGAGCCACAGGTATGGTAGGGACTAAGTGAAAGGTAAAGAGATTTCTTTTCCCTTTGAGGTACAAAGAGAACAAAAGGTTAAATACTTTCATGAACTTGAATTGGGATAATGAACCTTCTTATGGTTGAACATGAATGGTTTGATATGAATTATGCATATTGTTAATTTAGACATCACAAATATTATTAATTTAGGAAGCAAAATAGATAATTTTGGTCCAAAAGTGCCAGAGAGAAATATTCCCTGTACAGAAAACTCTCAGAGTGAGGGTGGGGGGCTAACTATATTCACCAGTAAACTCCTAAGTCTAAATATCCACAATAAAAATAATATTCAGGAAACTTTAAAAATATTAGCTTTTAAAACATTGATACAAAACATTATTAGTAACAACTTTTGTTCTATACAAAAGGAGCAAGTCATAACTCAACTATTCTTAAGGCCATCCACACTATGCAATAAACCTTGGACCTAAGGTTAGCACCCTGTAGCTTTAAATATATTTTGTAAAAGTCTTCTGGGAGTGCATTTTCCACTACTATAATCAGAACATAAATTAAGATCAGTGCACCAAGGGTATATATGTACCCTTGTAATTTTACTTATATAAATTACATAAGTATTTTTTAAAAATCTATAGTTTTGGACCTATTCTCTAAGATTGTGAACACTACCTTGAAAGCATAGATGAATTAATTCACTCTATGTACATGAGTAAGAATCAACATAACTGCTAAGTTGCTGGAGTTATATTGTAAGGAAATTAAAATTATTTTTTGAAGTTGCATAGGTTGATTTTTGGAGTTGCAATTGACAGCCAAAAGAAATTTTAGAAAATGGTATGAGATTGGAACCTGTACCATTCAGGAAAAGCAAGATCCAGATTTGAGAATTCTAGACAAAGAGCTAAGTCTGCACAACATAGAGTGGAGTTACTATATTCGATATATTCTATGGGAACTTGAATACAAGTCTCTGTAGCCATATTTATTTAATTAACAGGCCTTTATGCAAAGTTTCTCAGGAGATGTAGCTTTTGCTATGAAAAGAAAACAAACACATTTGGGGCTATAGCCACCAAACTAAAATTTAAAGATTGACATGTGGAAAATAGGTTTATACATGGAGGAAGATGATTGTGAATAATAGCTAGAATAAAGTTATGTAAGTGAAGAATCAATGATGATTTAGTGACTGTCAAATTTGGAAACCATAGAAGCCTTCATCACTGGTCCTGTAGGAGAATGTCTAATTACACATGAAAGAATGAATAACATGCTAAACATTCTTGGTTATTTGTATTTCAGATTCATTATTCCAGGTAGAATAGTAGAAGGGAATTGTACTACCTTGGAGTTTAAGCTTCAGGGCTTTTTTTTTTTTTTTCAGTCATACTGCTAACACAGGTTTTAGAGTCAAGAACAATAGAAGCAGATGATCTGGTGATCAACTCATGATCAAGCTTGATGAAGAGAGTTCAGGTTCCAGAATAACTGGGTGTGAAAGAAACACCTACATTCTCACTATTTTTAGAATTTTTAAAAATATTTTTTATTGAATGTTGCCGTTATATTGGTTAATTAAATAGGTTTCAAGTGTACAATTCTATATTACATCATCTGTGTATTGTGTCACGCGTTCACCACCCATGGTGTAGTCCCCTTCCATCACCATTTGTCTGCCCCCTGCCTGCTCTCTCCTACCTGCCCCTACCCCCCCTTCCTTTGGTAATCACCATACAGATGTCTGTGTCTATGAGGTTTTCTTTTCTTCTTTTCTTTTTCTTTTTCTTTTTTTTTCTTAATTCCTATTTGGAATTTAATGTAGTCAAATAAATTGAAGGAGGACATGATGGCTTCCCTCTGGGAAAAAGACTGGATCTCTGAATAAGGATTAGAGTTGAAAGTACAGGCTTGAATCAGAGACAATGCACATATAACTCAGAATCCTCAATTCAATTTCCTAGGAAATATGTCCCAAATTGGGGAGATAACTAGGTTTCCGTCAGAGTGGCCATTAGTTTTTGACCAATAGTCCCTGTTTTGTTGGTAAATCCAGATGTTTTCTGTTTTCATCTCAGTTGTGTTTGACATCATCGAACTTTGCGACCTTGACTTTTTCTTAATATTTACTATTTTTCTTATGGCAAACTCATTGCCCTTTATTTGCCCACCCATACTGGAGGTTCTCAAGGCAGAGTTTTGATGATGATGTGGAAAGAAAGAAATAAAGAAATACATAAAGAAATAAGGCAAGAAAGAAAGAAAAAAGAAAGAAAGAAAAGGAATCCTACTCTAAACGATGATTTTTTCATCCATGCCTTCCCTTATCACCTATTTGTCAATAGTTCTTAAACTATTTAAATAATCATATTTTATAATCAACTGTTTCTTAACCTTATATTCCCTGTATTGCCTCAAAATGTAAGTAATTTAATGCATTTCTCAGATGTGTGTCTCTTTTATAGCCCACTTTTAAATTAATGAAGTTATTGTTTAATTTTAAATGCAATGATCTTGGAATCATTCTTTACATCCCATCCATTCTCCACACTCACGCTTACATTTTTAAAGCAATATCGAATCTTATCCTTTTACTTTAAAAATATTTTCACTGTGTTCACATTCCTCAATATGTATTAATAAGGTCGTCGAAGCTGCTATCATGACATACTGAACAATCACAAAATTTTCCCACACAGGACTTCTTTCAGAGCTACGTGAACTCTGTGTCCTCCACCCTTCTGCAAAGAAAGACAGCATGATCTGCTGGCTGTAAGAGAAATGATGTAACACAGACATTTGTAATGTCACGTAGAGATCTGTTTAGTTCTCTTAAGCTAATTATGAATTACACCTGCAGTGTTCGTTTCTACCTGTCGTTTCTATCCCACCCCCCGTCACCTGACAGCATGCTTCTGGGCTACCCAGGCATGACTACCATATTACAAGATAAACAGAATTGAGAGAGGGTCACGTGGTTTGTCTGAACTTGGTGATCTTGTCTTCCAAATAAGATATTGCTCTGAGGGCCATTGGGGGATATGAAATTTATTTTGGAGAACACTGTTTATCATGTAAGAACTCTGCACAATTCTGCTCCTTTTGCCTTTCATGAGTAGATCTGCATTTCTGTTTTAAGGAGTTATTCTTTGAATTTGGGATCGATAAAATGATTCCAAACTTCCCTGTGGCAAATGAGAAAAGATATCTTTCTGTTTGTTTAAATTTTAGACTAACTTGAGAAGTTTTTTTATGAATACAAAACCAAGAAGCAGAAATATTTTCCTTTTTTTTAATCCTATGTTTTTAATGACAAACACAAAACTAGCATAGAGGAAAAGAGACTTCTATATGGTACCAATCTAATTAAATGATTCATTGGCTTAAAATACCATTTTTTGTAGAGGATTTTCCTGTTGGTTTTGTTCATTTGACTATAAAAAGCAACTGTCTTTGATAGTGTGAAATACAGACCCAATGAACTTGGTGCTCCCTTGGTTGAAGTGGGAATAGGCATGCGCCTGTACATCTATTTGTTCCTTTCATTAAACAGCTGCCAGTAAAAGCCACTGAAGTACTTCACTGTCTTCCTTAATGCACTTGGCACAAAATATATTGTGCTTGATCAATCTATAGTAATCAATGTGCATGTATGTGTCTGTTTTGTACACAACAAAATCTACTGGGCTAGCAGGAGAATTTGTTGCTAAAATAAATACTTTTGAAACTACATTATTATTCTGGAATATATCAAACACTCTATGTCTTTCTTTATCCAAATCAGTAATAGTTCTAGAATCTTAGCCTTATATTGGTTATCCAAACAATTTATTCATTCACATGGAAATAATTTCAATATGTAGTTCATTTATAAATGTATATTTTAATGTGAAGAGTCATTAGTAGCTATTTGTGGAACATGGCATAAATGTGTGTGACTAATAGAATATGCAACAAAATTGTGACCATGCATTATATTTATACTTCTCTTGGAAACCTTTGATCCAAAATGCAGTCCTCTCCACTGAATGATTTAACAAATACTGGTCTATAAAAATTTACTAATGAATTACCTAAAATAGAGAGAAGCAGTTAAACCTTTATTAATCACATATAAAAAGTATTATCAAATCCTAATACACTGAGTTTCAATGAGCCATTGATCTAACAGTGTTAACACAAAAAAGGCCCTCATAATTATCAGATTTAGTTTTAAAGTTATTCATAATCTGTAAACAATTACAACATGCATATGAATCCTGATACCTGAAACTCAAACAAATTAATCAGAAATACTAGCCTAGAAGTTGTGGCTCAGTTGGCTAGAGCATCATCCCGTAAACAGCAGCTGCTGGTTCAATTCTCAGTCAGGGCACAGGCACTTGGGTTGCAGGTCCAATCTCTGGTCTGCGTGCATAGAGGAGGCCTTCAGTCAATGTTTCTCTTTAGCATCAATATTTCTTTCTCTCCCTTCCTCTGTCCTTACTCTTCTCTCTACAAGGAATGAAAAAGTGTCCTCAGATGAGAATTTAAAAAAAATTGGGAATGAACATAATCATGCAAAGAAGATAAACTTACCATTTAATGCTGTCTTTTAAGTTGTTCACATTTAAAAAGTCTTAATTATTTATAATTTAACTGTTATTATTAAAAATATAAATATGCATGTCTTAATGTTTTTCACTATTTTTATGGGACCAGTTACACTATAAATGCATCCTGTTGTAAAAAAAAAAATCTATGTGGCTGATTGAAATACGCACATATTCAAGGCATAAAAATAAAACATGATTGTAAAGTAACTTGGAAAAGCTCTATTTTGAGAATTGCCAAGTCCTACTCTGTGGAATTAGATTATGAGCACTAGAGAAAATTGTG
Organism: Anoura caudifer; assembly: GCA_004027475.1. Lineage (NCBI taxonomy): Eukaryota > Metazoa > Chordata > Mammalia > Chiroptera > Phyllostomidae > Anoura > Anoura caudifer. The sequence continues at coordinate 592,358 of PVKU01000172.1, forward strand.
AGCCTTATGTTTTCTTGACACTGAGTAATGATGAAAATATAGAGTCAGGATTTTGTTTTTAATATCATTACCTTACTGTCAAGAGTCACCCATATAGTAATTTTTAATGAATAGATTTTATTTTCATAGAAGTTTTAGATTAAGAGAAAAAAAAACTGAGAAAAATAGTACCCACATACTCCTCACTGCACTTATTTTGATATCTTGAATTAATATACATTTTTTATAATGGATGAGCTATCAGTGCTTTACTATAAAATCAAGTCCATAGTTTAGGGTTCATTCTATATGTTGTTCATTCTTGGGTTTTGATAAATATACAATACCACATATCTACTGTTACATACCATAGCACGTAATAGTGTCACTGTCGAAACATTCCCTATTCTCCTCATTAATTTCTACTTTATTTCTCCAAATCCTTGTCATAACTGATCTTTTTACTGTCTACATGGTTTTCTCATCTCCAGGATGTCATATAATTGCAATCACATATAAGTAGCTTCTTCCAATTGGCTTCTTTCACCTAGCAATATGGTGTTACTATTGTAATGGTTTTTGGGGTGCCTTCATGTCTTTCTGTGGCTTGAATGCTCCTTTCCTTTCATGTTCAATAATACTTCATTGTGTGTCTTATCAGAGTTTATTTATCTGTTCACCTCCTGAAGGACATCCTAGTTGTTTCCACATTTTGGCAATCACAAATAAAACTGCTAACAAACATTCTTGTGAATTTTTTTGTGTGTAGATGTAAAAGTTCAACACATGTTGGTAAATACCAAGCCATGTGATTGTTTGATCATATGCTAAAAGTGCATTTAGTTATGTAAGAAACCACTAAATGTTTTCCAATGTGGCAGTACTATTACACATCCCCACCAGCAACGAGTATGTGTTCTTGTTTCTCCATGTCTTTGCGATCATTTGGTGTAAGGATTAAAGTTGAATCTGTTTGCTATTGTATGGTTATATTTAATAAAATATAAGTATAAATAAGAAGTAAAAAATAAAATTCTTAGATATTTTGAAATGGATCTAACCTCTCATTATCTTCTTTTATTTGTAAACATTTGAAGAATTACTTTTGTCTGATATTTTGATTCCCGTCATTGCTGTGTACATGAAGGGCCCAGGTTATTTTTTTTTTTTAAAGATGTTAACCTGAGGGTTTTATATTTTTAACCCCACATGTTCTTCTGGTCTTTGGTATTTAAGCCAAATATTTAGATGTCTTGAATAAAATGAATGTTACGTATATTGTCTGTTGCTAATGTGATGCTATTTAAAAGTAAGACAAATATGTATAAAGGACACATGGATAAAGCCAAAAGGGAGTAGGATCAAAGGTGGAAGGTGGGGATTCTGGGGTGAGGGGAGAGGGGCAGAATGGAAAAAATTTTACTTAAACAACAATAAAAAATAAAATAAATAAATAAAAGTAAGACAAACCTTTTTCATTTAATAAATAATTATTGGGTAATTATAGGTTCAATATATCTGTGTGCACTGAGGACATAGCAGTGAACAAAAAAAAATTCTGGCCATATTGTGGATAGATTCTAGAAGAATAAGATCGAAAAATATATAAGCTGATTAATATATATCTAAAAATAAATTCAGGTATGAGTTCTATCAGATAAGGAAGTGCTATTTTAAAAGAATTAATCAGGAAGGATTCTCTAATAAGGTAACATTTTAATAGAAACATGAATTAAGTCAAAAAGTTCATATGAGGATGCCTAATGAAGATAATTCTAGGCAAAATGTGCAGGTGCAAAAGCTCCACAGAGATCCGTGTTTGGTTCATTCTCGGTACGAATAGTCAGCTTGTGAAGCTGGGCAAAGATCTGATCTGAAAACAGATTCAAAGACTTGAAAGAGCAATCAGTCTGTCATGGTCAGAGGGGAAAGAACAAGACCAGAAAGAAAATAAATACTACTGTCCAGTCAGGAATGAATTTTTCTTACACCAAAGAAACAAATAGTCCAATTAAAAAATGGACAGAGGATCTGAGTAAGCATTTCTCCAAAAAGGATATACAGATGGCCTGTAGACATACAAAAAGATATTCAACATCTTTTATTTGTTTGTTTGTTTGTTTGTTTGTTTGTTTATTGACTTTCGAGAGACAGAGGAAGAGAAAGAGAGAGTGAGAGAGAGGGACATGTTTGCACGCTTATTTGTGCACTCATTGGATGATTCTTGTATGTGCCATGACTGAGGATCAAACCTGCAACCTTCCCATATTGGGATTACAGTCTAACAAAATGAGATATCCAGCCAGGGCTAGATATTCAATACTTTTAATTATCAGAAAAAATACAAATTAAAGCCACAGTAAGATAGCATTTCACATCTGTCAAATGCTTATTATCAATGTATCAACAAATAACAAATGCTGCCGAGGACATGGAGAAAAAGGAACCTTGGTATAGTGTTGGTGGGATTGTAAATCAGTGCAGGTACTATGGTAAGCAGTATAGAGGGCCCTCAAACAATTAAAAATAGAACTTACATATGATCCAACAGCTTTACTTCTAGGTATTATCTAAAGAAAAGAAAAACACTAATTCAAAATATATATGGCTCCCTATATTCACTGAAGCATTATTTGCAATTGCCAAGATATGGAAGCAACTTAAATGTTCACTGATAGATGAATGAATAAAGAAGATGTGTCATATACACAATGAAATACTACTTGGCACCAAAAAGAATGATATCTTGTCATCTTTGATAACATGGATGGACCTACAGTTTTTTATGTTAAGTGAAATGAGTTAGAGAAAGTAAGTCAGAGAAAGACAAATGCTATATGATTTCATTTACATGTAGAATCTAAAGGAGAAAAAAAAGAAAGAACACAAAAACAGAAACAACCCATAGGCGTAGAGAATGAGCTGATGGTTGCCAAAGGAGAGGAAGATGAGGGAAGGGGAAAAAGAGAATAAAGTTATTTTTTAAAAGATTGCAATAAGCAAGCCAAAAAAGGGACAAGATTAGGGTTCCAAGAACCGATATAGAGTTTTTGATGATATTTAAATTGAAGCATATTTCTACAGAATTTCCACAGGAGGTAAGAAACAAATGTGTATTTTTAGCTGGGTAAGAACTCTTCATTTAATAACTAATGTTTGAATATGAGTATATGAGTTGCTCACATCTATACACTAAACCATTATTGTAATAAATTTCACATAGAACAAAAACAAATGAAAATAAAATCTTAAACTGGAGTAAGCATTATAAATAAATTTATACACACATACATAATAGTTTTTCAAATTGTGGAAGAAGAGTGCCAAATGGATAGTTTGACTCACTCATAAAACTCTTTAAGCTTAAATTTGCAAAAAAAAAAAAAGAAGAAGAAGAAGAAGAGAAAAAAGAAAAAAATGCATCTTTGACTAGGGAGTAGTTCTAGAGTTGGTGAAAAGTTCATATTTTGAGAGGTAAAGATGTCATGTATTTTTTATTGATAGGTTACTGGGTAGAGGGGAAAGAGGGAATAACTCTAAGGTTTTTATCCTGAGCTAAAGGCCTTGTACAGAACTGTGCTTTGATGAAGCTAAGAGCTACAACAGAAGCCATTGATTTTCAGTGTAAACTGGGAATTTGGACTGATTAAGCAGAAATACCTGTTAGACATACATAACGAAACATCTAGCAAATAATTGGATGCCTTAGTAAGAAATTCAGGGAATGTGAGGAGGAAGAAAATGGCAGCAAGGTAGGAGTGAGCAGATTCCATTTCCCACTAAACATGGGAGAAAAACCTAGCCGATCTACAGAGGAATAGAGCAAACAGCCAATGGTACCCAGCATATCGGAAAATAAGAGACCAAAAATTGTAGCAGACACTGAAAAACCAGACAGTAAGGAGAGTGCTTCAGGACAATAAGATCCCAGGGACCAACACAGGGACCAGGGCAGCTGCAGTCCCAGGCCTGGAGCCCACCAGGTCTGCCACAGAATCCTTGGGAGAGAGCCGGGTCAATTGCTCCCTCCCCGGCCAAACAAGGTTTGAGCAGCACTGAGAGAGACCTGGTTGCTTGAAGTCGCAGAGAGGGGAAAAAAAGACTAAGTGGAAAACACACAGGGGCTGGTGGAGTCTGTGGACTCCAGCTAGGGAAAATTGGGAGTCGCACAGTGATGGGCCCTGACCCTGATAGTCCCCAGTCTGGCTGTACAGAGGGCAGGCTTGAGTAGGAGGAATTTCTCAAAAAGAAAAAGTGAAAGGATCATATGGTATTTGTCTTTCACCTCCTGGCTTATTTTGCTTAGCATAATGCTCTCCAGTTCCATCCATGCTGTCGCAAAGGGTAGGAGCTCCTTCTTTCTTTCTGCTGCATAGAATTCCATTGTGTAAACGTACCATACCTTTAACAGGAACCTAATCAATGGAATAAACAAACAAGCATAATAAAACCAAAGACACTGAAATTGAGAACAAGAGAGGAGAGGGATAAGAATGTCAAGGGAAAAGGGGAAGGGTTTAGAGCAACAAGTATGAAAGACACAGGGACAAAAGCTAGGAGAGGTGGAAATGGGAGGGCGGTGGGGAGGGCTGGGGCGGTGGGCTGGGATGGGAGTAGAAGACAGAAAACTGTACAAGAACAACAATTAAAATTTAAAAAAAAAGGAAAAAGAAAAAAAGTGAAAGGAGAGACACTGTTTGGGGAATTCTCCTGCAACAGCCACTCTGGCCTCCTCCCCACCCAGCCTGGCAGGGATCCAAGGTTGTGTAGAAGGTTGCCAGGAAGGCCCTGCGCACCCCCAGAGCACTGGGAAGGGTGCACACCCAAACCCATGGGACAGAGGCAGCCTAGACAAGCATGTGCCCACACACCAGCCCACAGAGGTAACCCCAGGGAATGAGCACTGTGAAGAAGACTTGGATCCCAAACCCAAGGAGCAGGGGAGAGGTGCTAGGCTAGCTCTGGGGAGAGTGCACACGAGGCTAAGTGCAGATTGGAAGGGAGAAAAGCCACGCATACAAATAGCCTCTCAGTGTGGTGCAGCCAGCAAGATGAGAAAAACCGATTTAGCCAATTTGAAACCAACAAGAGTGTTTTTTTTAGTAATCTTTTATTTTTCAATTTTTATTATTGTTTTATCTTCAAATTCCTTTTCCCTCATTCCTTCTTTCTTGTTTTATTCCTTCTTCCATTCTTTCCAATTTTATCTCTTCTTCCTCCCTTCTGCTTTTTTTTAAATACCCACAAGTGAGACAAAACAACCTGAAACTGAAAAGATCAGAGTTGGACCCAAAGAAGGGGCATCCCAACAGCTGAGCTAGTAAGACAAATTTCACTTTGCTATTACAGGGAACTTGCGAATTATTGGATATTTGTATTATTCTTACATCTTTTATTTTAATAGTATTCTTGTATTCCTCTTCTTTCAGTATAATCTTCTTTTCTTGGCTGGTTATATTGTATCATTTGACAGGTTTGTTCTGTTCTCTCATTCATAGTGTATTGTTAATTTACTGTCCTTCACATCACTTGTGTTCCATTAACACACTACTCAAGGTACTATACTCCCTATTCTTGTTATCCGGATCACCTAGATTCTGTCATATGATTGTTGCTCTAATATGATTATAAATAATAGCTGTTCCATACAACTGTAAATACTTCATAACACCCTTCCCAGAACTTAGCCCACTTCACAGTTTCCTGAACTCTATTACTGTAGTGGTGAACTCTATTCTCTCACACACTACACCTATTTACTATCCTTTACTCTCACCTTACCTCAGAATCTGACCTCCCACAACCTCATTGCTTTCTAAATCCAATTCCCAATCCTTCCCTCCCCAACAAGAGTCTTACATTCTTTCCATCCTTTCTAAAAAGTGGCTAGTTGGATGGAAGATAACGGTTAACACTATACATAGCCAAAGGATCCCCTATCTCTTCTCTATTGGCTGCTACTGTAAATATCATAGAATACTCTCTGCTGTCTTAAGCCATTTTGCCTTCCCCCTCCTACTGATCACAAAAAAGAGTAGGTGGGAGCAGTGAACACCAGGATACCTACTGGCAGAGGAAACCCAACAACAAAGGAACCACCAACAGGCAACAACAGAAGAAGATGAAGGAGAGAGTGAAAATCACACAAACTTTAATCCAGGACCTATCTGGAAATACAAATAAAGGAGAAACTATCCATTACAAACAACTGAACAAGAGCAAAAGAGAACCCTCAAAACCTTGTACACATGGAAGAACCAGCCTCAATACAACCTGCCCTCACCAGCACAACAAAATACAAGAAGTGGTGGACAGAGTGACCCTCAGTTAACCAGCTGGTGTGAAGGACCCACCAAAGGCAGACCCAACAACAATCAAAACCCAAAGACAAACACAGAGCGAACTTAAATGGCAGCTCAGCTCAAGGAGACTGCACCACTGAATCTCACAGGTATTCTACCACAGAAGTTCACACCATAAACCCAGGGAGCCAAAACAGATCAATTTAAGAAGCTGAGGCTAACAAGAAGAGTCTCACAAACAATGAGAAAACAAAGAAACAATCCCCAAATGAAAGGAAAGGAAAGGAAGAAGCCTCAGAAAGAATGCTAAATGAAATAGAGGCAACTCAACTATCAGATATTGAGTTCAAAGCAATGGTTGTCAGGAAGCTCCATGAGCTTACAATGAACTACCAGAAACTACAGGGAAGCTACAATGAACTCACTGCAAACTACATCAACATGAAAAAGAAAATAGAAACTATCAACAAGGGCCAAGAGGAAATGAAGAATACAATTTCTGAACTGAAGAACACAGTAGAAGGAATCAAAAATGGGATCAATGAAAGAGAACATCGGATCAGTGAGCTGGAGAACAAAATAGAAAAAAACACCTGGAAAGAGCAAGAAAAGAAAAAGAGGCTCAGAAAGAATGAAGAGGAATTAAGAAAAATTCAGGACAATATAAAACATAATAATATCCATATAATAGGGATACTAGAGGAGAAGAAGAAAAGCAAGGGATCAAAAATCTATTTCAAAAAGTAATGATGGAAAACTTTCCTAATTTGATGAGAGAAAAAGTCACACAAATCCAGGAAATGCAGAGAGTCCCAATAAAGAGGAACCCACTTCAAGACATATCATAATTAAAATGGCAAAATTCCAAGACAAAGAGAAAATCTTAAAGGCAGCAAGGGAGAAAAATGAAGTAACATACAAGGGAGCCCCGATAAGGCTAGCAGCTGATTTCTCAATGGAAACGCTCCAAGCCAGAAGAGAATGGCAAGAAATATTCCAAGTAATGAGAACCAGAGGCCTGCAACCAAGACTACTTTACCCAGTAAGGCTTTCAATCAAGATAGAAGGCCAAATAAAGAGCTTCCCAGACAAAAAGAAGTCTAAAAGAATACAATTCCACCAAACCAGCTCTGCAAGAGATGCTAAAGGGACTGCTTTAAGGAAAGGAAGGGAGAGAGAGAGAGAGAGAGAGAGAGAGAGAGAGAGAGAGAGAGAGAGAGACATGAAAATGGCAATGAATAAGTACCTACCCATAATAACCTTTCATGTAAATGGATTAAATGCTCCAATCAAAAGACATAGAATAGCTGAATGGATAAGAAAGCATGACCCACACATATGCTGCCTACAAGAGACCCACCTCAGGACAAAAGACCCACACAGACTCAAAGTGAAGGGCTGGAAACAAATTTTCCAAGCAAATGGATAGGGAAAAAAAATCAGGGATAGCAATACTCATGTCAGACAACATAGACTTCAAAAAAAAGGGCCCATAAGGAGAGACCCAGAAGGTCACTTCATAATACTCAAGGGAAGAATCCACCAAGAAGACATAAACATTGTAAATATATATGCACCCAACATAGGAGCACCCAAATGCATACAGAAAATCTTAGAGGACTTCAAGAAAGATATTGATAGCAATACAATTATAGTAGGGGATTTTAACACCCCACTGTCAAAATTGGACAGATCTTCCAAACAAAATTTCAACAAAGATGTGGCATTGAACAATAATCTAGATGAAATGAACTTAACTGATATATATAGAGCCCTTCATCCCAAAGAAGCTAAATACATATTATTTTCAATGTACATGGAACATTTTCAAAGATAGACCACATGATAGGACACAAAACCAGCCTCAACAAATTCAAGAAAATTGAAATCATACCAAGCATTTTCTCCAACCACAAGGGAATGAAACCAGAAACCAACCCTATGGGTAAAACCCAAAACCCTCAAAATCATGGAGATTGAATAGCATGCTATTAAACAATGAATGGGTCGAGAATGAAATTAGGGAAGAAACAAAAAAGTTTCTGGAAACAAACAAAAATGAACTCACAACAGCCCAAAACTAATGGGACACAGTCAAGACAGTCCTGAGACAGAAGTTCATAGTGATCTAGGCTGACCTAAAAAAGATAAAAACATTTCAAACAAACAACCTAACCATATGCCTACAAGAACTCAAGGAACAACAACAAAGACAGCCCAGAGCAAGTAGAAGGAAGGAAATAACCAAGATCAGAGCAGAATTAAATGACATAGAGACTACAAGCATATTTCTAAGGATGAATGAATCCAGGAGCTGGTTCCTTGAAAAGATAAACAAAATTGACAATCCTTTAAGCAGGTTCATCAAGAAAAAGAGAGAGAAGAACCAAATGAACAAAATTAGAAATGAAAGAGGAGAGATTACAACTGACACCACAGAAATACCAAGGATTGTAAGAAATTACTATGAAGAACTGTACGCCAAGAAATTTGAAAACCTAGGTGAAATGGACAAAGATTATATTTCTAGAAAAATATAATCTTCCAAAACTCAATGAAGAAGAAGCAGAAAGCCTGAACAGACCAATAATAGCCGATGAAATTGAAGCAGTAATCAAAAAACACCTGACACACAAAAGCCCTGGACTGGATGTTTTCACAGGAGAATTCTATAAAGCATTTAAGGAAGAACTACCCCCTATCCTTCACAGACTATTCCCAAAAATCCCAAATGATGAAAGACTCCCAAACTCTTTTTATGAAGCCAGCATCATCCTAACCTCAAAACCAGATGAAGACATAACAAAGAAAGAAAACTTCAGGCCAATATTGCTGATGAACATAGGCACTAAAATCCTCAACAAAATATTGGCAAATCACATCCAACAATACATTGAAAAGATCATACACCATGACCAATTGGGATTCATCCCAGGGATGCAAGGATGGTTCAATATTAGCAAATCAGTAAATGTAATACATCACATAAACAAAAGCAAAGACAAAAACACATGTTCATATCAATAGATATGGAAAAAGCATTTCATAAGGTGCAGCATCCATTTATGATAAAACACTCAGCAAAGTGGGAGTAGAGGGAGCATTCCTCAGCATAATAAAGGCCACATATGAGAGACCTACAGCCAACACCATAGTCAATGGGCAAAAACTAAAATCTTTTCAACTAAGATCAGGAGCAAGAGAAGGTTGTCCACTTTCACCACATCCATTCAATATAATATTGGAAGTCTTAGCTACAGTGATCAGACAAGAAAAGGAAATAAAAGGCATCCAAATTAGAAAGGAGGAAATAAAACTATCATTGTTTGCAGATGACATGATAGTGTACGTAGAAAATCCTATAGACTCAGCCAAAAAGCTGCTCGACCTAATAAATGAATTTGGCCAAACAGCCAGATACAAAGTCAATATCCAGAAATAAAAGGCCGTTTTGTATACCCACTATGAAGCAGCAGAAGCAGAAATCAAGAAAAAAATCCCATTCAATACAGCAAAAAGAAAAATAAAATACCTAGGAATAAAGCTAATCAAGGAGGTAAGAGACGCGTATACAGAAAACTACCCAATACTGAAGAAGGAAATCAAGGAAGACATAAATGGGAATATATAACGTGTTCATATATCAGAAAAATAAACATCATAAAAATGCCCATACTACCCAAAGCGATTTACAGATTCAATGCAATACCTATTAAATTACCAATGGCATATTTCACAGCCATGGAACAAACCCTTCAAAAATTTATATGGAACCATAAACAACCCTGAATAGCTGCTGCAATTTTGAGAAAGAAGAGCAAAGTAGGAGTGACCACAATACTTGACACCAAACTGTATTACAAGGCCACCGTAATCAAAACAGCCTGGTACTGGCATAAGAACAGGCATGTGAACCAGTGGAACAGAACAGAGAGCCCAGAAATAAACCCAAGTCTCTACGGTCAATTAATATTTGACAAAGGGGAAGCAATATAAAATGGAACATAAATAGCCTCTTCAATGAATGGTGTTGGGAGAACTGGACAGCTACATGCAAAAAAAAAAAAAAAGAAAAAAAAAGAAAGAAAGAAACTTGAGCACCAACTTACACCATACACAGAAATAAATTCAAGGTGGATAAAGGATTTAAATATAAGCTGTGGCATCATTAAAGTCCTAGAGGAGAACATAGGCAAGAAAATCTCAGATATTTCATGCAGCAACATTTTTACTCGTATGTCCCCTAAAGCAAGAGACATAAAGGAAAGAATAAACAAAATTAAATTAAATTAAAATTAAATTAAATTAAATCTCATCAAATTAAAAAAGCTTCTCCATAACCAAAGAAAACAGCATTAAAATGAAAAGAAAACCAACTATATGGGAAAAACATATTTGCCAATGATACCTTAGACAAGGGTTTAATCTCCAAAATATATAAAGAACTTACATAACTCCACTCTAATAAGACAGGCAACCCAATTAAAAAATGAGCAAAGTACTTGAACACACACTCCAAGGAGGATATACAGAGGATCCAGAGACACATAAAAAGATGCTCAATATCACTAGCTATCAGAGAGATGAAAATTAAAACCAGAATGAGATACCACTTCACACCAGTCAGAATGGCCATCATAAACAAAGCAACAAACAACAAGTGTTGGAGAGGTTGTGGAGGAAAGGAAACCCTAGTGCACTGTTGGTGGGATTGCAGACTGGTACAACCACTATGGAAAGGAGTATGGACTTTGCTAAGAAGACTAAAAATGGGTCTGCCTTTTGACCCAGCAATTCCACTGCTAGGATTATATCCTAAGAACCCTGAAACACCAATCCAAAAGAACCTATGCACCCCAATGTTCATAGCAGCACAGTTTACAATAGCCAAGTGTTGGAAGCAACCTAGTTGCCCATCAGTAAATGAATGGATCAAAAAACTATGGTACATTTACAACAATGGAATTCTATGCAGCAGAAAGAAAGAAGGAGCTCTGGAAAGCATTATGCTAAGTGAAATAAGCCAGGTGGTGAAAGACAAATACCATATGATCTCACCTTTAACAGGAACCTAAACAACAAAACAAACAAGCAAAATATAACCAAAGACACTGAAAGTGAGAACAGGCTGACAGTGACTGGAAGGGAGAGAGGATGGAATTTCAGGGGAAAAGGGGAAGGGTTTACAGGAACAAGTATAAAAGACACATGGACAAAAACTAGGGGAGGGGTGGAAATGGGAGGGAGGTGGGGAAGACTGGGGGGTGAGCTGGGATCGGAGTAAACGACAGAAAACTATACTTGAACAATTAAAATATAAAAAGATAGAAATTCAGGGAATGTTATTTGGAAGCAATGATTTGGATTGCATAAGATCACCTAGAGATACACTGTTTCATGTACCAGCACCATGTTGATACCGCATTTCAAATTAAATTGATTAAATATCTAAACAATTAGAATTTAGGTTGGGGAATTGGTGGGGGGAAAATGCAGAGAACTCTAAATCAACAACAATAAAATAATTTTAAAAAGAATTTAGTTTCTCAGTCACTCTAATCACATTTCAAATATTTAATTGTCATAGGTGGGAATTGGCTACAATATTGGACAATACAGAGTATTTTCATTATCAGATTTTGAGTTCTGCATACTAGTACATTGTATCATTTGATAAAAAAAGTTTCAACTTTTTTTTCCCCCAATGCCTCTAGTGGTCAACCAATTTAAATAGAAAACTTTAAGATTTAAACTATATTGATTGACTCTTAACCTAATACATTTTATTCACAGGTTAATTTAGTTCTACTAATGAACTGAGCAATGAACATAAATATTGATCTCCATCCCACTACCCCCTACCCCAAAACACGTAAATACAGCTCAGTTCACTAAACCAACTTGTTAGTTGTTGGGGGGGGGGGTTATAAAGAAAATTTTGTGTAAGAAAATGAAAAGTGTATGTATGTGTGTACACATGTGTATGGTATATTACAACAAAATTGATGTATGGTCTTAAAATATATTAGCTTCTTTTTCCAGCTGTGTATACTTAAGCAAATCATTTAAGCTCTATAAGCCTTCTTTTTGTCGTGGTTAAACTGGGGATAATAATGCCTACCTTGAAGTGTTATTATGAGGAATGAAAGAACTGGTGGTGGCTATAAAGTGCTTTGCACAGTAGTTGGCACATAGTAAGTACAAAATAAATATTAGCTTTAAAAGTATCAACAGTAATAATAACACTATACAACTATATAAAAATAAATTGTTATTACACATATGTTGGAAAGTTTATTGCATTTTAAGAGAAAGCAGATATTAGAACTACATCTACCAGAGTATGTACATGGATTTTGTCTGTAACGTTAATAAAAATGTTCAATTCTCAGAGATATTAGATGCAATTAATAAGACATTAACTTTATGAGCTCCTAGAATGATGCATTTAAAACCCATATTTTGTATGTTCAAATCTATATTAGAATATTTCCTCCACATAAAAAAATTTGATACCAGATTTTATAATTGGTATATTTTTCTGGATATTTTTGTCTTCTCTTTCAAGTTGAAGTCCATTAACAGAAGTTGTTACCAACAAAATAAAGAGTAAAAGATTGAGATAAAGAAACATGACTGAATTAATTATCAGAATCCTTGACGATTTCTGAATTAAGCTCCATGACTTTACTCTCCAGTTTCATAAGTAAATGAAGAGGTTACTGAAAGCTAAAGTTTTCTCACTTGCAATTAGTAGAAACTTCATTAATTCAGGAATTATCCTTGTTTTGAGAGTTTATGCTATGTAAGTCATTATCTGACTAGTGATTTTTTTCTTGATTTTACTTGTTTGTCTTGAGTATGTCTAGAAATTTAGGAGCTAGATTGAAAAATTTTAGAAGAAAGTGGTAAAATAATTTTCAGTTAATGTGTTCAAAGTTCTAAAATGAGAAGCAAAAAGTTTACGAAAAAGAATCTATATAATTTCTTTTGGTGTTGTGACAGAAGCTAATTTAAATATTTCTACATAATGGTCATCTAAGATTAATATACTTCCTTATAGTTCAGAACCATCGGACCCTGTTTTAATCACCACCCATTTCTCCATTTATCCTAAAATTCTACCACAATGTCGAACATTTAAATTGTTATATCATAGACATAAGCTAAATTATTATTATCTATAGTGTTTTCAGTGTATTGCTCAAATCACCTACTTCTAGTACAGGTGATTTGAGGAACTCATTTCATCTATAGGCCTAAGCATTCAATAATAATATATCTATTTTCATACTCTCATTAATGGGATGACAATACAGTTAACCCTTGAACAACATGAGTATGAACTGCATTGGTCCACTTATATGCAGATTTTTTCAATACATACCTGTGCTGTCTTCCATCAGGATTGGCCATCCAAGGATGCGATGGTTGAATCTTTGTCATTTTATCTAAGAGCCTGAGCACCTGTGGACCAGAGTTCTTGAGATGATCCCCTACGGATACCAAGGAACTATTTAATTATTTAGGGAATTGTAAGGTACATTCAGATTTTTGATTGTGTGAATGTTTGGCACCACTCTCCCCTTTCTTGTTTGAGTTAACTGCATATACAATTTAAAGTGAGATACTTTGAATAACAATAGTAAAATTAGAAGAAAAAATCGGAAAGCTATCATAGTATAATAGACTGAGTTATATATCCAAATTTCAGTAACCTACTCCAGCCAAATTTATTGTTTGTACATACTATATAATAAGTGCAGTATGCTGGGGTTCGCTACACAAAATAATGTAGCCTAGGAATTACTTTTTCTCTAACTGGACTATGAGTTGCTGAAGTGAGAGACTTTATTTAACATATTATTGTTGCTCAAAACATGGTATATGTCACTTGTTAGATATTTAATAGTTGTTTTGGGGGAAAATGAATTATTTATGGAACATGATAATATAATAGTCAAAATATGAAATTCTTATTGAAAGAGAAAGAACCAAAGAGGGATGAATATTCAATTATGGGTTAAAACCACTAACAAATTTAAGATTTAAACATTTACATGTAAAAAATTCCCTGACATGTCATGAATATTTGAAATCATAAAGGATATGTTAACTAAGAAATTTGATTTTAAAAGAAATGAAAATGTACTCTTCACTGACACTCATATCAGTAATGACACATATATTTATAGGAGCTCAAAAGAAAAAAATACAAGGATATTCAGAATGTGTGAAATTACATCATTGAAGAAAATATTCCATGTTGAAATCTGGTAGAATATGTCTTTTTTAAAAATATTTTATTCACTTATTTTTAGAGAGAGGGAGAAAGAAAGAGAGAGTGAAACATCAATGTATGGTTGTCTCTTGAGTGCCCTCACTAGGGTTGCGGCCCACAACCCAGGCATGTGCCCTGACTGGGAATCGAACCAGGGACCCTTTGGTTCATAGGCCAGTGCTCAATCCACTGAGCCACACCAGCCAGGGCAGAATAATTCTTTCTGAAGTCTATACTGTGTATATTAAATTGTCAACACTAAAATATTCATTGTTAGAAAAAACATCCATGTGAGTAACATCTATGTGCTTAGCAATAATTATTTTCCCTTGTGAGGCTTTATTTCTAAAGGATCTTTAAAAACCTCAACAATATGATAAAATTGGTATTTGTTTTAAAAAATTATGTATATTTATGATATAAGTGCACATATGTGTGATTAAATTTTGATAAACCACACTATTTAGTCTTCTGATATAACCCTTAATGCTAAGTTAGAATTGATTTATCCAGCTTTTCCATCAGAACATACATTTTTGGAAAGTAAGAATTTACTTTTTAAGTATAACATTAGGTATAGTGCCCGCCCTCCAAAAAAAAAAGTCTCACATGGTTTTTGTGTGGAAAAGCTTATAACCCAATAGAAAAGTTCAGAATAAAAATTAAACTAACAAATAATTCAGACTGAGATTTTGATTTGTTTCTCAGTTGAAATCATATGGTGATCCAAACCAGAGAATTTTATATAAATTGGCATATCCAATGAAAAGGCCATCCATGATGTTTGTAGATTCATTGCATCTCTGTGTCTTTAAGGTTATTATAAAGCTTTAATGTTAAGTCCGCTGATTATAAATTAACATTCCTTATGCTACTTTTTCAGACCTAAAGCAATGAAATGTTTACCTCAATGGTTGACAACTAAACTAGAAAATAATTCAGTTGGTCTATAAATAAACCTCATTCTCCAATATTGGTGTTTCAGTTTAAAGAATCAGTCTTTCTAATAGAAAAAATACTCAGGAGTATGGAAAATGATCCATAGACACATCATTTGTAAATATTGTATAGGAATCTACTATCTTTGTCAATGGGCTCCTGGGTTTCAGTGTCATGCATAGAGAATCTAAAGGCCTCTTCATTTCACTGTGCCCGTTTGTCCTTAGTTGATTGAAGATGGCAATGAGTCCTGTGCGAATCCTCAAAGTGTCCTTAAACTAGAAATCACACCATAATGTTATTACACAATAATAATAGTTTGCCTTAGACTTCTAATTGGCTAAATGCAGTTTCACAAATCCTTTTAAGATCATCATTGACTGAACAGTCATGAAGTGAGCGACTGATATCAGCCTAGCTCTATGGAACTATTTCTTCAAATTGTGATGTTTCGTTACCTAAAATAAACATACCATGTTATTACTAAGTGGAGAACATGTGCATTACAAGGCCTGTTATTGGTTATAATGAGCACAACATAGGTATACCTAAAGCTGCAGCTTGTAAAGGGTAATAACTCTGTGCAGTAGTTCTCCCCTCATCTGTGGGGGGCACATTCCAAGACCCCCAGTGGGTGCCTAAAGATGTGGGAAAAATCAAACCCTGTATACACTATGTCGTTTCTTGCATGTATATACTTGTGATAAATTTCTACTTCTAAATTAGGCACAGAAAGAGATTAACAATACTAACTAATAATCAAATGTAGCAATTATATTGATACATGGTAATACAGTTATGTAAATGTGCTCTATCTCTCTCACGACATGCAATAGTATTGTATTTACTTTTTTACATAAAGGAAGCACTTTACAGCTTCTCTGTGGCATATTCAGAGGTGCCAGCATCACTACTCTTGCACTTCGGGTCCATTATTAAGTAAAATAAGAATTACTTGAATTCAAGCACCGTGATACTCTGACAGTTGGTCTGATAACAGAGGTGGCTAATAAACAACCAATTGGTTGGTAGTGCACAGAAGTGGATATGCTGGACAGAGGCAGGATTTACATCCAGGCAGGATGGAACAAGATGGGATCAAGTGGAATGGTGTGAGACTTCATTACACTACTTAGATGATGTGCGCTTTAAAACTTACAAATTGTTTATTTCTGGAATTTGAAATTTAATATTTTAGGACCGTGGTTATTAAAATCATGGAAAATGAAACTTTGGATATGGAGGATATGGAGGTTCCTATACAGGAACCCTCTGTACTATTTTGAAAGTTTCCTTAAGTCTAAAATTATTTCAAATGAAAAAACATACATATGTATCTACTTCTCTGATTTTTAGGTTTAAATTTGGCCCCAGGAGCAGAAGAGGTAGAGGACCTCAGGACCTTCTTAGAGTTTCTGAGTAAATCATGGCCAGAGTGATCCCCAGGACACTGAGTCCCTCACCTGTTCACATGCAGTGGCTTATATCACCTTGTTTGGGGAATCCATCAGATCTCTTCCACTGAGGGCATGAATTGATTATATTTCTCTTATCAGCAGGTTAGAGAATCTCAAAGATCTCTAAAGCCTTGCGAGTGCCATTGTGAAGACTAAACATTCCCAGGAACATGCATATTTAGTGCTTACATTAAAGAAAAAAATAAAAGAATAGAGTTAGATCAAGCTCTCAATGATTCAAAGTATAATCTTGAATAAAGAATATCTTTGTTATTTCAGATACTCATAATTTATTTAAACCACCTGTATTAGTAAAATCCACAGAATGGGTGAGAACAAGATATGCTTAGAACAAGATAAATTACTTTTAGAAATAGTTTATGCAAAATAAAAAAACATGAGAGCAGGATATATTTTATAAGCTATATCACATATCAAATAAGCAATAAACTCCAAGTCAAAGACAGTCATACTGAGAAAAGTTCACAGTGATAACCCTTTTCATCCATTTATTCAAAATACATTCCTTTAAGATGTGCTGATTGCTGAAGATACAAAGGATGTAAAGATGAATATGACTTATACACTATCCACAGCATTTCACATTTTAGTTGGTGAGACAGACAAATAATTATTTCTTTACCAAGTTGAGGGCCATGGAAGAAAAATGCATTTGGCGATATAGCAGTGCTTACTAAGTCAGGAAGATTATAAATTGGTTTTTGAAAAAGTTGATAATTACCAGTACAGAGACCCATAGGATACGGAGGGTTTCCCTTGGTGGAGATGGAGAAGATGTGAGAGGAAGGGGAGAAATTTGTAAGCGTAGGGAAAAGTAAAATCAGATGTGTGCACGTCAAACTGCATCTTGTTATGTGTGAGAAACTGTAAAACTAATTTTGCTTCCTTGTAGCTTGAAGGGAGTGGGAGGATATTAGGGCTGAAGATATATTCCAATATCAGGTGTGGCTGATGTTGTGTGCCATGTTAAATAGCTTTATCCAGTTAATGCTGCCGTCCATTAGAGAGTTTTGGACAGGCAAGAGACTTGCAAAGTATTTTCCACAGATCACCTTTGTGGCTATTAGAGGAATTGTATGCAGTCCAAGAATGGAGGAAGGGAGAGATGATGTTTGCAACTAGAGTACCGGCACTTGGGATGCAGAAGAGTTTGCTTATTTAAAATGCAATTAGAAGGCAAAATATAGAGCACTTAGTGCTTGGTTTAATGTGGTGACACAAGTGAAGAGTAGGGAAGATACCCACCCTAGTAGGGTTGCTAGCAAGGAGGGTTTACCGTTAGTGTAAAGAAAAAGAACATATTGGGAGAAAGCCAGGGAAATGTTTACATTTTGGACATTTTAAATATGGATTCTTCTGAGAGACACTGTGGGAATACACAGGAAGCATTTGTAGCCAAGCCCAAAATTCAGAGAGGGGAGTGGACTACTTGATACAGGTGGAATGAGCTCATGAAACAAATGTGTATACAGAGGGCAATGGGCCGAGGAGTTCACCTTCTGGAATACAAAAGCATTCTTGTTCAAATGAGGACACTGAGCCAAAAAAACTAAACCAACATTTTTTTTTCTTCACATAGCTTTATAAAAGCAATAAATACCAACAGGCATAGCATAAATATGATTGCTCAATAATAATAATTATATAATGCCTTATGGCTTAATTATGTCTGTCCCTGATTTACTGGTGGTCACTATGTGTCTAAAATTGTAGTTTCTATCCTTATACTTTTTAATATTATGTTTTCAGCAATTTCTATAAAAATTTATAACATGTCATACAGTAAATTATGGATATAAAGGAAATTACTGAATAAATAAGTGAAAATGATTAATAAAGAAAATGGGACATCTGTAACAGCATAATCAATAAAATATATTAAAAAATAAAAGAATAAAAACAGAAGTCTTTATTGTTGGATTTAGAGGCAATGAAAGTTGACACAAGCCTATTGCATTAATGTCATTGCTAAGCTTTACTGGACTTGAAAAATAACATAGTATTGGTTTATATTTATTTTAATATAAATCAGTGTGTTATTATTCATCAGTGACAAGGAGCAACAAATGCAGTACTAGATTTATAGTGCGTGTTCAAGAAAAATCAGTATTTATGAAATAAATGTCTTAACAAAACATCATACATACCCTTCTTTCTTCTCTTTCAAACAACGTGATGACTATCTTAAACCTGTTCTGGTGTCCCTGAGTATCCAGGTAATTAGAAAATACATAGTGTTAAGCTTTTAGACACTCAACAATAGTTTTTTTTTTTTTTTCCCAATGGCCACCTGCATCAGGGCATCTGTGCTCTATGTGGCCCTACCTTTCTGTGTTCTAATGTAATGGAGAGTGTAATCAGCCCCAGGAAAGAGAAACAGACTTCATGTTCTTAAACTTTCTTCTTTTCTAGAGTGCATGTGTGTGTGTGTTTCTTCTGCTCAGCATTAAGATTCAGAAAGTCACTGTTCCTTGGTGTTTCCTGGTTGATTGAAGGGGAAGAGGTTTATATTTGGTTCATTCTTAATACTTTCTTCTTGAGATAATGACGATATTCTATAGTCTTCACTTTTTGTGAATTCTCTGAATTTTCTGTTCTGTTTTTAGGTGCTGTGAAGCAATGTAAAATTTGTTTATTCACCAAACAAATACCATCAGCTTGGAAACTGTCTTCATCGTTCTTTTACAACTCTCCGACTTCTTTCTCGTCCTTATTTTTTGGTAAGAGAACTGCTTTATTTTCTCCCACTCACTGGTGAAATTAGGAAGAGTTATTGCCTACTCCCAACAGCACTAAACAAAGACCTTTTGCCATTTTTTCCAAAGGAAGGTAATCCATATGTTAAAGAGAACTATTACAAGAAACAAAAGTTCTAGATAATTATTTTTAGTCATTCAATTTCCAGTTTAAAGATAAACTCCTTTGGCCCTGGCTTGGTAGGTCACTTGGTTAGAGCATCGTCCAGATACACCACATATAAAAGTCAACCAATGAATGCAAAATAAGTATAACAACAAATTGACTTCTCTCTCTGAAATCAATAAACTTGGAAAACTTTTTAAATATTAAAAACAACATTTTTGTTAATTATTCATAAGTCCCAAGCAAGAATTAATAACCCACTCTCTGACATTCCACATACTTTTTTTAAAAAAACTCTCTTTTCATGTCATAAATTACATTGCACATTTTCTGCTCAAATACAAGCTCAAATTATATGTGTACAATTCCTTATTCAGTTCTATATTCCAGAGTCTTGAGCTTCCTATTCTACTATAACTATGTTTTTAAAATAACTTGTATTATCAGAACTTTTGAAGTTATGTAATTATATCCATGAAAGAGTTTAACATTAATAATAATATAAAGAAGCTATTGCTAGATATGCTTTTAGATTTATAACAACAAAATTATGTTTTCTGTAGAAATGTCAATAATTTTATAACAATGCTTCTTTTACTTATTGAATTAAAAATGATAAACCATTTGATGGAAACTAGAAAAGGTCCAATTCTTTAATTCATCTTCTTTTATACTCTCTGGAGTACCTCTGTATCCTCCATCACCTTTGACTTTAACCTTGAATTTGCATTGGGACAGAGTTCGTAATTGTAACATGTACATTAAAAGTACAGAAAGAAAATAAATGAACCTCTTCAGTCAGTGGTTCTAACATAATAGAGTAGTATACTGTATGCCCTTCACTCAGTTTTCACTAATTTTAACATAGACATATAAAAGAAAACATTCTTACAAGTGCTATAAACTAGGCTGCAGACTTTATTTAAGGTTCATGAGACTTTCACTCATGCAATTTTTCTGTTCCATGGTCCAGTCTAGAATCTCATATTAGATTTAGTTGTCATGTTTCTTCACTTGCCTTTCATCTGTCACAGTCCTTCAGCCTTTCCATGTCTTTTATGACCTTGGTTATTTTGTAAAACATCCCTCAAGTTATATTTGCCTGATATTTTCTCATGATCAGATTGAGGTTATGTATTTTGGGCCAGATACCAAAGAAGTGAGCCTGCTCAGGCAGTCATGGGATTCATGTTGTTGATGTGTCTTATTACTTGTGATGTGTCTGATCACTTTCTAAGGCAGGATCTACTAGACTTCTGTACCGTACGTTTATGACATTTTCCATGGGTAATTAAAACATTATTTTGTGAGATATATTTTGAATCTATGAAACATTTTATTCTCCTCAAAATTGTGTTCACTAATTTTGTCACCATTGTTGGGCCTTGCCAGCAACAATAATTATTGTCATGTTTTAATGATTTTTTTCTATTTTTTTCACCGTACTATTCACTAATTGAAGCTCTTCTGTAAGGAAGAGATGACCTTTGTCCCCATTTTATTTATTTATTTACTTATTTATTTGTACTAGTATAAATTCATGGTACTTATTTTACAGATGCTGATATAATGCTATTGTGATTTTATTAGCTTCTAAGCTTATTCTAGCTTTAGAAACTAGAATCACTTTCAGGTTGGCTACTTCTCTCTTTCAATGTGCCTCTGCAATATTGTGATTCATAACAAATATATATCTGGTCTTCACTCATGGTTCCTAGCTCATAGTTCATAAATCACTTGGAATTCCCAATGATGAGGGCAATTACAATATCTTTTGTTATGTTAATAAGGTAACTTTCAGAAAGCCTTTAGGTAAGCTAAGAATAGTAAGAAGGTTGCAACTTTCAGTCACCCTTTCCTATCTCTGAATTGGGAAGTGGGTCTGAAGATTGAGTTCCATTGTCAAAGGCTAATAATTTAACCATCCAAGTTATGTAATAAAACCTCCATAAAAGTCTCCTAAGATAAGGTTAGAAGAGTTTCCAGGTTGGTGAACACACGCAAATTTGGGGAGAGTGACAGACCTGGAGGGGGCCTGGAAGCTCTGCGTTCTTTCCCATACCTTGCCATATGCATCTTTTCCATTTGGCTGTTCCTTTTGTAATAAATCAATAATCTAGTAAGTAAAATGTTTCTCTGAGTTTTGTGAGCTGCTCTAGCAAATTAATGAAGCACAAGGAGAGGGTCATGGGAATATCTGATTCATAGCCTGTAGGATCAAGAGGACAGGTGATAATGTGCACTTACGATTGATATCCCCAGTTGTGGAGGAGGCAGGTGTCACTGGAACCTCCAACTTGTAGCTTGTCTGCCAGAAGCACAGGTAATGTCCTGGGCTTGCAACTAGCATCTGAAATTGAGGGGCATGTGAGGAACAGTCCTGTGGGACTGAACCCTTAACCTGTGGAGTGCGATGTTATCTTTGGGTGGATAGTGTCAGAATTAGCTCAACTGCAAGGTACACAGCGAATGTCAGTGCATTGTGGGGGTGTATGCTGCAGTCTCCCTTGCATATGTTAGAAATTGAATATAGGAACCCCCGAAAGCCTCCATCTAGCTTTGAGGACTTCTTTACTTTCTGAACATATAGATGCTCCTGACTGATTTTTATTTTCCTTAAACTAACCCTGAGATCAACTGTTTCTCAGACCTGTGGTTCCTTTTTTGGAAACAGTATCCAGAATCCAAGACCTGGGATCACTGCATGCTTCCTGCTCCGTGCTACTTTGGTTTCCTTTTTTTTTTCTGAGCACTGGGTTCATAGAGCTAGGAAACATGAGCATAGATATTAACTCATGCACTAATATATATTCCTGTATTTATGTTCGTTTTATTAAATTAATGCTAGCCTTAGAAAATAAGCTGAGAAGTATCTATTCTTTTACTTTTTGAAGAATTTGGTGGAATTGGTGTTATTTCACTCATCAATGGTTAGTAAAATTCAGTAGCGAAATATTTTTTGGCTGGAGTTTGCCTTATGAGAAAGTTTTTAACTAAAGATGTAATTTCTTTAATAAGCATATCACATACATAGTCTAGGCAAGAAGTAGAAGAAGAACAAAACCAATGATTTCTCAGGTGTCTTTCAATTTTAAGAAACATTTTCAGAAATCTAAAATACAACCAATTAAGCTTGTATCTCACTGAGCAAAAGCTAGTTTCATAATAATGTCTAACGGCATTGGAGTCTGGGAAATGTATTTTGGTAACTGGAGACATTGCCACGGATATAAGGGTTTTTTTATTAAAAAGGAAAAAGAGAATGGCATTGGTGAGATGACTAGACTTTCTTCCCTTCAGTAACACTAGTACTCATCTAAACAAGTCACAAAACTACCTTAACCCTACAGGGTCTGAGGGGTTAATTTTGAGGAGATGTGCAATAATATTTATAAACATGAAATTCAGATAAATATGACTTTGTGAATCTAAATTGCAATGTGACACTATGAGAATTAATAAGGAAGTTTGGGAAGGAAGTGTAGGATGAGAAAACATAGGAGACCATTTTATTTTAAAATATTATAATGAATTATTAATAACCATATTAATTTACATTGCCTGCCAGATTGGTTGCTAATAAAGGCCTGTTAAGACCCTTGACACATTCAAGAATATCAGTGACAGAAAACAAATGATTATCCATTGTGAATAATGAATATACATTTTTTTAAATTTCTTATATTTTAGAAACTGTAATGTGGAAATCTGAAGTGACAATCTTTTCTTCTCTTTTTATGCCCAGTGTTCTGAAATGTCACAGATATACTTTGGTGTGGTCTTTTTTTATTCATTTGTGGTGTACTCATTGGGCTCTGCAATTGCTTTCTTTTATTATTACTTTGATAATGTTCTCTGCTTATTCTATACGGAAACTGTATTATGTCAATGTTTTACCTCCCAGCACATTGTCTAATTTATTGTTTTTAGTAAAGAAGCAGTAGTCTTACTTTTTAGAGGGATTTTTTTCTTTTCTTTTTTTTTAGGATACAGTGCCAACCTTATCATCAATTAAGCTTTTATTTTTTTCTAGCATATTTTAACATAATGTCATATATTTCTTGAGTATTATATACATTTAATTTTTATTTTCAAAGCTTTTTATTTTGTTATATTCTTGTTGTATTTTTCTAGACCTCCTACTTTTATTTATTTGTTATAATAATCTCTTGTATTGGAGGACATTATTAACTATATTATATAAATGTGTTCCATTTTCTCTTGTACTCTTGAGTTGCTCTGCTGTATATTAGTTTATTGCATTTTTCCCTTTTTTGTAGGATCTCTTAAAATGTTCAGTTATCTTTGGACAGTGGTAATATTTAAAGAAAGTCTTTGTGTGCTCAGACAGGATTTGTCAAAAGAGTGTCTATTATTAAGGTGATCTAAAGAAAATTAACCATTTTATTGAAAGATTCTCAAATATTTATCCTCAAGCACATATTTTATTTCTAGATGTTTTTGAGATTGATAGCCAGCATTATGGAAGCCAATCAAGGAGAAGTGTTGGGTTCTTATCAAATGATATACAAAGTAATAATTTTTCTTTCTTCTTTTCAGTTAGGCATGTTTTGCTCCAGTTCATGACCTCTTTTGTTCAAGTTCCACTAAAATCAACACTCGTCTTTTCTCACTGTGGAGTGAGTAATCATTAAAGCCATTTGAGTTGGAGATAACACATTTGGAATCCAGATATAATTTAAATCATTTTTCCAACCATTATCTTATTTTTATTGTCATTCAATGACACATTTTAAAAGGTACTGTTGTCTAAATTTCTTAAAACATATCAGGTTATGTGGCAAAAACAATTTCACGTATTGTTGACTTTCTTTGCTATAAGTCCTTATTTGAAGAAAAAAAGCTTTAATCTTAAATCAATTATCACTTATCCATTTGCAAAGCATCGTAAACAAATAATTTGACATCTCTCATCTGCTGTAGTCATCTCTAAATACTCATTGTCCTTGCCTTTTTCTTTATACTGTTACTGTTTTCTGTTACAATCATAAAAGCAGGATTTGAGAATAGAGTGGATATAAACACCTGTTGTTTCACTGACCAGCTTTAGCTGCCATTATAAATAGATGTGATTTTCTATCTTATTAATTTTTCTTTTGTTAGTTTCATATCAAGCATCAGTGAAGACAATCAGGGTTTACTGCCACAAAATCATGAGAAGAAATGGTGGGAAAAAAACATCAATTCTGTCTTTATAAACTTCCTGTAGTATTTTGTTTTAATAATTACTGATGGGAAAGTATTTTGCATTTCTAGATCCTAGCTATTCTATATCAATAGGTCCAAATATGTTTCAGAACTTTGATTTATGAAAATGCATATTGGTGCTATCATTTGTCTAAGAATTAATGCAATTTCTAAGACTGGGGAGGAGAAAGAAGAAACTCGGAAGCATACAGAATAGATGCAGGTGTTATAGAATGTGAGAAAGAGTGTCTGTGTCTAGTGTCTCTTAAGCCTTCTTATCATTGAAGCAAGGATATGACATCACCTCTACGGAAGTCTTGTTGCCCTAGAATTGAATGAGGGAAGAGCTAAATATCCCTGTGCCACTCAGAAACATGGATGGTTTAGTGAAAGGGAGAGCTTGCAGGTCTTGTGGGGGCCTTAGCTGCATGGATTCTGCTCCTGGAGACCACTTGGGAACAGAGCCGTCTTAGTAGATGCTGGGACAGGTAAAAGAGAGTTGCTCACAACCAAACACTTAGCTAGACCTCTGCCAGATCCCCAAAGAGCAGGCACCACTGAAGTGTTCCTTGATCGAATCACAGTTGTGTACAAACTTCCAGAAACATAACCACTGTCCTGGAGGAAGAAGTAACTAGTCAAATGCACTGAAATAACTGAGTGGAACCTAATACAGGACAATAACTAAAAAAGCAAGTTTGCATATGTTGACTACATTAAGTTTTCTGACATTTTATACAATTGAGGGTAAAGGTAAGATCATGTAACTGCAAAATACAGACCTGTTTTCTTTTTTACCTCTTTTGTATTGTTCTTTTTTCCAATGTTATAGCTGCTACATGTCATACTCAGAAAAATTAACTGCAAGGAAGCTTACAGATGAGCATCAGATAAAAAAACTGTGTCCTAAGCATGAGAATGTTCAGAAACTGTTAATAAGTACAAGGCAGAACAGTGGTTAACAGAGTGTAATGATTAATTTTATGCATCAACTCAAAGGTGTATTTGGATGAGATTAACCCCAAGATGGGTGAACTTTGAGTAAAGCAGACTGCCCTTCATAATGTGGGCAGCCCTCCTCCTATCAACTGAAGGCCTAACACAGAAAGATTTTCGCCCCTCTGCAATAGGGAATTATCCAGCCAATAACCAGATTCTGACTAGAACCTGAGTATCGGCTCTCCTGAGCCTCTCTGCCTGCTGATACATACCACAGATTTGGGACTTGCCAACCTTCATACCTTATTAAAAAATCTATCATCTATTTATCTATTATCTATCTATGTATGCATCATCTATCTACCTATCTATCATCTATGCATCATCTATCTTTCTATCTATCATCTATCTATCTTTCAAGCTATCTATCATCTATCTATATAGTTATGCACATATACATACTTCATTGGCTGTGTTTTCCTAGAGAGCCCTTTCTAATACACAGGGATTAAATTAATTTTATTTAACTATTAAGTGACACAATTATCATTAGATTTTGTTGCATTTTGCTAAGATATTCTAGATGATTAAGACATAAGTCAATGTGAAATGATTGGGTAAATTTATATGCAGTTTTTATAGCAAGTTGCTAATGAAAAATTGAGATGTGGTCAATGTATCTTAAATAGATTCTATTTGAAGTCATTCAGTACAATCATATCTTCCCATAAAACCTCCTAGAAATCTCTGTCAAGAAGGAATCTGGATTAGAAAAATCACTTGTGTAACCCAGTATGGCATTTCCTGTGCTCTCATAGGGATGATTTCATTTGGCTAAAAGAGTTTTGCTGCCCTGAAGAACACCAGGCAGATGGCAGGTGCTGCGCCTGATAACTGATACGGTCTCTGCTCAGAGAGCAGGGCTGGGCCCAGACAAGAGATTTCCACTCGCTCAGTGTCTACCTCACAGAGCAGCGATCAACGGATCAATTCAGTCATTTCTGTCCTGCAGCCACATGATTTGTGGAAAAACTAAACCATTTTTAAGTGTTATGTTAGATTAAAATATTAGCAGAATCTCAAAGTTCGAAATTTTGCCATGTTTAGGTTAATATATAAGAAAATTTCATTATACTCCGAAACATGGCAAAAGTTGGAAGGTCATTCTCCTGGTGAATAAAAACTTTAAAAAATAATAATTATTTGAATATATTAGTAAGTTTGTGCAAACATAAAAGCACAATTTGCTTCATAATTATGTAGATATTTCCAACAACATATGAAAGAGAGGAAAAAGTTACTTTTGAAAAATCCTGCGAATGGTCACATTCAGATGTCAGTCACTTTGAACATGGGTTGAATTATTCCATTTTTTACTATTTTCCATCATTAGGTATTCTTCTCTCTGTACATATGCAAGGAAAGACATATAAAATGATATTCAATAGAAGTATGTAAAACTGAAAGGAAATGTATTTTTGTTAGCATTTTCCTCTTGTACCTTACACAGTGACATATAATTTCAAGAAACAGTAAATAAAACACTTTAAGATAAGATTCTCTGCTGAAATTGCACATAACCTCACCACCTGGATCAATAAGCTTGTATTGTAAACTCATATTATCCAGCCATGAAGCCATCCTCATGGACATTGGGTAAGTATCTGCACAATTACCTGTTCTCTGACACACTTGTATTTTTCTTAGCCCCCTTGTATTTCAAGTGATACCTAGATATGGTTAAAATTTTTCTGATGTAATCAATAGGCAATGATGTTGTTTAATAATATTTCTTTCCTGATTTTTTATCTCTTTGAAGTTTAGCCAATTTAGTTGGCTTCCATGAAAACACAATAAATCTATTTAAAACAATTTCTTGAAGAAAACACATTTTAGTCTGTTTTGTTCACTGTGCTCTACAGTGTTGCCTGACTTCATGTAAAGTTTCACTGTACTCTAATTTTCCTGTACGGGCATTCAGTGGGCAGTGAAAGTCAAATAAAAAAGGCTCTGAAGACAAGAAAATACTCCCATTATCAGTGTAGATCCAATATATCCCCTGGATGGTAACACGCATTTTTGTTTTGCTTGGCTGTGGCTCAGTAACAGAAAATTTGTGGTGACATCACCTTGTTGCATGGGAAGCCCATGTTTCCAGTATTTGAAGTATTTAAGGTATACATTCAGTTTCAGATTTCAGATTTCAGATTCAGTCTGAAAAGTCAACAGACTTCCAGGGTCCCTGATCACTCTAAGCATATACACCAGGGCCACCTCAATACATGAATCAACACACTGACATGATAAATCCTATCCTCAGCACTTTCTTTGCTGAAAACAAAGTGTGTAGGACGTCTGTGTTTAAGCTGTAGACTGTTTTCATAAAGACTATATAACATTCAGTAAATGGATTATCACAACAGCTAATCAAATATATTGTCATTGTTTTTTCTGTTTATCTTTTTCTTATTAGACCCGAAGTTTATGAAGACACAGATTCAGGGTGATTCAGGGGTGTATCCCCAGCATGAGACAGACTTGTCACAGGGCAGGTCCTGCATAAATGTGTATAATTGACTGATTGAATGAGCACCTCCTGGCTCTTATACAAATTATATTCACTCAACTTTCTGATCTATCCTGCTTCTTTTCCATAACTATGTACTCCTTACTTCCTGCTGCACAGTACATTTTTCTATCAGCTTATTTAACTGATAATAAAGCTGAAATTTAGCTATTGTTCATTCTTTATTTCTTCATTGAACTGAATTTCTGCTATGCAATGTGTTAAAAGATAAAACCAAAAATAAGCAAATTGTACTTCAGCACTAAGAAGCTATACAAGGTACTCAGGATAAAATGATTTTTAATCAATAATCAAGTTTACATAAAAAGTATAATTCTTCTAAGTTTTAATCAACTAAACAATAATATGAAAAAATATTTAAATGACTCAAAACAAAGATAGAAGCTTTTTAGGTTGATGTATTTCCATTTGCTTATTTTTTCCCTTTGTTTCCCTTGCCCTAGGAGATGTATTGATAAAAATATTGCTACACAAGATGCCTGAGATTTTATTGCCTATATTTTCATGATTTTGCAACTTACATTTAAGTCTTTTATCCATTTTGAGTTTATTCATGTGTATGGTGTAAGTTGGTAGTCTATTTTCATTTTTTTTGCATGTATCAGTTCAATTTTCCCAACACCACTTACTGAAAAGACTATTTTTACTCCATTGTATGCTCTGTCTCCTCTATCAAATATTAATTGAACATAGAGGTGTAGTCTGATTAAAACTCTTTGCTCTTTTCCACTGATCTATATGCCTGTTTTTATTCCAGTACCAGGATGTTTGATTACAATGGCCTTGTAGTATAGTTTGATATCAGCTAGTGTGAATTTGTTCTTATTTCTCAAGATTGCTGAGGCCATTCTGGGTCTTTTTTTGTTGTATATAAATTTTTGGAATATTTGTTCTAGATTTGTGGAATATATCATTAGTATTCTAAAAGGAATTGCATTGAATATATAGAATATTTTCAGTAGCATGGACATTTTAATGCTATTAATTCTTGCAGTCCATGAGCATGGTATATGCTTTCACTTGTTTGTGTCTTCCTCTGTTTCTTTCTTCAATGTCCTGCAGACTGGGGCAGCCATTGTGAAAAACAATATGGAGTGCCTAAAAAGTTGAAAATAAAAATGCCGTTTGACCCAGTGATTCCACTTCTGGGAATACATCCTAAATATCCCAAAACACTAATCAGAAAGAGTATATGCACCCTTATGTTTATAGCAGCAATGCTTATAATAGCCCAGATCTGGAAACAGCCCAAGTGCCCATGAGTAAATGAGTGGATAAAAAACTGATATATTTACATGATGGAATGCTACTCAGTCATAAAAAAGAAGGAACTCTTACCTTTGTGATAGCATGGATAGACCTGGAACTTATTATGCTAAGCAAAATAAGCCTGTCAGAGAAAGAAAAAATACCATATGATCTCAGTTATCTGTGGAATCTAATGAACACACTAAACTGATGAACTAAGTAGAACCAGAGGTATGGAGAGATAGAACAGACTGACAGATATCAGAGGGGAACGAGTGCCAGGGACTGGAAGAGATTAGCCAAAGAACATACCACTTTTACATTGGAAGAGGATTTCTAACTATGTCCTTCTTTAATCTATTACATAGTATTTTATGTTTTAGATACCATTTCAAAAGTCATATTTCTCTAAGTTCCAATCTGTTTATATTTTAATATATTTCATTGGCATTTGGGCCACAAACAAAGGACAATTTTGTTTTGTCTGCTCAAATTCTAAATCAACTATGAAACAGTCACAAGGAATGACCCATGCAGAGCTGTGTATCACTTTTATTATTGAGATAGTAAATAAAGCACAATGAGACTTGGACATGCTGCAGCAGTTACTTTCTTAATATTGGAAGAAGACATTGAAAGATTTCTGACCCACTCACATGTCATACTAGACAAACACAGGCCTCCCAATCTGAGAGCCAGCAGTTGGATTTATGATATGGAAGGGTTCCCACATGGGGCCCTTGGTCCAGGAAGACATACTGAAAAAAGGTGAAATTTACCAATAAATGGCATTACCCTTCTGCTCAGCATGGGAGTGAATCGGGGGGCAGATGAGGGTAAGAGTGTAGTGCTAATGGTAACCCTCCACGTAAAAGGAAGCATCACAAGTGAGAACCAAGGTTTCCCTGAACATGTGTAAGTCTCTTCCTCTGGATCATTCATTTCTGATGGAACTAGGATTTTTGGTTACTTTTGTATGACTATTTATTTACTTGATTTCATTTCAGAAAAGAATAGTGTAAATACAGGTTATTAATTTTGATGTTGGAAAAACATGGATTCAAGTCTTGATTCAACAATTCTTTATTCAATGTTTTAGTATGGTATGCTTTAAATTATCTTTCAAAATTGGAAAACAGCTTTATGTCTTACAGTTATTTTGTTTGTGCACTCTTTGTCCCTTCTTAGAATTATTCAGCCATTTAAATATTTTATAATATTTATTTTACCATTATAAGTAACATTAAGCAATCATCTATTTTGGAAAAATTATAAAGTGGACTGAGATGCTTATTATGAATATATACTCTGCCCATTCTTTTTATCACAATTTCTCTTACCCACATTGCCCTTGATGTTAGATAAAAGACCTTTAAAATGTGCTACATTTGGTATAATTTAAAGCTCATCTCTAATGTTCCATGCATATATTTGAAAATACTTAACTGTTTACCATTTAAAGCTAGATGTGTCTTGTTTTGGCTATTGAAACATGAGCAAATGTGACACAAATATTTATTCGTAGAAGCCCTAACAGCCAGTGCAAGATTCCTGCCACCCTTGGTCATGATACAGTGAAGGTTAAAACATGGACTGAGATAAGCCTCCATTAAACTGGTCTATGGATTAAGACAGGATGCACAGCTGTGAACATCCACATTATATACCAAGCATTAACATTAATAAATTTGTTGCTGAAGCTACTGAATGTTTATACATTTTTTTTGTTGTAACATAACCCAGTTTATTTTAATATAGCAAGCAGAGTCCTTCAAGATCACCCCTTGCTTATATTTTGGCTTCATCTTCTTTCCTCATCGTAGTTTACTCACACTTCCTCATGTTTACTCACTTCCCACATGTTTACTCACACTTCCTTCATTTATTTATTCCACTCAACATAAATTTTGTGTAAATAGCCTAGCTGCTAGAATATACAAAGGTTAAAGAAGGCATACAAATCCCTCCCCTTTCCTGAGGGAAACAGATAATTAACAGGGCAGTATACAGAAAGTGAATAAAAAGTGGGCAATGCTTTCCATGTTCAGCATCTTGCCCTTATTCATGGTTGTTGGTCAGATTGCTGTCCCTCCCGCACACCGTTACAGATCCCTTGTGCTCTTGAGGTTTTAGAACTTCCACATCCACAAACTGCAAGAGTGAACTTTCATTAAATTAAGCTCCCTACCTGCTTTATTCCCTTTGAAACAGTGCTTTGTTCAGGGTGAGAAATAACACAGTTTTCCGAGGGCTTGGGAGAAAGTTATTTCCATATATTTTCACCAGAGCTAATTGCATTTATAAGACTTTTCCCAACTGGATATATATTAAAGCGTAAAGGCCTCCATGTTGCTGAAAACATACAGGTGACATGACTAAATACTGACTTAGGATGGATTAGACATAAGCAAATGTAGAGGGGAGAAAAAGAAGAACCTATGAATTTTGTGTTGTGAATTAACAGGTAAATTGAAGATGGCTCTTTCTTTTGAACATTAGGTTATGAACATCGACTACTTCCCTGTGTGTGTGTGCATGCTCACTTCATTGGCTTTAATTTTGTGGTTAAAAAGTGAAAAAAATCTAAATATGTGATGAGAACAGAATGGTTTAAATGAGTCAAAAGAGAGAACTGGTATAAAAACTTTGAGGCTACAGAAGGTTTTGTGAAGAAACTGAAAAAGGGTGTCTACAAGATGGGGCTAGACTGAGTCACAGTGGTGACAGTAAGGAGTGATGTTGGAAAATTAGGAACAATGAGGTTAACCAGTATCATTGATCATGGAAAGAAATGTGGATTTTATTTTAAGAGCAATGAAAATCCATCGAAGTGTTTAAGCAACAAAATAAAAAGATCTAATTTACATTTTTTAAAGAGTGCTATCTGTGCAAAGCTGAATGGATAAGAGAAGGGCAAAGTGGAAAGAGGGATTTTGTATTAGGCTAGGGGAAGCAGATTTTGGGCTTGAGCTAGTAAAGAGTTTTCTGTAAAGGCTTATAGTATCCCTTGAATATTTTATAGTACCTTCCCTTCAAGGATAATCCCTACGTATCTTTCAAATCTCAACATTATGATGTTGCTAAGAGAAGAGATTAAATTACCCAAAAAAATAGATTATCATTGACACCTCAGTCTCTAAAAAGCCTTTTTTTCCCGCTGATGTGAGAATCATTTATAATGAAAACTATAGAGGCTATCAGTAAATCTATATTTAGGATTATTATTTTCCACTGAAAAGGGCCCCAATCTGATAATAACAAGTTAATAAGAGTAATGAATATTCTTTGGTGATGTTCATAAGTATTGTTATTCTTATAGCTGTGATGTACTCGAGTTAAGTTGCTTTAGCAGAAAAATAAGAGAAATTTTCAAGGAAACACACATTTTCATTCATACGCCACGCTGCATACTTTTTCATGAGGCCACCTTCTGCCTGATGTGAGTCAAACAGAGTGAAAATAGACCACATTATCAGCCTAGTTAGTATCTGAGGCAACAGAGTTGATAAATCATAAGGAGAGACTAAAGAGCGTGAAAGGTAAATAAAACAAGGTTAAAGAAAAATTTCCTGTGGAATAAGAATATAAGAATAAGTTAGAGAAGCGTGAATACTCATTACAATTTATTCCGTTAATTTACCTTTACCTACTTGTGCTCAAAACACGATTCATCATTGTTAAAATATATAAGCAAGTTTTAAAGAATGACAAAACCTTGTTCTTACATTATATATTGTTTTGAGGATACTTTCAAATTTCACATTTTTTTAAATTTTAATTGTTGTTCTTCTACAGTTTTGTCTTTTACTCCCATCCCAGCCCACTGCCCCAGCCCTCCCCACCTCCCTCCCATTTCCACTCCCCTCCTAGTTTTTGTCCATGTGTCTTTCATACTTGTTGCTCTAAACCCTTCCTCTTTCCCCCTGAAATTCCCTCCCCTCTCCCGACTGTCAGCCTGTTCTCAATTTCAGTGTCTTTGGTTATATTTTGCTTGTTTGTTTGCTGTGTTGATTAGGTTCCTGTTAAAGGTGAGATCATATGGTATTTGTCTTTCACCGCCTGGCTTATTTTGCTTAGCATAATGCTCTCCAGTTCCATCCATGCTGTAGTGAAGGGTAGGAGCTCCTTCTTTCTTTCTGCTGCATAGAATTCCATTGTGTAAATGTACCATAGTTTTTTGATCCATTCATTTACTGATGGGCACCTAGGTTGCTTCCAACACTTGGCTATTGTAAATTGTGCTGCTATGAGCATTGGGGCGCATATGTTCTTTTGGATTGGTGTTTCAGGGTTCCTATGATATAATCCTAGCAGTGGAATTTCTGGGTCAAAGGATAGATCCATTATTAGTTTTCTTAGAAATTTCCATACTGCTTTCCATAGTGGTTGCACCAGTCTGCAATCCCATCATATTTTCTATAATCATTATCTCTCTTTCACCTCCACCCCACCCCTCACCCTCACAATCACCATACTGTTGTCCATATTCATGAGTTACATTTCTTTGCTTGATTCCTCCACCCCTAATCCCCCAAGGGCTTTCAGCCTGCTCTCTATCTATGACTCTGCTCTATTTTACTTGTTAGTTTAGTTTGTTCATTAGATTTCATATATGAGTAAAATCATATGCTATTTGTCTTTCTCTGACTGTCTTATTTTACTTAGAAAATGTTCTCTATTTCCATTCATGCTGTCAAAAAAAGGGTTAATGTTTTTTTATGGTTGAGTAATATCCTGTTGGGCATATGTACCATAGCTGTATTATCCATTCATCTGCTAAAGGACTCTTGGGCTGCTTCCAAATCTTGGCTATTGTCAATGACACTGTAGTGAACAGAAGGTGGCATATATTGTTTTAGATTAGGGTTGTTAGGGTTTCTTTGGATCAATTCCAGAAGTGGAATCACTGAATCATAAGGCAGTTCCATTATTAATTTTTGAGGTATCTCCATACTGCTTTCCACAGTGGCTGCACTAGTTTGCATTCCCACCACCAGTACAGAAGGATTCCTCTTTCTCTACATCCTTGCCAGCACTTGTTGTTTGTTGATCTCTCACCATAATGCTGCGAAACTAAAAATAAATCAAAAGAAGAAAACTGAAACATACATAAAGACATGAAAGCTCAATAACATGTTATTATACAATGAATGGATTAACAATAAGATCAAGGAAGAAATCAAAAGATACCTTGATAAAAATGCAAACAAGGATACAACAATCTAAAATCTGTGGGACACAAGGAAAGCAGTCTTAAGAGAAAAATACAGGCCTTACAGTACAGGCCAAAGCATTACATTACTCAAGAAACAAGAAAAAAACTCAAATAAACAACCTAACTTCACACTAAAAGGAACTTGAGAAAGAACAACAAATGAAGCCTCAAGTCAGTAGAAGGAAGATAATAATAAAGATCAGAATAGAAATAAATACAATAGATTCTAAAAATCAATACAAAAGATCAGTGAATCTAAAAGCTGGTTCTTTGAAAAGATAAACAAGATTGACAAACTTTTAACCAGACACACCAAGAAAGAAAAAAAGTGAGCCCAAATAAATAAAATCAGAAATGAAGGAGGAGAAATTATAACTGACACCAAAGAAATGCAAAGGAATATAAGGAAAATATTCCGGACAACTATATGCCAACAAACTGGAAAACATGGATGAAATGGATAAATTCCTGGAAACATACAATTTTCCAAAGCTAAATTAGGAAGAATTAGAGAATCTGAACAAATAGATTACAACAAATGAAGTTGAAAAAATAATCAAAAAACTTGCAACAAACATGTTATAGAGCAGCTTGTTTCCCATGTGAATTTTACCAAATATTCTGAGAACTAACACCTGTCCTCCTCAAACTATTTCAAAAAATTGAAGAGGAGAGAAGACTCTCAAGGTCATTTTATGTGGCCAACATTATCCTAATTCCAAAAGTAGATAAAGACACTACAAAGAAAAAAGATGTATAGGCCAATATCCCTGATGAACATAGATGCTATAATCCTCAGCAAAATATTAGCAAGCCTAATATAGCAATACATCAAAAAATCATACAGAACAATCAAGTGGGATTGGATTTATTCCATGATGAAAGATCGGTATGATATTTAAAAATCAATAAACATGATACACCACATAAAACAAAGAATAAAAACAACACAATCATATCAATAGATACAGAAAAATCTAGCACTGATATATGATAAAAACTCTCAACAAATGGGAATAGAACATACCTCAATGAATTAAAGGCCATATATTACAACAGTACGGCCATCATCATACTGAATGGGCAAAAACTACAAGCATTCTCATTAAGATTGGGAACAATATAAGGATGTCTGCCTTTTACCTCTTTTATTCAATACAGTACTGGAAGTCCTAGCCACAGCAATGAGACAAGAAAAAGAAATAAAAATCATCCATAATAGAAAGGAAGAAGTAAAACTGTCAATATTTTCAGATGACATGATACTTTATGTGGAGAATCCTAAAGATTCCACCAGGAAACTACCAGTAGTGATAAATGAATTCAGTAGAGTAGCAGGATAAAAATTAATATCCATAAATCAGTGGCATTTTTATATGCCAATGAACTCTCAGAAAGGAAATTTAAGAAAACAATCCCATTCACCATTGCTTCAAAATGAATGAAATACCTAGGGATAAATTTAGCCAAGAATGTTAAAGACCAGTACTGGGAAAATCGTAAGCTGAAGAAAGAAGTTGAAGAAGATACAAATAAATGGAAGCATATACCATGTTCATGGATAGGAAGAATTAATGTCTTAAAATGTCCACAGTACCCCCCAAAATCTGTAGATACAACACAATTCCTTTCAAGATAATAATGAGATATTTCACAGAATGATAGCAAATATTCTAAAAATTTATGTGGAACCACCAAAGACCCTGCATAGCAACAGCAATTTTGACAAAGAAGAACAAAGTTGGAGGAATCACATTATCTAATATCAATCTATATTATAAGGTCATCATAGTCAAAACAGCATGGTACTGGCGTAAAAGCATACACAGGGATTAATGGAACGGAGTAGAGAGCCCAGAAACAAACCCACACCTTCATAGTAGATCAATATTTGTCAGAGGAGACAAAAACATACATGTGCTAAAGATAGTTTATTCAATAAATGGTGTTGGGAAAACTGGACAGATATGTGCATAAAAATAAAGCTAGACCACTTTCCTTTGCCACACACAAAAATAAATTCAAAATGAATTAAAGATTTAAGTGTTAAACCTGAAATCACAAAAATCTTAGAAAAAAGTATAAACAGTAAAGTCTCAGACATTATTCATTGTAATAGTTTTTACTGATTTATCTCCTCAGGGAAAGGGGCTCAAAAGGAAAAAATAAACAAATGAGACTACATCAAATAAAATTTTTTTGCACAGCAAATGAAACCATTACCAAAATGAAAAGACAACCTACAGAATGGGAGAACACATTCACTGATACAAATAATAAGTGTTTAATATTTAATATTTATAAGGAACTTACAAAACTCAACACCAAAAAAAAAAAAAATCAAACAATCCAATTTTAAAAAATGGGCAAAGTTTCTGAAGAGACATCTCTTCAAAGAGGACATATGGATGGCCAATAGACATGACAAAATGCTCAATGTCACTAATCATCAGAGAAATGCAAATTACTATCCACAACTCTTTTTTACAAAGGTCTGATTGGACCTGTCATTTCCATAGAGATATATGGAAAGGGAGGGAAGGAGAGAAAAAAACATGACAATACATACAGTAGCCAATCAAGTAGGTTGTGGCCCCTAATTAGACTCCCAGAACAGGTTACTGGTTCTTCCATGAAAGCGTTTCTAGTTTAACAGGGATTTTCCTCAGAACTCTTCTCTATGATTACCCCTTCCATATGCACATACAAAAAATAGTCAAAGTAACCTCCATGTAACAAAAAGGAAGAGTACTACCACCATGATTTCTCTATAGCCAGATTTTAGACACTGAGAAGTTAAGAACGAAATATTTTAGATCATGAGAATTATTTAGGAACTCCACTTTTAACATAAAAAATTGGTAATGCCTGTTTCCTTCTCTATAAGGTGAATATTGGCAATTAAAAAACAGAAAGCATATAGTACTTGAAAGCTCATCTTAGCTTCACCAAATTTTAGAAAGACAGTATATGGAAGAATTCCACATGAATAAGATACTTTCTAATTCAAGTCATTAAAATGTAACACCAAAATTCAAATTATAAAGTTGTGTATGAGTAACATTATTTTATAGATGTATCCTAGAAAAATCAAAATACAAGATTTTACTTGCTGATTTTTCTTAAAGTATTATTTACAATGTATGTAGGAAAATCTATATTTTTTATAATGGTCTACTTATATATGAGACTACCTTTATTTTGTTTCTGCTCATAGCTAATCTGGCTTAACAATATTGAATTTTATATTGATTAAATGGTTTAAGCCCTTCAGGCTATTCTTACTTAAAGATAAATTTCTTATAATATTTAATGATTTGATGAGTTTCTGTGTAACTAAGAATTAATTTAGAAGATTGTTCTGAAGAGTAACAAAGAATACAAATAGAAGGGTTTTTTGTTGTTTATTTAAAATATTCTCTTTAAGATTACAACAATATTTCTCAAATGCTATTTTTATTATTTAACAGATCTATTCATATGCTTATAATTTATTAATTTCATTTTTTCAAATGTATATTAGTTCTCAGTAAGAGTTTTGAGGTTGTCATGTAGTTATCAGTGAAATGAGAAAAATCCAAATGAAGTCTGTCTTCATTATCAAATTTCACAGAAAAAATGAATATTTTATTATTTAAATATTCAATGAGAACATTGTAGACTTCACACTGCTTGTCAATGAGATAAATGAAAAACTAAATGCAAATTATAATACAATTATAAATTATTTCCTATCCTTAATATATTCAATCAATCAAAAATATGTATTGAAACCATTCTACACACAAAACATAATGATGGGTGAAATCATGGATTTGCTATAAAAATTGCCTTCAATGGTTTATAATTGAATAGAAGAGAACTCACATGTATAAATAATTGTAAAATGTAACAAAAAGTCATTCAAATAGGTAAGAAAGGAAATTATAAAATCAAATAATGAGAACTGTTGCTTCCATCTGGAAAATATTATGAGGGAGAAATGCATTTAGAACCTACATTTTAGACTATGAAAATGCTAGTAATTTTTGAAAAATCAGAAACAAAAGAGGTGAAATTATAGATAAAGTCAGCCTGGTGGGAAAAGTGAAGGCATGCATAGTGAAATGCCCAAAACAAACAAACAAACAAACAAACAAAAACTTTAATTTGGTTATACTATAGTCATATGTAACAGAGTGGAAGAGTGTGAAAAAAACATTAAGTGGGATCAAGTAGTTCTTAATTGCAAGGTGAAAAGATTGAGAAATAAGGAATTGTTGAGCTCAGAGCTATATAGCTCAGGGATATTATTTTGGTAGTTACAAAGGTGGGAATAAAATATGAATGAAGGAACTACAGAGCCTGAGCCAAGGCAATGGTGGAGAAATGAATAGAAAGACTCAACTAAGATATGTTTTTTGTTTTGTTTTCATTTTACACAGGGAATAAATGATAATGATAATTAAAATTTTGCATTTGGATTTATTTAGAGTATAAATACTGAGTTTAACCTTCCAAATATTTCTTTAAATTTTTGTGCCCTGCAACTAGTTAGAGATATGGACATTTATTTCTAGCAGTGATTTATTTGATATAAGACAAAATGAGTCATCCTTGTTGCTCAGCGTCACTAGCCATCAGAGAGATGCAAATTAAAACCACAATGAGATACCACTTCACACTAGTCAGAATGGCCATCATAAACAAATCAACAAACAAGTGCTGGCGAGGTTGTAGAGAAAGGGGAACCCTAGTGCACTGTTGGTGGGAATGCAGACTGGTGCAGCCACTGTGGAAAACAGTATGGAATTTCCTCAGAAAACTAAAAATGGATCTGCCTTTTGACCTGCTATTCCACTGCTTGGATTATACCCAAAGAACCCTGAAACACCAATCCAAAAGAACCTAAGCACCTCAACGTTCATAGCAGCACAATTTACTATAGCCAAATGCTGCAAGCAACTTAAGTGCCCATCAGTAAATGAGTGGATGAAAAAACTGTGGTACATTTGCATGATGGAATACTATGCAGCAGAAAGAAGGAGCTCCTTCTCTTCCTGACAGCAAGGAAGTGGATAGCATTATGCTAAGTGAAATAAGCAAGGTGGTGAAAGACAAAGGCCATATGATCTCACCTGTAAGTGGAACCTAAACAACAAAACAAACAAATGAGCAAAATATAACCAGAGACATGGAAATAAAAATAAAACTCATAGTGATCAGATGGGAGGAGGGAGGAGATAGTGGGGGAAGAAGGGGATGGGTCAAATCAAGGAACACAAAGACAAAGACAAAGGTGACAGAGGATTGAATGCAGGAGGTGGGTATTGGTAGGGTAGGGGAGAATAGTGGGGGGAATAGGGTAAACTGTAATTGAATAACAATGCAAAGAAACTCACAAATAAAAATAAACTCAGTTTTAACTTTAAAAGAAAAAAGACAATGGGGCGGAGGAATTTGTTGTAATTTGGAGGCAAGTCAAGGTCACTAAGAAAAGCATGCAGTTACAAACAATCAGTTGGTCAAAAACGAATCTGGAAGGGTGGTGAAGATGTTGTAATACTGAAGTAGATAAGTTCTAATGGAAATACTAGTTAGGAACAGAACAAAAAGCATGTAACTGAATAGACAAAGGGAGAAGATCATTTGTAAGAATGAGAGAGCAAAGTGGACTTGAGTATGGATGCTATAGATGTCAAAGAGAATTACAAATAAAAACAGCTGTAGGATTTTTAAAGAAAGAGATAAATAGAGACTAATATCCTAAGGCAGGGTATCAATTCAGTTAAATGCTGGGGTATAAAACTGTGCAAAAGTAAGGAAGAGAGATAATGAGATATAAGACTTTTATTAGAAGGACATATAATAATATCTAATAAAACAAGTGTGATGCAGCCAGTGTTAAGAATATGCATATGGACTTGGCCAGGTGGCTCCATCAGTTTGAGCATTGTCTTGTACACCAAAAGGTTGCAGGTTCAATTCCCAGTCAGGGCATATAACTGGGATGCTATATGATTCCAAATTGTGTCATATATAGGGAGCATGAGACAGATGTTTCTCTCACACATCGATGTCTCTCTCTCTCTCTTTCTCTCTCTCTTCCCCTCTTACTCTCTTTCTAAAATCGGTAAAGATATCCTTAGGTGAAGATTTAAAAAAAAGAACTAATATCTATATATCTACTACCCAAGTGTTAACTAAGCCAAGTATCTGACAAATTGAAAAAAAAAAATGTACTTAAGATTGTCCTTTCATTTTTCTATCACATTCAAGTGCAATTCCTCATCTTTAATTAGATTGTAAAATCACAAGCATACACGACACATATGTCACAGGAATGATGAAAAAAATAAATTTCAGGGAAATCTCCCATTAAAAAATTACTGACAATGCAAGAATTGAATATGAGTGAAAAAAGTACAAATACATCATTGTCAAAGAGGATCTTAATTTAGCCAGAGAACTTTATCTTGAATATATTTTACTGAAACATCTCTAATTTTCATACTATAAAAATTGTATTAACTACCATTCATAGATAAATATAGTGATGTAGATTATTGTTTATCTTAAATCCAGTTAAGGAAAGAAGAATCCCATGGTCCTTAATGATTTTACATTTACTAAGATACTTTACAATTGTTATTCAAAGGAGAAAAAAATCAAGCAATATAGGCTTTACTATACTATGTTTGTTAAATTAAATAATTTGCATCATCCAAACTAATTTATTTTATAAAAGAGAACCAATTA
Organism: Anoura caudifer; assembly: GCA_004027475.1. Classification (NCBI taxonomy): domain Eukaryota; kingdom Metazoa; phylum Chordata; class Mammalia; order Chiroptera; family Phyllostomidae; genus Anoura; species Anoura caudifer. The sequence goes on from PVKU01000172.1 coordinate 634,134, forward strand.
TATAAATAATCAAATTTAAACATGTTTGAAATGCAGAATATATAAGAAAATTGAAAAATTGTATGTTTTGAGCAAGGAACGAATTTTAATTTTACATTAACAACAAAAAAGTATATCAGTGATTTTTCTTAACAATTTAGCTTTTTTCATACTTCAGATACATTCTTAAAGTTATATTTAGATGATTACTGATTCTAGGTGTAAAGATATTATTTCTTGTATATCAAATATAATGGAGATATATAAGTGAATTTTATTACAAAGAACTGATAATACTGTGAAACACGTATCTTTTGAAGCAAATGAAGATTTTGACTAATACTTAGGAAAAATACATGGAAAACTAATTTGTTTTTCTCATAATTTTCTTTCTTATAATCAATCACTTTACTATTATGTAGTAATAAATAAAAATATAGTTTCAGAGATTATAAAATGCAAATTAATTTGTCTGCCTTTATTTTATTTTTTGGCTTTGGTTTCTGTAGTTTTTGCATTTATTGAATTTTACTCCATGTGAAATTATTTAAACAAGTTGGGATTCCAGGTCAATTATAAAATGGAAGAAAGCTCTAATTGGTGTGGCTCAGTGCATTGAGTGTTGGCCTGTGAACCAAAAGGTTGCCTGTTTGATTCCCAGTCAGGGCACATGCCTGGATTGCAGGCCAGAGGCCACCAATGGATGTTTCTCTCACCCATCAATGTAGCTCTCCTTGTAGGTCTCCCTCCCTTCTGCTCTAAAAATAAATACATAAAATCTTTAAAAAATAGAAGAGAACTTTTTGGAAAAATTATATTAAGTTTAAAAGTAATAGGGAACAAGAAAAAAAAAACACATTTAATGAGTGTCCGTACGGAAAAATGTTATATCTTTTACAGTGATACAGCTTCCATATATATAAACCTAAAAAAAAAAATGCCAAAGTGAGAAAGAAGCAACAAGATCCAAAAGAATAACTATTCTGGAAGCACTGACTCAGGCAGAAACCCAAACAATGTCCCAATTAGGAGGTGAAGGCAAGGGGTAATTATGAGAAAGGGATGGGAAACAATGACATCCGTAGAAGGACATTATTTTTATAGATACAGGTAAGTTGACATAGGGACACTAATTCTAATGAATGTTTTTAATTTTCAGTACAGCAGTCCTCAGTCTGGTAGACACAGTATCTGTTTTTGCATTATCTTTGTAAACAATTCATTGGGATACTATGTTGCTTTAGACTTAGTCCAAAGGGTAATATTTGCCCCATTTTAACATCCCAAAGGTTTAGGAAATAGGACCAGCAAGGCAGTTCCTTTGGGATGGCAGCTCTGACTCCACTTTAAAGTGGCTCTATTTATTTTTATTTTCATTTTTATACATGTTTTCTTTTTCTGTTCATTCAAACCATTTTTTGAACCTGTTGGGAGACTGTCTTTTCCACAAAGGCCTGTTTAAGTGGATAATAAAACATTTTATATACTGCTAGTGGATATTGGTGATAGCAGTCTGAATATCGAAACACATTCTGATTTGGATTATCAATTCCATATGTGTGAGGTGACTACAGCTTCATAATTGGCTATACAAGTATGATTTTTAATGATATTTGGTTACCCACTCAGTTTTAAAACTATAACGAATAATTCAAAAGAGGAAGGTAGCTGTATAACACAGATTTCTGGATTTAATTCAATTCAGTTTACTATTTTGGCCCCATGATTATAACGGATGGCTCTGTCTTTTAAGTTGATAAGATAGTTTGCTGAAACTACCCATGATAAGCTCATATTTAAACGACACCTGTGTGACTCAGACAGAGAGCAGGGTGATTGCTACAGGTTGGGGTCAGGTTGGGGGCTGAGTGATCGAGCAAAAGGAAAATGGACTCATGGACGTGGACAACAGTGTGGTGATTGAGGGTGGGGAACAAGGATAAGGGGAATAAATGGTAACGGAGAAAATAAAAAATCAACAAATAAAATATATCTGTATGAAGTACAAAGCTTTTTTGTTTTTGTTTTTAGTATTTTATTTATTTATTTTTTAGAGCAAGGGGTAAGAGAGGGAGAAAGAGAGGGAGAGAAACATCAATGTGTGGTTACCTCTCCTGCGCCCCCTACTGGGGACCTGGCCTGCAACCCAGGCATATGCCCTGAGTGGGAATTGAACTGTGACCATCTGGTTTTCAGGCCTGGGCTCAATCCACTGAGCCATACCAACTAGGGCTGAAGTACAAAGTTTCTGGGGGTCAATTTTATAACTCTAGACATAGTACTTTTGGTACTATATTCTGGCAATACCTGCTCTAATGTAAATGTAGGAAGCTTACAAAACACTTTAAATAAAACAATGTCTGAAAAAAAGGGTTGAAGTTCAACATGCGTAAGATAAATTTTACAATAAATAGAATCTTTAATAAAATATGTAGCTTCTAATACTTGGGGTACTTAAAATTAGTACAATATCTGTCAATATGTTTAGTGCTTAATGCATCTCAAGACATAGGACACGAATTGTTTAAGATTCTTCTGAGAGAAAATGTTTAGTTCACTTGAAGAGCTACCCTTACAGCTTGACTTTCGTTTTGGTGGAATGAATATTCTTTTATTTCTCCCTCCATCTAGACACAAATCCTTTGTCAGTATTTTGGAATAAAACCTAGAACAATAAGAAGCCAGTGCAAGACATTGTGAGTTGTTTTCCCTTTGAGTTGTTTTTACTGTTGAGATGAAAATAGTTCAATTTACTACTTGGAATAATCAGACAATGAGCAAGGAATCTCTCCGCTCCAGACAAGTCGGTTAAGGTACAGCTCTGACTTGCTTTGTATTGTTTAAGGTTGCCTGGCTCTGGGTGAGAGTCCCTGTAATCGACACCCACTCTGATGCATCTGAACCCGCCAACACCCAGGAGCCAGCTCCTATAACTCAGCACAGCCTGTGCGAATGTGCTCATAAAGTTATACATTTGAATCTATAAAATTGCCATTTTGCAGGTCAGAAACAGTAAAAAATCAGCAATTTTTTAAATAGATCAATTATATCTTTCCTTTTGATGAAAGAAGGTAATTGACACCTCTTTCAGGTGCCATTCAGTCCAATAGCTTCATTATAATTTTAACTGTGCAGTCTTGGCCTGTGCCACAGGAAGTAGTTTTGTATATTAATAAAGTGTCTTGAATAGTATAAAGTCATAAATGATCAAAGCAATCGATAACTTTGTAAGTAGATGTCACAATTATCTTAATTCATTAAAATTGTGTACTATTTAAAAGGGGGAGTTTAGAAGAGAACTGATGTGTCTATAAGTATTTATTATTTGAAATCTGGATACTCTTAAGTAGCCAATAAATGCTAAGTATAATTATCACAATAATTATTATTGAATATTTTTCTGGTTGTGCCAATTATTGCAAGATTAAATTTAAATCAAAATCACATATGAAACAGTAATAAATATTATGTGGCATCTCAAGAAATAAGTGGATTTGTATTTGGAAATCCCAATATTTTGTGACAATGTATAAGAAAATAAAACTTCCCAGAACGTTGTCAAAATAACTTTAAAATTACAGAATGAGCACAAAGTGTGGAGCTTGGATATAAGCAGACACATATTTGAAATATTGTGGCTTTACACATAGTCATAACAATACTAGAATGCAAAACAAATAACTTGTTACTCTTGTTACTCAAGTAACTCTTGTTACTCTTTCAACGGTGTTTTTCATAGGGCATTGCTTTCAGTGGTGATTAGAACACATGTAAGATACTGATATTTGTTGAATGCTGATATGTATCTCATATCAGTCATCCAGTCTAATCACATAGAAATGACATTAAATGTATTATATATGGAAAAAAACCAACACTGATTTTGGTTTGCCTCTTGATATTTAATGGCAAAAGAGAGACTGTAACAAAACAATTTTTTAAATTCCATCCTTCACTTACCTTTACTAATCTTTTTTATTTTTCAAATTGACTTTATCAATAAATGATCCACTCTTTGTCATAAAAATTTAGTTCAAGAACTTATATCCAACTCTCTCAATACATTTCTTCTTGGTGGTATTTTAGTTTTAATACTTATGTAAGGCATTTCTGTTCATAATTTTGGGGGAAACTAAAGCTTACCCTTTGGCTGCTTACCTGCTCTAGTTAGCCAAATGCTGAGGCACAGATTGAGCACTAGGTAGAGCCCAGTGAAAAGCAGATGACAAACAAAAGCTTAGGTCCTTGCTGTAGGAGAATGAATTCAGATTAAGTGTTAAAGAAAAAAAAGTAGCTCATGGAAGATCTATTCCCAAAGGTGTATGTGAGGGGAGCAGGCCCTGCGAAGATAGTGCATAACTTACAGCAGCAATTGCCTCATCACTGGAAAAAGCAAAATGATTTGTCAGTTGGAACAACCTTTAGCTTGTAAGTTCTGAGTTAGCTGGATGCAGTGAGGCTCTGTGCAGGGTGACTGTTAGAACACAAACACATTTTGATTTTTAGGAACCCTGTTGGCCCACCATTTCTGTCAGCTTGAGTGTGGAGAGAATGATTAAGTCCCCATGACAGTCAAACTATAACTGTTTCTATTGACTCTAATTTTCTAAAACTCATTGCTCACAGTACGTTTTTTTTAATCCTTCCCCTAATTGTGCTCTTTAACTTTTCATACGCTACAGGTGCAAGGTTCGGTAAATTATCATCTTTAAGAAGAAGCCCAGGCTTACTAGCTAAAGGAATTCATCTTCTCTGATTGAGCTGAGTAATTCAAAATTTAAAGCAGGAATGCAAAGAGATTATTGTTTTTCTCTTCTTATGTAGCTTTTTATTAAAAACTCTATGTCTTTATACAAGAGAAATAGAGCTTTAAAATAATAAAAGTTGGCATCAACAATTAACATGCAATAATGATTTATTGCATACAGAATGACAAGGTTTTCAGAATTCATAAAGAAATAGAGCCATTTCAAAGAACAAGAAAAATAACCATTCACTCATTTCAAATATTGGTCAATATTATTTAAAAAAGCAATCAATAATACAGCTTAGATACTTATTGAATATTATGTTATTAAAAGAAATAGTACAAATATTTCAAATATCTATGGAATCATTAAAAAAGTTTAAGTATGTTAGATCATGAAAACTCATATATTCTAAAATTAGATATAATTCTACATTTTCTAAATTAAAATACTATAAATAAAATAAAATTCTACAAAATAGTAAGCCAGAAATAAAACTTAAGAAAAAATTGAAGTTAAAATAAAATATTTTTTATATTTCAAAGGTAGTGTAGAATATTTCATAAATATACATGAATATACTATATATGGTTTCCTTTAAGATCTAGTCAATTTGGTGATCAAAGAAAATTTCATACAATAAATATTTGTATTTATTTGTATTAGTAAATAAAAATAAATATTGTTGAAAAGCCCTATAAATCAAAATCATTAAAAGAAAACTAAAAACAATAAAAAGAAAAGTAGAGATCTAATGACTATAAAACAAAAAAATAAAGCAAATGAATTTGTAAAAGTATTGGTTTATTGAAAGAAGGATAAAATAGAAGTTAATATTTATTTCAATTTTATTTCTGTACATCATTAGTAATAATTAACAACTGGAGATATACATTTAAAATTTTCCCCTTACAAAGTTTTGAAATATTTATTCTAGTTCCGTGAAATATGTCATTGGACTCTTGATAGCAATTGTATCGAATCTAAAGATTTTTACAAGGTACTATGGACATTTTAATGATGTTAATTCTTTCTATCCATGAATACGGTATGTGCTTCTACTTAGTTGCGTTGTTTCAATTTTTTTCTTCAGTGTCTTATAATTTTCTGAGTACAGGTCTTTTAAATCCTTGGTTAGGTTTATTCCTAGGTATTTTATTATTTTTATAGCAATGCAAATGGGAATATAATAATACAACTGGATTCTGGATATTAATTTTGTATCCTGCTACTTTGCTGAATTGATTTATAAGTTCTACTAATTTCTTGGTGGAATCTTTGGGGTTCTCTATGTACAGTATCATGTCACCTGCAAATAATGACAGTTTTACTTCTTCCTTTCCAATTTGGTTACCTTTTATTTCTTCTTCTTCTTGTCTGCTTGTCGTGTCTAGGATGCACAGTACTATGTTGAATGAGAGAGGTAAAAGCAGATATCTTTGTCTTGGTCCCAATCTTAAGGGGGACTCCTATAGTTTTTCCCCATTGAGTATGAAACACAAAAGGCCCTGTATAGCAACAGTCATTCCGAGAAAGAAGAAAAAATGTTGGAGGCATCATGCTACTTGATATCATACTATGCTATAAGCTCATAGTAATCAAAACAGCATGTACTGGCACAAAAACAAACACATGGATGAATGGAACAGAATATAGAGACCATAAAAAACCCACACCTTTACAGTCAATATCTATATTCAGCAGAGGAAGCAAGCACACACAATGGGTTGAAAATAATGTATTCAATATACAGTGTTCGGAAAATTGAACAGATACATGCAGAAGAAAGAAACCAGACCACCTTTTTTATACTAAACACAAGAATAAATTCAAAATGGATCAAAGATTAAATGTTAGACCTGAAACCATAAAAATCATAGAAGAAAATATGAGCAACAAAATCTCAGACACTTCCCATAGAAATATTTTATTGGCTATATCTCCCCTGGCATGGGGAACAAATAAAAAATAAATAAATGAGACTATATCTAACTAAGATGTTTTTGCACATCAAAGGAATTCATCAACAAAATAAAAAGACAACTACAGAATGAGATAAAATATTTGCTGATACATCTGATAAAGGATTAATATGGAAAATTTATAAAGAATTTACAAAACTCTGCACCGAAAAACAAACAAACAACCCCATTAAAAAATGGGCTTGAATAAGACCTGAACAGGTACTTGGTGATACAGATTGCCAACAGACATATGAAAAGATGCTCAATGTCACTAATCATCAGAGAAATGCAAATTAAAACCACGATGAGATATCAACTGACCCCTGTCAGAATGGCTATCATCAATAAACCAACAAACAAGTGCTGATGAGAATGTAGAGAAGAGGGAACCCTTTTGCACTGTTGGTGGCACTGCAAACTGGTGTGACCACTGCAGAAAGCAGTATTGAGATATCTAAAAAAATTAAAAATGGATCTGTCTTTTGACCCAGCAATTCCTCTTCTCTGAATATATCCACAGGAATCCAAAACACTAATTTGAATGAATATAAGCATCCCTATGTTCACTGCAGTGTTATTTACAAGTCAAGATATGGAAGCAGCTCAAGTGTCCATCAGTTAACGAGTTGATAAAATAACTACAGAACATTTACACAATGGATTACTATTTGAGTGTAAAAAAGAAGAAAATGTTACCCTTTGCAACAGTATGGATGGACCTGGTGAACATTATGTTAAGTGAAATAAGCCAGTCAGAGAAAGACAAATACCATACGATTTCACTCAAATGTGCAATCTAATGAACAAACTCAACTAACAAGAAAAATGGGAGACAGACTCATAGATGGAGAGCAGGATGACAGCTGGAGGAGGTTAAAAGGTGGGGAGACTAAGCAAAAGATAAAAAGGATTCATGGACATGGACAATAGTGTGGTGATTCCTGGGGGAGGGGCATAAGGATATTAAATGTAAACGAAAAATATGATAGATATCGAATCAAACATAAATAAATAAATTCCACTTAAAATATCATACATATATTAAATACTTAGGAATAAATTTCACTAACGATATCCAAGAACAATAAACTATAAACACCAAGGCATTTCTGAGAGAAATTTAAAAGCATGAATCAGAAGACTCAATATGTTTAAATATCAATTCTCCACAAACTGATATGTATGTAGATCCAAAGGAATTGTAATCAAGGTTTAGCAAACTTATTGTATAACTTTATAAGTTAACTGTAGAAATTAATGGGAAATGCAAAGGACTTAGCCAAAATAATTTTAAAAATATAAAGTTGAAGATGCATTGACATCATGAAATTTTTAAACAATAGAAATCAGGAAAGTGTATGGCATTTGCATAAATTAGACAAACATAACAGTGGGAAGAACAAATAATCTAGAAATAGATCTCCACATATATATATAACTGATCTTTGATAGCAGTGAGAAAACATTTCAGTGGAAGAAGAATAAGTAGTCTTTTCCACACAATGGTGCTAGAACAACTGTAAATCTATATAAAGAAATCTATATAAGAAAAATAAAAAAACTTCATCTATGTGTGCATCATATACAATAATTATCCAAAATGAATCATAGACTTAAATACCTAACCTAAAATGATAAACATCTAGAGAAAATTTAAAATTAAATATTTTTAAAATTTTGTTAGCTATACATTTATTCAAATTAAAATCAAAAGCAAGATATATATAAAAATTAAATTTAATTTTTTAAAGTTAAGAATTTTTGCTCTTAAAATACACTCTGAAGGGAGTAAAAAGATGCTTATTACTAGGACAGAACATTTGATATATATGATAAAGTAATTTTACAAAGAGTATATAAATAATACTCAAAATTAAATTAAAAAATTGAACAACCCAATTAAAGAGGCTCATAAGATTTACAGATACTTCACCAAGGAAGATGCCAAGTAAGCAGAGGAAAGATATTCATCATCATTGCTCACTATGGAATACCAATTAAAACCACAAGACATAATGATACATACACTAGAATGACCATATTAAATGTTGGCAAGTATGTGGAGCAATTAGATTACTCATACATTGCTTCTGTGAATATAAAATTGTACATGTTTGAAAGCCAGTTTAGCAGTTTTCTAGAAAGTTAAACACATAGCTCTAATAGGATGGGAGACTCAGAAAAACCCAGAATTATCTTCAGGAGGGCAGGCCTCCTGTAGCACAGGCTTCCCCCACAAGGTGAGTGTTCTAGGAACCCATCTGCATCAGTGCACCAGTTGGCATTGTTGTGGGAGGCTGTGTTCAGCTTCAGTGAGTCTTCTGAAGGCTTTTCAATGTGTTTGCCCCTTTCGCGGTGGGTAATTTATCAGCACACCTGCCTACACCATGCTAGTGTTCAGCAGATTTTGACCAAAAATGGCATGACTCCCTCTCCCCCCTTCCCATTCATCCCATTCTGCCCCAAGACACCTCGTTTTTTTTTTTTTTTTTTTCAAGATGAAAAACAATTTCTCAAAGGGAAACATTTTGCCAATGTGGAAGAAGTGAAACAAAATCAGCAGAAGCACTAAAAGATATCCAAATCACCAAGTTCAAACACTGTTTTGGGAAATGGAAAAATGTCTCAGTAGGTCTTTTGCATCAAATGGAGAGTATTTTGAAGTTGATTGAAGTTTAAGCATATAAAAACACACAATTTTACATATAAATTCCAGTTGTTTTGGGTATCTTCTCATATATGTGCAATTCATTCTAATTCAGGATATGAAAGTGAATGCCTATACATTTTATATAGACTCGAATATTCATTGCAGCTTTATTTTTAATAAATATAAATTAAAAACAACACAAATGTCTATCAACTGATGATTGAATAAAACATGGTAAATCGATACAATGAAACACAACTCAGCAATAAATTTTTTTAAAAAAGCTGATACACACAAAAATGGATGAGTCTCAACCTAATTATACTTAGTGAAAATAAAAAAATGCCCACTGAATATTTTCATTTATATACAATTCTGGAAAAATGCAAACTTATATATAGTAATAGAACACATATCCGTGGTTGCCTGTGGAGTGAATGCACGGATGGGCATGAAATGAGTGGAGAGAAAGGAGGAAGGGAGTACAAAAGGACATAAGAAAACTTTTAGAGGTAACAGTTGTATCCATTGTTTTGATTGTGTTGATGGTTTTCACTGGATGGACAGATGATAGATATGATGATATGTATGTAGATAGATATTAATAGTTACACATATACATATTTTATTTCAAAACTTGTAAAATTATATGCAGCTTATGTAATGTCAATCATACTCCAATAAAGGTGTTATAAACATATTTAAGTTTGTAATGACAGCATCTTCCCTATTTGATTGGCAAAAGTTTTATAAAATATTAACCAATTGGTGAAGTTATAGGGAAATAAAGATCTCATATTTCTTGTAGCTGTTTGAATTCCTATAGACTCTACAGAGTTCAGAACAGTCATATATTTCAAATACATGAACTTCCACCAAAGGTTTTCAACAGTATATCAATGTAACAGTATGTTAAAATGAGAATCTTTCTCTCTCAGCTTTGACAGAGTTTTCAGATTTTGAACATTATAATTGGTTCCAGTAAACTCCATATCCCAAAAGGAAATGTTAATTCACCAGTATAAGAAAATCTGAAAGATTATAAAATCTCTTTGGCCAACATCAATCATCAATCACCTTGTGGGTGTAAGGCTTGAATAGAAAGATTTGGACAGGAGTTTCTCATTAATGTTTTCATATTCATGGCCCTCACCATCACCTATGGAAATTCCCTGTAAAGAAAATATGCATTGTTTCTATGAGGATTACATATGTAATTTAAAAAAACTGTGGGTTTCTAACTTGTGAAAAAAAGTGATTTTCTTTTATCTGAAATTACTAAATGAAATAGGCATACTCATGCTCTAAGACACATAAGTGACAACCACAGTCACTAAATATGAATGTGCATGACACCCAAAATAAATGACTGTCTTTCAAAATCAGCTGATCTTTTCATGTACCCTCTACCTCATTTTAAAATATATTTCTTTCTGATTAGTTATTGAAATGCTTTTTTAAATTTTTTTCCAGAGGAAATACAGAGCCCTGAGAATGCCATATTCCTAGTAAAACTCAAATAAGCAAACATGATTTTCCCCCCAAAATGGAGAAATATTTGAATTTGGGATTTGGTCAAGACCTTTTCGAAAGAAAAAGTAAGTTGCTGCTTTTTTTTTTTTTTTTTTTTTGCCAACTTTGGATTGCTTAATCTTCCTACCTTCTCACTGAGGCTCATGGTCAGTGTTGTTCCCTGGATCATATGTGACTGAATTTCCTCTCCCTCAATTGCTGTCTATTGTGTGCTGAAAACAAGGAACAAATTACACTCTTAAATATGGGATATAGGAGAGATGCTGAGCAATTCAATATATTTTGGAGATATATAAAATTGTTGAAAAGTTATCTTTTTTCTATAATTTGGGCAGCAGAAAGTTAGAAAGGAGACTGCATCTCTTCTTTGTTCTGACACTCTCCTTAGGAATCATTTGTGGCGTGCCGTGTGATTTAATTTACACTTTTTCAGAAGGAAGTCGAGGCTCATCATGACAGCTATGCAAAAAGTACCTCTAGGATACTCAAAATTATTTTATTTGCTCCCCAGCAACTTCTTCAAGGCCCATTCTTCTAGGATCCCATGTTGCTGTAAATTTAGAGGATTTCTGTTGATTTCTCAGAATACAATATTTCTCAGATTAAAATTTTTGCATTTGTTGCAATAAGAAAAGTTTCTTTAGTTTAAATTTATTTGCTTTGTACATCACAGCAAGCCCTTAAAGTTTCCATGTTGATGTTGCTAACCTTTGTCTTTTCAGTGCTTATACTAATTTCATTTTATCTCCATTTATTTTTTGACAATCTCAATGGGACTCAAGTAGTGAGATGTCACAGCAGGGGCTTAAATAATCATGTTTCAAACCTTCCAGCTGTCACCTCTAAACATTTTCTACTACTAAATACCTTTAAAGTTTCAAAAAAATATGTAAAACTTTCTAAGACTAAAAAATATCACTAACATTTATATATGAGCAGAATCTACAGAAAAATCAGCAGTATAGGTTCTAAACTAAAAATTATAGAGCTACTTGGGACAATTTAGTCTCTGAGAGAACAAATACTTTATATTTAAAGAAATAATAATGTATGTCTATGAGTCAAGTCAAGGAACATGTATAAAGGACCCACGGACATGGAAAATGTGGGGGATTGAATATGGGAGAGGGTGGTGGGCAGGCAGGGGAGAATGATGGAGGAAAAGGGAGGACATCTGTAATTGAACAACAATAAAAAATGTTTAAATGTAGGAAATGTGATATGCTCATATATCATATATTTTATATATAGAGAAAAGGAGAGCTCCTATATTGTGCTTAATGTTAATTGATTTTTTAATTAGAAGAGAATATTTAAAGGTGCACCTAATATACATTTATAATTATACATAATATAAATAAAGCCTTAGGAAAATATTTTAAATAAGGTGGCAACCATAATTTTAGTCACAGATAAGATAGTTAGCAAGATATCATCAAAAAGATCAGGCACTCTAAAACAAAAGCAAGCAAAGAAACACAAAGCTTCATAAGTATTGAAAACAATGGGATTTTTTTGTTAAACATTTACCAATATTTTTTAATACACTAGATTTTATAGTGAAATTTTATTAAAAATTTGGACAACAGGCTGGTCTACAAACATACAACTCTGTCTTTGGGAAAAAGTAATGATGAATAATTAGGAAAAATACAGTAAAAAAGAAATATAGACAAACTGGATACACACTGAATTCTGAAAAATATACTTAAAATGTTGAGTTTGAAACTTATAGAAATATCTATATCCATCAAAGAACAAAAGAGATTTTAAAGGGTAATGTTCATACTACTTATATTCCAAGTTTATAAAACTAAGGAATGAGAACAATATTGCAATTGCAATTATCTCTAACTGGTGGCTTGATGAACATTTAACAATTCTTTAGAAATTAACAATTTACTTCAAATTTAAAGAATCTGTGACTCACCTGTTATTTTGAGCTTTTCCAAAATAAATCTATTTTAAATGTTTAGTTAAATGAATAGACAGTATATAAATTCTATTTTATTTTCTCAAATGTTTGTCTAAGTAACCAAAGATCTCTATCATGATGTGTTGTTTCTATAAAAAAATGTAATTAACTTTCAAATATTCTTTGAGAAATTTTGAAATATTTTTACAAATGTTCTATTTCTAAAGGAAGATCTATAAATGACTTTTCCATTTAAACATTCAGTTTTTATTTAAATATATTTATATGTATAAACAACCTAAACTTTTGGCTCATTTAACATTGTAACAAAAAAACTTTAACAGTTTTGAATTTTCTTGGGCTTAAATTTATAGTGGCTATTTGAGTCATTGAGCTTCTGTCTTTCTCACTTTCTCTTTCTCTCCCCAGCCCCACCTCAGTCTCTCTTTTTTATCATCTAAGAAGAAGCATATTATAAACGAACAAACGAATCTTGTGTGCAGGTGGTGGGAACTCGCTAACTGTTCCCTGAGGAGTGGTTTGGCAGTAGATGATGGTCTGATTACCGGTTATGGTGCTGGACTCTTTGCCTCCCATCAACCATGGAGTTGCAGTTTGCCTACTATAAATAGAGCACATTTTGCTGGCGCTCGAGGATGATGTGATCTTGACCTGAGAAAACTTGATGGTCCCTGCCCTTCTTGACTGAACTGATCCCAACTAGACTTCTTTTATCGCACCAGAGCCACAAGAGGGGCATGCCCTTGTGTGAGTACCTGATTTAAACTGCTGTGTCTCAGCAGATACACTAGCTTTCAATTCAGAGCTATGTCTGAGCATAGTACCTGAGTAACATGGGAAACTATGAATTGTTCCACAAGAAATAAAGTCAAGGAAAATTTGTAAAAGCAGTTGGAAATGTCTCAGACTACTTCTGAGCTTTCTGCCTGAATACTCCTCATTGGCCTCTCACTTCCCATCCAGAGTCTCCACACTCCCCCAACCCTACTTACCCTGGATAGGACATGCTGGGGTGGGGTTCTCTGTAAGGTGTTCACTCAACATTTTTAAAGAGAACTCAGTGTCTGTCTATTTATCTAATCTATCTATTATCTATCATCTATCTACCTACATAATCTATCTATTGATCTATTTATAAAAATGCTCTACCTGCTAAATAAATGTCAATTTACTTACATTAATGTGTGCCTGCAAGTACATGCAGATACGATAAATATTTATTTTTAAAGTTTACTGTCATCATACTTATATATTAAATTTTAGCAAAAATGAATTTGGGAGTCAATATTTAATTGTATTGTACTTATAAGTTACTTATGATCCAGTTTATTAAATTTCTCAGTCATTTTGGCAATATTACTTATTGTATTTTGCATAATAACAATGTTTTAAAAATTACTATAGTAGTATTAGTATAATACAAAGAACTTCATTATAAAGCCTTAGAAAATTTAATATTCTATTTAGCACTTTAGCACATTTTGGAAAAAGTACTGAAAATTAGAACAACAGTCTTTCATGAAATTTCATTCCAATTCTGTGTAAGGATGTACATTTCTGATATTGGCTTTATATTCTATGGTCTGTACATCTCTAAAACAGGAACCAGTGTGTGTTTTATTTGCATCACTGGATTGTTAATGAGAATCAGCGAAACAATATGTAAGTCAAGTATTTATGGGAAACAATTTGTTGTAAAAAATTGCTCAGAGCTCAGAGAGTTATATGATGTACAAAAGGCTTTATTGAGATTAGACAGTGTTTCAGTGATCTCATAAATTGCCTCATTAGGTATCAGATTTTACTTTTTCCAGTTTATTAACATGAAATAATCTTCAAAAATGCCAATGATTATTTGTGTCTTGCCATTGTAACTGAAATTCATTTCAGTCAACTGGATATTTCATTCATGTTAGCCAATGTAATGGTATATGGCAGGTGTCCCCAGTCCCTGGCCACAGACTAGGACCAGACCACAGCCTGTTAGGAGCTGGGCTGCACAGCAGGAGGTGAGTGGCAGGAGAGGGAGCAGAGCTTCGTCTGTATTTACAGCTGCTTTCCATCACTTGCATAACTGCCTGAGCTCTGCCTCTTGTCGGATCGGCAGCAGTATTAGGTTTTCATAAGAGCACAACCCTACTGTGAATTGTGCATGCGAGGGATCTAGGTTTCATGCTCCTTATGAGAATCTAATGCCTGTGATCTGAGGTGGAGCTGAGGCGGTGATACTAGTGCTCGGGGAGCGACTGCAAATACAGATTATCACACGGAGAGAAATTTAACTTCACAGAAACCACAATAAACCAATTGTTTGCTGACTCATATCAAAATCCTATCAGTGCATGACAAGTGAAAATTAAGCTACATCTAGTGGCATGTCATAAAGCCATCCTCCCATCCTCTGTCCATTGAAAAATTGTCCCCCACAAAACCAGCCTCTAGTGCCCCCCAAATTAAGGACTGCTGGTATATGGGATACAAGGAGGAGATGGACCATTTATGGCCAATTTAATTGACTTTATTTGACACCAATGGACTCTGAATAGTTGAAGATGTCCTCCTTTCCACACACCAACCAGCAGGTGAAGACCGACTCATTTAGTTCCAACACAAGATGTAACAATTACACCTTGACATGATTTATGTGAACACTCGGATTTGTAATAGGACAGTGGCTCTGAATTATTGACACCATTGCTTTTCTCCTTAATGGAGGAGAATATTTTTTTAAACATTCTGATATCTTTATTTTCCTCTGCACAGTGTAATCAATCTCTCTAAAACTTTATATTAGAACTCTTTCAGGTTTTAACAAAGCTGCTTACCTTTAATTTTATGAAAAAATGTCTACCAAGGAATAATAATTTATGAGTGCCTTTCTTAAAATGAACAAGTTGAATGATCAAATAAGAAAATACTAACATCTATATTAGTGACATTAAAGCAATAATTTTTATATTAAAAAGGTGAATGCAGGTTGTTTTTCATGCTGTTGTAATATTTTTTATGAGTAATTAAAAATAGTCCATTAACAGTATGTGCTTTGCAGGTTTATTGTTGTTGCATACTTAAGGAAATAGGTATCAGTAAATGTAGGATATTTCATCTTACTGTGAAAGAAATTTCCCAGAAATGCCAGCCTTATCCCCCATTTGTGTGGAAGAACTTATGCTGTGGAAGGCACTGGGTTAGAGGAGAACAGCACCTGCCTGCTTTGCTTCCTCCAGAATTCTGGGCTTTAGTTCCTACAGGAGGGTGGAAGCTGATTATCCTTTGACTGGCAGAAAGATAACTCATGGGGGTAGAAGCTTCTACACTTCTGGGTACACCTAGATAACACGTACAATCTCCATCCTCCTAGGGAAACAAACCCTGGAAACCAGTACGACTTCATCCTCTGTCTTGCTTTCGTAAACAACGAAAACAGTCCTAACATCTCCACGTAAACTAATAATCTTTCTCTCTACTTTTCACATCCCATTGCCTGATTTAATGGTCATAAACTGGGAGTACCCTTGTGTAGTTGGTACAATTCTACAATGATGTTTATTTGTAGAACTACATTTTCGCATAAAGATATGGTATGTTTTAAAAGAATATTTTAATTACATGTTTATTTTCTAATAAAAAAGTATATCACCCAAGTTATACTTATCATTGTTCATATTTCACATCTACATAATAAAGTAAAGGATCCTGATGGGTTTAGTGATGCATATCCGCTACTTCCAGGAATTTGGCAAATCAAAACTATTTTTAAGACTAAGCTGCTAAAAATATCATACTCATATGCTGCTATATTTGTTATTTGAAAATGTGTTAAATGGATGAACCTTGAGTAAATCAAAACTCATTTATGAATAAAATGGCTCTCAATGTTCAAAAAAAATAACATATGGAGAATATTCATGCATGTTTGGTTAATACTCAGGAGTGAGTTTGCTGGAACATATGGAAAGTACCTATAGAAGTGGAGATCCCCCCAAAACTGGAATTATTTTCTGGAGGGCAAGCCCCTTATAATACAGGCTTCCCCCACTTCTTAGGTGAGTGTTCTAAGAACCAGCCTGTATCAGTGTGACAGCTGGTGTTGTTGTGAGAAGCTGCACCTTTGTTTGACTTCAGTGAATTTCTTTGAAGACTCTTCTCAACATGTTTGCCCATTTCATGATGGGTGATTTACAAGGGCACCTGACCATACTGCTTCAGCAAATTTTGACCCAAAATGGTGTAACCCCCATGCCCCATCCTCCCTGTATAGCAGATCTCACCCAGAGTGCCTTTTTTTGTTTGTTTTCCCAGATGAAAAAAGTCCTCAAAAGGAAACATTTTGCTGATGTGGAAGAGGTGAAACAAAGCACAGTAGTGCTAAAAGGCATCAAAATTGATGATTTAAAAAAAAAAACTGTTTTGAGCAGTAAAAAAAACATTTTTATAGGTGTATTGCATCAAATGGAGAGTACTTTGAAAGTGACTGAAGTTTAAGCATGTAAGAATAAACACACACATTTTTATAAATATGTTCTCTATTTTTTAGGTCCCCTTTGTACACTTGTCAATGAATTGATAAACTGTTTCTCAAAGTAGTTATACCATTTGGACTCCCACCAGCAATGATGACTGTTCCAGTTATTTCTCATTCTAACCAAAAGTTATTATTTTCAGTTTCTTTTTAATTTGACAATTCTAATAAGTATGTAAAAGTAAATCTGTAGTACTTTAATCTACATTTTCTTAATAATTAGTGATGTTGATCATCTGCTCCTGTGGTTATATATCACCCATTTATCTTCTTCAGTGAAGTATATATCTAAATCCTTTCCTCAGTTTGAAATTAGGCTACTTTTCACCTTTGCCATTGAGTTTGAGTACATTAGCATGTCTGTGCGAGTGTGCATGCAGTGAATTTTGTCATGGGTAGGTTATAATATACAAATATGTGCTTTGTGTGTATTTTCAACGAGTCTCTGACTTCACTTTTCATTTGTTTAAGCATGTCTTTCGAAGAGTTTATTTTTAGTTTAACCCTGTGGACTTCCTAGCTGCTCTGAGAGAAACAAACACACTCTTTTCTTAAATATAGTTACATCTATCAGGTGCATAGGTTCAAAGTCATGCCTAGCTGCACATTTCTACATGACTAATCTTAAGCCATAATGTTTAAGCTGTCACTTTGGTTAGAAAGTGTTTCATAAGGGTGTTCGATATTCAATAGCAAATTTTATCTGAGAGATATTGTTCATCAAAATATCTTTGTGTTGTGAAAAGTATTTACGCCTTGAGCATACTAATATTGTTTGTAATGACTGTTACAAATGTTTTGCAAAGCCAGCTATTGAAGATTATGATTAATTAATGTTAAAGACATTTTTTGTTGTATTTTTAGCAATATCCATGCTTCTGTTATTTGAAAAAAATTTCTATTCTTTATGTTTTTATATTTCTTTGTTTAATAATTTCTAGGTTGTAATGGGAAATAAATAATCATGTGTTTTACTATATAAATATAATAAGCAAATTTGCAATGTTTTCATGATTTTTTTCTATTACAATTGTCCCAATTTTTCCCCTTTTGCCCTTCTCTGCCTGGGCCAACCCCAACTCCCACAGTCAATCCGCACACTATTGTCCATGGATCATACTCATTCTTGGAATAGTCCATTTCCCTCCTTTCCACTATTACTCGCCTCCCTCCTCTCCTCTGGCCACTGTAAGTCTATTCCAGGTTTCCATGCCTCTGGTTCTATTTTGCTTGTTAATTTATTTTTGTTCATTAGATTCCTCTTATAAGTGACATATGGTATTTGGATTTCACTGACTAGCTTATTTACTAAGCATAATGCTCTCCAGTTCCATCCATGATGTTGCAAAGGGTAGGAGCTCCTTCTTTCTTTCTGCTTTGTAGTATTCCATTGTGTAAATGTACCACAGTTTTTTTGATCCACCCATTTACTGATGGGCACTTAGGCTGTTTCCAGGACTTGGCTATTATAAATTGTGCTGCTGTGAATATTGGGGTACATAGTTTATTTTTGAATAGGTGTTTCAGGGCTCTTAGGGTATAATTCCAGCAGTGGAATTACTTAATATATGTTTTACATTCAAACAAAACATGTGTGTGTGTGTGTGTGTGTGTGTGTATACACACTTCAATGAATACTTTGAAGGGTAGGCATCTTGTTTTGAGTGTTTTAAACCTGAAAGGTTAAATAGAAAATAAATGAGAAGACCATCCCTTGGTCAAAAGAATACCATTCCAAAGATTATGTATCATCAGACATTATGATCTGAACCCTATACCTTTAAATACTCAGCACATAGCATAAGCAAGAAGGATAAAGGTGTGAGATGAGATGCAAGTGTCAGTCAAGTATGGACTATGTGGGGTCTTATAAGGCAAGTTATATATTTTGATATTTATCAAAAATTAACAATAGTCCTATGGGAGAATTTTACAGTAAAAAATATGTCAATTTGGAAGTAAATATCTAAAAAGTTATACATACATAATGAAAGACTACATATTTTGAAGTTTTTCAGGTTCATATTCATAAAACTGGTATAAAGTTTGAAACCACTTTTATTTGGCTTGAATTTGGGTTGAAATAGTAGATGAATTTATGGATATCAGATAATTCATTGTCTAAAATTCATGTCCTCTAATAGCAAACTATATTAATATTTAGAAGGAATATTAGAAAACAAGGTGTTGAAGCCTAAATTTCTATTATTAATTTTTTTCTGGACAGAATTTAGGACATTGAATCATACCTTCCATAGAAATTCTGCTATTTGTTGAAACGAAGCCATTTTCTATTTATAATCTAGGATCCTATGATTATTAATATCTTATCATGGTCAATATATATAGATATAGTTTATAACAATGGAGTGAGCAGAGCATAAACACATAATTCTTTGTGGTGGGAAAAATCAATAAACTTCTTTGAATACACGATCCATAAAGGACCTAAATAAGGACTCAGCAATAAGAAAACAGTATGTGATAATGGATTTTAATGTATGCCAAACTGGGGAACAGTCTGTTCATGAAAAATGTTGGGGGAGCCTACTGAGGAAAAAAGGGGCTATGGCTAATAATAAGTAGTAGCTCTGATTGACCAGATTTCCTGGTCTACCCTGATGCATATTAACTAATTTCTTTCACAAGACCTCAAGACTGCCAAAGGCATTCTCCCATTTCACTTTGGGGGTCTGTACAAAGAAATATAAAATAATCCTGAACTCCAAGTCATGAGAATATTTTCTATGTAATACTGTGGTCAGTCTTTGAACTACGTTTGTCCTTGTCAGCCTCTGTGGTTGAGTTAGGATCTATTGTGTCTGTCTTGGAACTCATTCAACAGTCATGTGATAAACAATTGTATAGGCCAGCCTCTGTTCTCAGTTTGAAGTGTACATAGGGAGCAAAATAAACAAAGTACTCTACTCTCATGTACCTTCTATTGTATTTAAGTAGAAAAACAACAAATAAATGAAATATAATATACCAGGAGGTAATCATTACGATAGTCTAAAATAAAGTAGGCAGTGGAAAAATACTTTATGTTTCGTCTGAGACTTCATTTCTAAAAAAGTACCTTTATAGATAAAGCCCAAGTTTTCTCTATTTTACTTCTTTTGCGAGGATCTGCACAGGATAATTTTTTGAACACTTGAACTAGTAGGAGTTGAGTAAGTATGAACAAATTTAATTGACTGACTTGCAAGTACAACATTTCTATTTAACCAAATTTATTATCAATTTTTCTATTGTGCCTACTTCCACATCAATATAAAACATAAGGGATTATTTTATGGGATTCTCCCTGGGAAAGAATTACAAGCCGTTTATTTTTTACATTTCATATTATGGAATATTAAATTGCCTGGTATCAGCAGGTTTTATAATCTTCAAAAACCTACCGATTAAATGAGAAAATTTGACTTAGAAAATCTCTTAAATTTGATAAGAATTTGGTTTATTTGGTAACCTTGGGGATTATTTTAGTTTATGGAGACTCTGACATTTCCAGGTGAGTAATTTCAAAACATTTTCTTCTTTTTCTTCATCCAGCCCTCCCCACCTCTGCCTCTTCATCCTTTTTCTTTGCTCGGGCAAGCATTTTCTCTTGGTCTCTTAGCTTTACATTCTCTTGTGGTAGATAGGTGAGATAAAAATAGACCTCAGCAGATTTGCTAAAATGTGTCAGGCCTCCCTTTTCAATCTTAAATCAAATAGTATTATGCAGGTGATACAGGAAAATGCATATTTTATTAAAAAGAAAAAATTATGTAAATCATCAAATCTGATAGGTGAGATGAAGACATGCATAAACACACTTGCCCAAAAGATTAAAAAACAAAGAAAGAAAGACAGAAAAGTGAAATACACAGGGCCTTCAATGCCTAGGAGGTTGAGGCTTTTTCTTACTAATAAGCAGTGAAATATTTTAGTTTGTTCACTTAGTGACATGATTCACAACGTTAATGAGCACAAAACGCATAATTCTCTTCATTAACAAGATGAAAAATACCTAACAAATCTAACAGTGAATAGAAGCAATTCATGGCTTTCATGAATACATTATGACTCAAATGCCCTTTTTATTCTATTTTTTTTCTGTTAAATAAGGTTGTATGGGTCAGAGTCTAGGTTATTATCAGCCAATGACAGTTAAATGTTCTGCTAAGCTTTAGTAATTTCTTCTCTAAAGAATAGAAACATTCTTTCAGTGTATTAAGAAGGAATCTAGTGCAGGATGCTCAGCCCTTGAAGTCTTTTAGATGTGGTTCTCATTCAGTCCATCAAATAGAAAATTAAAATCTTTTCTCTTATGAACTTAGATGTTTTGGTAGAGATTTGCTGCCATATCATTAGGAATTTTATTTTTTAGATTTTATTTATTTATTTTAGATAGAGGAGAAAGGAGAGAGAAAGAGAGAGAGAAACATCAATGTGTGGTTGCCTCTTACACACCCCCCACTGTGGACGTGGCCCACAACCCAGGTATGTGCCCTGACCAGGAATCAAACTGGCAACCCTTTGGTTCGTAGGCCAGTGCTCAGTCCACTGAGCCACACCATCCACGGCTCATCTTTCTGTTTTTAGAGATGATTCTCTGAGTTAATTACTACTGCCCATAGATATGAACCATATTGGCCTGTACTGCTAGCAAATTAAATGCTCTTCTGGTTTACTGTCTTGTAGGTCATTCTGAGTGAGTAGCATCTAGTGAGAATCTCCTCAGAAGATGATAGATATAGTCATTGTTTCTCCATGTATTTATGAAATCCCTGGCTATAACTGGATAACACATGCTTTGAAATTTATTTGATACAATGAGCTAAATTAAAGTGACTTAGATCTCAGATGGGTACTGAATATTTTACCATGTAGTAGTGAGCAATCACTACTTGAGAACACCAAACTGAGTGCTCTCAGAGCACCAGATTGAGAGCACCAAAAGGTTGAGGATAGAACAACCATATAATCTAGCAATTCTTCTTCTGGATATTTCCTTAAAGAATATGAAAGCACTAAATTAAAAAGATTAATGTACCCCTATGTCCATTGCAGCATTATTTACAATATCCAAGATATGGGAAAAAAACTTAGTGTCCATTGATGGATGAATAAATAAATAAGTACATAAATATAATGAAATACTACTCAGCCATAAAAAGATGAAATATTGCTATTTGCAACAACATGAACGGATCTTGAGGGTACTATGCTAAATGAAATAAATCAGATAAAGGGGCAAAAACATATGATTTCACTCATGTGGAATATGAAACCAAAGAGTAATAACCCTACTAATGGAGTCAAACAAAAACAAATGCATAGTTGCAGAAACCAGAATGGTGGTCCTCAGAGGAGAAGGTGTGGAGAGAGGGAAAAATGATGGGAGGGTTTCAAATATATAGAAACGAAAGAAATCTAGACTTATGGTGGTGAGGACACGACAGAGTTTGCAAATGTTGAATTATAGTGTACACCTGGCATTTATATTAATGGTGTAATCAATGTCATCAATGCTATCTAAATAAACAATAAACCACTGTACAACATTATAACTGAAAGGAACCAAATAAATATTGATTAATTTTCAAATAAAATGACATAGTGATGTTATTTTCATATGGTGCAAATATCACCATATGAAAAATAAGATACCTCATAACTGCTTATTTTTAAAATATATTTCTGTTACCCAACCAAAAATAACATTTTTAAAGTCATCAAAGCAAACACAGGAACTTTTAAATGAGAGAAGCAAGTAAAAGAAGTTGTCTATGTAAAGAATAAATAATACAAATGATAAAAATTATAATTTCAAATACACAACAAATATGTATTACTAAGAAAAATGGTTTAAAGCAGTCTGAAATTTTCAACCATAATAACACTGATATTTGTTAAAGGACAGTATTTGGTCTCATTTGTAGTTTCTGAACTTTGGAGTTTTTTTCTAAAACTCCACTTAGAAAGTGATTTGCTTTTCAACAATCAATTTGTGCATGTGACAGAAACATGAGAATGTTAATTTCACATGAATTAAATTGGTTTGTAGGACTTGGAAGTACCTAAATATGATTCAAGCTCAACAGTTAAAATCTTTCATTTTAGTAATACTCAGAAGATTCTGCTAAAGTTAAAAAAAATTAGCTTTGGTTTTAGAAATTCTGTTTCTATTCACATACTACCTTTAAATACAAGTAAAGAATTTTGATAGTAAGTCTATGAAAACTAATTTAATTCACTTAGTTCTTGTTGAAAATAATGAGTCTTTAACAAGTTTTTGGTATCTTAAGCTCATTCTAAATTTAAAAATTATGAAAAATTGATGACAGCCCTTAGATGAGAAAATGCTCTTCTTAGATATTATCTAAGTTGAGCAGTGTCACTGTTCACATAAATTACCATGTGCAATTGGAATTATATTTATATTTTAAATGCAGACACTTTTAAATAATTTATTTAAATTTCTCAATTAATCCTCCAAACCTATAGCCCGGCAGTAATGCTTTTTGAAAGCATCTGCTCTAAAAGGCACACAAAATATACTTCAATTGTACAAGACAATATAATCATTTAATATTTAGAAATCAATGTTCACAAGAATAGCATTATCAAAAATATAAAATTGGTAGTAGAATATTTTAATGGAATGGGTGACCTCAAAATGTACCCTTTCCATTGTGCTAAGGATTTAAATTTTACATAGAAATACAAATGATGTTTACATATTAACTATAATCAGCACAAAGCAGGATTATGCAATTCTTTAGGAATATCAAGAAAAAAGATACTGTGAATAAACCTAGACAAAGTTATAGACTGTGACTCAGTAGAGCCTAAATAGAAGTCCAAGTAAAATAGTCAATGTGTATCTTTGTCCCTTTTTTTGTGAGGAAGGATTATATTTATTGCAGGGTTGAAATTGCATTTAATTCCACCCCCAGACTCACACATGCATGCTTAAATTCACTCTATTTATTTTGTGGCCAGACAAACTCAGGTGCTTTAAGAGAAGATTATAAGGCAATAGCTTATCATGAAGATCTTTGAATGCATCAGAAGGTAAACTGTGAAGGGAAACATGAGAATAATAATTGCTTTTCCTTTTTGTTTAGCCATGTCAGCAATACTCATTTCAATATGTATTTTCTTCTCTTGATGTGATGAATAAAACAAAAGAGCAAAGAGCTAACATCACTATGGTCATTTATTCATAAAATTTAATTCCTTAGCACAATACAATTATTAAATTTCAAGTTGATATGTTCTGTCTTTTTCACATTGTAATTTTCTTAGTGAAAATTTGCTTCCTAAATATTATATAATTGTGGAAGGCACATTATAAATGCTATAATAATTAATTTAACACTGCAATATAGTATGGGAAGAAATACATTTTCCTTGAATATAAGAATCAATATTAACTTCAAAACTTACGTATATACAAGCACATATATTTTTCACCATTACATTTTCCAACTTCACAGGGACCCTGATTCTTACAGTTTTTATCTCACTGATAAAATTAATTATCTGAGCTTGCCTGTTGTTTAGCCATTCTATTAAAATCTATGGCATAATTATCAAAATTATTTTAAATTCCCTCTCTGATAGTTGCAACGTTTTTGTCATTTCTGTGTGATTCTAATGATTGTTCTGTGTTTTCAGACTGTTCCTCTCTTGCCTTTGTTTTTCTTTGTGTGTATGCATGTGTGTGTGCAAGTGTGTATGTGTGTGTGTATGTATGTGTGTATGTACTTAGAAAGCTGAGCATGTTGTATAGGATATTATAGAAATTATGGGTAGTTATATAGGCTATTATATATAATATACATATATTATACACACATATAAATGTATATATCTTGTATGCCTTTCTAGATATAAAAATACTAAAAGTATCATCTTTTAACTAGAAATTTTATAAGATTGAATACATAGACAAAATGTTTTCCTTTTTGATTATAAGTGTCAAAACTTTAAAAATGTGAACAATCTTTCTATTGTTAAATACGACTCTGAATGATAAACTTAATGTGAACAATAAAAATCCCCTCATTTCTCTGTGAATAATTTGAAGTTAAACATTTAAATATGAATTTTCAATTACTAAAAATGGTATTTTAAGCCCTGCCTGGTGTGGTTCAGGGGACTGATCGCTGGTCTGTGAGCCAAATGCTTGCCAGTTCAATTCCCAGTCAGGGCACATGCCTGGGTTGTGGGCCAGGTCCACTGTAGGGGGTGCTCAGGAGGCCACCATACACTGATGTTTCTCTCCCTTCTCCTTTGTCTAGAAATAAATAAATAAAATCTTTTAAAAAATTACCAGAAATGTTATTTTAACATACATAGTAGTATACAAAATATAATTAAGTTAAAACTAACATAGATACTTAAAAACATTTAGATCTTAATAATTTGTTCATGGTATATGGATATACATACATATACACATAATCTTCAAAATTTTATATAGCACATTCATTTGATTATCCAAGTAGTGAAACATTTATGAAAAACTTCCTTAGGATACAGAATTGGTTTATAATTCCTATAGTTTGATGTCTTCATTCTGCCACATACCTGCATCACCATGTGCTGATGAATTATCCTTTTTTATGCATTTTTTTGGTTTGGTAGATTATTAAGATATGTTATATCTTTGAAGTTGGCTTAATACTATTGAATAATTTTTAATTTTAGTAAGGAATAAACTTAGTAAAGAAGGCAAGATTTCAAATGAAAGTTTGACCATGTTTTAAAAAGTTAATTTTGAAAACACCTATCAATATTTTAATGAGAACATACAGAGTTTAATGTTTATCTAAATTGTTTTTTTACTTTTTCAGAAGGAAAAATTTTGGGTTTTCTTGTGCTGAAATAAAAAAATAATGAAAAATTATGTCTCTAGAAAAATGAGATCAAAGACTCCGATAAAAATTGACAAAGTTGTTTTCAAATATGCTAATAATAAAATTGTATCTTGTTTACTTCCTTTTTATATCAAAAAGAAAAGAAACAGACTTCATATGGGGTTAGAGAAGGCTTATAAGATGGGAGGCTGTGGAAACAGAAGTCAGGGGTTGTTTGTTTGTTTATTTTGTTTTGTTTGTTTATTTTATTCTGTTTGCTTAGGCTTGATTGGTTAACTGAAAATTTAAAGTCTGCATTCAATTCCAACTTTAGCCCTTTTGAGGAAATTCCATGCTTTTTTCTCCTGTAGCTGCACCAGTCTGCAATCCCACCAACACTGCACTAAAGATCCTTTTTCTCCACATCGTCACCAGTACTTGTTGTTTGTTTATTTGTTAACGATGGCAATATTGACTGGTGTAAAGTGTTGTCTCATTGTGGTTTTAATTTGCATCTCTCTGATGCCTGAGGGATGTTGAACATTATTTCATATGTCTATTTGCCCTCTGTATGTCCTCCTTAGAGAAGTGTCTGTTCAGGGCCTTTGCCCATTTTTTTAATTGGATTGTCTTCCCGGTGTTGGATCATATGAGGTCTTTATATATTTTGGACATCAAACTCTTGTCTGATGTATCATTGGCAAATGTGTTTTACCATATAGTTGGTTCCCTTTTCATTTTGCTGATGTTTTCTTTATTTGTGCATAAACTTTTTAATTTGTTGAAGTCCCATTTGATTATTCTTTCCTTTATATCTTTTGCCCTAGGAGATATATCAGCAAATATATTATTTCGTGGGATGTCTGACATTTTACTCTAAAGGTGGAACTGCCTTTTGATCCAGCAATTCCACTGCTCAGATTATACCCTAAGAATCCTGAAACACCATCTCAAAAGAACTTATGCACCTCAGTGTTCATAGCATTATTTACAATAGTCAAGTTCTGGAAACAGCCTAAGTGCCTATCACTAAACTCTAGTGCATTTGCATAATTGAATACTATGCAGCAGAAAGAAAGAAGGAACTCCTACCTTTTGCAACACTGTGGATGGAACTGGAGACCATTTTGCTAAGTGAAATAAACCAGACACTGAAAGACAAATACCATGTGACCTCACTTATAAGTGGAACCTAATAAATAAAAATAAACAAGCAAAATAGAACCAGAGACATAGAAATAAGGAATAAACTGACAGTGACCAGAGGGGAGGGAGAAGAAGGGTAATGGGGGAAAGGAGGGGGAGAGTGTAGTCAAGGAACTTGTATGAAGGACCCATGGACATGGACAAGAGGATGGAAATTGACTGAAGGAGCAGGGAGTGGGCAGGGCAGGGGAAAGCAATGGGGGGAAAACTGGAACAACTCTAATTTAGCAATAAAAATAATAAAAATCTCTATTCAGTAAGAATATATATAAAGTTTTTTATCTCCAAACTTCAATTGCTGTATTATAGGATCCATAGATTATATATGTATAACCCTCTGATTGTGTATATATATACCCAGCATTTCCACTTTTGAGACTATATCCCAAGAATTCAGAAACATCAATTCAAAAAATATATATGCACCCCTCAGTTCATAGCAGCATTATTTACAATAGCAAAGATTTGGAAACTGCCTAAGTGCCCATCAGTAGATGAGTGGATAAAAAAGCTGTGGTACATTTACGCAATGGAATACTGCCCAGCAGTAAAAAAGAAGGAACGCCTACCTTTTGTAACAACATGGATGAAACTTGAGACTATTATGCTACATTAACAAGAGGAATTTAATGGACAAAATAAACTAAGGAGCAAAATATACAATCAGAGGCATAGAAACATGGAACAGACTGACAGCTGTAAGAGGAGAGGAAGAAGATGGGGACTGGTTGAAAGAAATGAAGAGATTAGTCAAAGAACATATATACATGACCCATGGACAGGGGCAAGGACAACAGTTTGTATGACACATTAGCACCCTGTGTATAACGACAAAGTTACATGCTAACACATCAGTATTTATGATTACATTACATAGGACAATGTTTTCAAATCCAATGAAGAACAGGAAAATTATATTATTATTTACTCCAGTAAAACTTAATAAATCTGATGAAGGCTGATATTACCAATGAATGACACAAAGTGAAGGCCTATGTTTAGAGCTTTCACCTGTCTGTCATCTTGGATCTTGAGACTATGCCTAAATTGTTCCCTTACTTTCATTTTTCCAGTTGTAAAAGGTTAGATATTTTGAAATAAACAATGTTATGGAAACTCAACCAAATATCATGGGAGGCATATAATACTGGTAAATCACTATGTTAACACAGCTGTTAAAGTGTGGAATTATTGATTGTATGTAAATAAAATATTGTGAAGTTAAGAATTGTTATTTCACTATATCATACTGGAAATGCTTTAAAGATATTTTGTTTTATGGAATGTTGATGTAGTTGTAGACTGGCTTTGTTGAATTGACTTAGTCTCTATAAATCTGTGAATATATTTCTCTCATCATGGCTTGAAGAACACACCATAAAACCTTCAGTGCTTTGTCACTGACTACAGGATAAAGCACAAGTTATATAGCAAGCTATTCAAGACTGTTAACTACCTTTGAATTTTCAGCTGTAGTTATTCCTACATGAATTTTTAATTCTAACCAAATTACATATTTATAAATCTCTCTATACTCATCACATTTCATTTCTAACTTTTCCTTTCTTTCAACTTTATTACCTGTCTCTTAGTACATAACATATATTATCTTGAATTGTTTTATAAAACATGATTTTTCATAACTAAGGTACAAATTCTTTGAGGCTATGAACTGTGGGGTTTTTTTCATATCAATAGCATCTGGCATGGTGGTCAGATATAAGTGCAACTAAAAAATTCTTGATTGTAATAATGGATATGGTAAGATAATATTGAAGACTTACTCATGTAAACGAGGACAACAGTCTGGTTTGCTAAGGTAGCCATAGCAACATTTGTGAAAGAAAGGATCTGTGGATCTTTCCAAAGATGTGCTTTATCTGCTACCAGAAGGGACTTTTTTTCTCCCACACCAGTCCTAATCCTGCTGGTCCTTCTGGTCTCAGTTTGTACAAGAAATTGTGCCATATCTAATGAGAGCTCTGATTCTTCAAACTAAAGTTCTTATTTTTTTCCTAAGAATGGGAAGCACCAAAAAACAACAATTGAAAAATGCATACATAGATATATTACTAAAACTTCAGAATCACAGGCATGTGATTTGAAATCATTCTTGAACAGTTTATGTCAGAGGGTCTCACAATGATCCTAAGTAGGGTCGTTAAACTTGGATTTCCTCAATTTGTCCTCTGATAAAAAATAGAAGGTACTAGTCTCTATATGTAAACCTGTAAGTAGAGAATTAAAAAAATCTTTAATGCACTGAATACAGCATTTCCAGTCATTAGAAGACTAGTGGTCTGAGTACTAGATGCACTTAATGTTCATTAATGTAATTAATGTCACCAATAACTTTTTAATAAAATGATTTGACTCAGAACTTTAGAGAATATTAAATAAAATAGTTTTAAATGATGGATAATACCTTTGGACCTTTGTTTTTTATTTATTATAATTTTTCTGGCTTTTCCAAATACACTTTAATGACTTTTGTAATTTGGCAACAAGCACAAAGTATTATTGACAAATGCTTAAATAGTTAATGGTTACTCTGAAAGGTTAATTCAAAACCTAAAACAAATTAATGAATACAATAAAGAAATGAAGTAATATTGTGGAAAATATTATAATATCTATGCCATTTATATTGTGTTATATTTTCAAATATTTTTGGCTAATAATTTTTGTAAAATATCAAAAGAGAATAAAACAATGATTATGTGAGTAAAAACAGAATATAATAAAATAACAAAATGAGAACCACTACGCCTCTGCCAATATGACAAAATAACAAAATAGGTTAATGTAGTTTTCATGAATGCATTCTGTGTCTAAAATGAACACATAGTTCTGTTTTTTGGGGGGGCGGGGAAAGGGGAGTATTTATAGAAAAAAGCTCTTCAAATATTGAAAACCATACCAAATTAGCACAATTAACTTTTTCTTTCAAAAACCATTAATCAATTCTAGTGAACCACCTTTAAATATGTTCATTTTAGCTTTTTAAATTTAAGCTTTACTTTTTAAATTGTATTAACATCATCACCACATATGCTAGAACATAATTCTATTGGGATACATACCCTTTGGTTTATGTTGTGGCATTAAACATTTAATACCACAACACATACCCTTCATTTTATATTTCATATATTCAAGATATGATGAGACTAAGCAGTGATGCAATAAAAAACTATCTGTTTTAGACAGTGGTTTTCATCATGAGGATTAACAACCTAACTGAATTCTGAGAATGGTGTTATTGACATTAAATCAAAATAATATAGATAGCAAGTAAGGAACTGCAGAACTTTTAATTTCTTCATGAGACTGAATTATTTCTCATAGATTAATATTATTTTAAAAATTCTGAACATCCCAAACTCAGAAAATTCAAAATAAAAATACTTAAAATGTCATGGTAAAGCAAATGTAAATGAATTTATTGGATCATATGAGTGGATATTATTTTATTCATTAACCATGTATATGTTTTCAACTCAATTGAAATTGATAATTAAACACTTAGTGAGGTGAAGCTCCAGAAAAAAGTTGCATAGTAAAGTTACCTCTGATGCAGGAGTCCAGGAACTTGAGTTAGAGGGAGGCAGAAAGCAAACTTGAATTAAAGTTCTTCTGATAGAGAGACATTTCTTTTAGACCAAAGTTCAGATAGGGAATTATCATTTTTTATAAAAATCCAATGTGCTCTATAATTCTCTATTCCTGTGATGAGGGTAGCAGGTGTGGGTAGCAGGGTTTTTGTTGTTGTTGTTTGTTTTTCTGTTGTGCATGTGTGTGTTTTAATGGAAAACATTCAGAAAGCACTTGTGGAATACATTTGTAGAGAAGAGAGTGAGGAGTGAGATATCTGTAAGATTCTATATTTGCATAGATCTAGTTATACTGTATATATACAAATATAAGTAGCTAGGATCATAAAAATCAAGTACCTTTGGGAAGCACGTGAAGGCTTTACCTTACATATTAGTGGATAGAGTATTAGACAATTTTATACTTACCGTAGCATATCTGAAATCCGGAAGTGACAAGGAAAGCTTGAACTACACACCCAAATGCAAAGCAAACAAAAGAGCAAACAGAATTTCCAGTGGAATGATACATGTTTTCTCTATTCCATGACTTACATACATAATGATAAAAGAGAATCTATTTTAGAACAACTTTTCTCTGAGTTTTCCTGAAATTCCACACCAGGTTTTACTTTAGCTTCCACTTGTATATGTGGTATTTATTAGCACTTTGGGAATAGGGCTTCCCATAATTTAATTATTCTACAAGTGTGTCTGTGTGTGTGAGTATTGACCTATGAATGTACACAATGCTTTAATTCATTTCAGGGGATGGCCCCATTCTTCTTGTCAGTTCTCCATGCTTGTCCTCAGAGGCAGTCAGATGGATACTTGTGGCATTTTAAATATCAATTCAGTTTTCAAAGCCTTTCCTGAGGTTCTTGGGGCCCTGCACAAGCATGCTTTCCTGTCTGTGTTTTCCCCTGTTCCCCATTACCTGCCCATTATTACTTTCTCCCTGGTTCCTCTTGCCAGAAATATTAATTTCTATTTGCTCCAGCCACTGGCTCTTTCCCACACCTCAGGGCAAACCCTCAGAGAAAAGAGGGGAAAAGTGGGAAACACAGGCCTTGTAGGTCATTTCTCCAGGTTTTGACTCCTTCTACTATTCAACTATTTATTTCTCAAATTCTTAAGTATTTTACTTTTTTGCATAATGTGTGGGATATTTGCTATAATTAGCAAGGAATATAGACTTTAGTAGGCTTACACCCCCATGCCAGAACTCTAAATAGAGTCCCGACTTTTCAAGTGACAGACTGCTTAAACTCTAAAGTCTTTTATCAATAACAGTGACATCTCACCTACTAGTTAGAAGGATATTATTTCATTTTAAAGTCCTACTTTCTTATTCCTATACAAATTTATGTGGAATAACTGTTTATAAAAATTTCACGATAATTTAGTTAAATAACTGCAACTATTCTTAAATATAGCATTATGCATTTTTCTATTCATTTATTATTTCACTATTCACCGTATACATATCGTAATTATTTTAATTTTATAACTTTTAAATTCCACAGGCACTTTACACATTATATTTGATGTACACTGGCTATAATGTACAGTAGATAGTTGTGAATTGTATATAAATTAATTTAATTATTACAAGAGAATATTTTAAATTATAATATACAATCATGATTATGAATTAATTATAAAATACTATTATAATTAAAAATAATTTCATTATAAAGGTGAGGAAAACAATTACATATTTAAGCTTGAATAGTATTAACTTTCTTTCCCTGGTCATGAGTTCACCCAGGGCTCAGAGAGAGAATTTATTGGAAGCTATTCTGACATCATTTTTCAGACTACTTTGCGGTCTTGGGACCATGGATGGGACCAGGATGGGAATCTTCTTCTGACTGTGGAGGGACAAATATGGTTCTCAGTTGAGGACACTCCTGGGAGGGGTAGGTGGGCTCCTCATGGAATAGGCCTTGTCGATTTCACTCGAGAATCTCAGAGCGTTACTGCGCATGGTCCTCCCGAAGGCCCACCCACGGCCACCAATGGTTCCTCTGTAAGTCAGTTCACTGCCACTACCACCAGTGGTATGCACCACAGAGATATTCAGAGATCCCACATCATCTCCTTTAACTCGTACTCTGCCTTCCAGCAGTTTGCGGTAGGTGGCGATCTCAATGTCCAGGGCCAGCTTGACATTCATGAGCTCCTGGTACTCCCGGAGCTGCCGGGCCATGTTCTGCCTGGTTTGCTG